>JAOPSE010000114.1:1800000-2388507 GCA_029449295.1 Zea luxurians | reverse complement strand
AATCAACCAAGAAATAAAGCGGATGACATGGTAATTTGTTTTACCGAGGTTCGGTTCTTGAGAACCTAGTCCCTGTTGAGGTGGTCACAAAGACCGGGTCTCTTTCAACCCTAGACCGAGTGAGCTTTCTCCTTAATCAAATGGGTCACTTAGACCCCACAAGGACCACCACACAATTGGTGTCTCTTGCTTTGATTACAAGTAGCTTGGGAACAAGAATAGAGGAAGAAGAAAGCGATCCAAGAACAAGAGCTCAAAGAACACGAGCAAAACACACTCTCTAGTCACTAATTGATTGGAGTGGAGTTGGGACTTGGAGAGGCTTTGATTCTATTGAATTGTGTCTTGTATTGATTGCACTAGCTCTTGTATTGAATGAGATGTCTGAAAACTTGGATGCCTTGAATAGTGGTGGTTGGGGGTATTTATAGCCCCAACCACCAAAACAGCTATTGGGGATGGCTGCTGTCGATGGGCGCACCGGACAGTTCGGTGCGCCACCGGACACTGTCCGGTGCGCCAGCCACGTCACCCAACTGTTAGGTTCTGACGGTTTTGACCGTTGGAGCTCTAACATCTTGGGGCACCAGACAGGCACTGTTCACTGTCCGGTGCGCCTTCTGGCTCTGCTGACTCTACGCGAACTGTCCGCGCACTATTTACTTTTGCAGACGACCGTTGGCGCAGTAGTCGTTGCTCCGGTTGGCGCACCGGACAGTCCAGTGCTACACCGGACAGTCCGGTGAATTATAGCAGAGTGGCCTCCGAGAAACCCGAAGCTGTGGAGTTCAGATTGTATGGCCCCTGGTGCATCGGACACTGTTCGGTGGCACACCGGGCAGTAAGGTACGCCAGACCAGGGCAGTCCTCGATTTCTTTTGCTCCTTTCTTTTTGAACCCTAACTTGTTTCTTTTTATTGGTTTGTGTTGAACCTTTGGCACCTGTAGAACATATAATCTAGAGCAAACTAGTTACCAATTATTTGTGTTGGGCATTCAACCACCAAAATTATATTTGGGAAAAGGTTTGACCCTATTTCCCTTTCAATCTCCCCCTTTTTGGTGATTGATGCCAACTAAACCAAAGGAAATATATAAGTGCTGATTTGAACTAGTTTGCATAAGGTAAGTGCATAGGTTGCTTGGAGTTAAACCAATATCTTATTTCTACTAGATATACATGGTTGCTTTCTTTTTATTTATCATTTTGGACCATGCTTGCACCACGGTTTTGTTTTTGCAAATTCTTTTTGGAATTCTTTTGAAAGTCTTTTTGTAGATAGTCAAAGGCATATGAGTAAGATTGCAAGAAGCATTTCAGGATTTGAAATTTCTCTCACTGTTTCAAATGCTTTTACTTTGACTAAAACAAAACTCCCCTAAATGGAATTCTCCCTCTTAGTTTTCAAGAGGGTTTTGAGATATATATCAATTTGAATTATAGATACTAATTGAGATATTCTTATTAGAGGAAAACTAATTTGAAAGATACTAAATTGAAAAACTTTATTTTCAAAATTTTAAAAATGGTGGTGGTGTGGTCCCTTTGCTTTGGGCTAATACTCTCTCCCCCTTTGGCATTAAGCGCCAAAAATGGAGACTTTGTGAGCCCTTTAAAATTCTCTCTCCCTTTGGCAAACAATATATGAGTGAAAGATTATACCAATATGGAGAGATGGTGGAATACCGGCAAAGAGTAAATAATACCGATGGAGTTGAGTAGAAGCGTTGTCTTTGCCAAATACTACTTTTCCCTTCCAATCTATGACTTAGAAGAAATTCACTTGAAAACACATTAGTCATAGCAAATGAAAGAGATATGATCAAAGGTATGTAAATGAGCTATGTGTGCAAAGTATCAATCAACCGAGAATCAAGAATGTTCAGCTCATTCCTAAGTTTGGTAAAGGTTTTCTCATCTAATGGTTTGGTAAAGATATCGGATAATTGTTCTTTGGTGTTAATATAGGCTATCTCGATATCCCCCTTTGTTGGTGATCCCTCAAAAACTGAAACCGAATGTCTATGTGCTTAGTGTGGCTGTGTTCAACGAGATTCTCCTCCATGCGGATAGCACTCTCATTGTCACATAGGAGAGGGACTTTGCTTAATTTGTAGCCATAGTCCCTAAGGGTTTGCCTCATCCAAAGCAATTGCACGCAACAATGGCCTGCAATAATATACTCGGCTTCGGCGATTGATAAGGCTACTGAATTTTGCTTCTTTGAAGCCCAAGACACCAGGGATCTCCCTAGAAACTGACAAGTCCCTGATGTGCTCTTCCTATCAATTTTACACCCTACCCAATCGGCATCGGAATATCCTATCAAATCAAAGGTGGATCCCCTAGGGTATCAAAGACCAAACTTAGGTGTATAAACTAAATATCTCATGATTCGCTTCACGGCTCTAAGATGAACTTCCTTAGGGTCGGCTTGGAACCTTGCACACATGCATATGGAAAGCATAACATCCGGTCCAGATGCACATAAATAGAGTAAAGAACCTATCATCATCGACCGGTATACCTTTTGATCTACGAATTTACCTCCCGTGTCGAGGTCGAGATGCCCATTGGTTCCCATGGGTGTCTTGATGGGTTTGGCATCCTTCATTCCAAACTTGGTAAGTATGTCTTGAATGTACTTCGTTTGGCTGATGAAGGTTCCTCTTGGAGTTGCTTCATTTGAAATCCTAGAAAATACTTCAACTCCCCATCATAGACATCTCGAATTTTTGTACCATGATCCTACTAAACTCTTCACAAGTAGATTTGTTAGTAGACCCAAAGATGATATCATCAACATAAATTTGGCATACGAACAAATCATTTGCAATAGTTTTAGTAAAGAGAGTAGGTTCGGCTTTGTCGACTTTGAAGCCATTAGTGATAAGAAAGTCTCAAAGGCATTCATATCATGCTCTTGGGGCTTGCTTGAGCCCATAAAGCGCCTTTGAGAGCTTATAAACATAGTTAGGGTACTCACTATCTTCAAATCCTGGAGGTTGTTCAACATAGACCTCTTCCTTGATTGGTCCACTGAGGAAGGCACTCTTCACGTCCATTTGATAAAGCTTGAAGCCATGGTAAGTAGCATAGGCAAGTAATATGCGAATTGACTCAAGCCTAGCTACGGGTGCATAAGTTTCACCAAAGTCCAAACCTTCGACTTGTGAATAACCTTTGGCGACAAGTCGAGCTTTGTTCTTTATCACCACACCATGCTCATCTTGCTTGTTGCGGAATACCCACTTGGTACCTACAACATTTGGGTTAGGACGTGGAACTAAATGCCATACCTCATTCCTAGTGAAGTTGTTGAGCTCCTCTTGCATTGCCAACACCCAATCCGAATCTCTTAGTGCATCCTCAATCCTATAAGGCTCAATAGAGGACACAAAAGAGTAATGTTCACAAAATGAGCGACTCGAGATCGAGTTGTTACCCCCTTATGAATATCGCCGAGGATGGAGTTCACGGGGTGATCTCTTTGAATCGCCTGGTGGACTCTTGGGTGTGGCGGTCTATGACCCTGTACTTCTTGTTCATCTTCCTTGTCTTGATTTTCTCCATCTCCCCCTTGATCATTGGCCTCTTCTTGAGGTGGCTCATCTTCTTGATCTTCTTCATCACCCTGAGCCTGATCCTCATCTTGGGTTGGTGGAGATGCTTGAATGGAAGATGACGGTTGATCTTGTGCTTGAATGGGCTCTTTGGATTCCTTAGGACACACATCCCCTATGGACATGTTCCTTAGCGCAACGCACGGCCTCTTCATCATCTAATTCATCAAGATCAACTTGCTCCACTTGGGAGCCATTAGTCTCATCAAACACAAATGTCACAAGAAAACTTCAACTAGTCTAGTGGACTTGTTAAAGACTCTATATGCCCTTGTGTTTGAATCATATCCTAGTAAAAGCCTTCTACAGCCTTAGGAGCAAATTTAGATATTCTACCTCTTTTAACAAGTATAAAACATTTGCTACCAAAGACTTTAAAATATGAAACATTGGGCTTTTTACCGGTGAGGAGTTCATAAGATGTCTTCTTGAGGATTCGGTGAAGGTAGAGTCGGTTGATGGAGTAGCAGGCGGTGTTAATCGCCTCGGCCCAAAACCGGTCTGGAGTCTTGTACTCATCAAGCATGGTCCTTGCCATGTCAAGTAGAGTTCTATTCTTCCTCTCTACTACACTATTTTGTTGAGGTGTGTAGGGAGAAGAGAACTCATTCTTGATGCCCTCATCCTCAAGGAAGCCTTCAATTTGTGAATTCTTGAACTCCGTCCCATTGTCGCTTCTAATCTTTTTGATCCTTAAGCCGAACTCATTTTGAGCTCGTCTCAAGAATCCCTTTAAGGTCTCTTGGGTTTGTGATTTATCCTGCAAAAAGAATACCCAAGTGAAGCGAGAATAATCATCCACAATTACAAGACAGTACTTACTCCCGCGATGCTTATGTAAGCGATCGGACCAAATAAATCCATGTGGAGTAGCTCGAGCGACCTGTCCATTGTCATGATGTTTTTGTGTGGATGGTGGGTGCCAACTTGCTTTCCTGCTTGGCATGCGCTACAAACCCTGTTTCTCTCAAAATGAACATTTGTTAGTCCTAAAATGTGTTCTCCCTTTAGAAGCTTGTGAAGATTCTTCATCCCAACATGGGCTAGTCGGCGATGCCAGAGCCAACCCATATTAGTCTTAGCAATTAAGCAAGTGTCGAGTTCAGCTCTTTTGAAATCAACTAAGTATAGCTGACCCTCTAACACTCCCTTAAATGCTACTGAATCATCACTTCTTCTAAAGACAGTAACACCTATATCTGTAAAAAGACAGTTGTAACCCATTTTGCATAATTGAGGTACAGAAAGCAAATTGTAATCTAAAGAATCTACAAGAAAACATTGGAAATAGAATGGTCAGGTGATATTGCAATTTTACCAAGTCCTTTGACCAAACCTTGATTTCCATTCCCGAATGTGATAGCTCTTTGAGGATCTTCGTTTTTCTCATAGGAGGAGAACATCCTTTTCTCCCCTATCATGTGGTTTGTGCATCCGCTGTCTATTATCCAACTTAAGCCCCTGGATGCATAAACCTGCAAAACAATTTAGGCCTTGTTCTTAGGTACCCAAACAGTCTTGGGTCCTTTGACGTTAGAAACAAGCACCTTGGGTACCCAAACACAAGTCTTGGAGCCCTTGTGTTTGCCCCCAACATATTTGGCAACTACTTTGCCTGATTTGTTAGTTAGAACATAAGAAGCATCAAAAGTTTTAAATGAAATGTTATGGTCAGTTGATGCAGTAGGAGTTTTCTTTTTAGGCATTTTAACATGTGTAGAATGCCTAGAGCTAGATGCCTCATTCTTATACATATAAGCATGATGTGAAACAGAATGAGATTTCTTAGCATGAATTCTCCTAATCTTGTGTTCGGGATAACCAGTAGGATATAAAATATAGCCCTTGTTATCCTGAACCATGGAGCCTTGTCCTTGACAAAATTAGACAATCTTTTGGGGGCATTAAGCTTGACATTGCTTCCCTGTTGGAAACTGTTGGTGACTTGTTCTCAAATGCTTCGGATTAAGAACAAGGCAACATAAAAAGTGTTAAATGATAAGGTCCTTCGTCCTTTGAAACATTATTTCCCTTCGGGATATAATGTGCTCCGGACGAAGGTCACAAACAATATATCTTCGTAAGCACAATAAGCTATGACGAAGGACTTACATGCAACATAAAAAGTAATATAAACATTAAATTTCATCACAACATCATTTCTATTTTATTATCATATAACAATAGAAATGACTTTAAATTACAAGTGTACCTTCGGATTGCAGGAAGACAAAAGTACAAGGATGACGCAAAAGCAAATGCCAGATCAGCGTGTCCAGTACGGGAGTACTGTTCATCTATTTATAGGCGTGGGACGCAGCCCATGTAAAATTACATTCATGCCCATTACATTTGCTTAATGACCTATGGGAATCTGTCAAGGCCTAAGTAGTCTTTTCATCTTTAGGTCGGTTCCCCGTTCTGCTATCGCGACGAAGCTTTCCTGCGCATAGCTTCGGCTGCGCACCATCCTTCGTACAGCATGGTAACCAGCCCGTCCTTCATCTCAACCCCCTTTCGTCTGGCTTAAGCTTCGTCCTGTCCGTACTCCATGTTCATAATCTGAGTCCGAAAATACCTGTTCATATAATTCACTTGGAAAACATTGTCAAATCTTGTTTTTGAGGACCTTCGGAGGACGAAGGCCCCAACAGTAGCCCCTCGCAATATCAATTTGTTAATGATAAATTCAGATTGCGATATGGAAAGGCCTTGAGCCGAAGGTCCGAAAAAACACCTTCCCTTTGCTAGAATAGCAACATTCACTGACAAGCGGGGTCTTTCAATTTTCAACGCACTGGGCGTATAAATAAGATCATACCGCAAACTCATTTGGTACGCTCATTTGCCATCTGCTTCCGCTCACTAAATTTTTAGCTCTTGCGCACTAAGATTTACTGATCTTTTGGTTTTGAAGCTTCGGCTTTGAAAACAGTTTTTTAGTGTTTCCGAAGATGTCTGAAGATAAGAAGGTCGCTGCTGAGATGAAGCTGAGCCTCGACGAAGAGAAGAACTTGGGGTTCCTTATAGCGATGGCGAAGACCAATACGGAAAAAATCACCAAGGAGATTCTGGAAGGTTTGTCTGAAGATACTGGTGACAGCGACAGTTATGATGTAGAAAGCGGTGGGGGAGAGTCCGAAGATCGACCATGGCGGCCAAGTCACTCAGTTTTCGGGAAACCCTATTAAGCAGAGTCATATTGACAATATGAGAGGGAGATATTTTCGAGATTATCTATTGTGAGGGCTGATGCTGGAGAAAAAACTTCTCCCACCCCCGAGGAAGATGAGGTCGTGATCTTCCGAAGCTTTCTCAAGGCTGGGCTTCGATTCCCCCTAAGCAGCTTTGTTGTTGAAGTCCTGAAGACATTTCAAGTCTACCTTCATCAAATTACTCCCGAAGCTATCATAAGGATGGGAATCTTTGTCTGGGCTGTGCGAAGCCAAGGCTTAGAACCAAATGCTAAAGCTTTTGCAAAATTCATGAGTTGTTATATGAGACGAAGCCCTGGGAAAGAACAATATCACAACAACTTTGGTTGCTACAGCTTCGGTGCCCGCTCCGGGTCAAGCTGCCCCGTGCCAACCTTTCGGAAGAGGTGGCCCGGTGCCTGGATGACAGAATGGTTCTATGTAAAGAATGACTTGACAGCGCAGGAAGATGTTAAAAGTATCATTATGCGTCCTATCTGGCAGTGCTTCGGACTCCGAAAACCGAAGGTTGAAATGGATGAAGCGGCCGAAGAATGCCAAAGAGCCTTCGGCGTAGTCTGCTCTTTTATCGGGACAAGGGACTTGGTCCAAGAGCATATTGCCTTCAGGGTGTGGCCACTTGCAGGAAAGTGGGAAATGCCGAAGGAGACCATCAAAGAGTCTGACGAAGGCGGACTGGTCAGACTGAAATACACATTCAAATACGGGGATAAGTTTGTTGAACCTGATGACGACTGGTTAAAAAGCATTGAAACATTAAGTGACGAACTGCTTGGGGTATATTCGAAGGCCGAGAACTGCATTATCGGCAGCCTTCGGAGGCCGAAAGAAGAAAAGGCTCAACCGGGTATTTGATGCAATCGGGTTTGTCTACCCTGACTACCATTATCAGGTGCCGGGCCGCAAAAGAAAAAATACTCTCCTGCAACAGAAGTTGCCACAAGTGCTTCTAGTGAGCCAGCGCCGCAAAGAAAAAAGAAAGGTGCTCACCCACCGGGCACGTTTTATTGAGCCGGCCACAGTGCCTGAATTTATCGGTAAAGTCTCCTTGGCCACTGAAAGTACAGAGCCAGCTCCAGTGCCGAAGATCGAAGAAAAAACTGAAGTGCCTTCAGCAGAGAAAGCAGAAAACCGAAAATTGAAGGACGAAAATATTAGAAATCTTGAGTCCTTCAGCAAGTGTCGAAACAATAAAAATCAAAAGGGTCCATCGGTAACCCCGAAAAGAAAAAGAATGGTGAACGTGCTAGATGTTTTGGAGACAATTAAGTCTTCAAGCACAACTCCAAAGAAGACTGTTGAACTTTCTGAAGTGTCTACTGAAGCTTTAATTGCTGAAGCTTCGAAGCAACAACTTGAAGTTGAAGCTGGACTTCAGAGCCCACCAAGGAACAACCTTTGGAAACCGAAGAAAAAATAAAAATGCCAGAGCCAATTTTGGTTGAAGAAATTGACACTGCTGCCCCCGAAGCTTCTTCCACCATATGCCATTACATTGTGCGACATGCTTCGGGGAAAAAATTATCTGAAGAAGAGATTTATGAGGCCAACCACTATGCCAAAGAATTAAAATATCCGAAGGGGGCACTAGTGTTCAATGGGACAAACGAAGATGACTTCCTATACTGTCTCCCTGACAACAAAGAATTATCTGTCTGCCGGGAGATGGCTAGGAGTATGGGGTTTCCGAAGCTTGAAGCTGGACTATGCGCTATGACGAAGGAGGATCTCGCGGATAGTCTTGCGTATAATAGCCTAAAGGTATGGGAATTGGGCGCTTGGAAATTTTATAATTCGTAACTCATTCTTTTATTCTTATACCAACTTTTTTTTACATGTAGGGTTTAATCCTAAGCAACGCATTGAGAGCACAAAATGCCGAAGATGAGAGCTATGAAATTGCGTTCAACAACCTACGGTCAGAAGTTATTAAACTGAGAAACGAAGCTCTGGAAAAGGATAAGATTCTGCTTACATTGGTAGACAAGGTAAAAAAGGACGAAGCTGCCTCAAAGGTCCAGGCCGAAGCCCAAAAACGTGAGATTAAGATCTTCAGAAACAGCTAGCTAGAGCTAAAGAGGAACGTATGCTTGAAGAAACAAAACGAGAGCTTAGCGATCAACTGGCCAATCATTTAGAGATAAGTGTTAAGGATTCGTGCATCCCAGAGAAAATGCTACGTTAAATCTATAGAATGCGTCAAAAAGATAAAATCCAGCTTCGCCGGCGTTGGTGCATTCTCTAGTGAAGAGAATTTCTCAAGAGGCAATCCCGAAGGTCCACTGGAATGGATCAACCACGAAGCAGAGGCCTTCGACGAAATCCTGAGTAGCCACGGTGACATCTGCGCTTTTTCGGGCGCTAGAGGAGTTGCTACTGTTTTGGAGAGGAAAGGTTGTGAGCATGTAATCCTTAGCTCAGTCCGAAGCTGCCTTATCCTCCGAAGACATCAAAGACCCCTCGGCCGAAGCAAGCATGGTTGGCGGAAAATTCTTTACTGATATCTGGGACAACGGCGGCCGAGAAATGGCGCAAGAAATTATTCAAAAGAGTGAAAAAGGCATCCATGATGCTAGGAAAGTGACAGAAGTTGCCGAAAAAAGTACAGAGCCCGAAGGGCAAATAGGTATTAATTAGTCGTTCTTATTGTGTTGTAATTTTTAATTTCAAACTTTGTTCGTGGTCTGTGATAGTAATGTAGATATATTCTCTTCCCTCAGAACCTGCTGGATCGTCTGCTGACCCCCACACGAAAGGGGATGACGAAATTAAACAAATGGCCGAAGCTATCATGGATAAGTTGTTGAACAACTTCTAAATGAGGCTGCCGAAGTAGTACTAAGAGAAGACTAGATGTTATTAGAAAAAACATTTGAAATGTGGTCTATGTAATATTTTGTACATTTGAATGTAATATACAAGTTTCTTTTCATTATTCAATTCTTTACGATGCATGAAACTTTACATACGTACCGTTTTTGAGCCTTCGGCGAAAAAAAACACCTTCCCTTCTTCATGCTTTGTGAAGATAGAAAAACTTTTATGCATCACAAAATCCATAGCGCTCTGATGAAAAATATCCAAACTTCGTGAAAACATTCTCCGAAGCTATATTCCGAAGATTCTTACTTTCTCAAAGCATCCTTCCGAAGGTTGATACTGTGTTCCCTTCTTTTGCCATATGCAATATGATGTATGATGCTTATGCTATGCAAAATGATGTGATGATGTTATGTTATGTAGATGAGATTGATTCCGAAGATACACACATATCCCCGTAAAACACACAATCTTTTTGTATCAGCGCTGACTTTCGTTGTAAGCTGCATTCCCTTAGGAACGTCTTTGGAGCTTCTTCGCCTTTTACTTAGGCGGTATCAGCGTTGACTTTTCGCTGTAAGCTCTGCATTCCCTTAGGAACGTCTTTGGAGCTTCCTCGCCTTTTACTTTCGGCGGAATCAGCGTTGACTTTTCGCTGTATGCTCTGCATTCCCTTAGGAACGACTTTGGAGCAGAAAACTTACACTGCGCTCCCTTTGGAACGGCTTTTTGTGACTTCAGCAACTTACTCTGCGTTCCTTAGAAACTTTTGTTGCTTCGAAGGATTTTTAATAATTCGAAGGTCCTCCTTGTTATCACGAATTTTTAAGCTTCAGCAACTTAAGCCTGTGGAGAAAATAGGTTTTCCTCGTGGCCAACAACGAAACTATTACATGAAAACTGAAAAATGTTCTTTATTACACAGAAAATAAAACTAAATGGAAAAGACTGCTATCAAGGTAGGATATTTGTCAATAAATGTGCTTCGACTCTGGCACAGTGCTATTGACTGTGCGAGCTTCAGATTGTTCTCTGAGATCCCTTTGGTGTGGAACATATTGGCTCCCTTCCGGCTGTTGGCCTTGTTGCAGCGGTGGTGGAGGCGGAGGTTGTTTGCCATGAAAGCTTGAGGTTGACTCGCGAAGCTACAGAAACTGCAGGGTGGTTGCCCACGTATTCTGGGATGTAAGGCGGATGGTATGAAGCAGTATGCATGACCTGCTTCGGCTGAACTTGTTGTGCTGCAGCTTCGGCTATCTCCTTTTGCTTCTGGATCGTAACATGGCACATCCTAGTGGTATGGCCCTTGTTTTCTCCACAGAACAAGCAAAACATTTTCCTTGGTTGATCTCCAAATCTTCCGCCGAAGCCCCTGGCGCCTCTGCCTCTTGGAGCTGGTGGCCGGAAGAAACTTTGTTGTTGCCCCGAAGCCTGTGAGGAGCACTGCGGCCTATGCTGCTGACTTCCCTTATCATCACTTTGAGTATTGTGGATAGACCTGACATGCCTCGGATAAAATCTTCCTCCGAAGCCCCTGGTTATTTTAGAAAACCTGAAAGCCTCCTCCCTTCTTTGGCGAAAATCGTTGTCGGCACGAATGTACTCGTCCATCTTCTGGAGCAGCTTCTCCAAAGTTTGAGGAGGCTTCCTAGCAAAGTATTGAGCTGAAGGTCCAGGCCGAAGTCCCTTGATCATGGCTTCAATGACAATTTCGTTGGGCACCGTTGGTGCCTGCGCCCTCAAACGCAAGAACCTTCTGACATACGCCTGAAGGTATTCTTCATGATCCTGAGTGCACTGGAACAAGGCTTGAGCAGTGACCGGCTTCGTCTGAAACCCTTGAAAGCTGGTTAACAACATGTCCTTCAGCTTTTGCCATGAAGTGATCGTTCCTGGTCGAAGGGAGGAATACCAGGTCTGAGCAACATTCCTGACAGCCATAACAAAACTTTGCCATGACTGCAGCATTGCCACCATACGAAGATACTGTTGCTTCGTAGCTCATCAAAAACTGCTTTGGGTCTGAATGACCATCGAACATGGGAAGCTGGGGCGGCTTGTAGGACGGAGGCCAAGGTGTAGCCTGCAGCTCAGCGGACAGGGGAGAAGCATCATCGAAAACAAAATTTCCATGATGGAAATTGTCATACCAGTCATCTTCGTTGAAGAAGCCCTCCTGATGAAGGTCTTTTTGTTGAGGCCTTCTGTTCTGCTCATCGTGAGTAAGATGGCGAACTTCTTCAGAAGCTTTGTCTATCTGTCTTTGTAGCTCAGCTAGCCTGGCCATCTTTTCCTTCTTCCTCTGCACCTGTTGATGAAGCATCTCCATATCTCTGATCTCTTGATCTAGCTCATCCTCTTGAGGCATTGGGCTGACAGCCTTCCTCTTCTGGTTTCGGGCTTCCCGAAGAGAGAGAGTCTCCTGGTTGGGGTCCAGCGGTTGCAGGGCTGCAGCCCCAGTCGCTGAAGCTTTCTTCGGCGCCATAGCGAGGGTCTATGGCTTCCGAAGGTGTTTAAAATACTCAAAGTGGAAGTGAGTTCACCGGAGGTGGGCGCCAATGTTGGTGACTTGTTCTCAAATGCTTCGGATTAAGAACAAGGCAACATAAAAAGTGTTAAATGATAAGGTCCTTCGTCCTTTGAAACATTATTTCCCTTCGGGATATAATGTGCTCCGGACGAAGGTCACAAACAATATATCTTCGTAAGCACAATAAGCTATGACGAAGGACTTACATGCAACATAAAAAGTAATATAAACATTTAAATTTCATCACAACATCATTTCTATTTTATTATCATATAACAATAGAAATGACTTTAAATTACAAGTGTACCTTCGGATTGCAGGAAGACAAAAGTACAAGGATGACGCAAAAGCAAATGCCAGATCAGCGTGTCCAGTACGGGAGTACTGTTCATCTATTTATAGGCGTGGGACACAGCCCATGTAAAATTACATTCATGCCCATTACATTTGCTTAATGACCTATGGGAATCTGTCAAGGCCTAAGTAGTCTTTTCATCTTTAGGTCGGTTCCCCGTTCTGCTATCGCGACGAAGCTTTCCTGCGCATAGCTTCGGCTGCGCACCATCCTTCGTACAGCATGGTAACCAGCCCGTCCTTCATCTCAACCCCCTTTCGTCTGGCTTAAGCTTCGTCCTGTCCGTACTCCATGTTCATAATCTGAGTCCGAAAATACCTGTTCATATAATTCACTTGGAAAACATTGTCAAATCTTGTTTTTGAGGACCTTCGGAGGACGAAGGCCCCCAACAGAAACCAATGCCATCCTTAATACCAGGGCGTCTCCCATTATAGAGCATGCTCCTAGCAAATTTAAACTTTTCATTTTCAATTTCATGCTCATTTATTTTAGCAGTTAATGTAGCTATGTGATCATTTTGTTGTTTAATTAAAGCAAGGTGATCATGGATAACATCTACATTAACATCTCTACGTCTAGTGCAAATGGAAACATGATCAACAGTAGATGTAGAGGGTTTGCAAGCACTTAATTCATCAATCTTAGCATGTAATATGGTATTCTCATTTCTAAGATTGGAAACAGAAACATTGCAAACATTCAAATCTTTAGCCTTAGAAATTAATTTATCATTCTCAGTCTTAAGGCTAGAAATAGATTCATTCAATTTATCAATCTTAGCAATTAAACAAGCATTTTCATTTCTAAGACTGACAATCGAATCATCACAAACATTTAATTTCTCAACCTTAGCAATTAAATCAACATTTTCAGTTTTAAGGTTGGAAATAGTGTTGTGGCATATGCTAAGCTCCATAGTCAAATTTTCATTCTTTTCTGCTTCCTGAGCATAAGCATTTTTTACCTTAACATGCGTTTTGTTTTCCGTAATAAGGAATTCCTCTTGGCTATCAAAGAGTTCATCCTTCTTATGAATAGCACCTATTAATTCATTCAATTTTTCCTTAAGTTGCATGTTAAGATTGGCAAAAAGACTAAGCAAATCATCTTCATTATCACTAAAGCTACACTCATCACTAGATGTTGTATATTTAGTGGAGGCTCTAGATTTTACCTTCTTCTTTTTGCCGTCCTTTGTCGTGAGGCACTTGTGGCCGACGTTAGGGAAGAGGAGGCCCTTGTTGACGGCGATGTTGGCGGCGTCCTCGTCAGAGGAGGAGTCGGTGGAGCTCTCATCGGAGTCCCATTCACGACACGCGTGGGCATCGCCACCCTTCTTCTTGTAGTATCTTTTCTTTTCCTTCCTCTTTCCTTTCTTGACATCGCCCCTGTCACTATCACTAGATAATGGACATTTAGCAATGAAATGACTGGGCTTACCACATTTGTAGCATACTTTCTTAGAGCGGGGTTTGTAATCCTTCCCCCTCCTTTGCTTGAGGATTTGGAGGAAGCTCTTTATGATGAGCACCATTTCCTCATTGTCGAGCTTAGAGGCATCGATGGGGAGCCTACTTGATGTAGACTCTCCTTTCTTTTCTTCTGCCGCTTTGAATGCGACGGGTTGCACCTCAGGTGTGGAGGTGCCGCCTTGCTCGATGATTTGTTTGGAGCCTTTGATCATCAACTCAAAGCTCACAAATTTTCCTATCACTTCCTCGGGAGACATTAGCTTATATCTAGGATCACCACGTATTAATTGAACTTGTGTAGGATTACGAAAAACAAGTGATCTTAGAATAACCTTGACCATTTCATGGTCATCTGAAAGTCGCCTAGAGGGGGGTGAATAGGCGGAATCTGAAATTTACAAACTTTAAGCACAACTACAACCCGGGGTTAGCGTTAGAATAAAATCCGAGTCCAAGAGAGAGGGTGAAAAACAAATCAAAGGCAAATGAAGCGGATGACACGGTGATTTGTTTTACCGAGGTTTGGTTCTTGCAAACCTACTCCCCGTTGAGGTGGTCACAAAGACCGGGTCTCTTTCAACCCTTTCCCTCTCTCAAACGTTCACTTAGGCCGAGTGAGCTTTCTCCTTAATCAAACGGGTCACTTAGACCCCACAAGGACCACCACACACTTAGTGTCTCTTGCTTTGATTACAAGCCACTTGAGAATAAGAATGGGAAGGAAGAAAGCATGATTGCAAAAGCCAAGCAACAAGAGCGACAAATATCACACGGATCACTCTCTCTCTCAAGTCGCTAATCACTAATGATCACTTGTCTCAATTGTGGAACTTGGAGAGATTGGAAGCTTTGATTGTGTCTTGGAATGAATTGCTAGCTCTTGTATTGAATGTGAAAGGTTGAAATGCTTGGGTAAATTGAATGGAGGTGGTTGGGGTTGTATTTATAGCCCCCAACCACATCCTAGCCGTTGCTCCTTTTCTACCGACCGCGGACGGTCCGCGCCCCTAGTCCGGACGGTCCGTCCCTGCACATCAACGACTGAAATTGCAACGGTCAGCAGTAACGGCTATATCAACGGCTATATAACATTTAATGCGTCATTAGATGTCAGATAAAGGCAGTCATGGACGGTCCGGTCGTGCACCCCGGACGGTCCGGTCGTGCACGCTATAATTCATTTTACCAAACCCGTCACCTTCGGGTTTTTTGGTTCTTCACCGACCGAACGGTCCACGCCTGAGGCCAGACGGTCCGCGCATGGTCTCGGCCGGTGCTTGCTTTTCCATCGGACGGTCCGTAGTGTAGACTTGTGTTTTTGCATTGGTTCTGTCCGAGGCTCACCCTAGTGTCGCGGACGGTCCGTCACAAGGGCCCGGACGGTCCGCGCTTTGTCTGTTTTTCCAAAAAGCTTCTCCTGTCTGAAATAATCTATGGTATTTCGAACAGTCAATTTAGAATAGTTGTAGATGAACTTATGCACCTGTGAAATGATCAACTAGGCAAACTGGTTAGTCCATAAGATTTGTGATGGTCGTCAAACACCAAAATCGATTATAGGAAATGTTGAGACTATTTACCTTTCAATCTCCCCCTTTTTGGTGATTGATGCCAACATAAAACAAAGCAAATATAAAGTGTAGAAATGTAACTAGTTTGCATTTTGACAGATGTGCATAAGTTATGAAAGCATTTCTAAGTATAAGTTTGATTCGATATTTAACATTTTGGACCACTAGTTTTGTTTTTGCAAATTCTTTGGAAAATTCTTTTCAAAATCCTTTTGCAAATAGTCAAAGGTATATGAATAAGATTGAAAGAAGCATTTTCAAGATTTGAAATTTTCTTCCCCTGTTTCAAATGCTTTTCCTTTGACTTAAACAAAACTCCCCCTAAATGAAATTCTCCTCTTAGTATTCAAGAGGGTTTTACTAATTGAAAGAAGATTAATTATTTTTTGATACCAATTTGAAAAGTACTAACCAATTAAAAACTTCTTTTACAAACTTTAAAATTGGTGGTGCGGTCCTTTTGCTTTGGGCTAATACTTTCTCCCCTTTGGCATGAATCGCCATAAACGGATACTTTTGTCAGTGAAATATGAGCCCTTATTACTTTCTCCTCCATTGGTAAATAAAATATGAGTGAAGATTATACCAATCGAAGAGTGGTGTGGAGTGACGGTGAAGGGTAAATAATACCGATAGAGTGGAGTGGAAGCCTTGTCTTCGCCGAAGACTCCATTTTCCTTTCAATCTACGACTTAGCATAGAAATCACTTGAAAACACATTAGTTGTAGCAAATGAAAGAGATATGATCAAAGGTACATAAATGAGCTATATGTGCAAAGTGTCAATCAAAGTTCCGAGAATCAAGTATATTTAGCTCATTCCTAAGTTTGGTAAGGTTTTCTCATCTAATGGCTTGATAAAGATATCAGCTAATTGATCTTTGGTGTTGATATAGGCTATCTCGATATCCCCCCTTTGTTGGTGATCCCTCAAAAAGTGATGCCGAATGTCTGTGTGCTTAGTGCGGCTGTGTTCAATGGGATTCTCCGCAATGCGGATAGCACTCTCATTGTCACATAGGAGAGGGACTTTGCTCAACTTGTAGCCATAGTCCCTGAGGGTTTGCCTCATCTAAAGTAATTGTGCACAATAATGGCCTGCGGCAATGTACTTGGCTTTGGCGGTAGAAAGAGCTACTGAATTTTGTTTCTTTGAAGCCCAAGACACCAGGGATCTTCCTAGAAACTGACAAGTCCCCGATGTGCTCTTCCTATTAATTTTACACCCTGCCCAATCAGCATCTGAATAACCTATTAAGTCAAAAGTGGATCCCTTGGGGTACCAAAGACCAAACTTAGGTGTATGAACTAAATATCTCAAGATCTTTTCACGGCCCTAATGTGAACTTCCTTAGGATTGGCTTGGAATCTTGCACTCATGCATACGGAAAGCATAATATCCGGTCGAGATGCACATAAATAGAGTAGAGATCCTATCATCGACCGGTATACCTTTTGATCTATGGATTTACCTCCCGTGTCGAGGTTGAGATGCCCATTAGTTCCCATGGGTGTCTTGATGGGCTTGGCATCCTTCATTCCAAACTTGTTAAGAATGTCTTGAATATACTTAGTTTGACTGATGAAGGTTCCCTCTTGGAGTTGCTTGATTTGAAATCCTAAGAAATATCTCAACCCCCCCCCCCCATCATAGACATCTCGAATTTTTGAACCATGATCCTACTATACTCTTCACAAGTAGATTTGTTAGTAGACCCAAATATAATATCATCAACATAAATTTGGCATACAAACAAATCATTTGCAACTGTTTTAGTAAAGAGTGTAGGATCGGCTTTGCCGACTTTGAAGCCATTAGTGATAAGAAAATCTTGAAGGCATTCATACCATGCTCTTGGGGCTTGCTTGAGCCCGTAAAGCGCCTTTGAGAGTTTATAAACATAGTTAGGGTACTCACTATCTTCAAAGCCGGGAGGTTGCTCAACAAAGACCTCTTCCTTAATTGGTCCATTGAGGAAGGCACTTTTCACGTCCATTTTATAAAGCTTAAAGCCAAGGTAAGTAGCATAGGCAAGTAATATGCGAATTGACTCAAGCCTAGCTACGGGTGCATAGGTGTCACCGAAATCCAAACCTTCGACTTGTGAATATCCCTTGGCCAAAAGTCGGGCTTTGTTCCTTGTCACCACACCATGCTCATCTTGCTTGTTGCGGAATACCCACTTGGTTCCTACAACATTTTGATTAGGACATGGAACTAAATGTCATACCTCATTCCTCGTGAAGTTGTTGAGCTCCTCTTGCATTGCCAACACCCAATCCGAGTCTCTTAGTGCATCCTCCACCCTGTATGGCTCAATAGAGGACACAATAGAGTAATGTTCACAAAAATGAGCGACTCGAGATCGAGTGGTTACCCCCTTATGAATATCGCCGAGGATGGAGTTCACGGGGTAATCTCTTTGAATCGCCTAGTGGACTCTTGGGTGTGGCGGTCTTTGACCCTGAATTTCTTGCTCATCTTCCTTGTCATTATCTTCATCATCTCCCCCTTGATCATTGCCCCCTTCTTGAGGTGGCTCATCTTCTTGACCTTCTTCATCACCTTGAGCCTGTTCCTCATCTTGAGTTGGTGGAGATGCTTGTATGGAAGATGAAGGTTGATCTTGTGCTTGTGGAGGCTCTTAGGATTCCTTAGGACACACATCCCCAATGGTCATGTTCCTTAGTGCGACGCATGGAGCCTCTTCATCATCTAGCTCATCAAGATCAACTTGCTCCACTTGGGAGCCATTAGTCTCATCAAACACAATGTCGCAAGAAACTTCAACTAGTCCAGTGGACTTGTTAAAGACTCTATATGCCCTTGTGTTTGAATCATATCCTAGTAAAAAGCCTTCTACAGCCTTAGGAGCAAATTTAGATTTTCTACCTCTTTTGATAAGAATAAAACATTTGCTACCAAAGACTCTAAAGTATGAAACATTGGGCTTTTTACCAGTGAGGAGTTCATAGGATGTCTTCTTGAGGATTCAGTGAAGGTAGAGGCGGTTGATGGAGTAGCACGCAGTGTTGATTGCTTCCGCCCAAAACCGGTTCGGTGTCTTGTACTCATCAAGCATGGTCCTTGCCATGTCAAGTAGAGTTCTATTCTTCCTCTCCACTACACCATTTTGCTGAGGTGTGTAGGGAGAAGAGAACTCATGCTTGATGCCCTCCTCCTCAAGGAAGCCTTCAATTTGTGAGTTCTTGAACTCCATCCCGTTGTCTCTTCTTATCTTCTTGATCCTTAATCCAAACTCATTTTGAGCCCATCTAAAGAATCCCTTTAAGGTCTCTTGGGTTTGTGATTTTTCCAGCAAAAAGAATACTCAAGTGAAGCGAGAATAATCATCCACAATTACTAGACAGTACTTACTCCCGCCGATGCTTATGTAAGCGATCGGGCCGAATAAATCCATGTGGAGTAGCTCAAGCGGCCTGTCCGTTGTCATGATGTTCTTGTGTGGATGATGGGCACCAACTTGCTTTCCTGCTTGACATGCGCTACACACCCTATCTTTCTCAAAATAAACATTGGTTAGTCCCAAAATGTGTTCTCCCTTTAGAAGCTTGTGAAGATTCTTCATCCCAACATGGGCTAGTCGGTGATGCCAGAGCCAACCCATATTAGTCTTAGCAATTAAGCAAGTATCGAGTTCAGCTATATTAAAATCAACTAAGTATAGCTGACCCTCTAATACTCCCTTAAATTCTACTGAATCATCACTTCTTCTAAAGACAATAACACCTACATCCATAAAAAGACAGTTGTAGCCCATTTTGCATAATTGAGAAACTGAAAGCAAGTTGTAATCTAAAGAATCTACAAGAAAAACATTGGAAATAGAATGGTTAGGAGATATAGCAATTTTACCAAGTCCTTTGACCAAACCTTGATTTCCATCCCCGAATGTGATAGCTCTTTGGGGATCTTGGTTTTTCTCATAGGAGGAGAACATCCTTTTCTCCCTAGTCATGTGGTTTGTGCACCCGCTATCAATTATCCAACTTGAGCCCCCGGATGCATAAACCTGTAAAACAGTTTTAGGCCTTGTTCTTAGGTACCCAAACAGTCTTGGGTCCTTTCACATTTGAAACAAGCACCTTGGGTACCCAAACACAAGTCTTTGATCCCTTGTGTTTGGCCCCAACATATTTGGCAACTACTTTGCCTGATTTGTTAGTCAGCACATAAGAAGCATCAAAAGTCTTAAATGAAACAATAGGCTCATTTGACGCAGTGGGAGATTTCTTTTTAGGCAATTTAACATGGGTTGATTGCCTAGAACTAGATGTCTCATTTTTGTACATAAAAGCATGATGAGAGCCAGAATGAGACTTCCTAGAATGAATTCTCCTAATCTTATGTTCAGGATAACCAGCAGGATATAAAATGTAACCCTCGTTATCCTGAACCATGGGAGCCTTACCCTTAACAAAACTAGACAATTTCTTGGGGGCATTAAGCTTGACATTGTCTCCCTGTTGGAAGCCAATGCCATCCTTAATGCAGGGTGTCTCCCATTATAAAGCATGCTACAAGCAAATTTAATTTTTCATTCTCTAGTTCATGCTCGGCAATCTTAGCATCTAGTTTAGCTATATGATCATTTTGTTGTTTAATCATAGCAATGTGATCATGAATAGCATCAACATTAATGTCTCTACATCTAGTACAAACAGTAACATGATCAACACTAGATGTAGAGGGTTTGCAAATATTTAATTCATCTATCTTAGATTTTAGCATGGCATTCTCATCTCTAAGATAGGAAATAGAATCATTGCAAACATTTAAATCTTTAGCCTTAGCAATTAATTTATCATTCTCAATCTTAACGCTAGAAATTGCAACATTCAATTTGTCAATCTTAGCAATTAAATCATCATTTTCATTTCTAAGACTAACAATTGAATTATTACATGCATCTAATTTTTCAACCTTAGCAATTAAGTTGGCATTCTTGGTTCTAAGGTTGGAAATTGATTCATGGCAAATGCTAAGCTCACTAGTTAATTTTTCACACTTTTCTATCTCCTGAGCATAAGCATTTTTTACCTTAACATGCTTGTTATTTTCCTCAATAAGGAATTCCTCTTGGCTATCCAAGTGTTCATCCTTCTCATGAATAGCACCTATCAATTCATTTAATTTCTCTTTTTGTTGCATGTTAAAGTTGGCAAAAAGATTAAGCAAGTTTTCTTCATCATCACTAGAACTACCCTCATCACTAGATGTAGTATACTATGGGGTGGTTCTAGCTTTTACCTTCTTTTTCTTGTCGCCCTTTGCCATGAAGCATTTGTGGCCGACGTTGGGGAAGAGAAGGCCCTTGTTGACGGCGATGTTGGCGGCGTCTTCGTCGGAGGAGGAGTTGGTGGAGCTCTCGTTGGAGCTCCATTCCCGACACACGTGGGCATCACCGCCCTTCTTCTTGTAATACTTCTTCTCCTTCTTCCTCCCTTTCTTCTCGTTGTCCCTGTCACTATCACTAGACATAGGGCATTTAGCGATAAAATGACCGGGCTTACCACACTTGTAGCACACCCTCTTGGAGCGGGGTTTGTAATCCTTCCCCCTCCTTTGCTTGAGGATTTGACGGAAGCTCTTGATGATGAGCGCCATCTCCTCATTGTCAAGCGTGGAGGCATCGTTGGGGATCCTACTTGGTGTAGAATCCTTCTTCTCCTCTTCTGTCGCCTTGAATGCGACGGGTTGCACCTCGGGTGCGGAGGTGCCGCCTTGCTCCAAGTTGATGATTTGTTTGGAGCCTTTGATCATCAATTCAAAGCTCACAAACTTTCCTATAACTTCCTCGGGGGACATTAGCTTGTATCTAGGATTACCACGAATTAATTGTACTTGTGTAGGATTACGAAAAACGAGTGATCTTAGAATAACCTTGACCATCTCATGGTCATCCCATTTTGTGCTCCTGAGGTTGCACACTTGGTTCACCAAGGTCTTGAGCTAGTTGTACATAGCTTGTGGCTCCTCTCCTTGGTTGAGGACGAATCGACTAAGCTCCCCCTCGATCGTCTCCCGCATGGTGATCTTTGTCACCTCATCTCCTTCGTGCGCGGTCTTTAGCACGTCCCAAATCTCCTTGGCACTTTTCAACCCTTGCACCTTATTATACTCCTCTCGACATAGAGAAGCGAGGAGTATAGTAGTTGCTTGGGAATCAAAGTGCTTGATTTGGGCGACCTCGTCCGAATCATAGCCTTCATCCCCCACGGATGGTACCTGCGCTCCAAACTCAATAATGTCCCATATGCTAGCGTGGAGTGAGGTTAGATGATGCCTCATTTTATCACTCCACATACAATAATCTTCACCATCAAAAACGGGTGGTTTGCCTAATGGGACGGAAAGTAAAGGAGTGTGTTTGGAAATGTGAGGGTAGCATAGGGGAATCTTACTAAACTTCTTGCGCTCATGGCGCTTAGAAGTGACGGACGGCGTGTCAGAGCCGGATGTAGAAGGCGATGAAGAATCGGTCTCGTAGTAGACCACCTTCTTCATTTTCTTTTTCTTTTTGCCGCTCCGATACGACTTGATGTGTGAAGGGGATCCCTTCTTCATCTTGTTGTCAGACTCCCCCGATGGAGCCTTCCCATGGCTTGTAGACTTGTCACCGCCGGTCACGATCTCCTTCTTGGCGTGATCTCCTGACATCACTTCGAGTGGTTAAACTCTAATGAAGTACCGGGCTCTGATACCAATTTAAAGTCGCCTAGAGGGGGGTGAATAGGCGGAATCTGAAATTTACAAACTTTAAGCACAACTACAAGCCGGGGTTAGCGTTAGAATAAAATCCGAGTCCGAGAGAGAGGGTGAAAAACAAATCAAAGGCAAATGAAGCGGATGACACAGTGATTTGTTTTACCGAGGTTCGGTTCTTGCAAACCTACTCCCCGTTGAGGTGGTCACAAAGACCGAGTCTCTTTCAACCCTTTCCCTCTCTCAAACGTTCACTTAGGCCGAGTTAGCTTTCTCCTTAATCAAACGAGTCACTTAGACCCCACAAGGACCACCACACACTTAGTGTCTCTTGCTTTGATTACAAGCCACTTGAGAATAAGAATGGGAAGGAAGAAAGCATGATTGCAAAAGCCAAGCAACAAGAGCGACAAATATCACACGGATCACTCTCTCTCTCAAGTCGCTAATCACTAATGATCACTTGTCTCAATTGTGGAACTTGGAGAGATTGGAAGCTTTGATTGTGTCTTGGAATGAATTGCTAGCTCTTGTATTGAATGTTGAAAGGGAAATGTGCCCTTGGGCCATTTCTAAGTATTTTGGTGATTGAATGCCAACACAAGTGCTTGAGTGAAAATATATGCCAATTGATGGACAAAGTGCAAATCAAGTCTAAAGGTATGTTTCTAGACTTAGTACATTGTTTTGAGAACTAATGTATTGTATCTAAGTGCTAGAAACAGGAGAAATCAAATTGGAAAAGAGATAGCTTCTTTCAGCCGAAGTCTGCTCAGTCTGGATGCACCGGACTATCCGGTGGTGCACCGGACAGTGTCCGGTGCGCCAGGCTGGCTCTAGCGAACTTGCTGCTCTCGGGACTTCGATGGCGGTGTACGGCTATAAATCACCGGACTGTCCGGTGGTGCACCGGACTGTCCGGTGAGCCATTCACAGGCGAACTCGTCGCTCTCGGGAGATGATTAACAGCGTACGGCTATAATTCACCGGACTGTCCGGTGGTGCACCGGACTATCCGGTGAGCCAACAGCTGGCCGGGCCAACGGTCGGCCGCGCGATCTGCACGGGACACGTGGCCGAGCCAACGGCTAGAAGGGGGCACCGGACTGTCCGTTGTGCACCGGACAGTGTCCGGTGCGCCAATGGCTCTGAATCTGCAACGGTCGACTTCGCCAAATAAGGAAAGAAATCCGCACCGGACAGTGTCCGGTGGTGCACCAGACTGTCCGGTGCGCCAGGAGACTGAAGGCAAGAATTGCCTTCCTAGAATGCTCTCAACGGCTCCTAGCTGCCTTGGGGCTATAAAAGGAACCCCTAGGCGCATGGAGGACTACACCAAGCATTCTAAAAGCACTCTTAAGCACCGAGACTTCGATTCCGCGCATTTGATTCTTTGTGATAGCAACTAGAGCTCTATTTGGGTTGAGAACTCGTCGGGTTGTGTTGTGAGCTCTTGTTGCGACTTGTGTGCGTGTTGTTGCTCTGATTTTGTGTCTTGTGTGTGTTGCTCATCCCTCCCTTACTCCGTGCTTCTTTGTGAACATCTTTTGTAAGGGCGAGAGACTCCAAGTTGTGGAGATTCCTCGCAAGCGGGATATAGAAAAGCAAAGCAAAACACCGTGGTTTTCAAGTGGGTCTTTGGACCGCTTGAGAGGGGTTGATTGCAACCCTCATCCATTGGGACGCCACAACGTGGAGTAGGCAAGCGTTGGACTTGGCCGAACCACGGGATAAACCACTGTGCCATCTCTGTGTTGATATCTTTGTGGTTATTGTGTTTTGCTAAGACTCCTCTCCAGCCACTTGGCATTATTGTGCTAACACCTAATCAAGTTTTGTGGCATTAAGTTTTCAAGTTTCACAGGATCACCTATTCACCCCCCCCCTCTAGGTGCTCTCAATTGGTATCAGAGTCGTTCTCTTTAAGAAAGGGACTAACCGCCCAAAGAGATGGATCCTAAGGGCAAGGGGATTGTGATCAATGATAAGGAGAAGGAGTCCTTCATCAACGAGCCGAAGGATGACAAGCCTACCGACTCGGGCTCGGGCCACAAACAAAAAGATGGGAAGAAGAAGAAGACAATGCGCATCAAGGAGATCGTCTACTACGACGACAGCGACGAATCTTCCTCTTCCCAAAAGGACGACGACAACGACTACGAGAAAAGGAAGACGGTTAATTCAAACTTCTCTTTCGATTATTCTCGTATTCCGCATAGTTCAAATACACATTTGCTTTCCATTCCTCTTGGCAAACCTCCACACTTTGATGGGGAGGACTACGGATTTTGGAGTCACAAAATGCGTAGTCACTTGTTCTCTCTCCATCCAAGCATATGGGAGATTGTAGAGAGTGGAATGAAATTTGATAGCTCGGATAGTCCCATGTTTATAAATGAACAAATCCATAGAAATGCACAAGCTACTACTGTCCTCTTAGCATCTTTATGCAGGGAAGAGTACAATAAGGTGAGCGGCTTGGACAATGCCAAGCAGATCTGGGACACCCTCAGGATCTCACATGAGGGGAATGACGACACCATGCTCACCAAGATGGAGTTGGTGGAGGGCAAGCTCGGGAGATTTGCAATGATAAGGGGAGAGGAGCCAACCCAAACATACAACCGGCTCAAGACCCTCATCAACAAAATAAGGAGCTACGGAAGCACGCGATGGACGGACCACGACGTCGTTCGCCTAATGCTAAGGTCTTTTACTGTCCTTGATCCACATCTTGTGAACAATATTCGTGAAAATCCTAGGTACACCAAGATGTCACCCGAAGAAGTACTTGGGAAGTTTGTAAGCGGGAGAATGATGATCAAGGAGGCGAGATACATGGACGACGCGTTGAATGGTCCAATCCATGAGCCTCAACCCATTGCTCTCAAGGCAACGAGGAACAAGGAGGCGCTACCTAGAAAGGTGGCGCAAGTTGAGGCGGCGGGACTAAATGAGGAAGAGATGGCCCTCATCATCAAGCGCTTCAAGACGGCGTTAAAGGGCCGCAAGGAGCATCCCAAGAAGAATAAGACGAAGGGAAAGCGCTCCTGCTTCAAGTGCGGTAAGATTGGTGATTTTATCGCTAATTGTCCCGATAATAATAGTGACCAGGAACAAGAGAAGAAAGGGGAAAAGAAGAAGAAGTACAAGAAGGCTAAGGGCGAGGCACATCTTGGCAAGGAGTGGGACTCGGATTGCTCTTCATCCGACGACGAAGGACTTGCCACCTCAGCCTTCGACAAATCATCCCTCTTCCCCAACGAGCGTCACACATGCCTCATGGCGAAGGAGAAGAAGGTATGTACTCGAAACAATACCACTTATGCTTCTTCAAGTGATGATGAGTCTAGTGATGATGATGAAATAGATTACTCTAGTTTGTTCAAGGGATTGGATAGAACTAAAATAGATAAGATTAATGAATTGATTGATGCCTTGAATGAAAAGGATAGACTTTTAGAAAAACAAGAGGATCTTTTGTATGAAGACATGATAAATTTGTAAAGGCACAAGAATCTCATGCTTTAGAAGTTAAAAGGAATGAAATGCTTTCTTGTGAACTATCTACTTGCCATGAGACAATTTCTAGTTTAAAAGATGTTAACAATGATTTAAATGCTAAACTAGAAGTAGCAAATAGATCTAACTCTTGTGTAGAACATGTTGTGATTTGCACTAGGTGTAAAGATTTTAATGTTGATGCTTGTAGTGAACACCTAGTGTCTATTGCAAAGTTAAATGATGAAGTGGCTAGTCTTAATGCCCAACTTAAGACTAGCAAAAATGAATTTGATAAACTAAAATTTGCGAGGGATGCCTACACGATTGGTAGACACCCCTCAATTAAGGATGGGCTTGGCTTCAAGAGGGAAGCCAAGAACTTAACTAGTCATAAGACTTCCATTCCCGCCAAGGAGAAAGGGAAGGCCTCTATGACTAATAGTGTTCAAAAGAACCATGCTTTCATTTATGGTGATAGAAAATTTTCTAGAAATGCGTATAGGACCTGTGCTTATGATTCATATGCTATGACTGCTTCTAGTTCCCATGTTGTGCATGGTAGAGATATGCCTAGGAAAAATATTCATCATGTGCCTAGAAAGAATATTGTTCATGTTCCTACGAAAGTAATTAATGAATCTTCTACAATTTTTTATACTTGCAATGCTTCCTTTGCTATTTGTAGAAAGGATAAGAAGGTAATTGCTAGGAAATTAGGGGCAAGATGCAAGGGAGATAAAACTTGCATTTGGGTCCCTAAGACCATTGTGACTAACCTTATAGGACCCAACAAGAGTTGGGTACCTAAAACCCAAGCCTAAATTTGCCTTGCAAGTTTATGCATCCGGGGGTTCAAGCTAGATTATCGACAGCGGATGCACAAACCACATGACTGGGGAGAAGAAGATGTTCACCTCCTACGTCAAGAACAAGGATTCCCAAGATTCAATCATATTCGGTGATGGGAACCAAGGCAAGGTAAAAGGGTTAGGGAAGATTGCTATTTCATCCGAGCACTCTATTTCTAATGTGTTTTTAGTTGAGTCACTTGGATATAATTTGTTATCCGTTAGTCAATTATGCAATATGGGATATAATTGTTTATTCACAAATGTAGATGTGTCTGTCTTTAGAAGGTGTGATGGTTCACTAGCTTTTAAGGGTGTACTAGACGACAAACTTTATTTAGTTGATTTTGCAAAAGAGGAGGCCGGTCTAGATGCATGCTTAATTGCTAAGACTTGCATGGGCTGGCTGTGGCATCGCCGTTTAGCACATGTGGGGATGAAGAACCTTCACAAGCTTCTAAAGGGAGAACACGTGATAGGTCTAACTAACGTGCATTTCGAAAAAGATAGACCTTGTGCAGCTTGTCAAGCAGGTAAACAGGTGGGAAGCTCTCATCATCCCAAAAATGTGATGACCACATCAAGACCCTTGGAGATGCTTCATATGGACCTCTTTGGACCCGTTGCCTATCTAAGCATAGGAGGAAGTAAGTATGGTCTTGTTATAGTTGATGATTTTTCCCGCTTCACTTGGATATTCTTTTTGCAGGATAAATCTGAAACCCAAGGGACCCTCAAGCGCTTCCCCAGGAGAGCTCAAAATGAGTTTGAGCTCAAGGTGAAGAAGATAAGGAGCGACAACGGGACCGAGTTCAAGAACCTTCAAGTGGAGGAGTACCTTGAGGAGGAAGGGATCAAGCACGAGTTCTCCGCTCCCTACACACCACAACAAAATGGTGTGGTAGAGAGGAAGAACAGGATGCTCATCGATATGGCAAGGACGATGCTTGGAGAGTTCAAGACCCCCGAGCGTTTTTTGTCAGAAGCCGTGAGCACGGCTTGCCACGCCATCAACCGGGTCTACCTTTACCGCCTCCTCAAGAAGACTTCGTATGAGCTTCTAACCAGTAACAAACCCAATGTGTCTTACTTTCGTGTATTTGGGAGCAAATGTTATATTCTAGTAAAGAAAGGTAGAAATTCTAAGTTTGCTCCCAAAGCTGTAGAAGGGTTTTTGTTAGGTTATGACTCAAATACAAAGGCGTATAGAGTCTTCAACAAATCATTGGGTTTGGTTGAAGTCTCTAGCGACGTTGTATTTGATGAGACTAATGGCTCTCCAAGAGAGCAAGTTGTTGATCTTGATGATGTAGATGAAGAAGACGTTCCAACGGCCGCAATACGCACCATGACGATTGGTGATGTGTGACCACAGGAACAATTGGAGCAAGATCAACCTTCTTCCTCAACAATGGTGCATCCCCCAACTCAAGACGATGAACAGGTTCATCAAGAAGAGGCGTGTGATCAAGGGGGAGCACAAGATGATCTTGTGATGGAGGAAGAAGCACAACCGACACCTCCCACCCAAGTTCGAGCGACGATTCAAAGGAATCATCCCGTCGACCAAATTTTGGGTGACATCAGCAAGGGAGTAACTACTCGTTCTAGATTAGTTATTTTTTGTGAGCATTACTCCTTTGTCTCTTCTATTGAGCCTTTCAGGGTAGAAGAGGCCTTGCTAGATCCAGACTGGGTGTTGGCCATGCAGGAGGAGCTCAACAATTTCAAGAGAAATGAAGTTTGGACACTGGTGCCTCGTCCCAAGCAAAATGTTGTGGGAACCAAGTGGGTGTTCCGCAACAAACAGGACGAGCACGGGGTGGTGACAAGGAACAAGGCTCGACCTGTGGCAAAAGGTTATGCCCAAGTCGCAGGTTTGGACTTTGAGGAGACTTTTGCTCCTGTGGCTAGGCTAGAGTCCATTTGTATTTTGCTAGCATATGCCGCTCACCATTCTTTCAGGTTGTTCCAAATGGATGTGAAGAGCGCTTTCCTCAACGGGCCAATTAAGGAGGAGGTGTACGTGGAGCAACCCCCTGGCTTCGAGGACGAACGGTACCCCGACCACGTATGTAAGCTCTCTAAGGCGCTCTATGGACTTAAGCAAGCCCCAAGAGCATGGTATGAATGCCTTAGAGACTTTTTAATTGCTAATGCTTTCAAGGTTGAGAAAGCCGATCTGACTTTATTCACTAAGACTTGTGATGGTGATTTGTTTGTGTGCCAAATTTATGTCGATGACATAATATTTGGTTCTACTAACCAAAAGTCTTGTGAAGAGTTTAGCAGGGTGATAACGCAGAAATTTGAGATGTCGATGATGGGCGAGTTGAACTACTTCCTTGGGTTCCAAGTGAAGCAACTCAAGGACGGCACCTTCATCTCCCAAACGAAGTACACGCATGACTTGCTAAAGCGGTTTGGGATGAAGGACGCCAAGCCCGCGAAGACTCCAATGGGAACCGACGGACACACCGGCCTCAACAAAGGAGGTAAGTCCATTGATTAAAAGGCATACCGGTCAATGATAGGGTCTTTACTTTATTTATGTGCTAGTAGACCGGATATTATGCTTAGCGTATGCATGCGTGCTAGATTTCAATCTGATCCAAGAGAGTGTCACCTTGTGGCCGTGAAGCGAATCCTTAGATATTTATCGCTACGCCTTGCTTCGGGATCTGGTATCCAAAGGGGTCTACCTTTGACTTGATTGGATATTCAGACTCCGACTATGCTGGATGTAAGGTTGATAGGAAGAGTACATCGGGGACGTGCCAATTCTTAGGAAGGTCCCTGGTGTCATGGAATTCTAAGAAACAAACTTCCGTTGCCCTATCCACCGCTGAGGCCGAGTATGTTGCCGCAGGACAGTGTTGCGCGCAACTACTTTGGATGAGGCAAACCCTCCAGGACTTTGGCTACAATCTGAGCAAAGTCCCACTCCTATGTGACAATGAGAGTGTTATCCGCATAGCGGAAAATCCTGTTGAGCACAGCCGCACAAAGCACATTGACATCCGGCATCACTTTTTGAGAGACCACCAACAAAAGGGAGATATCGAAGTGTTTTATATTAGCACCGAGAACCAGCTAGCCGATATCTTTACCAAGCCTCTAGATGAGAAGACCTTTTGCAGGTTGCGTAGTGAGCTAAATGTCTTAGATTCGCGGAACTTGGATTGATTTATAGCATACATGTGTTTATGTCTTGATCATGTTCCTTATGCATTTTGTTGTTTATTTATGGTGCTCAAGTTGTACAATCACTCCCCGGACCTCACAAGTCCTTTTGCAAGAGATGCACATATTTAGGGGGAGATGTGCTACAACTTGACCCTTTGAGACTAACCGTGTGCTTGAGTTTGCTTGATTTAGTCTCAAAGGAGGTTTGAAAGGGAAAAGGTGGACTTGGACCATGAAAGACTTCCACTGCACTCCGATGAGAGGGTAACTTATTCCAAGTTCATCTCATGTACTCTTATTGCCTTTATATTCTTATTTGAAGATTTTGGTGAGGCAATGGGGTTCAGGGGCCAAGATTGATCCCGTTTTGGTGCTTGATGCCAAAGGGTGAGAAAATAAAGCCAAAGCAATAAATGGATCAGCTACCACTTGAGAAATTTTGAAAATAGTAGAATAGAGCTTTTGGTTTGTCAAAACTCTCTCATTGTCTCTCTTGTCAAAAGTTGGTCTCTTGTGGGGAGAATGGTTGATTATGGGAAAAAGGGGGAGTTTTTTGAAATCTTTGATTAATTTCTCTGGGAACAACTCTCTTTATGTCTCTACAATTGTGTTTGACTTAGAGATAGGAGATTGAGGTTAATTTGCAAAAACAAAACCAAGTGGTGGCAAAGAGTGATCCATATATGCCAAATTTGAATCAAAACAATTTTGAGTTCTCATTTGTATTGATGTTGCTCTTCTTTTAGTTGCTTTTTGTTGTGTTGGCATAAATCACCAAAAAGGGCTAGATTGAAAGGGAAATGTGCCCTTGGGCCATTTCTAAGTATTTTGGTGATTGAATGCCAACACAAGTGCTTGAGTGAAAATATATGCCAATTGATGGACAAAGTGCAAATCAAGTCTAAAGGTATGTTTCTAGACTTAGTACATTGATTTGAGAACTAATGTATTGTGTCTAAGTGTTGGAAACAGGAGAAATCAAATTGGAAAAGAGATAGCTTCTTTCAGCCAAAGTCTGCTCAGTCTGGGTGCACCGGACTGTCCGGTGGTGCACCGGACAGTGTCTGGTGCGCCAGGCTGGCTCTGGCGAACTTGCTGCTCTCGGGACTTCGACGACGGTGTACGGCTATAAATCACCAGACTGTCCGGTGGTGCACCGGACTGTCCGGTGAGCCATTCACAGGCGAACTCGTCGCTCTCGGGAGATGATTAACGGCGTACGGCTATAATTCACCGGACTGTCCGGTGGTGCACCGGACTGTCCGGTGAGCCAACAGCTGGCCGGGCCAACGGTCGGCCGCGCGATCTGCGCGGGACACGTGGCCGAGCCAACGGCTAGAAGGGGGCACCAGACTGTCCGGTGCACCAACGGCTCTGAATCTGCAACGGTCGGCTTCGCTAAATAAGGAAAGAAATCCGCACCGGACAGTGTCCAGTGGTGCACCGGACTGTCCGGTGCGCCAGGCGACTGAAGGCAAGAATTGCCTTCCTGGAATGCTCTCAACGGCTCCTAGCTGCCTTGGGGCTATAAAAGGGACCCCTAGGCGCATGGAGGACTACACCAAGCATTCTAAAAGCACTCCTAAGCACCGAGACTTCGATTTCGCACATTTGATTCTTTGTGATAGCAACTAGAGCTCTATTTGAGTTGAGAACTCTTCGGGTTGTGTTGTGAGCTCTTGTTGCGACTTGTGTGCGTGTTGTCGCTCTGATTTTGTGTCTTGTGTGTGTTGCTCATCCCTCCCTTACTCCGTGCTTCTTTGTGAACATCTTTTGTAAGGGCGAGAGACTCCAAGTTGTGGAGATTCCTCGCAAGCGGGATATAGAAAAGCAAAGCAAAACACCATGGTATTCAAGTGGGTCTTTGGACCGCTTGAGAGGGGTTGATTGCAACCCTCGTCCGTTGGGACGCCACAACATGGATTAGGCAAGCGTTGGACTTGGCCGAACCATGGGATAAACCACTGTGCCATCTCTATGTTGATATCTTTATGGTTATTGTGTTTTGCTAAGACTCCTCTCCAGCCACTTGGCATTATTGTGCTAACACCTAATCAAGTTTTGTGGCATTAAGTTTTCAAGTTTCACAGGATCACCTATTCACCCCCCCCCTCTAGGTGCTCTCAAATGTGAAAGGTTGGAATGCTTGGGTAAATTGAATGGAGGTGGTTGGGGTTGTATTTATAGCCCCCAACCACTTCCTAGTCGTTGCTCCTTTTCTGCCGACCGCGGACGGTCCGCGCCCCTGGTCCGGACGGTCCGCCCCTGCACATCAACGGCTGAAATCGCAACGGTCAGCAGTAATGACTATATCAACGGCTATATAGCATTTAATGCGTCATCAGATGTCAGATAAAGGCAGTCACGGACGGTCCGGTCGTGCATCCCGGACGGTCCACGAGGACACTATAATTCATTTTACCAAACCCGTCACCTTCGGGTTTTTCGGTTCTTCACCGTCCGGACGGTCCGCGCCTGAGGCCGAACGGTCCGCGCATGGTCTCGGACGGTTCTTGCTTTTCCATCGGATGGTCCGTAGTGTAGACTTGTGTTTTTGCATTGGTTCTGTCCGAGGCTCACCCTAGTGTTGTGGACGGTCCGCCGCAAGGGCCCGGACGATCCACGCTTTGTCTGTTTTTCCAAAAAGCTTCTCCTATCTGGAATAATCTACGGTATTCCGGATAGTCGATTTAGAATAGTTGTAAATGAACTTATGCACATGTGAAATGATCAACTAGGCAAACTGGTTAGTCCATTAGATTTGTGATGGTCGTCAAACACCAAAATCGATTATAGGAAATGTTGAGACTATTTCCCTTTCATCATCCCATTTGGTGCTCCCGAGGTTGCGCACTTGGTTGACCAAGGTCTTGAGCCAGTTGTACATTGCTTGTGGCTCCTCTCCTTGGTTGAGGATGAATCAACCAAGCTCCCCCTCGATCGTTTCTCTTTTGGTGATCTTGGTCACCTCATCCCCTTCGTGTGCGGTCTTAAGCATGTCCCAAATCTCCTTGGTGCTTTTCAACCCTTGCACTTTATTATACTCCTCTCGACATAGAGAGGCGAGGAGTATAGTAGTGGCTTGGGAGTTGAAGTGCCAGATTTGGGCGACCTCGTCCGAATCATATCCTTCATCCCCCACAGATGGTACCTACGCTCCAAACTCAACAATGTCCCATATGCTAGCGTGGAGTGAGGTTAGGTGATGCCTCATTTTATCACTCCACATACAATAATCTTCACTGTCAAAACCGGTGGTTTGCCTAGTGGGACGGAAAGTAAAGGAGTGTGTTTAGAAATGCGTGGATAGCGTAGGGGGTCTTACTAAACTTCTTGCACTCATGGCGCTTAGAAGTGACGGATGGCGCGTCAGAGCCGGATGTGGATGGCGACGAAGAATCGGTCTCGTAGTAAACCACCTTCTTCATCTTCTTTTTCTTGTCGCCACTCTGATGTGACTTGTGAGGAGGTGATCCCTCCTTTAGCTTGTTGCCGAACTCCCTTGATGGAGCCTTCCCGTGGCTTGTGGCTTTCTCGCCGGTCACGATCTACTTCTTGGCGTGATCTCCCGACATCACTTCGAGTGGTTAAACTCTAATGAAGTACCGGGCTCTAATACCAATTGAAAGTCGACTAGAGGGGGGTGAATAGACAGAATCTAAAAATTATAAACTTAAAGCACAAATACAAGCCGGGGTTAGCGTTAGAAATAAAACCGAGTCTGAAAGAGAGGGCAAAAACAAATCAACCAAGAAATAAAGCGGATGACACAGTGATTTATTTTACCGAGGTTCGGTTCTTGAGAACCTAGCCCCCATTGAGGTGGTCACAAAGATCGGGTCTCTTTCAACCCTTTCCCTCTCTCAAACGGTCACCTAGACCGAGTGAGCTTTCTCCTTAATCAAATGGGTCACTTAGACCCCACAAGGACCACCACACAATTGGTGTCTCTTGCTTTGATTACAAGTAGCTTGGGAATAAGAATAGAGGAAGAAGAAAGCGATCCAAGAACAAGAGCTCAAAGAACACGAGCAAAACACTCTCTCTAGTCACTAATTGATTGGAGTGGAGTTGGGACTTGGAGAGGCTTTGATTCTATTGAATTGTGCCTTGTATTGATTGCACTAGCTCTTGTATTGAATGAGATGTCTGAAAAACTTGGATGCCTTGAATAGTGGTGGTTGGGGGTATTTATAGCCCCAACCACCAAAACAGCTGTTGGGGAGGGCTGCTGTCGATGGGCGCACCGGACAGTCCGGTGCGCCACCGGACATTGTCCTGTGCGCCACCGGACATTGTCCTGTGCGCCAGCCACGTCACCCAACCATTAGGGTGATGACGGTTTCGACCGTTGGAGCTCTGACATCTTGGGGCACCGGACAGTCCGGTGCCGCACCAGACAGGCACTGTTCATTGTCTCGTGTGTCTTCTGGCTCTGCTCTGACTCTGCGCGAACTGTACGCGCACTGTTCACGCGCACTGTTTACTTTTGCAAACGACCGTTGGCGCAGTAGTCGTTGCTCCGCTTGGCGCACCGGACAGTCTGGTGCTACACCGGAGAGTCCAGTGAATTATAGCGGAGCAGCCTCCGAGAAACCCGAAGCTGAGGAGTTCAGATTGTATGGCCCCTGGTGCACCGGACACTGTCTGGTGGTGCACCGAACGCTGTCCGGTGGCACACTGGACAGTCCGGTGCGCCAGACCAGGGCAGTCTTCGGTTTCTTTTGCTCCTTTCTTTTTGAACCCTAACTTGTTCTTTTTATTGGTTTGTGTTGAACCTTTGGCACCTGTACAACATATAATCTAGAGCAAACTAGTTAGTCCAATTATTTGTGTTGGGCATTTAACCACCAAAATTATATTTGGGAAAAGGTTTGACCCTATTTCCCTTTCAGGTGGTTACTGCAATTTGAACTTGAAATCTTTCTCCTTTAGGGCTGGTGAGTTCTACAGTACCCCTACCACATGCTATAATGGCATTTGCCTTTCTTAACCATGACATACCAAGGATCAGATCTATACTGCTTGTCTCTAATATTATAGCAGTAGCTCCAAATTCTCTTCCCATAATTGTTAATGTCAATCTACGTGTCATATGATTTGCCTCAATAGGCCCTTTAGGTGTGATTACTATCATTGGTTTTCTCATATTTAGCAGTGGTATCTCATTTGTGTTGGCATATCGAGTAGACATGAATGAATTTGTAGCACTAGAATCAAATAATATGGTTGCAGGAATGACATTAATGTAAAACATACCAAGTACGATGTCAGCACCATCAGGAGTAGCATCAACGCTGACTTGATTAACCCTGGCAATAGAGTATCCCTTGCCAGGAGTCTGTTGCTTATTCTTAGCTGGTGTACCAGAATTCCCCACCGGACAAGCATTAGCATAGTGCCCAATCTGACTGCACTTGAAGCATGTAGGGCCGGTCTTCTGTCCTGTAGGCCTCGTCGGGTGCCAGTGGGAGCAGCCTGATGAGTGAGAGGTGTCCGTGGTGACCCCTGTGGAGCGTACTGAGATGGGCGTTGTCCTCCTCCTAGATGAGTAGGTGTACCCTGTGGCGAAACGTAGCGGGGACGAACACTGCTACTACCCTGCCCCTATGAGATAGCCTTCCTCTTCAAGTCTCCCAGTTGAACATGCTTGTGTTCAATAGCAAGAGCCTTATTCAGCAGCCTCTGAAATGATAGAAATGTGTGTGCAACCAGTGCATACTGAAGGGGTCCATTAAGTCCTTCAATAAAGTGTTCCTGCTTCCTCTCATCCTCAGCAACTTCATCTGGAGCATATCTAGAGAGTTGAATGATTTTATCGCGGTACTCGCTGACAAACATGTTGCCTTGCTTTAATGATAGAAACTCCTTCTTCTTGATCTTCATCAATCCAGCAGGAATGTGGTAGTTTCTGAACTGTGTACTGAATTCCGCCCAAGTAATAGTGTCAGCAGCATCATGGGCAGCAACATAAGAATCCCACCAGTCAGCAGCAGGACCTGTCAGACGACCAGAAGCATAAAGAACTTTCTCCCGGTCAGAGCATTAGGCGATGTTGAGCATCTTCTCAATTGACTTCATCCAATCATCAGCATCTAGTGGATCTGGCGAGCTGGCGAAGGTGGGTGGCTTGTGACTCATAAATTCTCGGTGCTTATCACGAGGTGGAACTGGTGGTGGTGGTGGAGGCAGTGGTGCTTGTTGCTGTTGCTGCTGTTGCTGTTGTTGTTGTTGCGCCCTTCTCTCCTGGCGTATCTCTTCTCTTTCTTGACGCGGCTCCCAGCGTATCTCCTCTCTCCTGGTGCATCTCTTGGCGTTCTTGCTGCATCTGCGCGTGCATATCTGCCATAGTGTCCGCCATCTGTTGCATCATCCTCATCTGAGCTGCAACCATTGGGTCAACTCCGCCTGGTGGAGGCGGTGGTGGAGGATCCATCTCTGCTGGTTGTGGTTGGGGTTGTCTATATATCCACTGAAAGTCGCCTAGAGGGGGGTGAATAGGCGGAGTCTGAAATTTATAAACTTTAAGCACAACTACAAGCCGGGGTTAGCGTTAGAAATATAAACGAGTCCAAAAGAGAGGGCAAAAACAAATCAACCAAAGAAATAGAGCGGATGACACGGTGATTTGTTTTACCGAGGTTTGGTTCTTGCAAACCTACTCCCCGTTGAGGTGGTCACAAAGACCGGGTCTCTTTCAACCCTTTCCCTCTCTCAAACGGTCACCTAGACCGAGTGAGCTTCTCTTCTCAATCACTTGGGACACTAAGTCCCCACAAGGACCACCACACAATTGGTGTCTCTTGCCTTGATTACAATTGAGTTGGGAATAAGAAAGAAGGAAGAAGAAAAGCGATCCAAGCGCAAGAACTCAAATGAACACAATTTTCTCTCTCACTAGTCACTATTTGATTGGAATGATCTTTGGACTTGGGAGAGGATTTGATCTCTTTGTTTGTGTCTTGGAGTGAAGTCTAGAGCTCTTGTATTGAATGTAATGGCTGAAAACTTGGATACTTTGAAGTGTGGTGGTTGGGAGTATTTATAGCCCCAACCACCAAAGTGGCCGTTAGGGAGGCTGTCTGTATGGCGCACCAGATAGTCCGGTGCGCCACCAAATACTGTCCGGTGCGCCAGCCACGTCACCCAACCGTTAGGGTTCGACCGTTGGAGCTCTGACAAGTGGGGCCACCGGACAGTCCGGTGGTGCACCGGACAGGTCCTGTTCACTGTCCGGTGCGCCTTCTAGCGCCTGCTCTGACTTCTACGCGTGCAGGCGTGCACTGTTCACTTTTACTATTCCTTTGCAGACGACCATTGGCGAGAAGTAGCCGTTGCTCCGCTGGCACACCGGACAGTCCGGTGTGACGTAGAGCAACAGAGGCAGCGAGGGGTCGGGGCTTGTAAAGGTTGCCAACTCTAACAGGTGTTGTTTGAGTGAAACGAAGGCTGCCGCTTACTCTGATCCCCACGCGAAGTCTTTTGCGCCGCGTAGCATCTTGAGGAAAGGTAGGCTTCGCTCTGCGGACTTGGAAATAAATCTGTTGAGGGCGGCCAATCTGCCTGTCAGGCGTTGGACATCTCTGGTTGACTGCGGAGGCATCATGTTGATGATGGCCTAGATCTTGGTCGGGTTGGCCTCGATCCCGCGTGCGACACCAGGTAGCCCAGTATCTTCCCCTGCCGAACTCCGAAGACGCACTTTTCGGGGTTTAGGCGAAGTTGTGCGCCCCGCATGTTCGCGAATGTTTCTGCGAGGTCGGCCAGATGGTCCTCTTTGTTTTTGCTAGCGACGACGATGTCGTCCACATACGTGAAAATGTTCCGGCCCACTTGGCTCTCGAGCATCGTCTTGGTGAGGCGAGAGAAGGTGGACCCAGCGTTCTTTAGTCCCTCCGGCATTCTGACGAAGCAATATGTGCCGAAGGGCGTGATGAAACTGGTACTGGCCCTGTCTTCCTCCTTCATATATATTTGGTGATAGCCAGAGAAGCAGTCAAGGAGTGACATGACTTCGCATCCGGCCGCACTATCGATGATCTTGTCGATCTGAGGCAGCGGGAAATTATCCTTGGGGCAGGCCTTGTTGAGGCTAGTGAAATCGATGCACATCCGCCACTTGCCACTCTTCTTTTGCACCATGACTATGTTAGCAAGCCACGTAGGGTAGGCAACTGGTTCGATGAATTTGGCCTCAAGCAGGCGGTGTACCTCGGCTTTGGCGGCTTCTGTTTTCTCATCAGACATTTTGCGCAGCTTCTGCTTCTTCGGTCGCACTAAAGGGTCGATGCCCAGACTGTGTTCGATGATAGTGCGACTGACTCTGACCAGGTCGAGGGCAGACCAGGCGAAGACGTCCTTATTTCTAGAAAGACAGGAGATGAGTCTCTCCTCGTCGTGCGAAGTCAGGTCTTCGCTTATGATGACCGTTTGCTTGGGTGTTGCCTGGTCAAGGGGAACTGTCTTCGTTCCATCGTTGCTCTGCAGTTGTGCCTTTTCATGCTCGTTGGCGATTGGGCGGGTGGGCTTGGGGACTTCGTGCTGCGTCGTAAGGCAGTGTACGTTCCGTTGCCCGGGAACGAAGTCTCTTTCAATGTTGCACGCGGTCTGTTGATTGCCATAGACTGTGATCGCGCCTTGCGGACCCGGATTTTCATGCACAGGTAAAGTCCGTGAATGGCCGCTTCAAACTTGTTGATGGAGCCCTAGCCCATTATGGCGTTGTACGGGTATACCATGTCGACGATGTCGAAGGTGATCTACTCACTTCGTGCATTGGGTGCTACACCGAAGGACAAAGGTAGCTCGATCTTGCCCACAGGAAAGGTGCCCTTGCCGCCGAAACCATATAGGGGGTTGTCCGAAGGCTTAAGTAAATTGTGGCTGATGCCCATGCGGTCGAAGGCGTGGAGGAAAATGATGTCCGCCTGGCTGCCGTTGTCAACTAAAACTTTGTGCAGGTCCCAGCCTGCCACGCTGCAGTTGATAACCATGGCATCAATGTGGGGTGCGCTGCGCAGGTCGACATCTCTGGCGTCGAAGGTCAGCGGCACGTGGGACCACTTCGTTTGCACGACTGGACCGGTGACGGCGACGTGGTTGATGCTTCGGTAGTGGTCCCTCTTCTGTCGCTTCGTGTCGAAGTCGACGCTGGACAGTGATCATGTGAATGACTCCGCGATACGGTTGATCGGCGAAGTCTTCTTGTTTTGGCGCTTGGGGTGGTTTGGTGTCACACCCGGTTTTTAGAAGGTAAACCGAATGCGAACCATGTACGTGCCAGGATCAGTTATTCACGTACACAGCAGTTACATAACATGGACATCATCACACAGTGCTCAAATAGTATTAAAAGGGGAAATAATAGTCGATTACATCATACGTCTGAGACGTCCATATAGTTCTTACAATAAATCAAAGTGCGAAAACGAAACATAGATAACGCGGCCTTCACAGGCAGCCGACTGGGGGTTGCCGCTAACCCACGCCTAGAACTCGTCATAGTCTTGGAACTCCTGGAAGTCTCCTTCCACAGCTTCATCTTCTCCTGAGCAGTGGTTGCAATGCTGACAACCTGGGGGGGGATTGGTGTGTAGAGCAAGGGTGAGTACACATCAACATACTCAGCAAGCATCCCGTTTGGCTGTAGTGGACTAGCTTTATGTGGGGATAAGTCAAGCAGTTGCTTTTAGTTGGTCAGGTTATTACTTACTAGTAGAGAGCCAGGTTTTAACATTAACCCAAGTTATTAGCCCAATGTATCCTTTCCAAACGGAAAGAATACCACTTACCATTACCATAATCATAATCAGAACCATCAATCTCATTGCCACCTGTACCAAAATGTCTCTGATCAAGTATCACTAATCTCTGGAGCTCCCTTGGCCGCTCATAACCGTGAGCACGGCTGATATATCAGTTTCATAACACTCTGCAGAGGTTGCGCACTTTACCCACAAGCCGTGATTCCCACTTGCCTCGGGCTGATCAAACCCTTAAACACTACCAAGGTGAATAGGCAGGGTCTCACTACGTAGCCTTTACAAAGATTCCCCGAGGCTGTAGCCACCCGTTAGGTTTCCTAAATGTACCGCACTCCTCCCCAAGGGACAAATCAACCTTGGCAGAGCGAGCCGCATACACCGAGCCCCATTGACGGCACAACGGCTAAGCGAACTACACCCCGGTTCCTCTAATTATTCAGCTAAGGGCGTCCCATTCCACCCTCATGGTTGCACTGTTTTCCCGGGCGGTCATCCATTGAACAGGTCCTTACGGAGAGGCACTCGAGAAACCGCTCGAGTCCCCTTAAATGCCACAAGTATGGTCATAAATAAGAAGGGGAAAACAGCGTATCATAGATAATCACATCATGTTCATTGATTAGAGTTGAGCAATAGCATCAAACTAAGCAGTAATAATCCGACCCAAATAGGTAAACAAGGACATGGATAACAAAAGCTAGTCAATCCTTAGGTATAAATGTGTAATGCGGGAGGTGAATTAAAGAATGAATAGGACAAAGATAGGTCAAAGGACACTTGCCTCCACCAACCGACTGCTGCTCAGGGGCTTCTCCTGCGAATTCCTCGGGCTGTTCGACCGGATCGTTCTCTATGCGAGCGCAAACATACATACATCCACATATTTAATACAAAAGAACAGTACACCATACAAGAGAACAAGTAAAGCGAATGTGCATCAAGTATGATATTTGACATCGCATTTGTTATGGTTAGAAAGAAATGGGAAAGGGTCTCGCAGGGGTTTAAATCTTATGCACTAATGATTAGTTACAATTGGTTCTTAGCAAAAGAATTCTGTTATATATATGTACAAATGGGAACCTAATCATTTTTAGTTGATCAACATTGCACGGGATAAACAACTAACTACGTGAATCAATAGCATAACGGAATTTTAAATTAACCTTCCTATTTTCCATAGCATGAACAATGATTAGTCTACTTAAAATACAGTAATTATGATCACAGAAAGTAAATAAAATAAAAAAAAAAAAATAAAAAAAACAGAGGGGGGCGGTTGAACCGGCCCTAGGGGCGGTTGAACCGGTCCTAGGCGGCGGCCGAGCTGGGGCGGTCGGGTGGCTGGGCTGGGGCGGGGGCCGGCCGAGCCGGCCGGTTGAACCGGCGGCCAGGCGGCTGAACCGGCCCCGCGCGGGGGGCGCGGCCAGGGGGCCAGGCGGGCGGCCGGGGCGCGGGCTGGGGGCGGCAGCGGCCGGCTGGGGCCGGCCAGCGGCCAGGCGGGCGCGGCTGGGGGGGCGGCCGGGGCGAGCCAGCGGCGGCCGGGGCCGGCTGGGCGCGGCCGAGGGCCGGCCAGCGGCCACGGCGGGCTGGGGGGCGGTGGCCGGCGTGGCCAGGGGGCGCGCGGGGGTGGGGAGAGGAGAGGGGAGGGAGGAGAGGGAGGAGGGGGAGGGGAGCTCACCGGCGGGGGGGTGGTGGTGGCCGACGGCGAGGGCGGCCAGGGACGGCGGCGGCCTAGGGTAGGGGCGGCTTAGGGCAGGGGCGGCGGTGGGAAGAGAGAGGGAGAGAATGAGGGAGAGGGAGAGGGGATTTTGGGAAAAAAGAAAAAAAGAGGGGGGGATGGGGGGGCGGCTGGGCCATCTTTGGGCCCAAGAGGGGGCGCCAGGGGCGGCTGGGCCGGCCGGGGTCGGCCCAGGGCGCGGGAGAGAGAGAAAGAGGAGAGAGAAAGAGAGAGAGAAAGATTGTTTCCTGTTTTCGAAATCCGATCTTTCCTCATGAATGCAATTGCACTTTCAAAGCAATCAAAAATGCAAGGTTCGGCATGGTGCATCAAATCATAAAGTATTTGTAGAGTTTTTCTTACACGGGAATTCCAAACCGAATCCCGCTAAGACTTTTGGAAAAGGTCAAGGTTTAGCGAGGGGAAAAAGAAAAGGAAAAGGTAACGCCCGAATTTTGGCGAGTAAAGAAAAGAAAAAATTCAACTGCAAAATTCGGGGCGTTACATTTGGGTGGTGGATGTTTGGCTGATGCGGGTGCGGAGGCGGAAGTGGAGGTGGTACGACTTGTACCTCCTGATGGTGTTGGTATGCGTGGTTAGGTGGATGCTGGGCGAGGTCGTGGTTGTATGGTTGTGGGAGGTGGTGTTGATATGTGTGCGCGACAACCCGTGGGTTGTCGGCTGGTTGCGCCCAAGACATCCTGTCCCTCGTAGCCTTTGTTTCTGGGCAGTCCCTCATTGGGTGCGCGCAGTCCTCGCCGTGAAACAGGCAGTAAAATATGCGCAGCTGCTGCGCCCGTCCTTGGCCCCGACCACGGGTGCCACTACCGTGGCCCTGGGGGGATAATCTTGACGGCGAGGGGCCTCACCTGCGGGGTGCTGGTTGGCAATGTTATGCACCTGCTGTTGACTGCGGTTGTCCCGACCGGAGTCTGACTGCGAAGGTCTTGTCCATGTGCGGCTGGACTGCGGAGGGTCCTTGGGTTTCCTCTGGGACTCGATCTTGCGCTGGTGGAGCTCTTCAGATCTGGCATATTTTTCAAACAGCTGATAGAGCTCTTGGAGGTTCTTGGGTGGGTCCCTGATGCAGTGACTGTAAAGGACGCCAGCCTGAAGGCCACTGATGGCGTAGTGAATGGCAATTTGGTCATCGACCGAAGGCAGTTGTGACTTGAGAGTCAGGAACTTGCGGTAGTACTCCCGCAGGGTTTCTTTCTCCAGCTGCTTGCAGAGTGACAGTTCGGCCAAGGCGTCGGTGTCTGGGCAGTACCCTTGGAAGTTGAGCAGAAATTTGTCCCGGAGACTTCTCCAGGAGTCGATGGACAACGGGGGCAACCTGGTGTACCAGGTTAGGGCCGGACCCTCGAGGGCGATGATGAAGGACTTGGCCATCGTGGCGTCGTCCCCTTCGGATGATGCGACAGCGCTTGATAGCTCATGATGTATTGTGCTGGGTCGGTGCTGCCGTTGTACTTGGGGTAGGTCCCTGCCCTGAAGTTGGCGGGCCATGGTGACACCTGCAGTTGCGGCGCCAGGGGGCTCCGCTCATCAAGGTAATTGATGCCTTGGAAAGTTGCGGCGTGCGGGATGAAGGGTCCCGCGCTGAGGAACGAATAGGTCTCTGACTGGCGCGTGCTGCTGGAGGGGCGGCCCGTGCTGCAGATCATGTTGGCCTTCGCGCTGCATGAGCGCAATCTCCTGCTCAAGCTCTTGAGCCCTCTGCTCCTCATCTCGTATCATTTGGCGCACCTTGGCCTGCGCAGAGACACGTTGGCGCATGGCCTCGAGGATTTCCTTCTGCTTCTGGAGGTTGCGGTTTTGAGGCGCAGGGCCCGTAGCTATAGTTGTTCTTCTGCGGAGATGCCGAGGACCTCGCCGTCCTCTGCTGCGTCCTCGCCCTCTGGTGGAGCGAAGCCTGGTGGGTGGCACTTGTGGCTGCCCTTCGGAGCTGCAGGTGCGGAGGGTTGCCTTCTGGAGTGTGTTGGTCGTTGCGCCGTCTCTTACTATGTGCTTCGTCTTCGCCAGCTCCATGGTGGGTGTTATCGGCGAGGGCCTTGCCCTTTTTCTCAGCTAGCAGTGCTGCCTTCGCTGCTTCATCGACGGATGGGACTGCATTCGAATTAGCTCTTTTGGGTGCCATCGCGGGTGGTTTGCTCGTAGCACGAACGGTGGGCGCCAATGTTGGAACTTGCGCTCCCGTGCAAGTTGATCCAACAGGGGAGTGAGAAAGATGTAAACATGGTTTAACTCGAGACGGCAATTGCTCTGTTAATTCAGCCTCTCAAGGGCACTGTATGGGGGTATTTATTGGTGCCTGAGTGCCCAACGTCTCGATGTAAGGACGCATGTACCCTCAGACACCTGGACTATCCCCGGAATATTCCCATAAAGGGAGGGTTACATACTGTCATTACAGAAAAAGCCATTACAAATCGAGCCCGTAGCACACGACTCCGCGCGGGGCCTGATACAATGGGCCAAATCCCACGTGGGCCTCTAGGTCGGGTGAGGACGTGGGACGGGACGACGTCGTCGTAGGCCTTCGTCTCGTAGTGTAGAGGACGAAGGGTGGACCCCCGCCGGTCGTATTGCCTCCATTGGTGCAGCGAGATTGACGAAGGCTGGAGCGAAAGGGTAGCGTCTTCGCCTTCGCCCCAACACACGGCCCACAACCAGCAAGCCATTCTGAAGATATATATAATGAAGCCTAATATAATTTTGATGTCACATTTTTACCGGCCTTTTCGTCGTCGGGCTAGCCCGAGCACGGCCCAGTCACTCGTGCCGGGCCGGGCGGGCACGATGGGCTGAAAATCAAAGCCCGACCCAGCCCTTTATTCGTGTCGTGCCTGGCACAGCCCAATATATTTCGTGTCGGGCCGTGCTTTGAGCCCGTTTTCTTGGGCCGTGCCTGGGCGGCCCAAAACAGCACGGCCCAAACTTTCAGGTCTACTAGTTAGTGCTATAGATGGCCAACAAGCACGAGGCCCGCGAGCCCGGCACGAAGCCCGCTATTTTGGCTTGATCCGAGTCCGACACAGCCCGGTTCTATACGAGCCTGGGTCTAGCTCGGCACGCGTTCTGAGTTCTGGGCCCGTCGGGCTAGCCTAAGCACGATCCATTTCTAACGGGCTAGGACTCGACTCGTTTAATAAGACAAACATTATAAAAATAGCTGTATTTTTATTTAAAGTCTATTTTATTTGTGAAATGTGTATTATTTGTAATATATGTTATTGTATTTAGTTAGATCCTTCCATTATGATTTATAAATATGTTTAATTTTTTATGGTGATCTAATTTTAAGCTTGATTTATGCGTTAGCGGTCTCGGGCAGGCACGATGACATTTTCGGGCCGAGCTTAACGGGTCAGCCTGGCCTTGTTGGGCCCATCTCGTGCCGGGCTCGTTCGTGCGAGTTAAGCCTGTCGGACAGCCTGACCTGGCTCAAATAATTAATCGGACCTAACCGTGCCATGCTTCAACAGGCTGTGCTTCAACGGATCTAGGTCGAGCCAGACTGAGTGGTCTATTTGGACATCTCTAGTTAATACTTCATATGGTCTAAGCGCGGAGCATGTTATCACAATCGCCGCATAGGTAGAGTTGTCGCTAGTAAAAAAACAATACATCCAGTACACTCACTATAACAATCATCCTGTTCAGGTGTTTGCAGCAATATTGCTTCTCGTTTGCCTGTTTGCTTCAGATTAAATTAAAGTCAGCTGTTAAGACTGTTACAGCTATAATCTATAGAAACAAAAACACTGTAAAAACAGTGGAATCTGGTAAAAATTAAAGTCAAATGAACAGAACCAATTTCACTCGTTTAAAAACTGGGGTGTAACATGGGCATGGGCAAGAAGCAAGATACGAGTACAACATCGCTTTCCCTGTAAAGGTGACAAAGACCACAAATGCACTACGGGCTGAACACGGATGCATATATACAATTATTCCAGTCGCTTCAGCCAAAGATTGATGCGCGTTTCCGCACGAAGACCAGGCGAAGGCTGGCTCAACCACAAAGATCCTTGTCACTAGAAAGAGAATTTTCAGCTTGGGATACATGATGATGGTCCAAGGACCTATTTGTATGCCAGAGTTTTTAGGAAACCATTGTATCCACGTAAAATGAAGGACGAATTTGATCATACCCTTAGCTAACTATGCAATTCATTACCGAAACAAAGTTCTTTGTCGAGTGCTGCAGACACTTAGTAAAGCCTCTATAACACTCGACAAGGCTTTACCGAGAGTAGCACTCGACAAATAGAGCTTGGTGAATTGTTATCGGCAATGCCTCTTTAACCGAATACTTATGTCGACACTCAATAAAGAAAAGTCATTGTGATGGCGGTAAGTGACGGTGACAAAGCCATTGCTGACTGTTAGATCAGCAGACGCTCAATAAAGGGAGCTCCGGTGGTCCCCACGTCAGTTTCTGTGTTGAGTGTGTGACCTGGCACTCGACAAGGAGGAGGCTTTGACGAGTGCCTACTGGCCCACTGTGGGGGGACAGATATCCTGCAGGTCCACTAGAAGGATAAAAGACCTCACGAAAGGCCCAAAGGCCCCATAATTCGTAAGGTCATCCCCCTCGTGGGCCTAGGGAGGAACGATCAATGAAGCAAATCGACACAAGGCCGTATCGACACGAGCCCAAGATGGACCAACGAATTCGAGCAGTAATCACAACAGAGGCCCGACCTTCCCGTGCAGGAGCCCCGTACAACGGAACCAAGCGAGAATGGGTCGACAGGATTATATGAGGATAAACTCAGTTGGTTCACTATTTTTTAGGTACACGTTGTTGTTATATCTACATGTACCGCCCCACGGTCGAGTATATAAGGCCTAGGGGCACCCCTTCAGATCATACGCCCGCTACTTAGCCTCCCACCCAACTCTCTACGTTTTCAGCGCTAGAGAATTCTCTTGTAACCCACCACATAAAGCCTCTCGATAGGACGTAGGGTGTTACGCATCTCAAAGCGGCCCGAACCTGTAAACCGCTGTCCACTGTTTCTCGTGCATCCAGTACGAACCATCGAGCTACAGTCGATAACACCGTCCTACTCCTGAAAGCACCTTGAGGGGTAACCCCGGGTGCGCGGTCGGACCCAAAACACCGACAGCTGGCACGCCAGGTAGGGGGTGTGTCATCGATCCAAGCTAGCTCAATGGCCGTCACTTTCCATCACAAGATCATCCTCCGTCCTGGATCCACATTCTGCTTCGGAACTATCTCATCTGTAGCAGATGAGGAAGGAACTCTGCATCGCATCGCGGATCCACCGGAGAGAAAATCTTCCTCAGAAATCCCCGGAAAAATCGGGGCAAAGCAGGAAAAGGCGCAACCTCCAACGCCCCGGAAAAAGATCACCTTCAGTAAACTAGGAGCCCAGGGCTCGTCAACCCGGAGAACTCCGTTGTCCACCTCTCCAACAGGAGAATGGACACGGATCACGAGGAAGAAAGAACGAATGAGATCGAAAGGAGGCAAGCCGTCCTTTCTGTACCTTCGTCCTCAAAGGAGGGCAGAGAAGAAGGTCGCCACGACAACTGTTCCATTCTACACTGACGTCCTCTTAATTGGAAGGGCGGAGTCGCCCCCCATCTCCGACGACGAACCGACCGTACCTGGAGAGGAACTTCCTCAGCGGGAGTCCCGCCGACGAAGGAACCAACGTCGAAATATCCGACGACATCACAAGGCCGGAGAACTGGACCCGGCGCAACCTGTATCACGAGACGAGGTCTCGGAAATAGGAGAAACTCCGGAGGAACGTGTCTTCAGGGAAAGAAGGAATTCCCGACGACGCGATCGTCGACGGGCTCAAGAACAGGCCGAGCAGGAAACAAGGCAACGCCGGGAAAATTCACACTTCGGACGCAACCTGAACCCCAATTTCGCCCGAGCCATGAACACGCCGAGTGAAGTCGGTGGAGTATTGGCTCGGATAGCGGATGGCCTCCCACGGACTCCCGATGCCGAGGGCTATCGGCGCTGTTCACTCAAGCAGCCAATCATCTCCTACCCCTCGCTCACCCGCCGAACGATCTAAGACACGCCATCAACAGTCGGCGGGACGCACGGAGCTCCATCAACGCTTCGCGCGAACGACGACACGAGAACGAAATTCGTCACCGGGAAGAATACGACCGGGATCATGGCATCCCAGCACGAAGTCAGGCTACCAGGACTGAGTCGGCCACGGCTTCAACTGGTGGCACCACCTGGGGATGGTCGAGGCACCACGACAACCACTCTCCTCCCCGGGACCGGCATCATCATCAACGACAGGAGGACACGTGCGTAGTATCGGCACTTACTCCACGCCTCAGGGCCATTCAATGGCCCCCTAACTTCAAGGTCTCCAACGTCGACAAGTACGAACCTAAGCAGGATCCGGGAGGTTGGCTGGCCGTCTACACCACCGCTGCCCGAGCAGCTGGGGCAACCGAGGACGTGATGACCACGTACTTGCCTATTATCCTCGGGCAAGACACGCTGCAATGGCTGCGACACCTACCCCGACACTGCATCGACGACTGGAGCGATTTCAGTCGGCGCTTCACCGCCAACTTTCAGTCTCTCTCCGACAAGCCGACGCAACCATGGGACCTCAAATCCATCAAGCTCCGAGGGGACGAAACTCTTCGGTCGTACCTAAAAAGATTCCAGACCATGAGAAATCGTATCCCCGAGGTCACGGAGGCAGCAGTGATCGAGGACTTCTACAGGGGATCCAATGACTCGGCGTTCGTCCGAACCATATTACAGAAGGCGACGACTACCTCCGAGCAACTGTTTCGGGAGGCCGACCTCTACATCACCACGGACAAACGAGCTCAAGACCTCATCGAAGGAGCGAAGCCTGCACCAGCGGCGCCACGACGCGACATGAACCAGCAACCCGACAAGCGTTGGGAGAAGAGGCCCCGTGATGAGGTCCACGCCGCCGGACCACCCGCCTCTCGCGCCCAAGGAGGACCTCGCGGAGGCGAATGCATGCTGGACGACATCCTCGACGCCCAGTGCCCATACCACAAGGACATGCGCCACACCCTCCGGAACTGCAGGGACTTCAAACACTACGTCGGGCACGGTCGACTTTTTCAACCTCTACCTCCTCCCCCCGTCGCGAGGAGGACCGGGAGAACCGCAACAACCCCGGCAGTAGGAGGAGGGAAGAGGAGGAGCCTTCCCGCGCGTCGACAGAGAAGTCAACGTCATCTTCGGCGGACACGGGTCACAAGAAAGCAAGAGACAACAAAAGCTCAACGATCGTCAGATACTGGTGGTGGCCACCGGTCCTCCCGCCCCGTACCGATGGTCTGAGCATCCGATCACCTTCACCCGGGTGGATCAATGGCTTAACTTCGATCACCCAGGCAAATACCCGCTTCTCGTCGATCCGGTGATCCGAGAAAGCAGGGTAAAGAAGGTACTAGTGGACGGGGGAAGCAGCATCAACGTCACCTTCCCCCGAACGCTCCAAGGCTTGGGAGTTCCCCTCAAAGAGCTCCACGAGTCGGACACACCCTTCTTCGGCATCGTGCCGACCAAAGGAGAGTACCCGTTGGGCCACATCTACATGCCAGTCACCTTCGGAACTCCGGAAAAACTACAGAACCGAGTTTCTGAGGTTCGAGGTGGCAAACTTCGATTGCGGATACAACGCCATCATCGGGAGGCCCGGATTAGCGAAGTTCATGGCTATTCCACATTATACGTACATGATATTGAAAATGCCAGGACCACAAGGGATCATAACTGTGCGCGCCGACTTCCAAGGCGCCGCAGAATGTTTCCGAGTGGCCATTCAGGCGGCCCTCACCACCAAACCATCGGCGATTTCCTCTGCACGGGCAAACTCAAAGCCTGAGGAAGACATCGCGGTCCCCACGAACGAAGCTCAAGCTGTGACCTCTATGCGGCCGACTGAAGAAACCAAAAGGATCAACCTCGGGTTCGCTGACGAGCGCAAAACCGCCATCATCAGCTCTAGCCTGGATGTCAAATATGAAAACGCGCTCGTCCAGTTTCTGCAAGATAACCGAGACGTATTCGCATGGCAACCTGCGGATATGCCGGGAGTCCCAAGAGAGCTAGCCGAGCACAAATTGAAGGTCTACCCCCAGGCGAGGCCAATACGACAAAAATTACGTCGCTTTACGCCCGACAAGAGAGAAGCCATCCGTGCTGAGCTGGCTCGCTTGGTCGCGGCCGGATTCATTAGAGAGGTGTTACATCCTGAATGGTTAGCCAACCCTGTTCTTGTACTCAAAAAGAATAAAGTGGATTGGTGCATGTGCGTTGACTATACGGATCTCAACAAACACTGTCCGAAGGATCCCTTCGGGCTTCCTAGAATCGACCAGGTGGTGGACTCAACCACCGGATGCTCTATGCTGTCTTTCTTGGATTGGTACTCTGGGTATCATCAGATTAGTTTGGCAAAAGAAGACGAGGAAAAAACGGCATTTATCACCCCGTTTGGAGCCTTCTGATATACCTCCATGCCGTTCGGCCTCAAAAACGCTGGAGCAACTTATCAGAGGGCTATTCAGACATGCTTAGCCAATCACTAGGGCAAGCGTGTGGAAGCCTACGTGGATGACGTGGTGATCAAGACAGAGGATTCAGAAAATTTCATCGAAGATTTACAGCTGGTCTTCAATAGTTTACGACGATACAGATGGAAGCTTAATCCCGAAAAGTGCGTTTTCAGAGTGCCGGCAGGAAAGTTGCTAGGGTTTATTGTTAGCCACCAGGGAATTGAACCAATCTAGAAAAGATCGAAGCTATCATGAGGATGGAAGCACCACGATCACAAAAGAAAGTTCAAAGACTCACCGGGTGTATGGCAGCCCTAAGCAGGTTCATATCAAGGCTGGGAGAAAAAGGCTTACCATTCTATAAATTACTCAAGAAGGTGGACAAATTTCAATGGACTTCAAAAGCACAAGAAGCTCTAGGTGCGCTGAAAAAATTCTTGACAACACCACCAGTGCTGAAACCGCCACACCGAGCCACGCCGACTCAACCGGCAGAAGATCTGCTATTATACATCTCTTGCATGACTCACATGGTGAGCACCGCGTTAGTAGTCGAGCGAGCGGAAGAAGGACATGCATACCTAGTACAGCACCCTGTCTATTTCATCAGTGAAGTTCTAGGCTCTTCAAAGAAGAAATATCCTCAGGTTCAAAAGCTATTGTATGCAGTACTTCTAACTGCACGCAAGCTTCGGCACTACTTCAACGACCACAAAGTCATAGTAGTCACTGGATTTCCAATAGGGGATATTCTCCACAACAAAGAAGCCATCGGAAGAGTAGCCAAGTGGGCCTGCGAATTAGAATCTCATGACATCGAATTTCGACCTCGCACTGCTATCAAAACTCAAGCACTGGTTGACTTCGTATCAGAGTGGACCGAGCAACAGGTACCGGATAACCCGGAAATCGCAGAAGTATGGCGAATGTATTTTGACGGCTCATTGAAGCTGCAGGGAGCAGGTGCAGGGATCCTCTTTATCGCACCTAGAGGTGAACAACTCAAGTACGCTCTTCAATTGTTATTCCCGGCATCTAACAACGCAGCCGAATACGAAGCTCTAATTCACGGGCTGAACATTGCCATATCACTAGGCATCAAGAGACTGATGGTATATGGAGACTCTCTGGTGGTCATAAGTCAGATAAACAAAGAATGGGATTGCTCGAATGATTCCATGGGAAAATATTGCACTGCTGTCCGGAAACTAGAAGATAAATTTGAAGGATTGGAATTTCATCATGTGGAGAGAGACCGCAACGCGGCGGCTGATGCATTGTCTAAGCTAGGGTCCAGTCGGACTCCGGTCTCGCCTGGAGTTTTTTGCCCAAGAAGTGTCGCGCCCGAGCATTTCAGTGGATCGGGTAGAAGAATGCAATACTCTGAGCCAACCAGAATCAAATCCTGATGACTGGAGGGAGCCGATCATCAGATATATAAGGAATGAAGAGGAACCAGATGACAAAAATACGGCCGAGCATATTGCAAGGCAGTCAGCTCACTATACACTCATTGGGGAAACGCTATACAGAAGGGGCGCGTCAGGAGTCCTCATGAAATGTATTCTCTCAGATACTGGAAAGCAACTTCTGGATGAGGTCCATGCTGGGCAATGTGGAGTGCATGCAGCATCCAGGACCATGGTTGAGAAAGTCTTCAGGTCGGGTTTCTACTGGCCAACAGCAAAAAGTGATGCAGCCAAGTTAGTTCAGAGGTGCGAAGCCTGCCAGTACTTGTCAAAACAGCAGCATCTACCGGCACAGCAACTACAAACCATACCCGTAACTTGGCCATTCGCATGCTGGGGATTGGATATGATTGGACCTTTCAAAAAAAGCTCAAGGAGGATACACTCATGTACTGGTTGCTATCGACAAATTCACTAAGTGGATAGAATTCAAACCCATTGCTTCCCTAACTTCAGCTAAGGCAGTGGAATTCATACAAGATATAATATTCAGGTTTGGAATATCAAATAACATCATAACCGACCTAGGATCCAACTTCACAAGCTCAGAGTTCTTCGATTTCTGCGAGCAAAAGAGCATTCAGATCAAATATGCCTCGGTGGCACACCCAAGAGCCAACGGGCAGGTAGAAAGAGCCAACGGGATGATATTGGAGGCGCTCAGAAAGAAAGTTTTCAACAAAAATGAAAAATTCGCAGGAAAGTGGATCAGAGAACTGTCGTACGTCGTTTGGAGCCTGAGAACTCAACCTAGTCAAGCCCTGTATGGAAACACTCCTTTCTTCATGGTCTATGGTTCGGAGGCAGTGCTGCCTGCTGATCTCAAGTTTGGGGCACCAAGGTTGATCTTTGAAAACATAGCAGAAGTTGAGGCTACTAGACTGGAGGATGTTGATGTACTCGAAGAGGAGCGACTGAACACGGTGATTCAGTCAGCACGGTATCAGCAAACTCTGAGGCGCTATCACGATAAGGCCATACGACCTTGATCCTTCGCAGTGGGAGATCTCGTCCTCCGCTGAATTCTAACGGGGGTAGGACAGCACAAATTTTCACCTCTATGGGAAGGACCATTCGTAGTAGCTGAAGTCACTCGACCGGGATCATACCGCCTCACTCAGATGGACGGTACGGAAATTGGGAACTCATGGAACATAGAACACCTCAGGAGGTTTTATCCTTAGCTATATTTCAAAAGCTATTGGGGCGGCAATGTATTCTATAAATCGGGAAACACATCATCAATAAAAAGACTTCAGGAATTGTTCATTGTCAATCTACATTCTTGCTCAACTCGTGGTGACCACTATACCCTACTAACGGAGCAATCGGCTTAAGTCGGCGGTGACTTAAGACGATGCGACATGCTCACGCATACTTAACTCGGGGTGACCACTATACCCTACTAACGGAGCAATCGGCTTAAGTCGGTGATGACTTAAGACGGTGCGACATGCTCACGCTTACTTAACTCGGGGTGACCACTATACCCTACTAACGGAGCAATCGGCTTAAGTCAGCGATGACTTAAGAAGGTGCGACATGCTCACGCTTACTTAACTCGGGGTGACCACTATACCCTGCTAACGGAGCAACCGGCTTAAGTCGGCGATGACTTAAAACGGTGCGACATGCTCTCGCTTACTCAACTCGGGGTGATCACTATACCCCTGATAACGAAACGATCGACTTAAGTTGGCAACGACATAAATTGGCACGGCACATTCGGCACGTTCGCGACTATTCATCCTAGGGCGATCTCTATGCCCCACGAAAAAATTCAAAACCATCATAATGCACTTACTTTTACGACTGTAGATACCGTTGAATTCTAACAACGGGAAAACAATAATAGCATTTAGTACCGAAAAGTGTTTTCTAATGAAACATCCAAGCATACTAACCATATACTCAAGGCATTCAGTGTTTTCTATCTGGAAATGTTTTCTCAGGAGCAACCGACGAGGAAGGACGACTCGAAAAATTGGGAGCGGCATTCACATCTGCCACTATGTCATCAGGAACAACCACGCCGGGTCTCCTCATCAGAATTTGCCCCGTGCGAATGGCTTTGTCCATGGCTTTGTCGCGCTGGGCCTTCAGAGTAGCAAAAGTATCTTCAGCGGCCTTGACAGCCAACCGAGCGGCTTCTAGCTCCCAAACCACCGATTTTTTGGAAGCACGCAGATCCTTGATGACAGTATCCTTGTTCGACACCAATTGCCTGAGGCGAATCATATCATCTAAAGACTCTTGCAGCTTGTAGCGATGGTTATCCAAGTCCTCCATGGTAAAACGATGGCTCCTCTCCAAGATAGTCAACGAGTTGCTGGCATCGTGGTTCAACTTTTCCAGATTGTCGAGAGAAGAAGCAAGAGCACGTTTCTCCTCCTGCAGACAAGAGCCGGTTTCTCCAACGTCAAGCAAGCACTAAAAACATAACAGACAAGGGCAAGTGAAAGTTCAATTCAGTGGCCACCTTTTCAGAATCAAGTTGAGCACGGAGAGTGGAGTTAGCATCATTCAGAGAGGCAGAAACCTGGGCCAATGCAGCCTGACTTTGAGAATACCTTTCTTCAAGGTCAGAATATCGTTGGGCCATATCTGTCAGGAAACAGTCAAGCAAGGGTGTTCGGCTATAAAGCAGATTACTCAAATAGCCAGTGAAGGAACAAAGGGCACTAACCAGCATTTGCCATTTCCAAGTCAGATACTCGCCGCTGAAGCAACACTGGATTCCAATGCGTTAGGGACAAAGCCCCTTCTGGGACAGAGGTCCCCTGTGATTTCAACCGGCCAGCCATTTCGTCCACCAATGCCTGACATTAAGAACAGATGAGCATAATAACAGCAGTCTACCTGAAGTAAAAGTCAGGACAGAAGAAACCAAGTTACCTGGAGGTTGGAGAAGAAAGAGGGAACCCCCAAGTCGTGGGAAATCAACTGACGGCTTGCTGAAGGGTCACCAACTGGAACAACTCGCAATGCATCATTGGGAACCAAGTCAGTGTCACTAGCAGAAGTCAGAACTCTGTCATCAGGGACGCTGGCCTCTAAAGCGACCTCTTGACAAGAGACATGTGCTGCTACCATATAATCAGAGTGCAGAGGAGAAGATCCCACGTGAACATCCATGGAAGTGTTAGAGGGAGAACCAACTCGGACACCCTCGGGGGCTGGATCATCGCTCGCGCTACCCATCCGAGCCGGGTCATCCCCGGCAACACCCTCGGGGGCTGGGCAAGCACCAGCGCTATCTTTGAGGGTCGGGCCCTCCGAGGCAGCCACCTCTAAGGCTGAAGGACCTTCAACCACTTCCATAGGAACAGTGCAATCTGGGCCAGCCTCCTGACCCTTAATACTGCGCTCCAAGGTCGATGAGGCGCGGGACGCCGCTCGGGACAACTCTAGCCCAGCATCAGGCACGTCAGCGCAAACGTCCATCATGCCACCATCTTCTGGCTCAGACAACAGGTCTTCTGAGACCATATCCTCAAGAGTCTGATCAAAGTTGGCCAGAGACAATTCTTGTAGACCAACAAGAGCAGACAAGGCTGGAGAAGGAACACCACTGCTTTCGCCACTGGCAATATAGCGTCGGCTGTTCTTCCGAGTTAGAGGGATTTCATCCTCCTCCTCCTTACCCTCATCAACAACGCGGATAGTACACCCATTGGGGTCAGCGTCATCCAGGTCACACCCATTGGGGTCAGCATCATCCAGGTCACACCCATTGGGGTTAATAGCAGGTAGGCTACACTCATTGGGATCAGTTTCAGCAAATGTAGGCACTGGCACTTCCTCAGCAGCAGGAACAGAAGGACCAGCATCCTGATCCAAACTAGACACTCGACGAAGACATCTCTTCTTTTGTTTCTTCCCGTCAGCAGGAGAAGCAGGCTGATGGGCTCGGTGAGAATGCTTCAAGTGAACATTGTCAGACTTTTGAATATCTAAAGCTTCGCTAGCCTCTGGGATGGGCGCTACCGCCAGTGTTTCTGCAGGGACTGCATCAGAAGAATCTTCAGCCAACATATCCAGCATGACACTTATCTCTGCATCACTTGGATTTAAAGGCAGCTCAAAATGAACCTGCCTCTCGTCGTCAGGAATTTCTCCAAGTGAGGCAACCAAAGCACTAACCTCTTCGGGAGAGGGTCGCACTCTAAGGCCCAAACTGCTATCACCAGTAGGAGGATTTGACACAAAACTAGTAAAGGCCTTGGAAGGAGGCAGATTCCAAGCCGAATATGCAACAGGAGCGCCGACGTTTGACACCTTGCCTCTGAGTATCATCTCGAGCCAGCCCACCAAGTCCACGGCAGGAATTCTTCTGTTGGTTACCCGAGTTGAATCAGCAAAGCCTCGATACAGATAGGCTGGATATGCTCTGTCTTTCAGCGGTTGAATGTTCTTGAAAACAAAATCAGCGACCACAGCTTCTGCAGTCAAACCCCTTTCTTTCAGCAATCCAACTTCAGCTAGCAAAGCCCCTGCTTCAGTTACTTCCTGGTCTGTGGGGGATTCGGTCCAGCTTGGGGTGCGAACATCCGGCTGTCTTCCTGACCGTGGGGGGAGAGAATTCTCATGATTCTCCATGATGAACCATTCCAAACGCCATCCCTTGATGCTATCCTTGAGCGGGATGTCGAGGTAATCAGCCTTCCTCCCACGGCGCATCTCCAAGCTCGCGCCCCCACCAGCTGGTGCTGCCCTCCAGCCATCCCAGGGCGACAGTGGTACAAATACTTCCACAGGCCAAAGTGTGGCAGAACTCCGAGAAAAGCTTCGCATAAATGAACAAAGATAGAAACTTGTAGAACAGAATTGGGATTCAGATGGGTCAGATTCAAGCGATAGAAATCAAGAAGACCGCGAAAAAAAAGAGAAATGGGAAGAGCAAGGCCATGGAGGAGAAAAGGAACGTAGATGACAGATTCGTGAGTGTCCTCTGTTGGAACAGTGACCCCGCGGCAGATCCGCCAGGAACAGAGCTCCTTCGAAGGAAGAACCCCAATAGATACAAGATGGAGAAGGTCAGATTCAGAGACAACAGACATATGGTTACCTGCGAAAGGCAACTGACTGTTGGGGTCGATGGGGGGATGACTGCGACGGACGAACTCGAAGTTTTCCGCTTGGGCGCCATTTCAACCTTGCTGGCGAACGGAGCGGAAGCAGCGTTGCAAGAAAGTGGATAAGGCCTGGGTGCAGAAAAGCAAGAACTAGGGCACGGAATGCGGAGGCGCGCGACAGCACAGTGCATATGGGGTTTCCCAAAGCCAGATGCCGAATCTAAAAAGCGCCCAGTCATCACCCAGCTGTTATCTCTAAAACGCTGGCGTGCCACGTCATCACCCGGCCGTTATTTCTAAAGCGCGGGCATGCCACATCATCACTCGGCCGTTATTTCCAAAACGGCCGACGCGGTCCATTCTAACTCGGTGGTTATTTTTGAGAATGCTGACGTTACCAGACTCCACTTGGCCACTATCTCCAAAGCGGCCGGCGTGGCCCGTTATCACTCGGCTGTTACCTCTAAGACGCCGACGTTGCCATCGATCACTCGGCTGTTACCTCCAAAACACCGACGGCATCACCAGTAACCGCTCGGTCGTTATCTCTAAAACACTGACGTGGCCGCTATCGCTCAGCCATTACTTCAGAAAAGTGTCAACATCGCCAGTATTAACTCGGTCGTCACTCCCAAAGCAACGACATGATTTTAGATGACTCGGCCGCTATCACCAAAGTGTTGACATCGCGAAGAAAACAGTCAAAAGCGTGATTCGTTGATTCCAAACATCCCTCAGGCATTAATGAGATCGGTGAATGACAAGAAAGCAAAATAAAAGTGCACAAAACTGAGGCAAAACCACTCTTCATTATAAGGGAAGCATTACCGAACTTACAAATCAACTCATTATGAGTTCATGACCTCCCTACTACTACACTATACTTCACTACTCTATACTACTAACTACTACTACATTATTTCATTATACTACTACTAATCTATACTAATAATTAAAACCAGTGGCATCTAGCCATTGGCCTTGTTGCTGCCCCTGCTGCCGCCCTTGCTGTCGTCGCCACCGTCGCCGCTGCCACCCTTGCCGCCGCCGTCGCCATCGCCTTCGCCTCCGTCACCGCTGCCGTCGTCGTCGCCTCCGTCGTCATCGCCGTCACCGCCATCGCTGTCGCCACCGCCCTCCTCGGACGAGTCCGAGGAGTTCTCCTTGTCCGAGGAGTACTCTGACTCATCTGAGCCTACGAGCCCGGCGCGCTCGACGGACCGGATGTAGGTCCAGACCTCCACGGCAATCCCCTGGGAGTCGTCTGAATCATCAGACGACGCCGGGGGAGAGGCAGGAGCCGAAGAGCCCTCGGACTCGGAGGAGAACTCCTCCTCCGAGTACTCCGAGTCGCTGAAGTCCTCCGAGGGATGAGTCGGCTCACGCTTGTGTTTGTCACTAGAGCGATGCGAAGAACTACCACCTTTCTTACTCTTGCCCATGTTGGAAATGGAAGGAAGAAGAGGAGGGTAAACAGCAAGCAGCAGTAAGAGATGTGAAAATGCTGGAGAAGCAAGAGCACTATTTATAGAAGAAGAAGGCAACCGCTCACCTCCTACCACGGCCACTGAACAGTCGCAAAAATTCAATATGCAATTCAAACCGTCTGAAGACACGTCAGGCGGCTGACGTCGTTTCACGTAACACGACACCCATTGGGACTCCAGTCAACTACGTGGGCGATATGATTACGCCCGCGGTCACATCAAGTTACTACGCAGAAGCAGTTTGCTAAACGCTCAGCGTACCAAGCCGTCCCTTGCCTACACCCATTGGGGGGGACGCCCAGGAATTATCAGTATATTTTCAACACTGTCACATCCGAACAGTATATGCAATGAATACTTCAAGACAGAAGAAAGATATCAGCAGGGATCAAAGGAAAGCCAAATATAGCCGATGAGGTACAAGTCTAATCGACAGAAGCATCAAAGCATGAAGTGACATGAAGACTAGCCAAGGGCCATCTATCGGACGTCCAATCAGTCGTAGATCAAATAAATGGCAAGACCTAGCAAGATATGGGCAGATCGCGTACTCGGCCTCAAAGACAAAAATGTACGCTGACCTCTAAAGCGTAGTATCAATAATATAATGCTGATCTCCAAGGCATTCGGCAAAGGGGAAGGATGATTCCCGGAAAAAAGACATGAAATGAAGACCTTCGAGTGGATTATTTTCAAAAATCCACTCGAAGCTCGGGGGCTACACCCATTGGGTGCACCTTCGGTGCACCCAATGGATCATCATCCCCGAAGAAGTAAAGTGCTGACCTCTAAAGCATAAGGCAAGATCAAGACAAGGCTGACCTCTGAAAAAGCGCAAGTGGAAGATAAAAGTGATCTCTGATAATACTTGAAGTGAAGACCTTCGAGCGGATTATCTGCAAAAATCCACTCGAAGCTCGGGGGCTACACCCAATGAAATTTGAAGTCCTACGGTACAAAAATGCTGACTTCCGAAGCATGAGTCTGAGACAGAACACCGAATTTCGAGTAATAAAGGCAGAAAAAACAGTGAAAATTGTTTCTACCGGATCATTCAGAACTCAGAAGCAGTGGCCCGGCAGGCTTATCTCCAAGGCATCCCTTGTTAAAGTCAAAGACTGCAAGCTGGACCTTGGGCCGTTTATCTCAAAACTGACTGCAAGATGGACCTAGGATCCTTGGGCCATTTATTTCAGAATCGACCCAAAGATCGGGGGCTTGTGGGGGACAGATATTCCTCGGGTCCACCAGAAGGATAAAAGACCTCACGAAAGGCCCAAGGGCCCCATAATTCGTAAGGTCATCCCCCTCGTGGGCCTGGGGAGGAACGACCAATGAAGCAAATTGACACAAGGCCGTATCGACACGAGCCCAAGACGGACCAACGAATTCGAGCAGTAATCACAATAGAGGCCCGCCCTTCCCGTGCAGGAGCCCCGTACAACGGAACCAAGCGAGAATGGGTCGGCAGGATTATAGGAGGATAAACTCAGTTGGTTCACTATTTCTTAGGTACACGTTGTTGTTATATCTACATGTACCACCCCACGGTCGAGTATATAAGGCCTAGGGGGCACCCCTTCAGATCATACGCCCGCTACTTAGCCTCCCACCCAACTCTCTACGTTTTCAGCACTAGAGAATTCTCTTGTAACCCACCACATAAAGCACTCTCGACAGGACGTAGGGTGTTACGCATCTCAAAGCGGCCCGAACCTGTAAACCGCTGTCCACTATTTCTCGTGCATCCAGCACGAACCATCGAGCTACAGTCGATAACACCGTCCTACTCCTGAAAGCACCTTGAGGGGTAACCCCGGGTGCGTGGTCGGACCCAAAACACCGACACCCACCACTTGACAAAGGGAGCTCCTGTGGGTGTCAAGTGTACAAGCTGACACTCGGTAAAGGTTTCTTTTTTTGCCAACTGCCACGACCAAAACACTCGACAAAGAAGCTTTACCGGTTCCCAGGTGTGCCTTCTTTGCCAAGTGTTATGGTCATTGCACTCGCAAAGTAACCAGAGACCCCTTTTTATTTGTTTGTATTATTCCATCCAATCAAACAAAATATGTATCACAAAATCATCACAAATACATCACAGATATCACAGAATCATCACATACATCATAAACACCACATATTTCACAAAGACCACAAATCTCATAGGTTTCTTTACAAAGATCATAAAAGTCACATGTATCATTAAATAGTTCACAAAACTCACAAGTACTCACAGAAATAAGTCCACAAACATCCAATATATGCTATAAACATGTCTCACAACTAAGTTCAGAAGAACATCAGCGAGATGGCCAGCTAGACTGGTTCGACAAAGGGTTGGGCGAACCATGAGGGTTGTTTGATGCCACCGATTGATTCTGCACAAAGAAGATATTGCGTGTGTGAGACTAGATGATTATATATCATACATGACTAAAATTTTCATACTCACAGAAGTAGACAACTAAGGAGGTTGAGCTGTAGGGAACAACTAAGGTAGTGGAGCAAAACCCGATGTGACGCTAAGGCTCTGCATGTATCGAAACATCTCCGCTTCCTCTGCTGATCGGCCAAGCGAGCCGTCTACTCAACCATCATCCTCGTATCCAACTCCACATGTTGCCTCCTCTCTTCTTCTAGCTGAGTCTATAATATTTTGTCGTAATATTGCGATAATGCAAAGAGAAGATATATAATATCAATGAACGATGAATAGATAAGGAATAACATGGAGTTCTTGTATGTGATGTTGTGAGCTATCTTGCCGAGGTCGTATGGCTAGGCTCATGCTTGTGCTCCTTTCTCACATCTGACACAGAGTGGGAGTGGAGCACGAGTCAATTGCCCTACCAGCAATCTAGTACCGCCCATGTCTCTTGCCTCCTCCGACCTTCATGAGGATATCTCTGTTGATGTCCTCATCCCTTAGATCGTATTCTGGCCCATATACCTCCTTTACTATGGCGGTGTACTCACCGAAGCTGCTTTGGACGGTGGGGTTGCTGTACGCCTTGGGCCCATCCTCCGGGTTATAGGTGACGTCGGACGTCGCCTTGCCCTTGTGGGCCATAGCATACGCCGAGAAGATGGAGTAAGGCTAGCCACCATGTGACACCGATTGCGAGCAAACCAATGAGTTGGTTAGAAATCGCATAATAAAAAATTAGACTAAATAAAAGAAATAGTGTACCCATGCTTCTGTGTATTTGGTGAGGTTGTGACTGCCTTGGTGGTGGGAGGCACCTTGCATCATCAAACGCTGGTCCCGACAAGCGTTATGCGTCTCATCCCACTCGTTGGAGCACCGCCTTTGCACTATATGATCCCAGTACTCAGGATGCACATCACACCAATAAGGAGTCATCTACAGGAAATCAAGTACACAACATGTCAAGATATAAAATTAAGCATATTTAATATCAATATTAATGTTCTGTATTTACCTGCAAGTACTGGTCCTAAGTCAACGACATGGTTCTATCGTCCTTCTTACCAGTTTCGCTTATCTAGGTTATCTTTAGTGAGTACAACCCCTATTCACAAATACCATAAGAAGATTTTGACTTTCACATGTATTTTTTAACTTCCATAGTGTCTTGTTGATATTAGGAACATCTAAGTGGATTAGAGCTAAGTAAGGCTCTGTTTGGCAGGCCAGGGTTGAAGCCAAGCCAGGAACCAAATCAGCCCAAGATAGAGTGGATCCTAGGCTGTCACTTATTCCGAGTCGGCAACCCACTTTCAGCATAGGAATTAATCCGGATAGTTGGTCACCTAGGTTCATTCTGGGCTAAGAATTGAGGCAGAGGAATTAAAACTAGGTTGCTTTGTTTCTGGCCCAAGACAAACGAATAACTCTAGCAAGCTACATCAGATTCTAAACCAGGCTGATTGGTTCCGCCCAGAATGAGGCCCGGAATGGGCCGTTCAGGCGAAAACGAACGCAACCTAATGTGATTTGACTGAGAATTGTCCATTTTGGAGCAAATTCCATCAAAATTCACCCAGCTCATCAGCTAGGACTATGTTAGCAATTCATGGAAGCATATTATTACACGCTATTAACTTGACTCCTATAAGATCTATATGCCACGAAAAGTTGAAAACTGAGGAACTGAAAACTCATATTGTAGTTTGTTTATAACACACTATATTATAAAGACATGGGTATTAATCTATCAGAGGCGATGTTCCTAACTGAAGGAAACGGTGACACCTAAGAGGGGGTGAATTAGGACTTCAAAAAACTTTCTCTAAACTAGGCCACAATTAAATCCCTAGAGCAAAACATATGCAAATAAATAATCTAGAAGGTGCAAACTAGGTTTTGTCTAAGTGTCGCTATCTCTATCGCAAATCCTAAGTTTCAATCCTAAATATCTAACTAGAAAGACAAGATTGAAACTTAAATGCTTAATATAAATGCGGAAGGTAAAGAGCAAGGTAGAGATGCAAACTCTCGTGGATGATGTCGGTATTTTTACCGAGGTATCTAGAACCACGCAAGGTTCCGACTAATTCTCGTTGATGCCCCTACGCAAAGGTAGCCCACGCGAGGGCCAAGCAGCTCAGTCGAGTAACTCCGTAGAGAGCCGCGGACCTTCTCCATGCGCAAGTGTCTTAGTCCAATTCTCTTCGCATCCTATGAACTATAAACACAGACACTAGCAAACATATTAGTCCACTGGTTATGTTGATCATCAAACACCAAAATCTCTTTAGCCAAATGGCCTATGGTCCATTTTCCTTACACTAATCATTGGTCTTCCTCAAACCTGATTTGGGTACCATTCTTGATCGAGAATGTTACAAAGCTTAAAAAATATCTCTTCATCTTCATTAGACCAGCCCAAAAGTGTGAATCATCAGTTTTCCAATATGTCTGGGAGACTGGTTTCGATCCTAAATATTTGTTTTGAATGAATTGTTGCCAAGTCCCATCTGACGTAAGCAATTTGTATAACCATTTACTAAGAAGTCCCGTGTTTTGTATGTCTAGGTCTCGAATTCCCAACCCTCATTGATCCTGAGGTTGACACAAGATGCTTCACTTCGCTAGTTACTTTCACTTAGCTTCTTGTTGCCAAAAGAACCTAGATCGGAAATAATCAAGTTTTTAGGACTCCTCTACAGATAGCAAAAAAAGGACATCATGTACATAGAAAGACTACTTAATACTGAATTAATCAGTGTTAGTCGTCCTCCTGTATTAAGTAGTCTTCCTATGTAAACAAGTGGCGTTGAAAAATTTCGTGCACCTATTTTTCAACCTTATAAATCTTCACAAGTGGCAACATTATAAATGTAAACATGAAGGCAAACTAACTGAAAAAAGCAGTCTAAAATCTATATATATTCATAGCTGTATTGCCACAACACCATACATAGACATACGTACTCATGGCTTGGGCATATCAGACATTTGGATAAAAAAACAATTGTACAACTTAGCTACAAGGGAATTGGTTTATAAGTCAAAAAAGTGTTGTTTCTATGGTTATAATTTAAAAGGATCATAGAGATAATGCTAGAGGGGTGGGAGTACTTGAGCAGGCAATGTAGTAAAATCTGCAGCTTGAAATAAATTCACACACAATTTACAAAAATAAGTCCGGTTGGTTCCTAGAACCAGTCTGACCATTTTTTCTAGTAAACATGTAAACAAAGTTAGAATGGCCCTCAAGCTCTTCTATCATGAACTAAACTTAGTGCAATACTTAGGTTTAGGCTCGTCCAAGAAAACCATTGTTTTATAATATTATACTTTTTAATTGTCATGATAATATCATAGTTTTCTCGAGCTCCAAAAATACTAGCTGTATATTGTTTGGATATAACATTGAAATTGTGGTATTTAGGCAAAAGCTAGTCATACATTGAAAACTTTGGGTTGCGGTAGAGCTTCCAATACTCTAAAAATACTATGGTATCTACAATATTATGGTTTTGAAAATACAGTTTCTAGAATTACAATCAAACACTTCATGGTATAAAAAACTGCAATACTATTATAAACCATGATATTGCCTAAAAACTATAAAAAATACTCTACTTCTAAACATACCCTCAGTTTTGGTGGCAAAATATAGAGGTTTAGCAAAGTTTTTATTTGGGGTAATTGTAAGGTTGAGATGACTAACCAGAGAGTGTGTGACTACTTATTTTAAAATCTAATCGCTACAACTAGCCGATATAAGCAGTGGAATTAAACTAATTGTCTAGTAGTGATTTCACCCATCTATCTATTAATGGAAGTGCATCTAGACCCTAAGTGACATTTGATGAAATAAGTGACAACACAATGAAAGAACTAATAATATTTATGAGACTTGCATGTATTTAGTCATAGGGCCATTATTATTTATTGGATTTATACGACATATGGTGATCTCTCTCACACACACATATATGTATACACTGAGACGAAGCTAGAGTAAATTTGGGGAGGGTGCAATTGCCTTTGTGGATGCATAAATATTTGTTAGAGGGGTACATATATGGTGAAATTTTATCCAAATCTATAGATTTTGTATTTGGGAGCGGGGGTGCATTTGTATCTACTCGGTGCAATGTAGTTTCGCCCCTGTATGTATAGGTCAGTTCTATTCATCACTTAGGCTGAAGGTTCATCACCTGGTCAACCCAAGCAATCCCCGGATGCACTAATTGCTTGTACCAGATCAGCCTCGCACGTTCTAATCCACTTGATGCATGTGCCCCACGCTCCAACCGTGGGTGTTGTCCGCTACACTAGATCAACTCACACACTATAACCACTCCATGCGATCCCGAGCTCCGACCGGACGACCGGACCTGTAACGGTAACATAATGATTGAAATAACGGAATGACTGTAACTAAAACAGAATAACTAAAACTATAACATAATGACTAAAACAGAATATCAGAAACTAAAACAGAATGGTCGAATGAGTGAATGACTGAGACTGTAATGGTAATGGAATGACTGAAACTATAATGAAAATTGTAATAGAATTATTGAAATTGTAATATAATGACTGGAACTATAATGGAATGACTGAATTAGTGAATGGATGAGACTGTAATGGAACAATTGAAACTATAGTGAAATGACTAAAATTGTAATGGAATGATTGAAAATGTAACATGATGATTGAAATTGCTAGCAGAATGACTGAAACCGACACCCTGATAGAATCTATGTGTACAAATCAGTAAACGGGTTAATCAAATTCGTTCTAGCTGGTTAATTAATTCGGTTGGACTGTAGCTACATTTGATGCGCCGATTAGTTCATCACCTTAGGTGACAAATAGAGTATATATATATGGTTTATGGTTGTTTACAATAACTAGTTGTCAAACTTGTGGAGTTCAATAAAAACAATCCAGTTTAAGCACAAGGCAACCAATGATAGTCAAAGCATGCTTTGAAGCATTGAGACAATGAAGTTAGCAAGAATATCATTTTGAGGTACTAAACGAAGGGTGAAGGACGAGCAACAACTTGGTGGCTGATGATCCTAGTTGAGGCACTATTCAAGTGATGGTTGTTCATGTCGAAGATCAAATCAAATGTTCAAAGTGACTTGAAGCCTTCGGCATAATCCACTTGCTCAAGATGAACAAGCTCAAGAAGTTGAAGTGATGAATACGCTCAACCATGCAATGATCAAAGTGGCAATCAAGTTTGAATCGAAGAAAAGCTCAAATTGGAAGTTCAAATCTTATTGTTTATTTAAGTGAAGTTTTGCCACACTATCAAGAGTTTTGCTTCACTAAAGTGTGAGACAAATGAAGATGCTCAAGAAAACCTACAGAGAAACCTAAGGGTCCGAAAGAAGAAAGGGTGAGAATGGAACAAACTCTCAAGCTGATATGTTGTTCAGGTTGGGTTGGCAAGCCAACAAAGCCGATATGTTGCCCAGGTTGGGTTGGCAAGCCAACCAAGCCAGTATGCTAGCTAGTACGGGCCTAGGGGATGGCTAGGTTGGTTTTGGAAATATGGCCAAGCCAACTTCCAATCTTGGCTAGACCAAGTTTGTTGTGCTAACTCAAATGGCTAGCTGAGCTTGGTGGCTAAATACACTTCCACTTCCAAGGCTATTGGTGCACCCCATTCCTCACCCACGACAAGATATCATGTGGGCACTCTCCTCCCTCTTTTTGAGTGTTTGATTAGACAAAGGTCAATCCTTGATTAGAGAGTGATCCAAGCATTGTGAGAGTTTTCTCATTCCTAGTCACTTGAGAAGCATTGTGGATATAGTCTTTAGCTGTGTAATTAATTAGTTTTATAATTACACTATATTTAATACTCGTAAAGTCGTAATAGGTATTCAAACAGACGTGGCACAAACTAAACTTTAGTCACTAGAACCAAACACCCCCTTTAGTCTTTTTTGATCAAATGTAGGGCTAAAAAATCTGTATGGATTTGGCTTTGTGCCGTTATAGAGTCCTGTTTTGTTATCTAAATTTTGCTAATATAAACTAATGGGTAACTTATGTCCAATTTAACAATTTATACCTACTTTTGTTTATTCAATCTGACCGGACTATGTTTTTTTTCGGAACATGCAGTTCTTTTCTACCAAAATCCCGCAAAATCTTTTGAACACGCAATCCTTTTAAATTCCCAACCCCTACAGAAATAGGAACTGGTTCTTTACAGAACTCCTGTTAAAGTTCGTACTGTTTGTTTCACAAACCCTACAGAAATACTACGACAATAGTATTCTGAATGACACTTGGAAATCAAGTGCAGCGTTCAGCCATCCATCGCAGTCCAGCGAGGCGAGATGAGGAGCTCCTTCTAGAGAATCCTGTGCCCTGTGATGAGTGTGGGGATAAGGATCAGCGCACCCGCACGTACGGGTGCAGCGGCAGGTAGGACCCCCAGCCTAGAGTTCCTTCTTTACTCCCACTCCCCAGGGTCAGGCAGGCAGGGAGCAGCCACAGCCTGCTAGGGAGAGACGCAGACGCCACATGAAAACTACAAGAAATCCGCTGCGAAACTCCGGATTAAAAATAAGGTTCGTCCTCTTGCACTCCGTGATGTCACCGCTGCCTCTCTCCAGTTCTTTCTTCTCTCCATGTAAAATTATGTCCAAACCCACCCTACTCCCGCGAGCGCATTTATAAAATAAAGGGCACTCATGCCTGCTGTCTTGTTCTGCCCCCCTGTTTTCCTTTTATTCTGCTCCGCTCTGTTCTCCTGCACAGGTAGGGTTCTTGGGGTCCTTTTCGTCTCTAGCTGTGATCTTCGAACTGCTTCTTGATCTGGGCGGAAGAACCAAGAAATACTCACAATTGCGTTCTTGCCTGCTGCTGCATTGTTTCCTAGACTTTGTGGTTAAACTGCTGTGGGGTTGGAGATAATGCTGGTTGATCAGTGTATGTTTACTTATCGATTGAAGGTTTCTTTGTTTGGGGAACGCTGTGCTGGAGATTTCAACTCGTCCGTGTTGTGTCAGCTCGATCGTTTCATCCGTCTGTGCTCATTCTTCTCTTTGAAGCGATGGCGATTGCAGGCCCAGCGTTTCTCATTTTACCTTCGTTGTTTTGTTTCCATGCCACATGTACTGTGCCAGTGCTAAAGTGGATGGAATTTTCTTTGCTCACGGGTTCTCAGCTTTTGGGCCCTGCCCCTTTGGAATTTGGATGCTTTTGCTGTGATTCCGAGAACGAAAAGTTTGGAATCTTTGAATTGGTTTTGGCCCAAATGATGGCCGGCTGCTAGAGCTTGCACTGGCAGCTTCCCTTTCCCTTGGCTCCCTGCCTTTCCATTCCGGTCCTGCTCTGCTTTTCACCTTCACTGGCATGAGTTAAACGATAAAGAAGATTCCTTTTTCTTTAACATTCTACTTGCTCAGAAGAGAGTACAATTTTTTGATATTACTAGATCTGCCTTCTTGTTTCTTATATCCTTGAGTATTTAAAGGTTTTCCCCATATCTGGACTTTAAGCAGCCTGATCTGCTTCATTTTTTTATTTTAGTGGTATGACTATGAGTTGTACTTGCCAGTCTCTACCCGCGCTGAATTGTTGTTCATTCTACAGAATTGAGGTGTGATTTTTGTTTGATATATTTCTACAACATATTTGAAGTTTGAGTTTTCAGATACAAAGTACTGTCCCCTCCATTTTTTTTTTTGAAAATGAGCATAGATGGTCATAGTTAAGCAGTTTTTTCGTAGCCAAACATCTTTGAAATCTTCAAACCTGAAATTTGTCAGTTTAACTATGTTTGTCTTCTCTTTACTGGCACTTGCGCTAAAAATGGTAGAACTGCTGCTGCAGAACTGTGCACAGGCACAGATTTTGTTGTTAAACAATGTAGCCAGATATAAGAACACTTTGCTTCCAGATGAACCGTAGCTTGAGTTAGTAGATCCATAATGCATGTCTTGTTTATTCCATATTTTGGCAGATTCTTCATTTTAAGATATTTGAAAATTGAAATGTCGGTAGGACTTGGCCTTCTGGAATCCACTGCTAAACCATAGGCGTGTTCTATTGGAAGTTGGAACAAGACCATGGAGAGTGAAATCATGGCCTCCTATGAAACAAAGCAGAATTGCGAAATTAGGGTATTTGAGAGTTCAGACGAGATGGCAACAGATCTGGCAGAGTTTATTTCACAAGCTTCAGAAATTTCAGTTAAGGAAAGAGGATGCTTTGCTATTGCCCTTTCTGGAGGTCCTCTTGTCAGACATATGCGGTAATGCTGTCTCCATCTTCCAATAAGTCTGCAGCTCTTGTATCTCCATCTGATGTTCGAACTGTTTTTTTTTTTTCTTGTAAAGGAAGCTCTGTGAAGCACCATACAACAAGACCCTTGATTGGTCTAAATGGTACATCTTCTGGGCTGAAGAACGTGCAGTTGCAAAGAACCATGCAGAGAGTAACTACAAATTAACAAAGGAAGAATTTCTCTCCAAGGTATATCAACTTAATACATGGCCTTTGTTTATTTTCCATGCACTAAGTTTACAAATAACAACAGGATATATGCTAAGTTCATGTATTTGTTGGATCTGTTATTTATTTTTATGTGTCCACCAACTTTCGTTGTTCTTATGTTTTACTATATAGTTGTTCTTGCTTTGCTTCCAATATAATCATGTCATTTATTTTAACTTTCTTCTTGAATTTTTCTAACATGGGTAAGATATTTGTAAAGTCTTAACGGCTTTGATTACTTTTGCAAATACAGTTATCTAAGAAAAGTTGGTAGGTTTCTCAATTCCACCAAGTCAAAAAAAATGGAATAAATATATCTGAATTATGCCCCTCCATGACCAGGACTTTACCAGAAATACCATTTTCAATCTTGATCATCATATATAATACTCTCCGTCCTAAATTATAGTGCACTTTTGCTGTGAAAAGGTCTCTAGCTGAGTTGGTTATGTGATCTGAGTAGCACTCCTTAGGTTCTGAGTTCGAATCCTAGTGGAAGCGAATTTTATGATGAGGTTAAAAAAGGTTACTCGCTGGTTCCCCTCGTTGTGTGCCCACGAGATAGACTGGCCTATGGAGGACGGATCCTTGTGTAAAGGTTGGGAGGGATCAAAGCGCGAGTACAGATCCGGCCTATAAACGACGGACCCTCATGCTTCATTGGGGTCAGCTTTCATGATCTTTCTCGATCGAGGCTCCGACCGTCTTTTTCTTAATATAATACTGTGGGGCGGTTTTTTCCCCTACCGTGTATAGTGCACTTTGGCTTTGTCCAAAGTCAAACTTTTTTAACTTTAACCAACTTTCAAGGAACACATAATAACATTTATAGTTCAAATAAATGCACAATCCAAACTTATTACATGGATAATTTAATAAAACTAATTCGATTGATCCTATAAACTTGGTCAAGCCAAAGAAGTTTGACTTATGACAAACTGAAAGTGAATTATAGTTTAGAATGGAGGGAGTATAAATTTTGACAACCTTTAAGTCTAAAATATTTTAGCCTTGTATTTCCGATTTTGGTGATCAGAGGTTGGAAGATTATGGAAAAATACAGGTTCATATTGCAATAGTACGACATTAATCACACAATGTAACATTTGAAGAGAGTGCTTATTTTTCTGTTTCTTTGGCTCAAAAAACATATAATTCATTTGGATTGTGCTGGTACTGAATGTGCTAAGGATGTAGATACTAAAAAAACTCGACCTGCGGGGTAAGACAACCATCGGACATTGTATTAAGAAGACCATAGATTGAGAAAACCCTTGAACCCCTGTTCCACTCATACACAGTGGCACCATAACCCATGTGAGAACGACTGCGACTAGGACCGACCCTTAGACCTGTGCTTTGGTGCGAGATAGACGAGGATTTTTTTTTAACTACAGCCTGAAATTCGCTCCCACGAGGAGTCTAACTCAGGACCTAAGTACTGCTACTCAGACCGTCTAACCAACTCAGGTAGAGGCCTTTTGCAGGATGTAGATACTCAAGAATTAACAGATAGAGCTAGCACTAATATTTGAGGTAAAGTTTAAACTGAAAGCAACGTTCTAAAATGTCAGACTGTGTAGTTGCCAATAGTAATAAGGAAATTTCGTGAAATGTCAGACTGGGGACTGGATGCTCTGTAAGTTGAAATATAGTTGTTTTGCTTACCTATGTTTTTTGCGATAAATTCGAGTTGTACCTGTCATTGTGTTCATTTGTTGCTGTGACTTGAAAGCTGTTCCTACATTAAGTAATCTGTCATTTCCACAGCTAGCTCATGCAAAATCCTTTTCTGAGCAATTAAGCCACATTAAGTCTGCCTACATACTATATGGTTCGTTCCATCTACTCTTGGATTGACAAACTGATAACCTTTGAGTGATAACATGTGAATGGCTGGCTGGCAGGTGCCTATCCTTAACGGCCACGTCTACTCCATCAACGACAACGCGACGGTGGAAGAGGCAGCGAGCGACTACGAGTTCGTGATGCGGCAGCTGGTGAAGGTCCGGACGGTGGGAGTCTCGGAGAGCAACGACTGCCCCAGATTCGACCTGGTCCTTCTGAACATCGGGCCTGACGGGCACGTAGCCTCGCTGTTCCCCAACCACCCAGCGCTGGAGCTGAAAGGCGACTGGGTGACCTACATCACCGACTCCCCGGAGCCTCCGCCCGAGAGGATCACCTTCACCCTTCCCGTCATAAACTCGGCGTCGAGCGTCGCCATTGTTGCCACCGGAGAGGACAGGGCGAGAGCCGTGTCCTTCTCCGTCTCTGCCTGCCAGGACCAGGAGGAGGAAGGCCCAGCAGACGACGACGCTAGAACGACGATGATACCGCCGGCTAGCATGGTTCAGCCAACCGATGGGAAGTTGGTTTGGTTCCTGGACGAGGCGGCTGCTTCGTCTCTCGAGGCTTCGAATGGCGCTTGCGAGCATCAGGAAGGGTACTGAGAACAAGCCTTGGAGTTAGACATCTTGTTCATGCAGTGCAGACTGGGTGCTGCTACCTCTGCGAACGCCGCCTACTCTCTCTGGTTTCTTCAGACTTTCAGAGTCGAAAGTTTGCATGCAGTTGGATGTGGGGCAATTAAGAGTGAAGCGGTTTGTGTTTTTGATGTCAAGACCTCATATCGCGCGGAGTAGCTAAGCTCGACCGTATATTGGTCGCGACGTATGATCCTTATATTTTATTTAAGTGTGTTGGCAGTTTTATCCTACCTGAAACTAGATTCCTTCTTGCGAGGCTTGGCTATTTTGGTATTCTTAGACCTTTCGTTTATGTCGGATTGCACCCGGAATTGTTCCAGCCAATTAAAGTTTATATAAATTAGAGAAACAATCCGGTTAGGAATCGTTCCGACCCACCAATCCGGCATAAACGAACAAGGCCTTATTCTTTATGGACACGCCCGGATCGGACCCGGGAAGGGACCCCTGAGAGAAATATTATCTCCATTAAGGGCTTGTTCGTTTGTCTAGGATTGGACTTGGAATCGTTTCAGTTAATCAAAACTTATATAATTTAGAGAAGAAATTCAGCTAGGAATTATTTTAGGTCTCTATTCCATCAAAACCGAACGGCACCTAAGGGTTTGATTATGTCACTACTTCAGTCTTCAGTCTATTTAGGTTAGAGTTTTACACCGAATCGTGTCAGTGTTTGCTATGTTTCAATCGTAGAAAAATATTGTTGCTTGGAATCATTGTTTTACTACACATAGATATATTTTTATGTCTACATGGCACATTCTATACATGTACGCACAAGCTTAACGCATCCTATCTGTAGGTTCCGCCACGCTAATTTACCTAAACCAAATGTTGTTCACTCGATCGATCTGTTTTAAGCCAAATTAACCATAGTGATCCATCGTAGGTGTGCCATCCGCACTTTTACTACCAGAATCTATACTACTATTAAGGGCCTGTTTGAGAGAGCTTTGCTTCAAAAACTTTAGCTTTGGTTTTCCAGTTTCACTATAAAACAGCTCCAGCAAATTGTTAAGGTGAGTTCTACAAGCGTTTGGTTTGTATATGGACTCCAACTTCTATAGTACAATTGATTTGTGTTCTTATTCTACTCTTTCACAAACGGATCCGAACTTACTTCTTTGGATCTTATCCCATTCATACAAATGAACATATTATAGTATAGGCAAGTAATCCCTATTATTAAGTAAGTCATTATCATTATCCTGACATTTACTAAGTCCAATTTTAGAATACTTTTTTCTTTTTTAGTCCTTGATTATCCTTGATGATTAGTGTGTTGTCGCCAGAGAGAACGGAAGTTGTATGTTTCGTAACCAGTGGCATGGTGGGTAATTTTCGTACAGCTTCATGAGGAGATATAAAAAACAGTATTTTTGAAGCACCCTCTAAGGAGCTTCATGAATTTCATGAAACAGGCCTCTAGTTTCGATTTTTTTAAAACTAAAACTCGTGGAGCTGGACCTGTTTGGGTTGAAGAAGTTAGAACAAAATTGAAATTCTTGAAGTGAAGCTCTCCCAAACAGGGCCTAAGACTCAAAAGAAGACGTCCACACCTGTGCTCCCACCGTGCCCCTGCCTCTGTCTCCCTCCCACGCCCGTGCATCCCTGCCTCTAGGGGTGGGCATTTTAAAACCGAACCCGAATAGACCGAATTGTTGGTCTTTTGGGTTCGGGTTCGGTTTCTATATGTGCTATATTTCGGGGTATGGGTTCGGATTCGGTTCCTAACCTTTAAAACCCGAATAGACCGAATAATCCAAAATATAAAAAAATCCTTAATATGTAATGGTATTATTATATGATTTATGAACTTATTAGCTAAAAGTAATGATATCATCTTAAAGATAGTATATATATCTTTGTATATTAATTTTTATAGTCACTTGTTGTAATAATAGTACTTTTAATTAATTATTCATTATATATTATAACAAAATATACTAGTCTCTCTCAATTCGGGTTCGGTTCCTAAAATATTTTTGAAAATTTCGGTTCTCATTTTTCAGAACCCAAAATTTCACAAACCCGAATAGACCGAACCGAATTACCCCAATAGACCGAATGCCAGCCCTACCTGCCTCCACCGCGGTCCTGCCCCCGCTGCGAGTTGCCCTCCACACGAACGCGATGACTGCCCTCCCCGTGATCCCCGCCCACAAATCTCCCGCACGATGCCTGCCGCCCGCGCGCTTGCCCCTGCTGCCAGTAGCACCACTCCCTCTCTTCTCGCCTACCTCCCCGCCCCCCCTCCTGCTCTCGCTCCTCTCAGTCGCCGCCTCCGTCTTCTCAGTCGCCTCCGTCTACGCCAAGCGCAACGCGCTCACCTTCCCACACGTCCTCTCCGTCGTGCCCTGCGTCTAGCGGAGGCTCGCCTCCTTCGCGCTCCTCCTCGCCGACCACGACCTTGTCGTGCTCATCTTCATTGGCAGCCTCGTCGCCGCGGACAACGGCTCCGGCCTCGCAGGCCTGCTCCGCCCCAGCGCACCTCGCCCCCGCACATCGCGCAGCCGCATCCGTGCCAGAAGGCCTCCCCACCCCGTCCCGTGACCCCACCTTTGTTCGAGATCGGCGACTGGCGCCTCCACTACTGTCGATGCCCCGTGATAGCCCCCCCCCCCCGCCCCGCCTCGCCCTGACCCGCTCCCTTCCTCCCTCCACCCCACCCGCCAGTCATCTCTCGAGCGTGAGATCCGCTGGCCTGCCCACCCCATGGCGCCTCATGGCCGCTCAAGCGGGAGATCTAGCTGTCGGGCGTCTTCCCGGCCTACGACGATCGTGCCTCACTGTATGCCGTCGGAGGATCCATCCTTGGGCCTGCACATCTCTAACACCCCCTACCGCCTTCATTTCGTCAAAAAGTGCCAGGAGCTCTCCAAGCAGCTCTTCTAGACTTCTACACACGTCTCGCAAGGTGAAACCGCTTGCCTCTTTTGCTATTGTGTCTCGTTGCGATTAGTCAATTGGATTCTCTTGCCTGAAGTGTTGCATGATCTGTTCGTGCGCGCAGTAATTAGTAACATATCTTGTTACCAAAGTACCAAAATCTATCATATCCATAGTCCACTCAAGTCTTTAAATTACTCAATAAACCCTTAAATTATGCAAGTTTTCTCTTTCTTGCTAATCCAGGGGATAGTTCTAATCACTAATTGGTAAATTGATTGTGCCTTTCTTTCGTTCGGTTAAAGAAAATTTCTTTATTTTCTTTAAAGAAAATGATAGGTAAAATCTTCAGTATGTAGATTTTGTTAGACATGTTATCTGAAGTTGAGATAACTCTAACCACTTTTTTCTATACAAGATATTAATGAAAAAAATCATGTCTATGGATTCCAGGAAATGCTTAATAGTGATAGAGACTGTAAATGCACAGTTATCTCACAAGGATGGGTTGCTCATTATTGTTACTAGACCCTTGACTTTGGATGAAAGCGTTTTCTGTAGGTTTACCCCGTCATTCTTCCTAGCACCACAAGAAAGTGAGAACATAATGGCTATTATGTTCCCAATCATTTTGCATGCCCTGTATAATTTGCTGCATTTGGTCTCGTTGCTCATCTATGTAAGCTCTGAGAGATTGGATTACCTTTGGGGTAGTCGCAACAGGTTGGAGAGAAGCCAGATCAGTCGCCCTTTGTCGAACGACCTTATTGTTCATGTCCACTCTGAAGTTGGGCATGAACTTTGCTTTTGCCTCCTTGATCAGCTGCTCCTAGTGCTCCTCAAACTTCAGTTGTTCTTCAGTCGGCAGGGTTTTCCAAGTCGGCTCGATAATGTTGCTGGGACACGTCAGGGCTCTCTTTTGAACCGACCATTGAGGGCTGATCTAATAGGTCCTCACGTGATTTACCCAATGGAGTCTCGAAAAAGTGTGTTGGCGCCGATCCGGGTGCCAATCACAGCGATGAGTACTGGTGACAGTGCTATCTGCAGAGGCACGAATGGTCCGCGACCGGGGGTCAGACGATCCACGACCTAGCGCAGAGGCTAGGATTTCTGCCTGACGAGCCGGACGGTCCGCACCTGGTGTTCAGACGGTCTGCGCGTGCGCAGAGATGACGGAGTTCGCCGAACAACACTTAGATCTCGCTCTTAGGAGGGACTCCATCCAGGAGGAGAGATCGTCAGATTTGTCTTGTGATGATCAGGCCATCCAATGCGCTTCTAAACAAAGTAGAAGCACCGATTAGCATCTCCATGCTAGCTAGATATTTAGGGTCTGTTTGGTTGGGTTGTGGCTGTGAAAAAAGTTGCTATGGACTGTGAGCTGTGGAAAAAGCTGCTGTAGGCTGTAAGCTGTTAAAAAACTAAAAACCGTTTGGTGGAAACCACTAAAAGTCGTTAAAAATTCTTCGATATATATTTTCACAGTTTCATCCGAAAAGCCACTAAAAGCAGGTCCAGGGCTGCTTTCAGATTTGCACTACGAGAAAGTCGACTTTTAGAAAAAGCTGCTTCTTGGATCCAGCCCTTTAGTTGACTTTGGGCTTTTATGGAGGCAAAAGCCAAAGCCAAAAGTCAAACCAAACACACCCTTAGCCTTTTGTCGCGAACCGCGGCTAAAATAGTGTTGTTTTTTTTTGAAATGGCATATTTTCAATAAAAATTGTTAGTAATGCCACGCTATGTTCCATGTAGAAAAAAAGGACTAGGCACGATATATGTCATATGTACTATCTGCTCCGTCTCAGTTGTGCATAGGGATGACAACGGGTTTAAAACCTGCGGGTATAGAGATTACAAACTTATACCCACGAGATTAATGTTAAACCCGTACCCGCTATTTATATATATATATATATATATATATATATATATATATATATATATATATATATATATATATATATATATATATATATATATATATATATATATATATATATATATACACACGGGTATACGGGTTTGCGGGCACGGGTATAATATTTTCATACCCACGAGAAAAAACCAGTCGAGTTGAGAATCAAACTCGTACCCGTACCCACGGGTATAAACTCACACCTAAACCCACACCCTATAGGATTTTTACCCGCGGACATGCGGGTAAAATGTGTCCGTTGCCATCCCTAGTTGTGCAGTGTACCACAGATTTGGCAATGCTATGATCGATCATCGCGCATTGATGCACGTGCTGACGTGCTACGTAGTAGGCATGTGGGGATGAGAGCGAAGGAGGCACCCCATTTAACACGGCCCAACCGAGCTAGCGTGTAGATGGACAGGTACATCTGGTTGTCCAGCAGAGCAGAGGCTTCGCATTGGCGTCCCGTTCCCGTCCCTACAACAAAGTCAGACGGCGGCATGCTCCACGCGCGTAAAAAAAAAAACCAAAAAAAAACCTCGACTCAGGAGGGAAAGATAGAGACCAAAACATAGTTTCTTCGGCCCAGAAAATCCTGAACCCAGAAGCAAACAGGATACAACGAATGAGTTTTTTTTAAACCAAGCGTAAAATTCGCTTGCGAGAGAGATCAAACCAACCCAAGATACGAAGGTGTTAGTGTTAGGCTGAGCGCAGTGACGAACGCTAAAGCTGAGCGCTATATCTTTCAGTTACTGTAAATGCTGCAGCGGCGTACTGGAAAAGCTGCCCGCACTCTCTCTCCAGCCGCACCGACGCCAAATGTAGCGCTCTTGATCTGCCTACGCTAAATGCTGCTGCTGGGCCCAGGGAGCAGAGGACAGCAGCGCCTGCCTACTGAATGCTGCTACTGGTGGGCCCAGAGACGTATAGGGTAGATATATAGAGTAATCGTGGCCGCGGGGAATTGTTGGATAGAGTAGAGAATCTCGCTGACCAGGATGGAATATTCCTTTTAGGGTAGAGAAATAGAGTAGTATGAGTGCGGATAGTCTTACTACGCTAGAAGTCGATCTACGCGTACACATACGCGCTGCATGAGCGCATAGCCGCATAACATGGGCCACACGTTTGATTCCTTTTGCCGCCGCCAACACCAACACCCACCAGCTTCAGTTTCATGCCTTCTCTTCAATCACAAATTAAGCTTTAGATCGAGTCATCGAGCTGCTTCTCTTGCACATGCATGCATGTAGATAGGCTGTCGCGCACAGGACATGCATGCAGCTAGCTACGTATGCATGCATGCATGTACACATGCAAAGACGACAGACACTGAAAACAGTATATACGCACATCAGTACGCAGCTGGGTCAAAAAGAGCTACTCGATTTATTGCATGCATGCATGCCTTCAACTGAAAACACAGTGTTCGTATTGCGTTGTTGTGACTTGTGAGGAGAGAGACAAGAGCCACACCCACACCACACTGCTGTCTGCCAGTGCCAGCAACGACGCTGAAAACAACCGGCGCCCGAACATTTAAGCGGTTGAAGAACCGAAACCAGAGATGATGAACGACATCATCGTCTATATATCATCTGTTGCTCGAGATCCAAATCGAACAGATCAGAACTAGAATCGCTGTCCCAGCTGTGACTGTGAGCAGGGTCGTCAACATTACCACTACCGTAGTAGTCGTCGTGGTCGTCGTCGTCGACATCATCATTAACATCTCCTGCTTGTTCAACTTCAACCTCAACCACCACGTCCTTGATGTTTTGTTCAGCCTCAGCCTCAGCCTCAGCCTCAGCCTCAACGACGACCAGCTGCTCGTCCTGCTTGATGCTCTGCTCACTTGATGACTCTGCGTCGACCGCCTTCTCGCGGCGCTCCTCGTCGTCCCACGCGCTGCCGCCGCCGCCGGGCACGCAGCACCTCACCACCCACCTCTCCTCGCTGCCGTCACCGCCGCCGCCGCCCCTCACGACCGTGACGCCCTGCAGCCTCCTGTCCCCCGTCGCCACGCCCAGGTCAAGCTCCTCCTCGTCGTCGTCGTCGTGCGCAACGGACAGGCCTTGCAGCTGCGCGCTGCTCTCGCGCGAGGACGACGACGACGACGGCGGCGGGGAGGCCGCCGTCGCGCTGCCATCAATATTACTAGCAGGCACTGGCTCCTCGCCGTCGCCGCGTGCGGCCTCCGCCTGCCGCAGCATCCTAGCCGACGGCGGGGCCTCCTGCCTAGTATTCTCCTTGCGGAAGCTAGCTCTCGGCGACGGCGACACCATGAAGCTCAAGAGGGCGGCGAGCTTGCTCTTGCCTGACGAAGCCGATGGAGGCCGCCGCTTGGCGGCCACTACTACCTGCAGCTGCAGGAGCTTGTCGGTGGCGTGGCGCTCTGACGACGCGTGATCATCATGCCACCCAGCGCGCCGATGCTGCGGAGGGCCGTGCCGTGTCACGCTCCTCGTCGTGTCAAGCTCCACCTTATTATTGGCTTGGAAGCACAGCTCCTCTGTTACACTACTAGGACGACGACAGTGGTCACCACCAGGCGGCAAGCCGGCAAAGTAACTCGTCGCCCCGAACACGTCGAGCTCGCCGGAGCTGCCGTGGTCCCGCCGCCGGCTCTGCATCATGATGAGCTGAGGCAGATGGTGGTGGTGGAATATAAATAAAATATAATGGAAGAATGCGGCGGTTCGGCTGTTGTCTATGTAGTGTTAGATCGGTAGGCTTATAAAGGCGCGCGCGACGATGGAGGAGGATGATCGGAGGAGGGTCGAGGGGGGAATGGATGCACACATGCATGTACGCCGCCGTGTGGTGCGCGTGCGCGTTGCTGGAATAATGGAACGACGGTGGACGCGAGGCTGAGAGAGGGCATGGCCGAGGAATATAATGCGCGGCACCGGTGCATCCGGAATTGCAGATCAAATGTCATGTAGCCCGAAAACGAGAGGTTTTAATACGGATCCAAGTAGAGTAAGAATCTCATCCTTTTTGTCCGCCCGGCTAGCCGGCTTAATCATTGCGTGCATGCAGTGTTTGAATATATGGCCATGTCGACTCCACTACACCAGCATGTGGATGTGGCTTGCTCATGTATAGTAGTCATATATGTACGTACAGCAGGCTAGCTCTCTAATAAGGCTAGATTATAAAAGAATTCCGGTAAAGCAGAAGAAAGTTTTTGTAAAAGAGAAGAACCCTATTTAGTAATCATGATCTAATAAAATCTGTTAGGGGCTACTTGGTGGTTACAGCTGATCGATGGCGACGGTGATGAGATGGGTTCCTCACAGCTAACTATCGATTTGGTGGAGATGCGGCATATATATCAACTTGGCTTTAGATACAAAGATCCGAACCCTAGAACCTTAATAAGGCATCATAACTCAGTTGAGGTCGTCCAGAAGATTAATCACTATTTTGAAACTGGCAAGCAACAACAGGATGAAAAATCTCTCAATTAAAAGTGATAATTGCATATAAATTATTAAACACTCGAATATCGGGCTTTGCAACCAATGACGATGACTCTCCAAAGATGGATTAATTTAAAGCAAAATTCAAATCCTAACTTAAGTCAAAATTAGTGATTATATAGTCTAATAAGGTACAGACAAGGACCCCTGGGTAAGTCTTGAGTATGGTAAATCCATGTCAGTAACAAGTCTCTGCGAGGCGTTCATATCATCATATGTTTTCTAAACATATTGAAAGTGTCGATATTATGGCGGCAACAATTTTTTTTCTTTTGTCATTGTACAAGTCTCTGCAAGGTTCATATCATTATTATTGTTTTCTAAATATATTGGAAGTACCGATATTAAGGCGGCAACTTTTTTTCTTATGTCATTGTACAAACATAGAAACAAGCTCACTTTATTTTTTTAACTTTCATAGGTGCATCCATAGGTCTCATAATCATGAAACGAGGTGCCCAATTTTTCATTAGGCGAAAATAACTCCATTTTGTGGAAAATTGTGCACATGACCCCGCTTTCAATCACAACAAGATCTAAAACAATTTAATCATAGTACTACATCTCCTTTGATTATCAACATTGCACTACCCAATTGACCATGTCGTGAAGGTTAATTCTTGCATCTAAACCAAAGAACACAAAACAAGAACGAGAAAGAACACAATGAATTTACTAAAATAGATTAAACACTCAAGGTTGGACTCTTAAAAACCAATGAATGATGAGACATGATCCAAAATATGGTGATGTAGACATGTAACACATTGACATATTCTACATGCCCATTTATTTTGATGATTCCTATTGACTAGTAAGAATTTGAACATATGACTAGTGGCAATTAAAAATTAACTCCTTTGCTTATCATGCATATGTAGAACATACAAATGGAGTCCGTATGTGAAGTGAGTGTGACACATACACTAGAGGTGGTCCATATGTTGCAAAAAATTCTGTCTTCTTTGATCCTCCTCTTACCAAATCTACATCTATTGTAAAAAATGATCAACCCAATATTACACGTGATGAATGTTGTGTGATGTTTGCCATCCAAACCAAGATTTTGGAGATCAATATGCATGACAATATAAGCAAGTTTATGGATGGTCATATAAAAGGAAGAAAAATAAATATGATTTCCCTAATGATGCATCAATTAGTGGATTAGCCCTGTTGATATCCACCCCCCAATATGGGATGTTGTTTGACTTTTTAAAGACAGGTGAGCCATTCAACGTCTAACCAACCTAAATTATCCAATTCCATAACTAAAATCAATGTGGACAATTTAGAGAGGTCTAGTACTACTTTATCAATAGTTACCTAATTGTAGCCATCATCTAATACCATGTGGATGGCGATATAGTAGCACCACATGTCTCTTCTATTCATAATATGGCATTGCCAAATTGAAATGGAATTAGGCTTACACCTAGTCCCTAAATAATTTTGGTGGTTGAATTGCCCAACACAAATATTGGACTAACTAGTTTGCTCTAGTGTATAAGTTATACAGGTGCAAAAGGTTCACACTCAGCCAATAAAAAGATCAAGTTTTGGATTCAATAAAGGAGCAAAGAGGCAACCGAAGGCACCTCTGATCTGGAGGCACCGGACTGTCCGGTGTACACCGGACAGTGTCCGGTGCACCACCGGACAGTGTCCGGTGCACCAGAGGACTCCAACTCGAACTCGCCACCTTCGGGAATTTCTCAGGCCGCACCACTATAATTCACCGGACTGTCCGGTGTACACCGGACAGTGTCCGGTGCTCGATGGAAGCGCGGCCTCCTCAACTCACCAGCCTCGGGATCGCACAGCAGCCGCTCCGCTATAATTCACCGGACATGTCCGGTGTATCCACGGAGCAACGGCTATTTCGGCGCCAACGGCTACCTGCGGCGCATTCAATGCGCGCTCTGCGCGCGCAGAAGTCAGGCGCGCCCATACTAGCGCACCGGACAATGAACAGGGGATGTCCGGTGTGCACCGGACATCCAGGCGGGCCAGCTCCAACGGTCAGAATCCAACGACATTGATGACGTGGCAGGGGCACCGGACATGTCCGGGTGCACCGGACTGTCCGGTGCGCCATCGACAGACAACCTCCACCAACGGTCAAGTTTGGTGGTTGGGGCTATAAATACCCCAACCACCCCACCATTCATTGCATCCAAGTTTTCCAACTTCCAACCACTATACAAGAGCTAGCATTCATTGCAAAGCACACCAAAAGAGATCAAATCCTCTCCCAACTCCTCACAAAGCCCTAGTGACTAGAGAGAGTGATTTGTAGTGTTCATTTGAGCTCTTGCGCTTGGATCGCTTCTTTTTCTTTGGCATTTTTTCTTGTGATCAAACACTCACTTGTAATTGAGGCAAGAGACACCAATTGTGTGGTGGTCCTTGCGGGAAGTTTGATTCCCAAGTGATTTGAGAAAGAGAAGCTCACTCGGTCCGAGGGACCGTTTGAGAGAGGGAAGGGTTGAAAGAGACCCGGCCTTTGTGGCCTCCTCAACGGGGAGTAGGTTTGAGAGAACCGAACCTCGGTAAAACAAATCCGCGTGTCTCACTTTATTATTCGCTTGCGATTTGTTTTGCGCCCTCTCTCGCGGACTCTGTTATATTTCTAACGCTAACCCAGCTTGTAGTTGTGATTGTTTTTGAGATTTTCAGTTTCACCCTATTCACCCCCCTCTAGGCGACTTTCAATTGGTATCAGAGCCCGGTGCTTCATTAGAGCCTAACCGCTCGAAGTGATGTCGGGAGATCACACCAAGAGAGAGATGGAGACCGGCGACAAGCCCACTACAAGCCAAGGGAGCACTTCATCGGAAGAGTCCCACACCAAGAGGAGGGAGAAGAAGAAGGACTCCTCCAAACAGAAGGAGAAAAGATCTTCCTCTTCTCACCACAAAGAGAAGAAGGAAAAATCTTCTTCTCACAAGTCGCATCGGAAAGGCGACAAGCACAAGAGGATGAGGAAGGTGGTCTACTACGAGACCGACACTTCATCAACATCCACCTCCGACTCCGATGCACCGTCCGTAACTTCTAAGCGCCAAGAGCGCAAGAAGTTTAGTAAGATCCCCTTACACTATCCCCATACATCTAGACATACTCCATTACTTTCCGTTCCATTAGGCAAACCGCCAACTTTTGATGGCGAAGATTATGCTAGGTGGAGTGATTTAATGAAATTTCATCTAACCTCACTCCACAAAAGTATATGGAATGTTGTTGAGTTTGGAGCACAGGTACCTTCTGTAGGGGATGAGGATTATGATACGGACGAAGTGGCCCAAATCGAGCACTTCAACTCCCAAGCCACAACCATACTCCTCGCCTCTTTAAGCAAGGAGGAATACAACAAAGTGCAAGGGTTGAAGAATGCAAAGGAGATTTGGGACCTACTCAAGACCCCGCACGAGGGTGATGAACTCACCAAGATCACCAAGCGGGAAACGATCGAGGGGGAGCTCGGTCGCTTCCGTCTTCGCCAAGGGGAGGAGCCACAAGATATGTACAATCGGCTCAAGACCTTGGTGAACCAAGTGCGCAACCTCGGGAGCAAAAAATGGGATGACCACGAGGTGGTTAAGGTTATTTTAAGAGCTCTTATTTTCCTTAACCCCACTCAAGTTCAATTAATTCGTGGTAATCCTAGATATCCACTAATGACCCCCGAGGAAGTTATCGGGAATTTTGTGAGCTTTGAATGCATGATTAAGGGCTCAAAGAAGATCAACGAGCTTGACGAACCTTCCACATCCGAGGCGCAACCGGTGGCCTTTAAGGCAACGGAGGAGAAGAAGGAGGAGTCTACACCAAGTAGACAACCAATTGACGCCTCCAAGCTCGACAATGAGGAGATGGCCTTAATCATCAAAAGCTTTCGGCAAATCCTCAAGCAACGGAAGGGGAAGGATTACAAATCCCGTTCCAAGAAGGTTTGCTACAAGTGTGGTAAGCCCGGTCACTTTATTGCTAAATGTCCATTATCAAGTGACAGTGACAGGGATAACGACAAGAAGGGCAAGAGAAGAGAAAAGAAGAGGTATCACAAGAAGAAGGGCGGCGATGCCCACGTGTGCCGCGAGTGGAACTCCGACGAAAGCTCCACCGACTCCTCCTCCGACGACGAGGACGCCGCCAACATCGCCGTCACCAAGGGACTCCTCTTCCCCAACGTCGGCCACAAGTGCCTCATGGCAAAGGACGGCAAAAGGAAGAAGGTTAAATCTAACTCCTCCACTAAATATGAATCTTCTAGTGATGATAATGCTAGTGGTGAGGAAGATAATTTGCGTATCCTTTTTGCCAACCTTAACATGGAACAAAAAGAAAAACTAAATGAGCTAATTAGTGCCATCCATGAAAAGGACGATCTCTTGGACTCCCAAGAGGACTTCCTAATCAAGGAAAATAAGAAACATGTTAAGGTTAAAAATGCTTATGCTCTAGAGGTAGAAAAATGTAACAAATTATCTAGTGAGCTAAGCACTTGCCATGACACTATTGCCAACCTTAGAAATGAAAATGCTAATTTAATTGCTAAGGTTGATTCTCATGTTCGTATTGATTCAACTTCCTATCCTAGAAATGATAATGTTGATTTGCTTGCTAGGATTGATGAGTTGAATGTTTCTATTGCTAGCCTTAGAAGTGAGAATGGGAAATTAATTGCTAAGGCTAAAGAATTAGATGTTTGCAATGTTACAATTTCCGACCTTAGAACTAAGAATGATATGTTGCATGCTAAGGTTGTTGAATTAAAATCTTGCAAACCATCTACATCTACCGTTGAGCACACTTCTATTTGCACTAGATGTAGAGATATTGATGTTAATGCTATTCATGATCACATGTCTTTAATTAAACAACAAAATGATCATATAGCAAAACTAAATGCTAAAATTGCCGAGCATAACTTGGAAAATGAAAAGTTTAAATTTGCTAGAAGTATGCTCTATAATGGGAGACGCCCTGGCATCAAGGATGGCATTGGCTTCCAAAGGGGAGACAATGTCAAACTTAATGCCCCTCCTAAGAACTTGTCTAACTTTGTTAAGGGCAAGGCTCCCATGCCTCAGGATAACGAGGGTTACATCTTGTACCCTGCCGGTTATCCCGAGAGCAAAATCAAGAAAATTCATTCTAGGAAGTCTCACTCTGGCCCTAACCATGCTTTTATGTATAAGGGTGAGACATCTAGTTCTAGGCAACCAACCCGTGCTAAGTTGCCTAGAAAGAAAATTCCTAATGCATCAAATGATCATGCTATTTCATTCAAAACTTTTGATGCATCATATGTTTTAACTAACAAATCCGGCAAGGTAGTTGCCAAGATTGTTGGGGGCAAACACAAGGGATCAAAGACTTGTGTTTGGGTACCCAAAGTTCTTGTTTCTAATGCTAAAGGACCCAAAACCGTTTGGGTACCTAAAGTCAAGAACTAAAATTGTTTTGTAGGTTTATGCATCCGGGGGCTCAAGTTGGATACTCGACAGCGGGTGCACAAACCACATGACAGGGGAGAAGAAGATGTTCTCCTCATATGAGAAAAACCAAGATCCCCAACGAGCTATCACATTCGGGGATGGAAATCAAGGTTTGGTCAAAGGACTGGGTAAAATTGCTATATCACCTGACCATACTATTTCCAATGTTTTTCTTGTAGATTCTTTAGATTACAATTTGCTTTCTGTTTCGCAACTATGTCAAATGGGCTACAACTGTCTATTTACTGGTGTAGGTGTTACTGTCTTTAGAAGAAGTGATGATTCAATAGCATTTAAGGGAGTGTTAGAGGGTCAGCTATACTTGGTAGATTTTGATAGAGCTGAACTCAACACTTGCTTGGTTGCTAAGACTAACTTGGGTTGGCTCTGGCACCGCCGACTAGCCCATGTTGGAATGAAGAATCTTCACAAGCTTCTAAAGGGAGAACACATTTTAGGACTAACCAATGTTCATTTTGAGAAAGACAGGATTTGTAGCGCATGCCAAGCCGGTGTAGAGCCCAAAAAATTGTATTAAAGAAAAAAAAAGATAAAAAGAAATGAATAAAAAAAATATATCTTTACTAAGACACAAATAAACCATTGTATCATATTGAATTTTGTTGGATAAAAATATTACAATGAGTAGAAGAGTTAGATTAAAACCCTAGATTTGGAATTTGGGATCTAGAATGGAAAAGGAGAGGGAAATATTATAAAGTACAAAATAAATTCATAAATCCCACACTAGTATGTTCAAGATTAATAATTAAATTTAGTACAAATTAAACTGCAAGATTTGGATTCAAATTCTAGATTTGAAAATAAGAAAGAAAGGGGAAATCAGAAAAAGAAAAAGAATAAAAAGCTTACTGGGCCGGACTGCACCATTTCGGCCCACCTATCTTTCTCCTCCGCGCAGCCCACATAACCCAGCGCCTTCCTCCCTCTCTACGGCCGACTGGTGGGCCCTCCCGGCCAGACCCGCACGCACGCACAGGATCTATCTCTCCACCGCGCACTTCACACTGACATGTGGGACCCACTCGTCAGGCTCATCCCCTTCCTCAACGACCTCCGCTCTGCGCGCCGTGAACACCGAGCTCCGCGCGCGCGCGATTTCCGCAGCCCGAGCGCAACCAACCTCGGACCCGCCTACTATAAGACCTATGTCTTTCCTCGGTACCCAAGCCATAGCCGTATGCGCGCCATCACCTAGCTTCGCCGCACACCGAGAGAAAGGGAAGTGCGCCGCCGCCGTGGGGTGGTCTGCTCGGCTACCGGCTCTAGGACGTCGGCAACCATCATGAGTATTCCCGGGGTCGCGCCGAAGAAGTCCGTGTGGTCGCCAGGCCAGCTCGGTGGGCGAAACCTCGCCAATCGCTCGCCGTACCACCGCGTTCCGCCATTGCTCGTGGTCAGCTACCGTCGCGACATCGCTCACGGTAATGACCTCTCCCCTATCTTCGCCAAGCTCTTAATTTGGGATTGCACCCATTCCGCGGTGCGTTGGGCCACGTTTGTACCGAGATTGGATAGCTCGCCGGCGTGCGCCGCCGTGTGTTCGCGCCGCCGCCGTCCGGTGGCTCTGTTGGGGGAAGAAGGCAACCCGCGTCGCGACCATCGGATAGGGATTTAACGGCCAGGATTAGAACCAGGCGTACCCGTTCGCCACGGGTGAATGGTGACCGTTGATCTAGATCTGAGGGCTGCAGCGCGATCTCGGCTTCATTAAATTTGAGCCGTTGGATATAGATCTGAGCGCTCGCGCTGCGTACCGGTTCGGCGTGATCCAGATCTAATCTGGGGCGTCCAATTTTGATCGGGCGGTCCGATTCTTCCGATACCCCTTCGGCCTGGGAATCTTTCTAAAGAGACCCTGTCTTTTTCCCGAATCAACCCGCCGTCCCTCGCGGTTGTGCTTTGAGTCTTGCGGATTCTTACGCCAGTGACCCTACCTTTTCTAGTATTTAACGCCCAGTCCAGAAAATTAGAAATTCAGTAAAAGGAATTAGAAAATGATTTTTAATACAAAAATAAATGCTAGAATTTGTTTAATTCATAGAAAATGCATATTTAGTCCAAATTAATCCATTCCAATTCCTATAATTTTGTAATATTATTGTTTATTATTTAGTGCCACTGTTTTTACCTAAAAGTCACATTAAAATTGTTATCTTAATTAATCTTGTACTAAGCACATAGAATCTTTGGAAATCCATAACTTAAAATCTATAACTCCGAAATTAATAATTCTTGTTCCTGTGATCTTATTTTAATATGTAGATTATTAATATATATATATTTGTACTTATGTTTGGTGTAATGTTAATTTTGCCTATACAATGTTTGTTTGTATTGCTACGACTAGCAGTGAGGTCACGAGTCATCTGAAGATCATCCTGGTACCTGGAATCTCAAGTCCCAGGCAAGTTGTGCCCTTGATCACTTCTTTTTACCCACTCATGTTCTAATTAATCATAATGATCTGCATAGGTTAAATTTGATGGGACCCAATAGGTTACCCTAGTTTGATTATCTTTATACCTTGTTTACCACTGAACCTTTTTGGGTAGTACTTGCTAGTGCTTTATGTGGTTTTGGGTATGAAGATACATTATTCATGATCACACTTTTATTATCTGTTATTATGATTGTTCATGTTAAGATCATTATGTTAATTGGAACATGGAGAACCACTCGGGAAAACAGTGCTACCACAAGGGAGGAATGGGACCCCTTGGCTGATTAATTAGGAAAGCTAGTGGAAGACTACCTTACCCGAAAGGGGCAAGGGCAGTAGGGGAGTGGTCAGTGTAGGGAGGCCCTCGGGAGGATTTTGCTGCGATGGCGGTCCTGCAAGGGATTCCTGCATTGGAACTTCCTATAAACTGTAGCGGGTTTTCGGAAGCTAGTGGAACTTTGTAAAGGCCTCGTAGTGGATCCCTAGCCATTCACCTCGGTAGTGTCTAAGGGCCTTGCAAACCCTGGCGACATGGGATACACGACTTGTGGGTAAAGATGCGCAACCTCTGCAGAGTGTAAAACTGGTATACTAGCCGTGCTCACGGTCATGAGCAGCTCGGACACTCACATGATTAAAATATGGAACTTAAACTCAATTTGTCATATGCATTGCATCGCAGGTGAAGTTGTTACTTTTGTTCTACTATTTAATTGAGCTGGTATTTACTTATACTTAGTAACTGCTAATAAAATTTTGACCAACTTTAAAAGCAATGCTCAGCTCTAACCATCTTCTTTGGTAAGCCTTACACTTCACGTGAGCTCCCACCTTTGGCGAGTTCATGCACATTATTTCCCACAACTTGTTGAGCGATGAACGTATGTGAGCTCACTCTTGCTGTCTCACACACCCCACAGGTCAAGAACAGGTACCGCAGGATGATGCTCATGGAGGATGCTGCGATGAGTTCGTGAGAGGTCTAGGTCGTCGTCTCCCAGTCAACTTTGGGTTGCTGGACCGTTGTCTCCTTATAATGTAATTATTTATTTTGTATAGAACTCCTGTTATATATAAAGATGTGACATTCGATCCTGTGCCACTATACATCATATGTGTGAGACTTGGTCCCAGCATACCTGGTGTTTATGTTCGCGCCCGGGTCTTGGTGCCCCTAAAATCCGGGTGTGACAGAAGTGGTATCAGAGCAATGTTGACTGTAGGACGAAACCTAGATAGAACTGGACAACCATTCTTTACTTACCTTACTCTGATTCTCTTCTAAACTTATCTTAATCTTTTTCTCATCTATTTCCGCTTACTCTGATTATTCTTATCTTTTCTTTCTAAAAGACAAATGTGGATTTTACACTTTGAAATCCTGTGACTGAAGTGACCTTTAGAAATAGGAGACCTAATCCTAGGAACAAAAACAAAACTATTTTATAAGTGTCTATGCACTTGAATGTTTGTTCTTATGATATTTGTCTGATTTGGATTTTTGATTGAGTGTGATGGGTTGTGGAGTGATGCCCACAATTACATCCGCAAATATGTATAGGCATAAATAGAATTCATAAGAAAACTAAGCAACTTAGATTATCCTCCATTAAAATGTATCTATCTCATCTTGACATATTCTATCTTACCTTTGGACATTCACCCCGTACAACTAGTTACCCTAGTCTTGACATAGGATATCTGGCCCAGCCCTGCCAAAGAAAAGTTTCAGTACATAACCAACTATTAGCTTATTCATTCTGTCTACTAAATGATTCCCTTGCAAAGCTATCTTACCATATGCTTCTAACTTAGATGGTCAATACCAGGCGGGGTGGTGGAATTGATTTACCTGCTAATCGACACACTCGGTGGATATATCGACAACCCCAACCACAGCCAGCAGAGATGAATCCTCCTAATCCTCCCCCAGGCGGAGTCGATCCACTAATTGCAGCTCAAATGAGGATGATGCAGCAAATGGCTGACACTATGGCAGATATGCGCACCCAAATGCAGCAAGAACGCCAAGAAATGCACCAGGAAAGAGAGGATGCACGTCGGGAAATGCGCCAAGAGCGGGAAGAGATACGCCAGGAGAGAAGGGTACAACAACAGCAGCTGCAACAACAACTTCAACAACAGCAGCAACAACAACAAGTGCCATTGCCTCCACCTCCACCACCAGTTCCACCCCGGGACAAGCACCGGGAATTCATGAGCCACAAACCACCAACCTTCTCCAACTCCGCAGATCCGCTGCAAGCAGATGACTGGTTAAAATCCATAGAGAAGATGCTCAACATAGCTCAGTGCTCGGATAGAGAGAAAGTACTCTATGCATCAGGTCGTCTTGCTGGTCCCGCTGCGGATTGGTGGGATGCGTACTGCGCTGCTCATGCTGCTGTCGATACAATTATCTGGGCAGAATTCTCCACACAATTCAGGAATTACCATATTCCCGCTGGACTCATGAAGATTAAGAGAAAGGAGTTTCTCTCCCTCAAGCAAGGAAGTATGTCCGTGAGTGAATATAGAGACAAATTCATCCAGTTATCTCGATATGCTCCTAGAGATGTAGAGGATGACGAACAAAAGCAGGAGCTTTTTCTGGACGGTTTGATTGGACCCTTGCAATATCAACTGGTATCGCACACATTCCCATCCTTCCAAAGGCTACTTGACAAAGCTATTGCTGTAGAAAACAAGAGGAGTATATTTGGAGAGAAAAGAAAGGCTGTCAACCAAGGGCAGGCTGGAAGTAGTTCCCGTCCTCGCTATACTACCACTCCAAGTACACCAGCTAGTGGCAGTTCTGGACAACAAACTCAACAGGCACCAACTGCTCCTCCAAAAGCAAGCACCCCAGCAGGACCCGTTGCTCCTAACACAACCGCCAACAGGGCATGCTTCAAGTGTGGACAACCGGGACACTACGCCAACTACTGTCCCAACAGAGCTGCCTACACTACACCGACTCCGATGAAGCAAGGACAAGCCTCGGCAGGAAAGAGTCAGCCCCTATCTATCAACCGGGGATATGCCCATCATGCAGAAGTAGAAGCTGAACCCGGTGAACTTGAAATTCAAGAAGAAGAGCCAGTTGAAGATGAAGTAGTCGGTGAAGAAGTCAACGAGCAACAAGAATAGAGAGATAAACATAGATATAGATACATATATATATTTTACTATTTGTAAGACCTAAATATTAGTTTAGCTATTAGTTAGTATTATTACTATCTTAGTGATAATAGTAAGGTCTATTAAACCTATGTTTTGTTAAAGGATTATGCATCATGCCGAGATTTCTTTGTTTGTGCATATGTTCTGGGAACAATATGAGTATATATCCCTTTTCTTACAAATCTCGAGGACGAGATTTTTGTTAAGGGGGGTAGGATTTGTAGAGCCCAAAAAATTGTATTAAAGAAAAAAAAGATAAAAAGAAATGAATAAAAAAATATATCTTTACTAAGACACAAATAAACCATTGTATCATATTGAATTTTGTTGGATAAAAATATTACAATGAGTAGAAGAGTTAGATTAAAACCCTAGATTTGGAATTTGGGATCTAGAATGGAAAAGGAGAGGGAAATATTATAAAGTACAAAATAAATTCATAAATCCCACACTAGTATGTTCAAGATTAATAATTAAATTTAGTACAAATTAAACTGCAAGATTTGGATTCAAATTCTAGATTTGAAAATAAGAAAGAAAGGGGAAATCAGAAAAAGAAAAAGAATAAAAAGCTTACTGGGCCGGACTGCACCATTTCGGCCCACCTATCTTTCTCCTCCGCGCAGCCCACATAACCCAGCGCCTTCCTCCCTCTCTACGGCTGACTGGTGGGCCCTCCCGGCCAGACCCGCACGCACGCACAGGATCTATCTCTCCACCGCGCACTTCACACTGACATGTGGGACCCACTCGTCAGGCTCATCCCCTTCCTCAACGACCTCCGCTCTGCGCGCCGTGAACACCGAGCTCCGCGCGCGCGTGATTTCCGCAGCCCGAGCGCAACCAACCTCGGACCCGCCTACTATAAGACCTATGTCTTTCCTCGGTACCCAAGCCATAGCCGTGTGCGCGCCATCGCCTAGCTTCGCCGCACACCGAGAGAAAGGGAAGTGCGCCGCCGCCGTGGGGTGGTCTGCTCGGCTACCGGCTCTAGGACGTCGGCAACCATCGTGAGTATTCCTGGGGTCGCGCCGAAGAAGTCCGTGTGGTCGCCAGGCCAGCTCGGTGGGCGAAACCTCGCCAATCGCTCGCCGTACCACCGCGTTCCGCCATTGCTCGTGGTCAGCTACCGTCGCGACATCGCTCACGGTAATGACCTCTCCCCTATCTTCGCCAAGCTCTTAATTTGGGATTGCACCCATTCCGCGGTGCGTTGGGCCACGTTTGTACCGAGATTGGATAGCTCGCCGGCGTGCGCCGCCGTGTGTTCGCGCCCCGCCGTCCGGTGGCTCTGTTGGGGGAAGAAGGCAACCCGCGTCGCGACCATCGGATAGGGATTTAACGGCCAGGATTAGAACCAGGCGTACCCGTTCGCCACGGGTGAATGGTGACCGTTGATCTAGATCTGAGGGCTGCAGCGCGATCTCGGCTTCATTAAATTTGAGCCGTTGGATATAGATCTGAGCGCTCGCGCTGCGTACCGGTTCGGCGTGATCCAGATCTAATCTGGGGCGTCCAATTTTGATCGGGCGGTCCGATTCTTCCGATACCCCTTCGGCCTGGGAATCTTTCTAAAGAGACCCTGTCTTTTTCCTGAATCAACCCGCCGTCCCTCGCGGTTGTGCTTTGAGTCTTGCGGATTCTTACGCCAGTGACCCTACCTTTTCTAGTATTTAACGCCCAGTCCAGAAAATTAGAAATTCAGTAAAAGGAATTAGAAAATGATTCTTAATACAAAAATAAATGCTAGAATTTGTTTAATTCATAGAAAATGCATATTTAGTCCAAATTAATCCATTCCAATTCCTATAATTTTGTAATATTATTGTTTATTATTTAGTGCCACTGTTTTTACCTAAAAGTCACATTAAAATTGTTATCTTAATTAATCTTGTACTAAGCACATAGAATCTTTGGAAATCCATAACTTAAAATCTATAACTCCGAAATTAATAATTCTTGTTCCTGTGATCTTATTTTAATATGTAGATTATTAATATATATATTTGTACTTATGTTTGGTGTAATGTTAATTTTGCCTATACAATGTTTGTTTGTATTGCTACGACTAGCAGTGAGGTCACGAGTCATCTGAAGATCATCCTGGTACCTGGAATCTCAAGTCCCAGGCAAGTTGTGCCCTTGATCACTTCTTTTTACCCACTCATGTTCTAATTAATCATAATGATCTGCATAGGTTAAATTTGATGGGACCCAATAGGTTACCCTAGTTTGATTATCTTTATACCTTGTTTACCACTGAACCTTTTTGGGTAGTACTTGCTAGTGCTTTATGTGGTTTTGGGTATGAAGATACATTATTCATGATCACACTTTTATTATCTGTTATTATGATTGTTCATGTTAAGATCATTATGTTAATTGGAACATGGAGAACCACCCGGGAAAACAGTGCTACCACAAGGGAGGAATGGGACCCCTTGGCTGATTAATTAGGAAAGCTAGTGGAAGACTACCTTACCCGAAAGGGGCAAGGGCAGTAGGGGAGTGGTCAGTGTAGGGAGGCCCTCGGGAGGATTTTGCTGCGATGGCGGTCCTGCAAGGGATTCCTGCATTGGAACTTCCTATAAACTGTAGCGGGTTTTCGGAAGCTAGTGGAACTTTGTAAAGGCCTCGTAGTGGATCCCTAGCCATTCACCTCGGTAGTGTCTAAGGGCCTTGCAAACCCTGGCGACATGGGATACACGACTTGTGGGTAAAGATGCGCAACCTCTGCAGAGTGTAAAACTGGTATACTAGCCGTGCTCACGGTCATGAGCAGCTCGGACACTCACATGATTAAATTATGGAACTTAAACTCAATTTGTCATATGCATTGCATCGCAGGTGAAGTTGTCACTTTTGTTCTACTATTTAATTGGGCTGGTATTTACTTATACTTAGTAACTGCTAATAAAATTTTGACCAACTTTAAAAGCAATGCTTAGCTCTAACCATCTTCTTTGGTAAGCCTTACACTTCACGTGAGCTCCCACCTTTGGCGAGTTCATGCACATTATTTCCCACAACTTGTTGAGCGATGAACATATGTGAGCTCACTCTTGCTGTCTCACACACCCCACAGGTCAAGAACAGGTACCGCAGGATGATGCTCATGGAGGATGCTGCGATGAGTTCGTGAGAGGTCTAGGTCGTCGTCTCCCAGTCAACTTTGGGTTGCTGGACCGTTGTCTCCTTATAATGTAATTATTTATTTTGTATAGAACTCCTGTTATATATAAAGATGTGACATTCGATCCTGTGCCACTATACATCATATGTGTGAGACTTGGTCCCAGCATACCTGGTGTTTATGTTCGCGCCCGGGTCTTGGTGCCCCTAAAATCCGGGTGTGACAGCCGGGAAGCAAGTTGGCACTCATCATCCACATAAGAACATCATGACTAGTGACAGGCCACTGGAGCTCCTACACATGGACCTATTCGGCCCGATTGCTTACATAAGCATCGGCAGGAGTAAGTACTGTCTAGTTATTGTGGATGATTATTCTCGCTTCACTTGGGTGTTCTTTTTGCAGGACAAATCTCATACCCAAGAGACCTTAAAGGGATTCTTAAGACGGGCTCAAAATGAGTTTGGCTTAAGGATCAAGAAAATTAGAAGCGACAATGGGACGGAGTTCAAGAACTCTCAAATTGAAGGCTTCCTTGAGGAGGAGGGCATCAAGCATGAGTTCTCTTCTCCCTACACTCCACAACAAAATGGTGTAGTGGAGAGGAAGAATCGAACTCTATTGGACATGGCAAGAACCATGCTTGATGAGTACAAGACACCGGATCGGTTTTGGGCCGAAGCGGTTAACACCGCTTGCTACGCCATCAACCGGTTATATCTTCACCGAATCCTCAAGAAGACATCCTATGAACTCCTAACCGGTAAAAAGCCAAATATTTCATATTTTAGAGTTTTTGGTAGCAAATGTTTTATACTTGTTAAAAGAGGTAGAAAATCTAAATTTGCTCCTAAAACTGTAGAAGGTTTTTTACTAGGATATGACTCAAACACAAGGGCATATAGAGTCTTTAACAAGTCCTCAGGACTTGTTGAAGTTTCTTGTGACGTTGTGTTTGATGAGACTAACGGCTCTCAAGTAGAGCAAGTTGATCTTGATGAGATAGGTGAAGAACAGGCTCCATGCATAGCGCTAAGGAACATGTCCATTGGGGATGTGTGTCCTAAGGAATCCGAAGAGCCTCCACGTGCACAAGATCAACCATCCTCCTCCATGCAAGCATCTCCACCAACTCAAATTGAGGATGAGGCTCAAGATGTTGAACAAGAAGATCAAGGAGATGAGCCACCTCAAAATGACGGCAACGATCAAGGGGGAGATGCAAATGATGAAGACAAGGAGGATGAACAACCAAGGCCGCCACACCCAAGAGTCCACCAAGCAATCCAACGAGATCACCCCGTCGACACCATCCTCGGCGACATTCATAAGGGGGTAACCACTCGATCTCGTGTTGCACATTTTTGTGAGCATTACTCTTTTGTTTCCTCTATTGAGCCACACAAGGTAGAGGAAGCACTCCAAGACTCAGATTGGGTGATGGCGATGCAAGAGGAGCTCAACAATTTCACAAGGAACGAGGTATGGCATTTAGTTCCACGTCCTAACCAAAATGTTGTAGGAACCAAGTGGGTCTTCCGCAACAAGCAAGATGAGCATGGTGTGGTGACTAGGAACAAAGCTCGACTCGTGGCCAAGGGGTATTCACAAGTCGAAGGTTTGGATTTTGGTGAAACCTATGCACCCGTAGCTAGGCTTGAGTCAATTCGCATATTATTAGCCTATGCTACTTACCATGGCTTCAAGCTTTATCAAATGGACGTGAAGAGTGCTTTCCTCAATGGACCAATCAAGGAGGAGGTCTATGTTGAGCAACCTCCCGGCTTTGAAGACAGTGAGTACCCTAACCATGTTTATAGGCTCTCTAAGGCGCTTTATGGGCTCAAGCAAGCCCCAAGAGCATGGTATGAATGCCTTAGAGATTTCCTTACTACAAATGGGTTCAAAGTCGGCAAAGCCGATCCTACTTTATTCACCAAAACACTTGATAATGATTTGTTTGTATGCCAAATTTATGTTGATGATATTATATTTGGGTCTACTAACAAATCTACATGTGAAGAATTTAGTAGGATCATGACACAGAAATTCGAGATGTCTATGATGGGGGAGTTGAAGTATTTTCTAGGATTTCAAGTCAAACAACTCCAAGAGGGCACATTCATTTGCCAAACAAAGTATACTCAAGACATTCTAAGCAAGTTTGGAATGAAGGATGCCAAGCCCATCAAGACTCCCATGGGAACAAATGGGCATCTCGACCTCGACACGGGAGGTAAGTCCGTGGATCAAAAGGTATACCGGTCGATGATTGGTTCATTGCTTTATTTATGTGCATCTCGACCGGACATTATTGTGAATCATCTAGGCCCCTTTGGAAATGTTTTGGTAATTAATGACAACTACTTGTGGTCTAATAATTCTTGGAGAAATAAGAATGCAGGTTGAACCACAGTGAACTGAGAAGTCTTGAAGACTTATAAGCATTGGTTGTGGATCAGGTGAAGGCAAAGGTATAACATAGGTTTTGTTTTTGCCGGTCACCAGGTGTTTAGAGAAGAAAGTGACCGGATTGGTAGGCTAGATAGCCGTACTATTAAGAGGGGTTAATGACTTTGTTCTGTGTAAGACTTAGTGCCTCATGGAGCATCTAGTGGTTGCATTTGCATGAGGACTAGCAGCGCTTCCGTTTCCGAAAGTTAAAATCTTTTCAAAAGCGAGTTTGGAAAGTGACTAAGTCTTGGGGTCGGCGGACCGTCCGCGCCAAGTGGCCGGACCGTCCGCGACCCATCCAGAAGGGTCCAGTATTTGTTCATTTCGAGCTGTTTCAGTATGTCTGCACTGCAGACCGTCCGGACCTTAGGGCCGGACCGTCTGCAGTCTTGTCTAGAGGAAGGTGTTCTCGGGTCAGTCCCTGTTTTATTAGGCGGACGGTCCGCCTGTGAGTGGCGGACGGTCCGCAAGTGTCTAATTCGTTTTTGGACAGGGACTATGTGTTTTTACTGATTTGTACTACGGACTGTCCGGGTGGCAAGTCCGGACAGTACTGTCTCAGGTCGCGGGCCGTCCGGATTTATAGCCGGACGGTCCGCACATGTTAACTTGCTTTGATCCGAGGCTCGGGTGTTTCATGCTGCCAGGTCGCGGACGGTCCGGCCTTGAGGGGCGGACTGTCCGGACCCACCTTTCGAGTCAGCTCTGACATGTTTTTGAATGTCTTTATAGCCGTTATATGTACGGCGGACCGTCCGGCCCTAGGGCGCGGACGGTCCGCGTGTGCGCAGAACGGCTACCATTTGCTCATAACGGTTGGATTCTTGTGGAGGACTATAAATAGAAGGGCAGCTCGTGTGAGAGGGTTCTCTTGGCCATTCCTTGCATACATTGAGCTCATTTGTGATCCTCCAACTCACTCTCTCACACTCTTTGCTTGAGATTGCATTCTAGTGAGGGATTGAGTGTTCCTAGTGCATTTGCATCATTTGGTGATTCTTGAGGCACTAGGTGGTACACCGAGCAAGCGTCGTTGGCTTGTTACTCTTGGAGGTTGCCGCCTCCTAGACGGCTCGGGTGATTGTCTCCGTCGAGCTCTCCAAGAAGATTGTGGAGAAGCCGCGGTGTGGATTGTGAGGGGTTCGCGCCTACCTCGCCGGAGCGGCAAAGGTGACACTAGTGGAATCGAGGTATTGAGTGATTTCTTGTCCACTTGGCTTAAAGATCAAGACGTGTCTTGATAGAGGAGCAAGTGAGAGCTTGAAGTCCACCTCAACGTGGATTAGGGGTGATCGGCAAATCACCGATACCACGGGATAAATTTCGGTGTCTATTCTTTCTAGCATTACTTATTGCCTTGCAATTGAGTAGTGCTTTGCTTATTGTTCTTCAAGTATTCAATCTCCGTAGTTGTTTTTCATACATTGTTTACTTATTGACACTAGATAATTTATTTCTCTTGTTGCATTGATTAATTTTATTGAGTATTCTTGTTTTTAGTCAAAACCGTCTATTCACCCCCCTCTAGCCGGTGTCCTAGATCCTACAAGTGGTATCAGAGCCAAGGACTCCATTGTTTGTGGATCTAATCATCCCGGAGTGGGACAAAATGGCTAGTAACAACAATGTGCACATTGGGAAGCCACCGCACTTTGATGGAAGCAATTATGATTATTGGAAAATAAGAATGTCAATGCATCTTAGAGCAATGGGTGGAAAAATTTGGCCAATTGTTAGGGATGGATTTGTTGTATTGAAGGAAGATGAACCATCCGTTAGTGATAATGAGAATATCCTCACAAATGATCAAGCCATGAATGTCTTTTATGATGCTCTTGATATAAATGAGTTCAATCGTATCAAGAATCTCACAACCGCTCATGAGATTTGGATAAAACTAATGGAAATTCATGAAGGAACTACAATTGTGAAGAGTGCCAAACTATATGTGTGCAAAGGGAAGTTTGAGCAATTTATTATGAAAGAAGATGAGGGTGTATCCGATATGTTCAATCGGTTGAATGAGATAGTAAATGAACTCAAAGGACTTGGTTTTAATGTTCCGGATGTTGATTTCACACACAAGTTCCTTAGATCACTTCCGGAGAAATATGAGACTATTGTGACAATGCTTGTAAGGAGTGATCTATCTACAACCTCTCCAACCGAAGTATTGGGAGAAATTCTCACTCAAGATATATTTAAGAAGTCTCAAGCCGATGCCTTAAGTTTGGCAAAGAAGGTGAAAAATGAATCTATTGCTCTCAAAGCCAAGGCCTCAAAGGCAATTGAAAAAGAAGATAGCAATGATGAAGAAAATGAAAGTGAGAGTGATGGTGACATGGCTTTATTTGTAAGGAAATTCAATAAATTCATGAAGATGAAAAGAGGTCAACCTAGAAGAGGTCAAACATCAAGAAGAAATGCTCTCAATGATAGAAAGTGTTTTGAGTGTGGGGAACCCGGTCACATTGCCATGAATTGCCCAAGCAAGAAGAAGAAGGGCAAAGATGAAAGTGACAAGAAGAAAAAGAAATTCTACAACAAGAAGAAAGATGGCAAAGCCTATCTAGTTGAATGGGACTCGGATGATAGCTCGGATGATGATAATAATGATGACACCTCATCGAAGCTTAATGCCGGAATTGCCATCAAGGAAGCTCCCTCACTCTTTTCATCCCCCCATTGTCTCATGGCGAAGGGAGATGCAAAGGTAAAAATCATCACCGATTTAAATGATATAAAAGATGATGATGATATTGATGATGTTGATGATGATGGCTATTCATATGATGATCTTGTTAGAATGCTAGGTGAGGCCGATGACTACATGCACAAAGAAAAAGAAAAATTTAAGACCTTGAAGGAATTGTATAAAAACCTCCAAGTGTCTTTTGAGGAGCTCAAGACCTCTCACAATGATCTCAAAGAAAATTGTGAGAAGCTTGCGGATGCTCAAAAATCATCTATTGTGCATGAAGTTGAGGTGGTCACTAAGGATGTTGGAGTCACTTGTGACTTACTTGATAGTCTTACAAGTGAACCACTATCTACTAACTCTATTTGTGATAAATGCAAAATTTCTCTCATTGATAACATTGCTCTTGATAAATCAAAAATTATTGTTGAGAATGAAGTGTTAGTAGATAGAATAAATGCTCTAACTCATGATCTAGAAAAGGCATATGGCGGTAAGACTAAATTGGATTTCATATTGGGAAGTCAACGATGCTCTCTTAACCGTGAAGGTCTTGGATATGTTCCTAAGAAAGGAAAGAATGCTTTTGTAAAGCAAAAGACATTGTTTGTGAAAGAATGTGACAAAGTGTGTCACAAATGTCACAAAAAGGGGCATGTTAAGAAAAATTGTCCGAAGTTCAAAAATGTATCCTCCACTTGTTTTGAGCATTGTTATGTTCTTTCTCATAATGCAAAAGGTGTTCATGCTAAATTTGTTGGTACTTCAATTGTTGGAAACAAAAAGAAAGCTATTTGGGTGCCAAAGACCTTGGTCACTAACATCCGAGGACCCAAGCAAGTTTGGGTACCTAAAAGAGATTGATTTCCTTTTGTAGGTAAACTACAAGGCGGGAGGGAATCATTGGGTGTTGGATAGTGGATGTACTCAACACATGACCGGGGATATGAGAATGTTTAGCCAAATGAGTGAGGAAGATTGCTCAAATTATGATAGTATCACATTTGGAGATAATCGTAAAGGAAAGGTTAAAGGTTTGGGTAAAATTGCTATCTCAAATGATCATTCTATATCAAATGTGCTATTGGTTGAGTCTTTGAATTTTAATTTACTTTCCGTAGCTCAATTATGTGATTTAGGATTTTGTTGCAATTTCACAGTTGAAGATGTCATTATCTCTAGTGTTGATGGTAGCAATCTTAAATTTAAAGGCTTTAGACATGAAAATCTTTATCTTGTTGATTTCTCATCTAATGAGGCAAAGCTCACAACTTGCCTATTTTCAAAAGCTTCACTAGGTTGGTTATGGCATAGAAGACTTGGTCATGTTGGGATGAAGCAACTCAATCGGTTAACCAAACATGACTTAGTTCGAGGCTTAAAAGATGTGAAGTTTGAAAAGAACAAATTATGTAGCTCTTGTCAAGCCGGTAAGCAAGTGGCAAATACTCATCCAAATAAAAGTCAAATGTCCACTCATCGACCTTTGGAATTACTTCACATGGATTTATTTGGGCCCACATCTTTTGTAAGTATTGGTGGTAATTCCTATTGTCTTGTGATTGTGGATGACTATTCAAGATTTACTTGGGTTTATTTTCTACGAGACAAATCCAATGTGTTTGAAACATTCAAGTCATTTGCTATATTGGCTCAAAATCAATTTGATTTCGACATCAAAAAGGTTAGAAGTGATAATGGGTCGGAATTCAAAAATGCAAGAATTGATCAATATTGTGATGACAAGGGTATCAAACATGAATTCTCTTCCAAGTATACCCCGGAACAAAATGGTATTGTTGAAAGAAAGAATAGAACTCTTATTGACATGGCTAGGTCCATGTTAGCGGAATATAGTATATCGGATTCTTATTGGGCCGAGGCAATAAATACCGCTTGTCATTCATCAAATAGATTATATTGTCACAAGCTTTTGAAGAAAACTCCATATGAATTGCTTATTGGTAGAAAGCCAAATATCTCATATTTTAGGGTATTCGGTTGCAAATGTTATATTTTGAGAAAGGGGAGCCGGCTTTCTAAATTTGAGAAGAAATGTGATGAGGGTTTTCTTCTTGGATATTCATCAAATAGTAAGGCTTATAGAGTCTTCAACAAAACTCATGGTATTATTGAGGAAGCATATGATGTTGAATTCGATGAAACAAATGGGTCTCAAGATGAGAGTGATAATCTTGATGATGTTGGGGGAACTCATTTGATAAATGCAATGAAAACAATGGCCATTGGTGAAATAAAACCAAAGGAGGATGATGATGAAAATAGTGTGGTTGTCATTCCTTCATCCTCAACTATAAATGAAGAAGATCACCAAAGCCAACAACTCAATGAAACCATGGATACACATGATCAAGGTACTTCAAGACCTTCGGTTCCTTCTAATGCATCAACAAGCAATTATCAAACGGTATCAAGAATTCATCATTCCATTGTGAAGGATCACCCGGTTGATCAAATTGTGGGTGATATTAGTAAGGGTGTTCAAACTCGCTCTCGCATAGCTTCGTTTTGTGAGCATTTCTCTTTTGTATCTTGTATGGAACCTAACCGTGTAGATGAAGCTCTACTTGATGTTGATTGGGTGAATGCAATGCATGAAGAATTAAATAACTTCGCTCGAAATGAAGTTTGGGAGCTTGTTGAGAGACCAAAGAACCACAATGTTATTGGTACAAAATGGGTGTTTCGCAACAAGCACAATGAAGATGGTGTGGTAGTAAGAAACAAGGCAAGATTGGTTGCACAAGGATATACTCAAATTGAAGGATTGGATTTTGGGGAGACTTTTGCCCCCGTAGCAAGATTAGAAGCAATCCGGATTCTACTTGCTTATGCTTGTGCACATAATATCAAGCTCTACCAAATGGATGTTAAGAGTGCCTTTCTAAATGGTAAGATTAGTGAAATAGTGTATGTTGAACAACCTCCCGGTTTTGAGGACCCCAAAAGACCTAACCATGTGTTCAAGCTTTCTAAAGCTCTCTATGGGCTTAAGCAAGCTCCACGCGCTTGGTATGAAAGGCTTAGGGATTTCTTGCTTTCCAAAGACTTCAAAATTGGGAAGGTTGACACTACTCTATTCACTAAAAGAATTGGCAAAGACTTATTTGTTTGTCAAATTTACGTTGATGATATCATTTTTGGATCTACTAATGAATTATTTTGTGAGGAGTTCGGAAAAATGATGTCAAAAGAATTTGAGATGTCTATGATTGGAGAATTGAGCTTCTTTCTTGGCCTTCAAATCAAACAATTGAAAGATGGTATTTTTATAAGTCAATCCAAATATTTGAAGGACATGCTCAAGAAGTTTGGTTTAGAAAATGCTAAGCCTATCAAGACTCCAATGGCAACAAATGGTCATCTAGACTTAGATGAGGGAGGTACTATAGTTGATCAAAAACTTTATCGTTCAATAATTGGTAGTTTACTTTATATTACCGCATCTAGGCCCGATGTTATGTTTAGTGTATGCATGTGTGCACGATTTCAAGCTTCACCTAGAGAGATTCACTTGAAGGCCGCAAAAAGAATTCTAAGATATTTGAAGTATACCCCCAATATTGGTCTATGGTATCCCAAAGGTGCCCACTTTGAATTAATTGGATATTCGGATTCGGACTATGCGGGGTGCAAAGTTGATAGAAAAAGCACCTCCGGTTGTTGTCAATTTCTTGGTAGATCTCTTGTTTCATGGTCTTCTAAGAAGCAAAATTCGGTTGCTCTATCTACCGCCGAGGCGGAATATATATCGGCCGGAAATTGTTGTGCCCAACTATTATGGATGAAACAAACTTTATTGGATTATGGAGTTATTTTCAAGAATGTGCCTCTCATGTGTGATAATGAGAGTGCGGTAAAATTGGCTACCAATCCGGTCCAACACTCAAGAACCAAGCATATTGATATACGGCATCACTTCTTGAGGGATCATGTTGGCAAGGGAGATATTTGTATTTATTCCATTGGAACGGATGATCAATTGGCCGACATTTTTACAAAGCCTTTGGATGAAACAAGATTTTGTTCCCTAAGAAGTGAAATGAATGTGATCGATCTCTCAAATGTGGCTTGAAGTTGATCACACATGTGTCGTCTTGCATCTCGGGTCTAAACATGCCTTTTATGCTATTTATTTGGTATTATTGGTGCATTTTTCATTTCTAATTGTTCTAGATAGTTTAATTCGAAAGTCTAGCACTTCTCAATTACATAATATGTATATGCATGCATACTAACTCCTGGATTGGTCGAAATGTCCATATATAAGCACCAATTCGGATTCGAAATTCAAAATCAGCAAGTGGACAGAAATTGGAAAAATGGGTATCAGGCCGCGGACCGTCCGCCCATGGACCGCGGACAGTCTGGCATCATCAGGACGCGGACCGTCCGCCGTCCCCGCGCGGACCGTCCGCGATAGGGCAGTGAAATAACCCAGCGCCCGCAGCCTTGTCATTTGTGCTCATTCGCTCGTCTGCTCTCGCTCTCCACTCACCCAGTCCTCTCCTGTGACGAGTGTGCGCGGACGGTGCAGTGAAGTTGTGTGCGGACAGTCCGGCAGTTTGTGGCAACACTCCATCAACATGTCTTCATCACGGTATCTTCAAATCTTGTGGATTTTATCATATCTCTTCATTTTTGAGATTATGTGGGTTTCCTCTCCGATCTGAAATTGAGCAGTCGGTTTCAAAATCTAATTGGTGGGATTGTTGGTTCTCCTCAATATGGATGCTATGCAAAATTTTGAACTGGTTTGGACGCGGATTATCTGCAAAATCATTAACTTCAACATTTGTGGCAGCTAGGGTTCTTGGGAGTCGCCTCTGGTCGGTCGCGGACCGTCCGCCTGGTGGACGCGGACCGTCCGGGCCTCTGGCGCGGACAGTCCGACGCCCCAGCGCGGACCGTCCGGACCCTGGCAGAGCATTACAGTTCCATTCCTTTTACACATGGTGATTGGTTTCAATTATTTATCTGTGTATGTCTGTCACATTGTTGCAGTGGTCTTGGTGGTCTGCGCAAGAAACTTGCAGGTCGCTTTAAATCCATGCGCCCTCGTGGAAATGATGATGACTATGTACCAACCACTGATTCAGAGGCCCAATCCTCAGCTGGGGGCACTGAATCCATGGATGCGGAAGATTTTCCTCATGTTCATCCTGATTATCCCATTGATATCCAAGGATGGACTTACCCAAAGCGGCGATTTTCTATGGCTGAGTACAGCTCCAGACGGACTGTGAACCAGTATACTCTGCCATCTGATACCCACATCCAGTTTTTCCACACGCAGCTGCAGTTTGATGTTTTCTGGGGCACCCTGGTGGATACTAATTTTCATAAGCATCAGGTGATTGATTGGTCCTTCTTGCTAAGTCAATCAGTCATGGAGGGTCTGATCCCTAAGTTTGAAGCATGCGGACTCTATCAGTTTATGGGGCAGCGCACAGATTTCAATGAAATGGCTGTTAAGCAATTCCTGGCTACCTCAGAGATTGACATTGAAGAAGAATCTATCACCTGGATGACTGGCTTCAAGCGCTATTCTGCTTCTTTTGTTGACTTTGCAGCTGCCAACAGTCTGAACTATGGCATCATTTCTGCTGGATTGGATCTATATACTGAAGAAAATTTTGAGGATTTTGTGCAGTTTTATGAGCCAGCCAGACTCGGTATACCCAGGAGATTTGGAGAGACAGCAGGACTCAGACATCATCCTGCTATAATCAACAAAATTGCCAGAGTCACCATCCTTCCCAAGAGTGGTGATAAGAGTAAAATCAGGGATAAGTTCTGGAACATCATCCAGCATATCATGAATGGTGAAGTCATGAATATTGTTCTTTTCATGATGCGACAGCTTAATGATCTGAAGATGGATAAGAATCAAAATTTGGCGTATGCTCCTTACATTATGGCTCTCATCAAATCCAAGACAAGATTTGAGGGCCCATGCGAGATTGTTCACACTCCATTCAGGCCTTTCAAGAATGAGATAGGGTTTCTCACCAGGCCACTCACCCCCTTCCCAGATGATGAGGAAGACCCTGGCTATGAGGGTGGAGCAGCTCCTGATGTTGAGGGAGAGCAGATGCCTCCACCTCCACCTCCTCCTCAGCCTCAGCATTATTGGGAGCCTGCTCCAGGATACTTTGATCCTTATTTTCAAAATATGCAGCAGGGACTTGAGCATCACATTGATACACGCTTTGATGGCCTGGTGACACAAATGGATCACCGTTTCGATGCCATGCAGTCTCAGTTTGACAGTAACTGGGATGCACTCAACTCTGAGTTTTCTGATTTTCGTGATCAGATTCACACTAATGTCACTGATCCCATCATGACCAGGCTGAACAATATGCAACAGAGTTTTCAGGACAACATGGGTGCCCTGTCCAGTCAATTTGATAATCTCTCTACAAATGACAACATGCAGGAGATCAGTCAGAGGCAGCAGCAGCTCCAGCAAGATTTTGGCCAGTTCTCCTCCCTGTTTGATACCTTCAGTACTCATTACTACAATATGCATCCTCCGCCGAGCGATCAGTGAGGCCTCTCCTTTGTGGCAATTGATGCCAAAGGGGGAGAGACAAGTGATGAGGTTGTCTGGCGTCTCCTTCAGGGGGAGTTGGTGATCCTATGTGGACATTAAGACCTTGCATATGCATGTTACTTTTTGTGCCGCTTGCATTAGTTTATGACTTACGCATTTGGAACTAGTTTGAACTATTAACTCTATGTCGTATGTCTGTGGACTATTTTCTGTAATATTCTGTGGGATGAACTATGTTTTAGTTCAAATTACTCTTTGTGTGGTTATTCGAGGAGTGATTATAATTGCTGCGCTCACTCTATGGATCATCTCTTGTATGCCTCGATAACCATGTTTGTAGGAAAGTCTCCATCAAGCTCCAATATATTATGTGTGTTACATCTTCAACTTCAGATAATCCTGCACACACTTAGGGGGAGCCTTTCTTACATACTGAGTTTTTTATTGGGATTTATCTATCTCTCGGACAGAACTTCAAATCAAGATAAGTCCTATAAAACTCATCTCCAAGATCTATCTTATACCTTAGGTATGAGAGAGATTTGGAGAAACTAAACTTCTCTTTAATATACAATGTGGTGTTGTCATCAATTACCAAAAAGGGGGAGATTGTGAATCATCTAGGCCCCTTTGGAAATGTTTTGGTAATTAATGACAACTACTTGTGGTCTAATAATTCTTGGAGAAATAAGAATGCAGGTTGAACCACAGTGAACTGAGAAGTCTTGAAGACTTATAAGCATTGGTTGTGGATCAGGTGAAGGCAAAGGTATAACATAGGTTTTGTTTTTGCCGGTCACCAGGTGTTTAGAGAAGAAAGTGACCGGATTGGTAGGCTAGATAGCCGTACTATTAAGAGGGGTTAATGACTTTGTTCTGTGTAAGACTTAGTGCCTCATGGAGCATCTAGTGGTTGCATTTGCATGAGGACTAGCAGCGCTTCCGTTTCCGAAAGTTAAAATCTTTTCAAAAGCGAGTTTGGAAAGTGACTAAGTCTTGGGGTCGGCGGACCGTCCGCGCCAAGTGGCCGGACCGTCCGCGACCCATCCAGAAGGGTCCAGTATTTGTTCATTTCGAGCTGTTTCAGTATGTCTGCACTGCGGACCGTCCGGACCTTAGGGCCGGACCGTCCGCAGTCTTGTCTAGAGGAAGGTGTTCTCGGGTCAGTCCCTGTTTTATTAGGCGGACGGTCCGCCTGTGAGTGGCGGACGGTCCACAAGTGTCTAATTTGTTTTTGGACAGGGACTGTGTGTTTTTACTGATTTGTACTACAGACTGTCCGGGTGGCAAGTCCGGACAGTACTGTCTCAGGTCGCGGGCCGTCCGGATTTATAGCCGGACGGTCCGCACGTGTTAACTTGCTTTGATCCGAGGCTCGGGTGTTTCATGCTGCCAGGTCATGGACGGTCCGGCCTTGAGGGGCGGACTGTCCGGACCCACCTTTCGAGTCAGCTCTGACATGTTTTTGAATGTCTTTATAGCCGTTATATGTACGGCGGACCGTCCGGCCCTAGGGCGTGGACGGTCCGCGTGTGCGCAGAACGGCTACCATTTGCTCATAACGGTTGGATTCTTATGGAGGACTATAAATAGAAGGGCAGCTCGTGTGAGAGGGTTCTCTTGGCCATTCCTTGCATACATTGAGCTCATTTGTGATCCTCCAACTCACTCTCTCACACTCTTTGCTTGAGATTGCATTCTAGTGAGGGATTGAGTGTTCCTAGTGCATTTGCATCATTTGGTGATTCTTGAGGCACTAGGTGGTACACCGAGCAAGCGTCGTTGGCTTGTTACTCTTGGAGGTTGCCGCCTCCTAGACGGCTCGGGTGATTGTCTCCGTCGAGCTCTCCAAGAAGATTGTGGAGAAGCCGCGGTGTGGATTGTGAGGGGTTCGCGCCTACCTCGCCGGAGCGGCAAAGGTGACACTAGTGGAATCGAGGTATTGAGTGATTTCTTGTCCACTTGGCTTAAAGATCAAGACGTGTCTTGATAGAGGAGCAAGTGAGAGCTTGAAGTCCACCTCAACGTGGATTAGGGGTGATCGGCAAATCACCGATACCACGGGATAAATTTCGGTGTCTATTCTTTCTAGCATTACTTATTGCCTTGCAATTGAGTAGTGCTTTGCTTATTGTTCTTCAAGTATTCAATCTCCGTAGTTGTTTTTCATACATTGTTTACTTATTGACACTAGATAATTTATTTCTCTTGTTGCATTGATTAATTTTATTGAGTATTCTTGTTTTTAGTCAAAACCGTCTATTCACCCCCCCTCTAGCCGGTGTCCTAGATCCTACACATTATGCTTTCCATATGCATGTGTGCAAGATTCCAAGCCGACCCTAAGGAATCACACCTTACGGCCGTAAAACGAATCTTGAGATATTTGGCTTATACTCCTAAGTTTGGGCTTTGGTACCCTCGGGGATCCACATTTGATTTGATTGGTTATTCGGATGCCGATTGGGCGGGGTGTAAGATTAATAGAAAGAGCACATCGGGGACTTGCCAGTTCTTGGGAAGATCCTTGGTGTCTTGGGCTTCAAAGAAGCAAAATTCGGTCGCTCTTTCTACCGCCGAAGCCGAGTATATTGCCGCAGGCCATTGTTGCGCGCAATTGCTTTGGATGAGGCAAACCCTGCGGGACTACGGTTACAAATTAACCAAAGTTCCTCTTCTATGTGATAATGAGAGTGCAATCCGCATGGCGGATAATCCAGTTGAGCATAGCCACACTAAACACATAGCCATTCGGTATCATTTTCTTCGGGATCACCAACAAAAGGGGGATATCGAGATTTCATACATTAACACTAAAGATCAATTAGCCGATATCTTTACCAAGCCACTTGATGAACAATCTTTTACCAGACTTAGGCATGAGCTTAATATTCTTGATTCTAGGAATTTCTTTTGCTAAACTTGCACACATAGCTCCTAAGAATACCTTTGATCATGTCTCTTTTATATGCTATGACTAATGTGTTTTCAAGTGTATTCCAAACCAAGTCATAGGTATATTGAAAGGGAATTGGAGTCTTCGGTGAAGTCAAAGGCTTCCACTCCACTCTACTACTCATCCTTCGCCGTCACTCCAAGCATCTCTCCAACTTTGGTATAATCTTCACTCATTTATTCTATGACCAAAGGAGGAGAAAGTACTTCAGTGGGCTCTAATGATTCCGTTTTTGGCGATTCATGCCAAAGGGGGAGAAAATATGAGCCCAAAGCAAAAGGACCGCACCACCACCCCTAATTTTAAAAATTGATTTTCAATTGGTAAATTTCAAAATTGGTATCTTTTTGTGCTCTAAAGGGGGAGCAAGTAGTATTTTCAAAATTGATGTCTTAAAACCCTCTTGAACCTAAGAGGAGACTTTATTTGAGGGGGAGTTTTGTTTAGTCAAAGGGAAAGCATTTGGAACAAAGGAAGAAAATTTCAAAACTTGAAAATGCTTTGCAAAATCTTATTCATTTACCTTTGACTATCTTGCAAAAGGACTTTGAAAAGAATTTACAAAAGAGTTTGCAAAAACAAAACTTTTGGTGCAAATGTGGTCCAATATGTCAAAAACAAAGAAAACAATCCATGCGCATCATGTAAGCATTTATATTGGCTCAATTCCAAGCAACCTTTGCACTTACATTATGCAAACTAGTTCAATTATGCACTTCTAGATTTGCTTTGGTTTGTGTTGGCATCAATCACCAAAAAGGGGGAGATTGAAAGGGAATTAGGCTTACACCTAGTCCCTAAATAATTTTGGTGGTTGAATTGCCCAACACAAATATTGGACTAACTAGTTTGCTCTAGTGTATAAGTTATACAGGTGCAAAAGGTTCACACTCAGCCAATAAAAAGATCAAGTTTTGGATTCAACAAAGGAGCAAAGAGGCAACCGAAGGCACCTCTGATCTGGAGGCACCGGACTGTCCGGTGTACACCGGACAGTGTCCGGTGCACCAGAGGACTCCAACTCGAACTCGCCACCTTCGGGAATTTCTTAGGCCGCACCACTATAATTCACCGGACTGTCCGGTGTACACCGGACAGTGTCCGGTGCTCGATGGAAGCGCGGCCTCCTCAACTCGCCAGCCTCGGGATCGCACAGCAGCCGCTCCGCTATAATTCACCGGACATGTCCGGTGTGCACCGGACTGTCCGGTGTATCCACGGAGCAACGGCTATTTCGGCGCCAACGGCTACCTGCGGCGCATTCAATGCGCGCTCTGCGCGCGCAGAAGTCAGGCGCGCCCATACTAGCGCACCGGACAATGAACAGGGGATGTCCGGTGTGCACCGGACATCCAGGCGGGCCAGCTCCAACGGTCAGAATCCCACGGCATTGATGACGTGGCGGGGGCACCGGACATGTCCGGTGTGCACCGGACTGTCCGGTGCGCCATCGACAGACAACCTCCACCAACGGTCAAGTTTGGTGGTTGGGGCTATAAATACCCCAACCACCCCACCATTCATTGCGTCCAAGTTTTCCAACTTCCAACCACTATACAAGAGCTAGCATTCATTGCAAAGCACACCAAAAGAGATCAAATCCTCTCCCAACTCCTCACAAAGCCCTAGTGACTAGAGAGAGTGATTTGTAGTGTTCATTTGAGCTCTTGCGCTTGGATCGCTTCTTTTTCTTTGGCATTTTTTCTTGTGATCAAACACTCACTTGTAATTGAGGCAAGAGACACCAATTGTGTGGTGGTCCTTGCGGGAAGTTTGATTCCCAAGTGATTTGAGAAAGAGAAGCTCACTCGGTCCGAGGGACCGTTTGAGAGAGGGAAGGGTTGAAAGAGACCCGGCCTTTGTGGCCTCCTCAACGGGGAGTAGGTTTGAGAGAACCGAACCTCGGTAAAACAAATCCGCGTGTCTCACTTTATTATTCGCTTGCGATTTGTTTTGCGCCCTCTCTCGCGGACTCTATTATATTTCTAACGCTAACCCAGCTTGTAGTTGTGATTGTTTTTGAGATTTTCAGTTTTGCCCTATTCACCCCCCCTCTAGGCGACTTTCACAAATCCTCCTAAGACCCCTATTAAGAGTTAGGAAGCCGATCCATATGCAAATACTTCACCAATAAGCAACCTAGCCCCATGTGATGAAGCTTTAAGCCAATTTAAGGAAGAGTTTCATAAATCTTAAGAAGAAAGACAAAGTATATTTAAAGTAGTTGAGAGTTATACTAAACCTTACCCTTAATATTTTGATTACATGAACTCCCGATGGTTGAAAGGTACCCAACTTTTATAATCTTAGTGGTGAATATAATAAAATCACAACAGAGCACATTTGAAGTTTTTCCTCAATTGGATGAAGCTAGTAACATGGGACATATGGGAATTCGTAACATTTTGTTATATATTATTAGTATTGTTTTTCATGGTTTTCTTTACTGCAACCTTTTTGTGTTGTAAAAAATTAGAAGAAAAGTTTCATGGATGTTTTAATTTTTTGATGGAATATGTGAGCTTAAATTATCTAATTTAAAATCAGTTAAACAAGGGCATGGCGATTGTATCCTTGATTATGTTGCTGATTTGTCTTCTTTTGGCTTACACTCAAGGATTCAAGAAAACCTTGAATTTGTGTTTCTCACCATCAAATAATTGTTGCAAAAAGCTTCAGCCATCGAAAGCCAAAATAATATTAGATAATCTCATAAACTATATTGTACTAACATGCATGTTATTGGGTATCATTCAGATAGCCTAGATAATGAAACTACAAATTGTTTTATTGCTGATTTATTTGACCATGACAAACTAAATCAGTTCATTGTTCTTCTCTTCAGACAATTCATAAGAATCAACAAGATAAGATTAAATTTATATTTGTTGTATCCTAAGTGTGAATGAATATTTGATGATATGTTGAAAATGAATATATTAAATTCATATATCCTTTGTTACCACTTGACGGGTTGAAACATCATATATATTACAAGCTACATAATTTTCCTTCTCATGTTATTAATGACTAGAGGCAAGTCTAATGGGCTATTAATGAAGGCCAATTGAGTTTATCAAGGATGCATATTGAGCTAAAGAATCCTATTGAATCTTCTATGGAAAAAAGAAATAGTAATTGGAAATCCCACAAGAGATGGCAAGATTGAGAATACCTCAAGTCATGAAGTCGTGCTCTAGGGATCCATGGATGATCAAGAGAACATTAAAGTCACCATCAAGTCTTTTGTGCTCAAGGGCAAGAAAAACGTACTTTATGAAGAGCAAAACAAACAAAGTTGTTTCCATAGTAAAAAAATCTCCCATGCGGAGAGGAAAAGAGAAGATGCTATTGTCATGGTCTAAGGTTCTGAAAAGCAAAAATAGTAAGGTTGTTTTCTCAAATTGGAGTAGTTAAGATGAATCAAAAATCTTCATGCACCTAGAAACCAAAGCATTTGAGGATATGAACTTGGAAGGTTGATAAACTCAAGTTTTTTTAGCAAGAAAGTGATATTACAATATGATGTTGACTCACTTACAAACAAGTAAAATATGCAAAGGATCAGTTTATTGAATCATCCCATAAAAAAAATTCAATCGCCTCTTAAGCAAGTTAAGAAGTATATTCCCCTAGACCTATGGAGGCTGTCAAGCAAACATCTCTGATGATTGGTTATATGGAAGTGCTGGCTACTAAAATCGAAGAGGCAATTGCCATTGATAATCTAGCTTGATACACTATGCAGAAAGTAGAGCCGAATGCCACTGAGAATCTAGCTCAGTCTACTATGCAAAAAGTAGAGATAGGTGTTGCTACAGATGATATTTAAGCCAAGGACAACAACGCTAACTTCAAATACTTCCAACCAAAGTGGTAACCTTGGGTTTGACCAAGATGTGATGTGCTAATCTTCAACATGATCATTGTGAGAAAATCAAGCAAGGAGCCTATAAATACCTATAAATATAGTTGATATAGACAAATAACCCTTAGAACAACATAATCGACACACACATCGCCCTTAGACCAAAAATAGCCGATCACATAACCCTTAGAACAACATGGTCGATACATACGTGGTCCTTAGACACCAAAAATAGTCGAAGAGAACTCGACATTGTTGCTATGATTGTCATGTAGTTTAATCTTGGATATGCTTCACTTAAAAAAACAAGACAACATAGGTTGATTGTGAAAATATGATTGAAGAGTTAAAGATGGAATGAAAAATCATGTGCAAACAAAAAGGAGCAAATTTGGTTTAGATAGGATAAGATTTGCAACAACCTATATGTAGAAGGATACGATTAAAAGATCTATGTAATATCTATGTAGAAGGAATGAAATATCTATGTAGAAGGATACGATTAAAAGATTCCCTTCTATCCAATCATAAAAATATGTCTCTCTTTACTTTTACATGTAAACCATGTCATTTTTAACTTTTATATCGTCGAGCACTTCTCTCGGCGAGATTTGTCAACATTCCTATAGCTAGCCTTACCGATCCTAGGACATTCTCGTTGTATGTCTTCTCACGAATCATCCTAATAGGCGCTAGTGGGTGTTTTAGATGAATTGTCGTCTCATTGGTCTCGCCGATCAATTGACCGGTCTCGCCATCTAGATCTATACCTTCGCTACTTATCTCGTTCATATATGGCTTGGGTAATCTTGACCCTGTTATGGTTTATTTGGGAGCAAGAGTATCCAATACTAAGGGATTTTAGCCTCCTCAATCCCAAACACGTCTTTACCAGATTCAGCGTCAACAACGAGTAAACATACCATCACAAACCGCGCGCGTTTGCAGAGTCCAGTGGTAACCGTATCATCCGTAAAATTTTGCAGCCGATTGTGCATCCCAGGAACAATGGTAGAAATAACAGCAATCATCTCATCACTGTCGGGCATGCAAAGCGACCGAACAGACGAAGGTAACAGAGCTCAGGAAAACGATGCTTCTGACAGTTATATCTGTACTATATATTGTTGTTTGTTGTAATCGGGATATTTAAGCGCTGGCCATTAATGTCCGTTGCATATATTTCTATGGAACAAAATAAATAAATTAAGTTCGTTTTTTTTGCTAGTCTCCCAGTTCGGTTTGGGGAGACGAGTGGCCAGCGGGGGTTGGGGTTCCATCTCTAGCTGCCTTTTAGCTTTTTTTTCAGAAGCCCTAAGCAGGTTGAGAAGCCTAACTAAAGAGGCCATGAAGTTTCTTGTATTGGAAATCTCACATGTTGGATTCGTTCCAAAGTTTCCCAGGCTACTAGGGGTACCAATATCTGATCGAACTCCTTTTTGGGTGGGTTGAGCGGCGGGTGGGCGCGCAGCATGGGCCAGTAGCTGTCATGAGTTGATAAAATTTTAGAGTTTTTTTTTAGTTTGAGGAACCAACTGATTCTACATAAGGCAGTGCGTCATGAGTTAATTTTCTAAACCTCTAGTGAAATTAACCCAGTTAGCTGTGAGAAGTAACGCGCGTGGTGATGTATCAACTCAATACATCAGGGCCGCTGGTTGTCGCGATAGTCGATCAGGGCCGCTTGTTGGTCTCGGTCATCGGTGGCGCGCGCGCGGCGGCAAGGGACAACGACAAGGCAAGAGATTGACATGTGTGAGTATAGATGGCCATTTGGCACTAACACGATGGGCCAGCCCAGGCACGGCACGAAAAAACACGATCCAGGCACGACCCGGTCCGGTTAGTATAGTGCCAGTGCCTGGCATGGCACGGCTATAGTGCCGTGCCTGGGCCACTATCTCGACCCGTAGTGCTGGCACGGGCACGATACGGTTACATTTTTTATTTTAAAAATAATAGTTTACATATATTAAATATAAGAATTTAACATATAACATAATAAAACTGCAGCTGCACTGGTTAGATGGATGCATTTAAGCCTTTTATACACTAGGTTGTGGGTTCGAGCCCTCACAACTACACATTTTTTTGCTAAATTCTACAATATACTCAGATTGGCTATAGTGCCACTGGGCCGGCCCGGCACGACTAACAGGCTCACGGGCCGTGCCTGGGCCGCGACAGCGGCACGCCAACCCATCTGGGCACGGCACGGTTTGTAGCCGGGCCTGGCGGGCCGTGCCAGCGACGGGCCGTGCCGGCCCGTTTGGCCATCTATATGTGTGAGTTAGATTACGTTCAAAAAAAAGACATGTGTGAGTTAGCTAGTAGTCTTTTCAGATGTGTGGAGGAGCCAGCTCTGCTAACAACAGTAGCCTTTTTTCCAGAAGCTAGTCATAGCTGCCAAACTAAATAATTTTTAGCTTTCTCATGCATATAGCCCACGATATACACGACATTTCGTTTAAAGCCTACGCCCTGACAACAGATTTTTCACAGGGACACCCATGCATGCATGCATATTGCAGTATATATGCTCGATTTTATCCTTGCCTGAACCAGTACTAGAGAGAGAGACGAGGAAACAGTGGCTAGAGCTGACACGACCTAGCTAGGATAGATGGGGAGATGTTGGAGGCCTTCATCTTCCGAAGGTACTCAAAAACACAACTAACATGTTTTCTAGTGTAGTATACTAAGGCGTGTATGGTATGAAAAGGCGTGATCTGGAAGAAGGATGGATCGACTCCAAAGCTATGGCTGGAGAAGCTTCGGCTTAGCACGAGGACGATGATGGAGGATGAAATCGGCCTAAAAGGAAAAGACCGCTTAGTCCTCGATAGCTTACCTTTTGGTTAACAGTAAATGTAAGGGACATAAATGTAATTTTGCCCAGCAGGCTGCGTTCTGTGCCTATAAATAGATGAACAGTAACACCGTACTGTTCACGCTGACTTGTAATCACTTGTACGTCACTCTCGGATTTTTACCTTTTGTCAAGCCGAAGGTACAAATGTAATTTAAATATTATTGATATTTGTTCATAATTATATAATGACAATGTGAATAATCTGATGATTTAAAATGATTATTCATGCTCTTTCTGCTTTTCATATGTTCATATCTTTGCATATTGAAATGACGAAGGTACGTCTTTTATGACCTTCGTCTGAAGATCATTATATCCGAAAGGAAATAATGTTGTGAAGGACGAAGGTCTTTAATCATTAACATTTATGTTGCCTTGTTCTTGATCTATAGCTTTTAAGAACAAGAGACCAACATTGGCGCCCACCTCCAGTGAACTCACTCGACCACCTTCGGCAAGCTTTGGCCTTCGTCATGCCGCCAAAGAAGTTATCAGGGCCAGGGGTTGTATTGCAGCCACTGGACGTTAATCAAGAAACATTACGCGAAGCTAGGAGCCAAAAAAGGAAGGCTACCAGTCCAACACCTCAGGAGGAGGAGTTGGACCAAGAAATTAGGGACCTCGAAGTCATCCATCAACAGGTCCAGAAGAAGAAAGAAAAGATGCTTCGTCTCGCCAATCTTCAGAGGAAGATTGATGAGGCCACTGAGGAAATGCGTCATCTCACCCAAGATGACTAAGACCGAAGGCCTCAACACAGAGAGCTTCGTCAAGACAATTCGTACAACAATGATGAATGGTATGATGATTTCCATCATGGCAATTTTGTTTTTGATGATGCTTCTCCTCTAGCAGCAGAGTTGCAGGCTACCCCATGGCCTCCATCATATAAGCCACCTCAGCTTCCTATGTATGATGGGCACTCAGACCCGAAGCAGTTCTTAATGAGCTACGAGACAACCATATATTCATATGGGGGCAATACTGCAGCCATAGCGAAATCCTTCGTCATGGCAGTCAAAAGTGTAGCTCAAACTTGGTATTCGTCTCTCAGGCCAGGGACAATCACATCATGGCAGAAGCTCAAGGATATGCTAATCACTAGCTTTCAAGGCTTTCAGACGAAGCCAGTCACTGCTCAGACTTTATTTTAGTGCACGCAGGACCATGAGGAGTACCTTCAAGCGTATGTCCGAAGGTTCCTGCGTCTAAGAGCACAAGCGCCTACAGTGCCCAATGAAATTGTCATTGAGGCCATGATCAAGGGGCTTCGGCCAGGACCTACGGCTCAGTATTTTGCCAGGAAACCCCCATAAACCCTGGAGAAGCTTCTTCAGAAGATGGATGAGTATATCCGGGCTGATAATGATTTCCGCCAAAGAAGGGAAGAAGCATATAGGTTTTCTGAGATGACCAGGGGCTTCGGAGGAAGAATCCACCCCAGGCATGTCAGATCGGTCCATAATTCCAACCCAAGTGATGATAGAGGAAGTCAACCTCAAAGGCAGCAACACAGCTCCCAGTCTTTAGGGCCACAACAAAGCTCCTTCAGGCCACCATCCCCAAGGGGCAAAGGCGGCAGAGGCTTCGGAGGAAGATATGGAGATCAGCCGAGAAGACTATACTGCTTATCCTGCGGTGATGACAAGGGCCACACCACAAGAACATGTCAAGTCACAATTCAGAAGCAAAAGGAAATTGTCGAAGCTGAGGCACGACAGAATCAGCCGAAGCAAGTCCTACATACTGCCTCATGCTATTCTCCCTGTGTCCCAGAATATGTAGGTAATCAATAGCCTACGGCCTCTGTTGCTTCGACGAGCCATTCTCAAGCTTCCTGGGCTCAGCTCCCACCACCACCACGGCGTGAAGACGACGCGCCCGTGTTCCATTCCTCGAACGGCTCGCACATGCACAAAAGCTGCCCCGTGAATCACTTGTCCCGTCGCATTAACTCTGCGGCAGGACAGGCGACACCTTTGGCAGGCGAAGCGGGCGACGCTTCACCTCTGCCATAATGACCGCGACAAAAAAGGTGCGCCACGTCGTTCAATTTCGTATCCTTTTCCTCTTCCCCTTTCTCTCTCTTGCTATAGGGACCGGGAAAGGGGATACTCCGGAAGGGATCCTTCTCCGCGAAGGAAGCGGGCCCCGAGCCCCCCTACTGATCAGAGGTTCGAAGGCTGGCCCCTCGGAAGGGTTCGACAGCCGCCTCAGAGCACTCGGGCTCCGCGCCCACTACTGGTAAGAGGTTCGAAGGCTGGCCCCTCGGAAGGGTTCGACAGCCGCCTCAGGCCACTCAGGCTCTGTGTCCACTACTGATCAGGGGTTCGTAGGCTGGCCCCCCGATGGGTTCGACAGTCGCCCCAGAGCACGCAGAGTGAGGGATGACTCTGTGTACGTTCGATACATAACCAAGGCTCGGGCTATGCTCCCGAGGTACCCTAAGACATTTCCGAGACCGGCGGGAACGATTTGTGACGGAATCCCACTAGAGGGAGGCATCAAGCCCTCGGACCCTGTCAAAAGGGGACCGGGTCCGGCGAATCACCCGCAGGTACTTTTGGAGCGCGCCTCTGGGCCACTAGCCGACCCCTAACGAACGGGGCACGGGCGTCCACTCGGATCACCCGCTAGCAACTCGCTGGAGACACCATGTTCGACGCCCACCGAGGGCAACATGGCGCTTTCCCCCCCTCCTCCTTGCGGAAAGGCGACGCAGGGGCGTATGAAAAAAGCCGAGTCTGTCCTTGACCGTCCTCTCGCTCTGTGCGGAGGCTCGGTGGCTGCTCTCGCAAACCCGGCTCCGGCCAAACCGTTGACAGCGTCAACATACCAGCCCGAGAACTTGGAACCTGACTAAGCACCTGGGCAACGTCCAGTTCACATGAGGGAACAACTAGACCGGCCGAGCCATCGCGAAAGGCATTAAGACCTCGAAGGAGTCAAACCACTCCTCCGAGGCCTCGGGGGCTACACCCGGCGGGTGCGCTCGCGCGCACCCACCGGAACAAAATGCAATCGAGAAAGACCGGTCCCCTTGCAAAAAAGTGCGAACAAAAGCCTCCAAGCGAGTGTTAACACTCCCTTCGAGGCTCGGGGGCTACTGTCGGGGACCATAATTAGGGGTACCCCCAAGGCTCCTAATCTCAGCTGGTAAACCCCATCAGCACAAAGCTGCGAAGGCCTGATGGGCGCGATTCAGGCCAAGGCTCCGCCCAAGGGACATGTAACACCCGGATTTTAGGGGTCCAAAACCCGGGCGCTAACATAAACACCAGGTATGCTGGGACCAAGTCTCACACATATGATGTATAGTGGCACAGGATCGAATGTCACATCTTTATACATAACAGGAGTTCTATACAAAATAAACAATTACATTATAAGGAGACAACGGTCCAGCAACCCAAAGTTGACTGGGAGACGACGGCCTAGACCACTCACGAACTCATCACGGCATCCTCCATGCGCCTCATCCTGCGGTACCTGCTCTTTAACCTGTGGGGTATGTGAGACAGCAAGAGTGAGCTCACATACGTTCATCGCTCAACAAGTTGTGGGGAATAATGTGCATGAACTCACCAAAGGTGGGAGCTCAAGTGAAGTGTAAGGCTTACCAAAGAAGATGGTTAGAGCTGAGCATTGCTTTTAGAGTTGGTCAAAATTTTATTAGCAGTTACTAAGTATAAGTAAATACCAACCCAGTTAAATAGTAGAGCAAAAGTAACAACTTCACCTGCGATGCAATGCATATGACAAATTGAATTTAGTTCCATAATTTAAACATCAGAGAGTCCTGAGCTGCTCATGACCGTGAGCTCGGCTAGTATACCAGTTTTACACTCTGCAGAGGTTGTACCCTTTACCCACAAGTCGTGTATCCCATGTCGCCAGGGTTTGCAAGGCCCTTAGACACTACCGAGGTGAATGGCTAGGGATCCACTACGAGGCCTTTACAAAGTTCCACTAGCTTCCGAAAACCCGCTACAGTTTATAGGAAGTTCCAATGCAGGAATCCCTTGCAGGACCGCCATCGCAGCAAAATCCTCCCGAGGGCCTCCCTACACTGACCACTCCCCTACTGCCCTTGCCCCTTTCGGGTAAGGTAGTCTTCCACTAGCTTTCCTAATTAATCAGCCAAGGGGTCCCATTCCTCCCTTGTGGTGGCACGTGTTACTCAAGTTAAGCTCTATGTTCCAATTAATATTAATGATATCAACATGAACATAAACAGAAATACAACAAGAATTGGAACATAGAGGTAATAAATGATTATCCCAAAACCATATAAAGCAATAGCAAACTACCCAAGTGATTCAGGGGTAAACAAGGTAGTGAGATAGACAAATCTAGGGTGACCTATTGGGTCCCATCAAAATTAACCTATGCAGATCATTATGATTAATTAGAACATGAGTGGGTAAAAAGAAGTGATGAAGGGCACAACTTGCCTGGGCCTTGAGATTCCAGGTACCAGGATGATCTTCAGGTGACTCGTGTCCTCACGCTAAACGTAGCAATACAGACAAACAGTATAGGCAAAATTTAACATTACACCAAACATATATGCAAAATACACAGTAATAATCTACACATTAAAATAAAATTCTAGGAACAGAAATCATAATTTTTGGACTTATAGATTTTAAGTTATGCATTTTCAAATGTTTTATGTGTTTAAAATGGATTAAGTGAGAGATCAAATTTCTAATTGTTTTCATGACAAAACAGAGGCTCAAGGTGGTAGAGAATAAAATTACAAAATTTTAGAAAGTGGAATGGATTAATTTGGACTAAAAATGGATTTTCTATGATTTAAACAAGTTCTAGCATTTATTTATCTATTAAAAATCCATTTATAAACTATTTTCTCTGTTTTATAATACTCTGGACTGGGCCTCAATTAATGGGAAACACAGGGTTCTCTGCGTAAGATTCCCGAGACACAGCTTACTGTTACCGAGGATGGCGGGTTGTTTTCAAATAAACAGAGGGTCTCTTATGAAAAAGCGCCTGGCCGAAGGGGTATCGAGCGTTTTCAGCCGTTCGATCAGATCTCGATGGTGAGGATTAGATCCTCGGCCGCTCGAACCGGTACACGCTGATAGCCGCAGGATCGGAATCCAACGACTCTGATTTTATGAGGCTTGATCCTCTCCGAACCGTCCGATCAAAGGCGAACGATCCAGAACGGATCAGGCCGAACCGGTGTCCTCGTTCTAATCTGAGCCATCGCTGGTGAATCCAACGGGCCACAGCCTTCGCCCCAACAGGACGCACTCGCACGACGGCGCCGCCCCGCGCGCGCGGCGGAGCACGCCGGCGAGGCTGCCAATCGGCCGTCCCGGAGCGCTAAACCCAAATCGGACCGAGCTAAGCGTAGAGGGGAACTTGGCGAGTACGGTGAGGTGAGTTACCGAGCAGATAGACCACCGGCAGAGGCAGGCCACGGCGGTGGGCGGACCCGCGGCGGTGCCTGAACTTCGGTGAGGAATTGAGACCGCCTCGAGGCTTAATCCCATCGAACACTGGCAGAGATGTCTTCCTGGTGGCTCGACGAAGTCCTAAGTTGAAGCGTCGAAGATGATTCGCCACCGTGGGCGGAGACCTCCGGCGGCGGACGGAGACGCGGGGAGAGAGCTCGGTCCCGGGGAGAGAGATGTAAAGGAGGGGGGGTCGCGGCCACGTACTTATACACAGGGAGCGCTTCGCGGCTGTTGCACGGGTACCGAGATCACCGGCGAGCTTCGCGGAGTCCGCGCGCTCCGTTGAGCTCCACGCGCGCGCGGCCGTTTCGGTAAGGAAGGATATGACACGCGGGACCCACATGTAAGCCTCACGGGGAGAAGAGAGAGCGAGGCATGCGCGGACGACGGGAACGGCTGACCGCGTGGGCCCGGGATGCCAGTGGGAGAAGGCGCGGTAAAGGGAGCGCTGACGAGGGTGGCCCGCCGGTCAGTGAGTCCGGGCGCGATGGTGATGGGCTGGGCGCGAGAGGGAAGGTGGGATGGGCCGAATAGGAGGGGAGCGGCCCAATACCAGGGTTTATTCTTTTTCCTTTTTCTTTCTATTTTTCCTTTTCTATTTCAAATTCAAATTTTCAAATCAATTCCAGGTTTAAGTTTCCAAACTTTGTGGCAAGTTTATTCTCAGTTTATATATTCAATTCGAACTTACCAATATAGGATCTATTCATTTATGAATTTATCTTGTATTTTATAATATTTCTTTCTCTTTTCTAATTTCTAGAATTTCATTTAGATATCAAATTCCACTTTGGACTTTAATATATTTCTTTTTACATTATTTTTATATTGTCATAAAATGCACACAAAATAAAAATCTCAGCATGATGCAATGAGTTAGTGGCATATATTTTATAATTATCTGTTTTAAAATATGGTGTTCACATATGATGATGCATAAAGATCAAGCTCACATAAAGAGAGAAATTGTTTTTCTCTATTGGTATTTTATCTAGCAATTACAAAGTGGGTGTTACAAATCCTACCCCCCTTAAAAATAATCTCGTCCTCGAGATTTGTAAGAAAGAGGATATAGGAAGAGTGATTTAAAATCTAGCTTTTAGTTTCTAATTAGTTCAAAAATCAAGAGTCTCTCTTCTTTTTTTTTTCATTAGTGAGTGATCAGGAGAGCATGGGTATATATAGGTATGTCCATTTTATTATGTAGGATAGAAGATGTCTTTAGAGCATATATATAGGTTTGGTTAAGAAAGTGTAGGGTAAGAAAAACTCCATCCAAGATTGTGGATCTTGACTCATCTTGGTGACCTTACTTGATCCTTGAAGACTTGGGTTGGTGTTCATCCTTCCTTGATGAAGTTGATCATCTTCTTCGGTCTTGTCTCATTGATTAGGAGTTAGTGTATATTATTGGGCTGAGGAATATGTTTAAGATAGATATTGTGGGATAGACTACACGATGTGAGTCAAAAGTTTGTTTTAGGTGGGGGTTGATATACAATCCGTCATGACTCTACTGGTTTAGTTAGATCTTCTGCTCATGGTTGAGTTGGTCTAATGTGTTAAGTCAACACCTGGCTAGTAGGGTCTAATCTCTTCTACCAGTATCACTAATCTATTTAAGTGGACCACATTAGGTTACTTTAGTAGATGGCTATAAGTTGAATGAGATTAGTCAGAATCTGGTTCGGTTATTTTGCTTCTGATTGGTTTGGATAGGTTATGTAACCCATTATGTAGGTCAAGTTGTTGTGTAGGGCTTAGTTGCTCTAAGTCACCAATTTAGACTTAAGTGAATGTGGAGTATGGCCTTATCCTTTGTATCAGCATTAAGTAACTCAATCTAGCTTAGATCATATTGGATTAGATAGAATCCAGATTAGGTTGGTATGACTAGATTAAACTAGTTAAGATTAGCTATATCTACCAGGGTAGGATAAATATTATTAGGGTATGTTAGAATCTTTTAAGATAGGATGGATTATATGATATAGGTAGGCCATTGTTCAAGGATGAGTTGGTATAAGACATTAATTTAGGTTAAGATATATTTGTAGAGACAGTGTCTAACCTATACCACCAACTTAACTAACTTGTTAATAACTCACTTTAGATTGGGTCATATTTAGATTAGATAGAATCTGGATTAGGTTGGATATAACTAGATTAGACTAGATAATATCTAATTGCTTTGGATTAGATCATGGTTGTTATTATAGAGTGGGATAAATATGCTAATTAGGGCGAGATGAATCCATAAGGATAAGGCAGAATCTTTTGAGGTCAGTTAGATCTATTAGGATAAGTTAGGATCTTTTGAGATAAGATAGATCTATGAGTGTAGGATAGAATCTTTTAAGTTGAGATGAATATTGTTAGGCTAGATACTTTAATGAGGGATAATCTAGTTTGTCTAGTTAGTTTTATAAGCATTATGTATATGCAGATGTAATTGTGGACATTACTCCACAACTCATCACACTCAATCAAAGATCCAAATCAGACAAATATCATAAGAACAAACATTCAAGTGCATAGATAACCGTAAAAATAGTTTTGTTTTTGTTCCTGAGAGTAGGTCTCCTATTCCTAAAGTCACTTTAGGCACTGGGTTTCAAAGTATGAAATCCACATTTGTCTTTAGAAGGATAAGGTAAGAATGATCAGAGTAAAGCGGAAATAGATGAGAAAAGATTAAGGTAAGTTTAGAAAAGAATCAGAGTAGCAAAGGTAAGTAGACAATGGTTGTTCAGTTCTATCTAGGTTTCGTCCTACAGTCAACATTCCTCTGATACCACTTCTGTAACACCCGGATTTTAGGGGTCCAAAACCCGGGCGCTAACATAAACACCAGGTATGCTGGGACCAAGTCTCACACATATGATGTATAGTGGCACAGGATCGAATGTCACATCTTTATACATAACAGGAGTTCTATACAAAATAAACAATTACATTATAAGGAGACAACGGTCCAGCAACCCAAAGTTGACTGGGAGACGACGGCCTAGACCACTCACGAACTCATCACGGCATCCTCCATGCGCCTCATCCTGCGGTACCTGCTCTTTAACCTGTGGGGTATGTGAGACAGCAAGAGTGAGCTCACATACGTTCATCGCTCAACAAGTTGTGGGGAATAATGTGCATGAACTCACCAAAGGTGGGAGCTCAAGTGAAGTGTAAGGCTTACCAAAGAAGATGGTTAGAGCTGAGCATTGCTTTTAGAGTTGGTCAAAATTTTATTAGCAGTTACTAAGTATAAGTAAATACCAACCCAGTTAAATAGTAGAGCAAAAGTAACAACTTCACCTGCGATGCAATGCATATGACAAATTGAATTTAGTTCCATAATTTAAACATCAGAGAGTCCTGAGCTGCTCATGACCGTGAGCTCGGCTAGTATACCAGTTTTACACTCTGCAGAGGTTGTACCCTTTACCCACAAGTCGTGTATCCCATGTCGCCAGGGTTTGCAAGGCCCTTAGACACTACCGAGGTGAATGGCTAGGGATCCACTACGAGGCCTTTACAAAGTTCCACTAGCTTCCGAAAACCCGCTACAGTTTATAGGAAGTTCCAATGCAGGAATCCCTTGCAGGACCGCCATCGCAGCAAAATCCTCCCGAGGGCCTCCCTACACTGACCACTCCCCTACTGCCCTTGCCCCTTTCGGGTAAGGTAGTCTTCCACTAGCTTTCCTAATTAATCAGCCAAGGGGTCCCATTCCTCCCTTGTGGTGGCACGTGTTACTCAAGTTAAGCTCTATGTTCCAATTAATATTAATGATATCAACATGAACATAAACAGAAATACAACAAGAATTGGAACATAGAGGTAATAAATGATTATCCCAAAACCATATAAAGCAATAGCAAACTACCCAAGTGATTCAGGGGTAAACAAGGTAGTGAGATAGACAAATCTAGGGTGACCTATTGGGTCCCATCAAAATTAACCTATGCAGATCATTATGATTAATTAGAACATGAGTGGGTAAAAAGAAGTGATGAAGGGCACAACTTGCCTGGGCCTTGAGATTCCAGGTACCAGGATGATCTTCAGGTGACTCGTGTCCTCACGCTAAACGTAGCAATACAGACAAACAGTATAGGCAAAATTTAACATTACACCAAACATATATGCAAAATACACAGTAATAATCTACACATTAAAATAAAATTCTAGGAACAGAAATCATAATTTTTGGACTTATAGATTTTAAGTTATGCATTTTCAAATGTTTTATGTGTTTAAAATGGATTAAGTGAGAGATCAAATTTCTAATTGTTTTCATGACAAAACAGAGGCTCAAGGTGGTAGAGAATAAAATTACAAAATTTTAGAAAGTGGAATGGATTAATTTGGACTAAAAATGGATTTTCTATGATTTAAACAAGTTCTAGCATTTATTTATCTATTAAAAATCCATTTATAAACTATTTTCTCTGTTTTATAATACTCTGGACTGGGCCTCAATTAATGGGAAACACAGGGTTCTCTGCGTAAGATTCCCGAGACACAGCTTACTGTTACCGAGGATGGCGGGTTGTTTTCAAATAAACAGAGGGTCTCTTATGAAAAAGCGCCTGGCCGAAGGGGTATCGAGCGTTTTCAGCCGTTCGATCAGATCTCGATGGTGAGGATTAGATCCTCGGCCGCTCGAACCGGTACACGCTGATAGCCGCAGGATCGGAATCCAACGACTCTGATTTTATGAGGCTTGATCCTCTCCGAACCGTCCGATCAAAGGCGAACGATCCAGAACGGATCAGGCCGAACCGGTGTCCTCGTTCTAATCTGAGCCATCGCTGGTGAATCCAACGGGCCACAGCCTTCGCCCCAACAGGACGCACTCGCACGACGGCGCCGCCCCGCGCGCGCGGCGGAGCACGCCGGCGAGGCTGCCAATCGGCCGTCCCGGAGCGCTAAACCCAAATCGGACCGAGCTAAGCGTAGAGGGGAACTTGGCGAGTACGGTGAGGTGAGTTACCGAGCAGATAGACCACCGGCAGAGGCAGGCCACGGCGGTGGGCGGACCCGCGGCGGTGCCTGAACTTCGGTGAGGAATTGAGACCGCCTCGAGGCTTAATCCCATCGAACACTGGCAGAGATGTCTTCCTGGTGGCTCGACGAAGTCCTAAGTTGAAGCGTCGAGGATGATTCGCCACCGTGGGCGGAGACCTCCGGCGGCGGACGGAGACGCGGGGAGAGAGCTCGGTCCCGGGGAGAGAGATGTAAAGGAGGGGGGGTCGCGGCCACGTACTTATACACAGGGAGCGCTTCGCGGCTGTTGCACGGGTACCGAGATCACCGGCGAGCTTCGCGGAGTCCGCGCGCTCCGTTGAGCTCCACGCGCGCGCGGCCGTTTCGGTAAGGAAGGATATGACACGCGGGACCCACATGTAAGCCTCACGGGGAGAAGAGAGAGCGAGGCATGCGCGGACGACGGGAACGGCTGACCGCGTGGGCCCGGGATGCCAGTGGGAGAAGGCGCGGTAAAGGGAGCGCTGACGAGGGTGGCCCGCCGGTCAGTGAGTCCGGGCGCGATGGTGATGGGCTGGGCGCGAGAGGGAAGGTGGGATGGGCCGAATAGGAGGGGAGCGGCCCAATACCAGGGTTTATTCTTTTTCCTTTTTCTTTCTATTTTTCCTTTTCTATTTCAAATTCAAATTTTCAAATCAATTCCAGGTTTAAGTTTCCAAACTTTGTGGCAAGTTTATTCTCAGTTTATATATTCAATTCGAACTTACCAATATAGGATCTATTCATTTATGAATTTATCTTGTATTTTATAATATTTCTTTCTCTTTTCTAATTTCTAGAATTTCATTTAGATATCAAATTCCACTTTGGACTTTAATATATTTCTTTTTACATTATTTTTATATTGTCATAAAATGCACACAAAATAAAAATCTCAGCATGATGCAATGAGTTAGTGGCATATATTTTATAATTATCTGTTTTAAAATATGGTGTTCACATATGATGATGCATAAAGATCAAGCTCACATAAAGAGAGAAATTGTTTTTCTCTATTGGTATTTTATCTAGCAATTACAAAGTGGGTGTTACAGGACACGATCCCGCCTCGCCCGAGCCCGGCCTCGGGCAAAGACAGTCGACCCCGGAGGATTCACGTCTCGCCCGAGGGTCCCCTCAAGCAACGGGCGCACCTTCGACTCGCCCGAGGCCTAGCTCGGGCAGGCTTCGCGGAGAAGCAACCTTGGCCAGATCGCCACGCCAACCGACCGGATCGCAGGAGCATTTAATGCAAAGGTCGCCTGACACCTTATCCTGACGCGCGCTCAGTCGACAGAGCCGAAGTGACCGCAGTCACTTCGCCGCTCCACTGACCAACCTGACAGGAAAACAGCGCCGCCTGCCCCGCTCCGACTGCTGTGCCACTCGCCAGAGTAAGGCCGACAGCAGCTAAGTCCAGCCTCGGGCGCCATAGGAAGCTCTGCCTCGCCCGACCCCAGGGCTCGGCCCCCGTCTCGGCCTCGGAAGACGATGGTCTCCGCCTCGCCCGACCCCAGGTCTCGGACTCAACCACGACTTCGGAAGACGATGGACTCCGCCTCGCCCGACCCTAGGGCTCGGACTCAACCACGACTTCGGAAGACGATGGACTCCGCCTCGCCCGACCTCAGGGCTCGGACTCAACCATGACCTCGGACGATGGTCTCCGCCTCACCCGACCCCCGGGCTCGGACTCAGCCTCTACTCCGGAAGACGACGGTCTCCGCCTCGCCCGACCCCCGGGCTCGGGCTCAGCCTCAACCTCGGAGGAGTCACCGCCTCGTCCGACCTCGGGCTCGGACCGACCACGCCACAGGGGGCCCCATCATTACCCTACCCCTAGCTAGCCCAGGCTACGGGGAACAAGACCGGCGTCCCATCTGGCTCGCCCTGGTAAAACAAGTAATGATGGCACCCCGCGTGCTCCATGACAACGGTGGTTCTCATCCCCTTACGGAAGCAAGGATACGTCAGCAAGGATCCAACAGCCCCGATAGCTGTACTTCCACAGGGCTCAAGCACTCCTCCGACGGCCACGACATCACATGAACAGGACAGCAACCCCTCTCCGACAGACACATCGGCATGTACTTAGGGCTCCAGCTCCTCTCTGTTAGACACATTAGCACACTGCTACGCTCCCCATTGTACACCTGGGCCTTCTCCTTACGTCTATAAAAGGAAGGTCCAGGACCCTCACGCGGGAGGGTGGCCGCAAGTGGCAACAAGAGGTGGCCGCGCGGGAGAACGGGCAGCCTAACGCCCCCCCTGTCTCTCCTTCTCCCTCGCGAACGCTTGTAACCCCTTACTGCAAGCGCATCCGCCCTAGGCGCAGGACAACACGAGGCCGCGGGTTTTCCCTGACTACTTTTTCTCCCCTTGTGTCTCTGTCTCGCGCCGACCCATCTGGGCTGGGACACACAGCGACAATTTACTCGTCGGTCCAGTGACCCCGGGGTCGAAACGCCGACAAATTGTTTCATACACTAAATGTTACATCGTATCATAAAATGTTAGAGTTTTTTTTAGTTTGAGGAACCAACTGATTCTACATAAGGCAGTGCGTCATCAGGGCCGCTGGTTGTCACGATAGTCGATCAGAGCCGCTTGTTGGTCGGTCATCGGTGGCGCGCGCGCGACGGCAAGGGACAACGGAAAGGGAAGAGATTGACGTGTGTGAGTTAGTAGTCTTTTCAGATGTTGTGGAGCCAGCTCTGCTAACAGTAGCCTTTTTTTTTCCAGAAGCTAGTCATAGCTGCCAAACTAAATAATTTTAGCTTATTTCTCATGCATATAGCCCACGATATATATACACGATATTTCGTTTAAAGCCTACGCCCTGACAACAGTTTTTACAGGGACCCATGCATGCATATATATTGCACTATATATGCTGGATTTTATCCTTTGCCTGAAGCAAGCAGTACTATATATATATATATAGAGAGAGAGAGAGGAAACAGTGGCTAGAGCTGACACGACCTAGCTGGGATAGATGGGAGAGATCGATAGCGGAACCACACCAGCTAGAGACGTGCATGCTCTTTCGGTCTCAGGGAAGCTGTTGTTGTGACTAGATTACTCAGCCGTCGTGTGCCAAGTTGCAACACACAAAGCAGTGAGCAAGATGGACGGTGACGGACAGAGATGAATGTTTTATTTTGTGGTGGCACTGGCACGGACAGCGACATTGCATGCGTGTTTTGAAATATCTGGGTGAAAGAAGTGATCCAGAGTTACAGCAGGACCGTGGCTAAGGTAGATCCACGCCTCTGCGCAGCTGGTTCTTGATGCTTAATTATATATGCTTGGAACTTTGGATATATATATATATATATATATATATATATATATATATATATATATATATATATATATATATATATATATATATATATATGGCAGGTATAATGGGAGCCCTAGGCTTCGGATATTAAAGAGAGCCTGGGTCGTGGACGGGGTCTGGTCCGCTCAGCTAACGGCGCGTGGGTCTGATGGAGAAGAGACAGAGAGCATGCAGAACCGACGGCGCCGTGACGAGATGGATTAATAGAAAGGCGGAAATCATATGGGAGTGGGCAGAATTATAGGAATTAGATTCCACGTGCAAACGTGCGTACTATGAAACATGGGCGCGGAAATAAAGGATCTTGCATGTGGTTTAATGGTGGCAGTTAAAGGTAATATTGTATAAGATGATGAATGGTTTGGCATAAAACAGGTACGCTATAAATGTTGCATATATATTATATACAGAATGGCGTAAAATGTTGAGTCATTGTGCGTAAGAAGTTTGTAATGTTTTTTTAATACATGTACACTGCTAAAATATCGGTACGGTTCCGGAAATTATGGAAATACCATGGAAACGTGGGTGCGGTTACTTGTTTAGAGTATTCTCCATGATTTCCTTACATTCGGAAAAAATATCCCACTACTGGAGAACTAGTTGGTGGTGGAGATGGCCGGCTCTGGACAATCGTCGGTGATGGTAGGAGATGGAGGTCATCTTGGTCCAAACACTGAGGGAGGAGTTGATGGTAACTTAATGGTTACACCACCTCCTGCTCTACTGGGGCCTATAATCGAGGCTTCAAGCATGGGGGATGAAGAACAACAACGGATTCAACCGCTAATGTCCAATATTAGCTCCAGGGAGATGGATACGCCTTAAATACTGCATTCACATGTAAGTCTAATTGTTGTTTTTTATTATTAATTGATTAGATTGATATGATCATAATCCATTGTACAAACAACATTGTCAATGAATTGCAGCAAAAAAACATTGATCCGAATATAGTGCCAACAGTAGGGATGACTTTCAAGGATGTTGATGATGCATATAAATTTTATAAAAGGTATGCATATGAAGTTGGATTTCCATTGAAGAAATACAGAGAGAAGACATTCAGTAAGTGGATAAATTGTTCACGTGAAGGTAAAAGTGCACCAAAACCAAATGATACACTTAGGATGAGGAATAGGAATTCAGGTCGTACACAATGTAAGGCTGAAATGAAATTTAAAAAATATATGATGATGAAAAAAAGGGTGGTAGCTGCAAAGATTGAACTGGTGAATTTGGAGCATAACCATGAGTTCATAACTGACGAAGCAGAGAAACAACATCTACGTTGCAACAAAAGTAGGGATGCTGAATTCATTAATTTTGTTGATGCAATGCATGATAGCCGAGTGCCCCAGCATTGCATAGTTGATTTTATATCAGACATGCATGATGGGCCAGAGAACGTATCAGTAACTGCTCAAGGTCTGAAAAACATGTAAGGAATCTTTTGTGTTGACTATGTATATATTCAGTGCCATAGATATTACTATAGTAAATGTTTGGATATTCATTATTTGTACAACAATTGCAGGAGGGCAGCAAGGAGACGAGAAAACTGCGCAAATGATGTAGCCAAACTTCTGTCTTTCTTTACGGATTGCAAGAAACAGAATCCACAATTTTTTTGTGATTTTCAGCTAGACAATGATGGGAAAATAGTGAGTATTTTTTGGTCACACGCAAGTATGCAGGGGGAATATGCAGATTATGGTGATGCTGTGACATTTGATACAACACACAAGACGAATATATATGATAAACCACTGGGCATGTTTATTGGAGCTAACAACCATCTTCAGCGTAAAGTGTTTGGATTTATGTTGTTGGGAAATGAAACAGTTCAGACTTTTGAATGGGCTTTCAATTCATTCAAAACATGTATGGGAGGCGAGGGTCCGAGAGTTATGCTAACAGGAATGTGGTATGTGAATTTGTTATGCTAACACGTCAAATAATTTATTATGATAGTCAAATAATAGTTTGTGAGCAATTGCAGATCAAGATCATGCAATGCCAATTGCTCTGAGAATTGTATTTCTAAAAACAATTCACAGACTATGTTTATGGCATATCCAGAACAGATTTATGCCATTCTCAAATGAATTATATGCAAGGTTTGCTGATAAGGATTTTAAAACAACATTCCAATCTATTATACATCGTCCTTTAACTCCTCGTGAGTTTGAATGTGCCTGGGAAATGATGCTAGAAGAATTCAATCTGCATGAAGATATGACTCTACGCAAATTATATGAAATAAGTAAAGAATGGATACCAGCATTTTTTAAAATGACTTCTGTGGGGTAATGGTGTCTACACAACGCAGTGAGAGCATGAACAGATTAGTGAAGAAATCACATGTAGATGCGAACACCCCTCTGCATGAGTTCGCTAAACAAATGATGAAAATGTTGCATAGCAGGAAAATGAAAGAATCAAAGGAGGCATTGATGAGCAAGGTATATCGTGTTTGTTATCAATAATGTATGGCATACATGTTTATGTAAATACATTATTTAATTATGATATTAACGTCTTAAAGGGACCAAGGACAACAGATACATTGTATAGGTTCGAAATGAGAGTCTCTAGGGCATACACAAGAGCTGTTATGAATAGATTTGAGGAATCAATGAAATACGCCACTGCATACAGAATATTGAAGGACACAGACGGTTCTGATAAAGATTGGATCGTACAACATACAAAAAGATCTAATAAAATTGTGTGGGGACAACATCAATTCAAGATAACAGCGGACATAGAAGCTGGAGAGTATACATGCGAGTGCAAACAGTGGGAACATACAGGTTTGTACATCTAGGCTTGATTATACCAATAAAAGTGCATATTATATATTTTGTTGATTGTTGTACAAAATAATGTTTATCATTAAAAATATAATGGTTGGCCCTCATGATTTTAGGTCTATTATGTGTTCATCTTTTAAGAGCCTTCATGCATCTACAAGTTGAAAAGATACCTTCAAAGTATATATTGCAAAGGTACACTGTCTCATCAAGACAAGATGTACCATTCGAAAGAAATGATAAGAGCTTTAGGGGAAAGGATGGAGTTACTAAATCATACAGACAGAAAATGTTGCTAACGAAAATAATGAAAGTTGTTCGCCAGGCGTGTATGTCAAAAGCAGGGTACGACAAGGCAATGGATGTGTTGGATGAGTTTGATGGCATTCTATGCCGATTAGAGCTAGACATTGGATGTAATGAGTCATGTGATGTTAGTGATGATGAGGAAAACCAGGTAATAAAATTCAATTTTTTAATGATAAACTATTTGGAACATATGAGTATGTATGGTCACATATTTTTTGTAACAGGAAGGAGAAATAAATATTAATAATGCTGGCGATGGAATAGAAGAAGATGACAATTCAATTATATGCCACAAAATAGTATGTAAAAGATAAATATATAATCTTGCATGAAGTATTGTATGTAATGAATATATGAAATCAATGTACTAAAAAATATTTTATTTTGTAGGATGATCATAACACCATGACTGGATGTGGACATGCGTTAAAATTAATAACAACTAGTAACCAGGTACATATTCAAAATTTAGTGTTCATTTGTATATAATGCAATAGATGTTTATGTTGCATTGAAATGATGATGTATATGGGTTATGCTATATAGGTGGACAACATGAAAATTCCACGTGAGGTTTGTGATACAAGTTCTCCGTTACACGTAGCACATGACCAAATGGAACAGATTGGTGCATCCTCAGAAGCTAAGAAGGTCAGCATTTAGAACTGATTTTGCTGAGTGGTACAAAAATACTTTTTATATATATATATATGTATACTAATTAATATCGTTTTTGTATTTGTAATACTCAAAATTGTGTACAAGGAATATATAGTGTTTTCCTTATTTGATGTGCCTCATTTGCATCATAAAAACAGCATACACAAAATTTAGAGTTTAATTCAAACAAATGATAAAAAAATGCATCATATGGAGTTTTTATGTTTGTGCATTAAATAAAATAATAATAATAATAATAAGGATAATAAGAGAATAAATACTAGAAGTTAAATCAAACCTTAAATTAAAACTAGGGTTTTCAAAAATGAGAGAAGAGAAAAGGGTATAAAAGTATAAATAATATACTATTATCTCCAAGATTTATATTCTCATTTCACAATATGATTGGAGGATAAAAATCTATACAATGTTCGAATTTAAAATTCAAATTCAAACCAAATTTTGAAATAAGAAAGAAAATAGAAAAAAAATAAAAAGAAAAAGAATAAAAGCTTACCTGGGCCGACTGCCCCATTTCGGCCCATCCAACCACCTCTACACGCGCGCGGCCCATCTTCTTAGCGCAGTAGCACGCCGACAAGGGAGCCCCACTGGGAAGTCTCCCGTGCACGTTTAACCTGGGTTCCCCCGTCTCGCCGACCTGCGGGGCCCGCTTGGCAGACCCGTCTCCTTCCCCGACCGATCTTCGCGGCGACGGAATCGCGCGCGCAACAACTCCGCGCGAGTCGGCCGGGACCGTTGACACCCCAAACCCACCTCGCGCCGGCTTCAAATGCGGACCCGAGCCCTTGACCCTCTCCTCGGCTCCTTTTCTCCCCAGCTCCCCTCGTCTCGGCCGTTGTCTGCGCCACACCGCCATTGCCGCACAGCTCGGCCTCGCGAAAACGCTGGCCATTCTGACACTGGGTCGCCGCTGGGAGCTCCGCGCTACCGTGGGGGAATCGTGCCTGAAGTCGGGAGCGCAGTGGTGTCACCAAGCCGGCGTCAATTCCTCACCGTCACTGCAGATCCGCAGAGCAGCGTGGCCCGATCTCCTCGGCACCAGAATTGGGGTGAGTGGCACGTCATCGCATTCTCCATCCTTCCCTCTTCGATTTGTACCTACCGGGATAGCCAATGCGGTCCTAGATCACCAGGGCGCGGTACACCGGCGAAGCTCCGCCGCAAGCACGGGAGCGGCGCCGCCGTGCGCGGGGGTTGGCAGGGAAGTGTCACGAGCAGCGTGGGATGGGGGATCGACGGCCTAGATATGATCTCCACTCTCCCCTTTGTGCTAGCCTGATCTGGTCCGTTGAATAGCAATCGGATGGCTCGGTGTGTTGTGAGGATACTTCATTAAACCCCTACCGTCGGTCTCCACTCGGGCGGTTCTGATTAGATGCCGTAGATACCCTTTCGCATCGTTGAATCCCGACCGTAGGTCGCGAATCGGGCGGTCCGCGTTGATCCCTTTATAATGGCACGTGCACTGGTGGCGGGGATTCGGTGCGGGCAGGATCCCGTGCGCCCCACTGTAGGATCCCATGTGTGGCCTGGCTCCAGCCAGTGGTTGGGTGCCATGTGTCCCTGTTCCGTCGTGTGTAGGCAATTATGCAAATAGGCCCCTGCGACTGTTTAAATAGAACCCGCCGTCCAGTGGAACTATTCACTGAGTCTCGGTAATCTTGCGCCAGAGCCCCTGAGTTCTTCAGATATTGACGCCCAGTCCAGAACTCATGAAAATCAAATAAATAAATTCAGAAATGGATTTTTAATGTAAAAACAATTCCTAGAACTTATTTAATCCATAGAAAATCCATTTTTAGTCCAAATTGAGCCATTCAAATTTCTAAAATTTTGTAATATTATTCTCTAACACTTAGAGTCACTGTTTTGACATGAACTCTGTTAGAAAATTTATTTATCATTTAACCCTATTTCAGGCACATTAAATCTTCGAAAATTCATAACTTGAATTCTATAACTCCAAATTTAGTGATTCCAGTTCCTATGATTTCATTTTATGTGTAGATTTTTACTGTATATTTTATTTGCATGTTTGATGTGATGTTAATTTGTGCCATACTATGTATGTATTGTGTTGATGCGAGTAGACGAGCAAGCCACTGTGGAATCTGAGGTTCAACAAGTAGAGATAGCTGAGCAGGAGCTCATTGAAGGCAAGTTGTGCCCTTGATCACTTACTTTTCCCAGCCATGTTCTTATTAATTTTAATGATCTGCATAGGTTAATTTTGATGGGAGCCTTTATGTTACCCCAGTTTTGATTACCTCTATACCTTGTTCACCCCTGAAATATTTTTGGGTAGTACTTGCTATTGCTTTATGTGGATTGGGTATGGAGATACACTATTCATGATTATTCTGTTATTATCTTGTTATTATTACTGTTCATGTTAAGATCATTAAATTAATGGGAACATGGAGCGACCACCCGGGAAAACAGTGCTACCACAAGGGTTTAATGGGACGCCCTTGGCTGATTAACTAGGAAAGCTAGTGGAGGGCTACCTTACCCGAAAGGGGCAAGGGCAGTAGGGGAGTGGTCAGTGTGGGGAGGTCCTTGTTTGATTTTGCTGCGATGGCGGTCAGGCAAGAACCCTGCACTGGAGCTTCCTATAAACTGTAGCGGGTAGTCTGAAGCTAGTGGAACTTTGTAAAGGCCTCGTAGTGTTACCCTGCCTCGCTTCCTTGGTAGAGGTGTATGGGATTCATGACCCCTTGGCAGATGGGTAACACGGCTTGTGGGTAAAGATGCGCAACCTCTGCAGAGTGTAAAACTAGTATACTAGCCGTGCTCACGGTCATGAGCGGCTCAGACCCTCACATGATTAATTATGAAACTTAAATTTAATTTGACATTTGCATCGCATTTGGGATTATTTTACTATTACTTTTCTTTATTATTATTAAGGTTTGGTATTTACTTACACCTAGTAATTGCTAATAAAATTTTGACCAACTTATAAAAGCAATGCTCAGCCTCAGCCTTTATTTCATTGATCAGCCTTACACTTCATGAACTCCCACCTTTGGTGAGTTCATGCCACATTATTCCCCACGACTTGTTGAGCTATGAACGTATGTGAGCTCACTCTTTCTGTCTACCCCCCCCCCCCCCACAGGAGAAGAGCAGGTGGTCGAAGAGGAGCCGCCTAACACTGAGGAGTTCGATCTGATCTAGGTGGCGTTTCTCAGTCGACATTGGCGCCAACGATCCTTAGTTTGTTTTATGGTTATACTTTTATTTTGTAATAAGTCTTCCGCTATGTAATAATCACTCTGATGTTTTGTGACATTTATCTCTATACACTCTGTTATTATATATGTTGTCTTCTTGGCGCATGTATGAGATGCACCCGGCTTTGTCCTTTAAAACCGGGTGTTACAGTATTATACAGAGGTTGAATTTTAATGTGAATGTTATAAATCTGAGTATGCTGGATCGTGTAAGACCAAAAGGACGGACAATAAAAAATACGGAAGAAAGGATTATGAAACTAGGTGCCAAAGGAGAAAAAAGAAGAATAGGAGATGCCAATTATGTGGAATTGCAGATGGACATAACAGCACGACGTGTCTGTCTGTGGAAGTGAACATGGCAAGACTGGCTAATCGAAAGAGAGGACGACCGGCCGGATCAAGACTAAACAATAAAACAACTGCTCCACAATAGAATGAATCCTCGACTGCTTAAAAACATCGTATTGATGAAGAAGTAGAAAATGAATCAGCCGCTGAGCATATGGGATTGGGTGAATAATTTGAAGTGTGAAAAAAGAGAGGTTGATGTATTAAAAATTTGTAATAGCACAATGACCTATGTTTGGTTGAGGACATTAATATTTTGCATGACTGGGTTATATAATGCGTTGATATAATACTATAATATGTTGCATAAAACTTGACCATTACAGAAAATATGTAACTAAATATATGCCAACAATTGGTATAGAACGATTAACAATCATCCAATCTGGACAGGAATGGCATATAAACTCAAGACATTTAACATAACTAAACAGTCAGGTACAAACTTCGGTTTTCACACTTGATATAAACCAGATATGTAGTAGCATAGACAATGGCCACAATGAACATAATTAACATGGTAAATTTGAAAAAAGGACCTAATGTATATAATATATGGAACTATAATATGTTGCATAAAACTTGAAGATTAAGGATAATATGATACTAGATATACGCCAAGCATTGGACTGGAACGATTAACAATCTGACAATCTGGACATGAATGGCATAGACGATCAACACAGATAACATAATTAGAATTTCTGGTACCACTTCTGTTTTACACACTTGAAATAAAGACTGATATGAAGTAGCATAAACACTGGCAACAACAAACATAAGTGTCATGGGAAGTAGCGTACAAATGAGCAACACTTGACATAAGTGCCTTAAGAAGTAACATAAACAGTTTGGGGATCCTAGGGGGAATCTTGTCCAGCTAAGATATCTAAGTCTTGGCTTTCAAACAACGTCGTTTCCTTGGAACATACTTGAAAGGCAGCAGTACTGTAGGGAAGGGGTAAACCTTGTTGTTGCGATGAAAGGTCAGGTAATGCAGAACAAACACACGTTGGTCCAATGGTTCATCCTGAAATAGTCATAATAGTTGAATTAATGCTAAGAAGATGTATGAAGAAGTAATATATGCATTAACAAAAAACTAATTTAGTAACGTATCGGAACAACAAATTCTGATATGTCGCCATCATCAAAATCGTAGCATCGAAAAAAGTTAGCGACAAAAAAACCACAATTATTTGACCCTGGTAACATGGTTGGACAGTTGGGGAGAAGCCTAATCTTGTAGTTGCCAAACTTAGGTAAACTAGAATCTGGTTGAGCTTCATGTAACACAATGCTAAGTCTTCTCATTATTAATCTGGACCAAGGTATTTTCATTCCATTTATCAACAATTGATCATTGTGGATTTGTTTCTAGGAAGTGCCACCAAGCAATGGCCCATAAGGATTTGAATCTAAAATGTCAATTCAACGAAGCTGGAAGTTGATTGCATAAAGGGTCCAGTGACTACGGCGTAGCATAGGAACCATGATCTGTTAACATATATGTATGAGGTTATGAATGAACAATAATTTGTCTATGGAAAAATAAAGATAAAGTAAAATATAACTTATGATCAAAATGAATATTAAAATATTCTTACAAATAATACTAATCGGGGCTCACCAGTTTAAGTTGGTTTAGAACTTCATCCGGAGGAAGCGTCGGGACTTGTAAATCTTTAAGAACTGATGTTGAGAAGGGCGCGGATTTGTACTGTGTTGTTCAAGCTCCTTGATATTCAAAACAGTCTGCGTCGTGATTAGTAACTTTGAACTGCATGATGTCAATTTTATCGGTTTCCTTTCGTACATTTGATCTATCGTATACATGATTATGTATTGCTTAATTTATGTATTTGTTGGATGGTTGGACAATTAATATAATCGGGACGAACTACCCGACAATTATCTGGTACCTACCCGAGTAGTATCTGTTATCCATTTCTTACCCACCCAGATTATTACCCGGTCCCGTCCTATATTCGTCCCGAATCTTAACTACCCGTATCCGGTCTCGTATCCGAGAGAAATACATTAGGGTAGGATACAGGATGACCCTGTATCCGGCTGTATCCGTCCCGTTTTCATCCCTATAGGGAGCTTCGGCATAGTAACACGCTTTGAGACGAAGGGTAGCTCCGACTTAAAGGTGAAAAGACCGATCGACCCATCATAATCTGTGTCATGATTGTAACTATTAATAAAGGGCATGAATATAAATCCACACAGGTTGCGCCCTGTGCCTATAAATAGATGAACAGTACCCCCGTACTATTCACGGGTATTGGTACACACTCGTGCGTCACGCTGGTACTTTCACCATCTGTCAGGCTGAAGGTATAAATGCAGTCCTGTGCTATTTTTATTCATTCATGATTATATAATAAAAGATATATTGTAATGTCATATGATTATCTATATCATCTCTCATGTTTCATATGCTTCGTCTTTCATTAATATATCCTGTGATGATGAAGGTATGTTCTTCATAACCTTCGTCCGAAGATCGTTATATCCTTAGGGAAATAATGCTTCGAAGGACGAAGGGCATTAACCATCAACCCATTTTTTGTGTTGCCTTGTTCTTAATTCATAGCATTTGAGAACAAGTCCCCAACAATTGCGCCCACCTCCGGTGAACCCACTTCCACTTTTGAGCTGATGGCCTCATTCAGCAACCAAGTTGTAGCATCTTCGGCTACAAAGCTGGTGCTCCCGATAACAGGCGGTTCAAGCTCAGAACCAGCAAACAAGAAGCAGAAGAAAGAAGCGCAGAGAAGGGTGCAGCATGTTGGGGTGAAGGGACCCTTCATCAAGTCTAAATGGTCCCACATCCCAATCACCTTCTCCCAGGAGGATCTTCAGCTCAAGGATTACCCCCACAATGATGCTATGGTCATATCTTGTGTCATCAAGGGGTTTCTGGTCCATAATGTTCTGGTTGACACAAGCAGTGCAGCAGATATCATATTTGCTAAGGCCTTCAGACAAATGCTAGAGCCAGAGGATAAGATTCATGATGCTACACACCCTCTTTGTGGCTTCGAAGGAATGCAGATTGTAGCACTCGGCAAAATCACAATGCCAGTAACCTTCGGCTTCGTTCATAACACAAGGACTGAACAAGTTGTTTTTGATATTGTTGACATGGAGTACCCATACAATGCAATCATTGGCCGAGGGACACTTAATGCTTTCGAAGCTATACTTCATCCAGCATACTTATGTATGAAGATACCTTCAAAGCAAGGGCCCATTGCTATCCATGGGAGTCAAGAGGCTGCCAGAAAAGCTGAAGGAAATTGGACAGATTCAAAGGCAATCCATAATATAGATGGAGCCGAAGCCTGTGAGCAGTATAAATACAAAAGAGAGAAGGCTGCTTTGGCAGATCAGCCGAAGCCTGTGCTCCTATGTGAAGACATAACAGAACAAAGGGTATTGCTGGGGTCTCAGCTATCTGAAGAACAAGAGAAGACTTTGCTAAGATTCTTATTCAACAATAAAGATATCTTTGCTTGGTCTGCCAACGATCTCTGTGGTGTCAACAGAGATGTCATTGAACATTTGCTCAACGTGGATCCATCCTTCAGGCCAAGAAAACAAAGGCTTCGGAAAATGTCTGAAGACAAAGCTGAAGGTGCTCGAAACGAAGTGAAGAGACTTCTTAGTGCTAGTGTTATCAGAGAGGTGAAACACTAGAATGGCTAGCAAACACTGTTATGGTAAAGAAGGCAAATGGCAAATTGAGAATGTGCATTGATTTTACAGATCTTAACAAGGCTTGTCCGAAGGACGAGTCCCATTGCCAAGAATAGACTCCCTAGTGGATGCAGTAGCTTCTTCGGAGCTCATGAGTTTACTAGATTGTTACTCTGGCTATCATCAAATATGGATGAAGAAGGAAGATGAGCCAAAGACTAGCTTCATAACCCCTAGTGGCACATATTGTTATTTTTGGATGCCTGAGGGGCTAAAGAATGCTGGAGGAAGCTTCAGCAGAATGACAGCCAAGGTCCTCCATTCTCAAATAGGCAAAAATGTACTGACCTATGTTGATGATATCATAGTGAAAAGCACGAAGCAAGAAAATCACATTGCTGATTTGCAAGAGACATTTGCCAATTTCAGGCAAGCTGGCCTAAAATTAAATCTAGAAAAGTGTGTTTTTGGGGTGAAGAAGGGCAAGTTCCTTGGCTGTTTAGTATCAACGAAGGGAATTGAAGCTAACACAAGCAAAATCGAAGCTATTCTTCGGATGGAGCCACCAAGCACAAAGAAGGGGGCCCAATGTCTGGAAGGAAGACTCGCATCATTAAATAGATCCATATCTAGATCAGCAGAAAGAAATCTGCCATTCTTTGAAATACTAAAGTCAGCCGAAGTTTTCCAATGGGGACCGGTTCAACAAAAATCCTTCGAAGAGCTAAAGCAATACTTGATTGATTTAACAACATTAACTCCACTTGTGCCAGGGGCTCCGCTGTTCTTATACGTGGCGGCTTCGCACTCTACAGTGAGTGCGGCGCTGGTACAGGAGAAGCTAGATGGCCAAGTCAAAAAGCAAGCTCCAGTGTACTTCGTCTCTGAAGTTTTAAGTCTATCAAAGAAAAATTATACAGAATTGGAGAAGGTGTTGTATGCTGTGTTAATGGCCTCAAGGAAGCTTCGACATTATTTTCAAGCATATCACATAATTGTTCCTTTGTCATAGCCCCTGAAGGACATAATGAGGAACAGAGAAGCTACTGGAAGGATTGGAAAATGGGCTGCATAGCTTAATGAATTCACCATTGACTATGTACACAGATCCTCAATTCAGTCCCAGGCGTTAGTAGACTTCATCGCCGATTGGACGCCAGGGGCTCAAGGAGAAGAAATAAATAAAGACACTGAAGCTTGGATAGTGTTTCGTGATGGTTCTTGGGGAACCATCGGTGCAGGAGCGGCTGCTGTCCTAGTAGCACCTTCGAAAGTCAGAACATGTTACGCAGCCAAGCTTGATTTTAGTTGTATAAATAATATTGCTGAATACGAAGCACTCTTGTTGGGGCTTCGGAAGTTAAGGGCAATGGGAATAAGAAGGGCCATTCTGAAAACTGATTCTCAAGTCATTTCTGGCCATGTGGACAAAAGTAGCAAGGCAAGAGATCCGAAGCTTGAAAAATATCTGGATATAGTTCGAAGGTTGGAGGCTTCCTTCGAAGGTTTTTCTATCAAGGATATTCCAAGAGGTGAAAATGAGCATGAAGATCTGCTAGCCAAATCAGCGGCTCAGGGGCTCCCTATACCTTCGGAAGTATTTTTTGAAATAATAAAGGCACCTTCGGTTGAACTCATGGAGAGAGCAGTGCTTGCCATTTCTTCGGTATATAGTGAAGATTGGAGGACTGAAATCATATCCTTCCTCCAAAGTAATTGTCTTTTGGATGACGAAGCTTATAATAAGAGAATGGAAGCAAGGACGAGACCGTATATGATAATAGAAGGGGAATTATATAAACATGGAGTTTGTTCCCTAGTCCTCAAGTGTTTATCAAGAGCTGAAGGTATTGAATTAATGAAGGAGATACATGTAGGTCTATGTGGATCTCATATTGGGTCTAGACCCTTGCTGGGAAAAGTGTTTAGACAAGGATTTTACTGGCCAAAGGTAGCTTCGGATGCAGCAGAGCTAGTTCAAAAATGTGAAAGTTGTCAAAAATGTGCAAGAGACCAAAAACAACCTTTATCTCTTACTCAGCTAATACAGCCCACCTGGCCGTTGCAAAGATGGGGCCTGGATTTGTTAGGCCCACTTCCACCAGCGCAAGGCAATTTGAGATATGTTGTGGTGGCTGTAGAATATTTTTCTAAGTGGATTGAAGCAAAGCCTTTGGCTACAATAACTTCGGTTACAGTCCAGAAATTCTTCTGGCAAAATATTGTTTGTCGCTTCGGTGTATCGAAAGCAATAACTATGGACAATGGAACACAATTTGATGCCGAAACTTTCAAGGAATTTTGTGATTAGATTGGCACAAAGATTCATTCTACATCAGTTAGGCATCCGGAGTCAAACGGACTGGTCAAAATAGCAAATGGCATTATAATGACGGGAATAATGAAGCTAATCTTCAATCAGCCCAGAGGAAAGTGGCCAGATGAGTTGATTAAAGTGGTGTGGAGCCACAATACAACCATATCAAGATCAACAGAATTTACACCGTTCAAATTATTATTTGGTGATGAAGCTATAACCCCAGAAGAAGCTAAAGCGGGGTCAATAAGAACAGCAGCTTTGGCAGAGGATGAAGCTGATTATCACGTAGCAAAAGATACTATAGAAGGGACCAGACTTCAGGCTGTGGAGAATATCAATAAATATCAAGCCGAAACAATAAAATGGCGTGACAGAAAAGTTCGGCTGAAAAATATTAAGCCAGGGCATTTGGTGCTTCAGAGAGTGGCCAATCCGGACACAGTAGGCAAACTACAGCTGAAGTGGGAAGGACCTTTTCTGGTGGTATCTTCGTCAAGGCCCGATTCTTACAGATTGAAGGATATGGACGTCAATGACATTCCCAGATCTTGGAAGGCGGATGAGCTTCGACGATATTATGTGTAATTTGATGTAATCTTTTTCCATTTTTTCCTATGGCACCCTTTTCCTTTCCAAAGGAGAGAAAGGTTTTTAATGGGGCCATGACTTGTAATTTTTCTTTTCTTATTTGGCTCTATGAGAGAAAAATCCACCAAAAAGAATGTAAAATGTAAAATCTGAGCATGCACCATCGAGTGCAGTGAGAAAAAAGCAGGGAGAAGCTCAAAAGTCGTCCCCAAGGGGATGCAGAGCATGACGAAGCTACAAAAAGTCATTCCTAAGGGAGCACAGAGTAAGTTTTTGTCACACCCGGTTTTAGAAGGCAAACCGAATGCGAACCATGTACGTGCCAGGATCAGCAATTCACGTACACAGTAGTTACATAACATGGACATCATCACACAGAGCTCAAATAGTATTAAAAAGGGAAATAATAGTCGGTTACATCATATGTCTGAGACATCCACGTAGTCTTTACAATAATCAAAGTGCGGAAAAGAAACGTAGATAAACGCGGCCTTCACAGGCAGCCGACTGGGGGTTTGCCGCTAACCCACGCCTAGAACTCGTCGTAGTCTTGGAACTCCTAGAAATCTCCTTCCACGGCTTCATCTTCTCCTGAGCAGTGGTCGCAATGCTGACAACCTAGGGATGGGGGGTTTGGTGTGTAGAGCAAGGGTGAGTACACATCAACATACTCAGCAAGTGTCCTGTTTGGCTGTAGTGGACTAGCTTTATGTGGCGATAAGTCAAGCAGTTGCTTTTAGTTGGTCAGATTATTATTACTAGTAGAAAAAGGCAAGTTTTAGAGTTAACCCACGTTATTAACCCAAATGTACTCCTTTCCAGATGGAAAGAGTACCACTTACCATTACCAGAGTCAAAACTAAGAACCATCAGTCTCATTGTCACCTGCTATCCGAACATCTCTGATCAAGTACCACTAATCACTGGAGCTCCCTTGGCCGCTCATAACCGCGAGCACAGCTGATATATCGGTTTTCAAACACTCTGCAGAGGTTGTGCACTTTACCCACAAGCCGTGATTCCCTCTCTAGCCCGGGCTTGCAATTCACTCCCGAGGTGAATGGCCAGGGATTCACTACGAAGCCTTTACAAAGATTCCCCGGGGCTGTAGCCGCCCGTTAGGTTTCCTAAATGTACCGCACTCCTCCCCAAGGGACAAATCAACCTTGGCAGAGCGAGCCGCATACACTGAGCCCCATTGACGGCACGACGGCTAAGCGAACTACACCCCAGTTCCTCTAATTATTCAGCTAAGGGCGTCCCACTCCACCCTCATGGTTGCACTGTTTTCCCGGACGGTCATCCAATGAACAGGTCCTTACAGAGAGGCACTCGAGAAACCGCTCGAGCCCCCTTGAAGGCCACAAGTATAACATCATAATAAATGAAGGGAAAACAACGTATCATTGATAATTCTCATCATGTTCTTTGATTGGAGTTGAGCAATAGCATAAAAACTAAGCAATAATAATCCAACCCAAATAGGTAAACAAGGACATGTATAACAAAAACTAGTAAATCCTTAGGTATAAACATGTAATGCGGGGGGGGGGGGGGGGGGGGGGGGGGAGGGGGGGTGAATTAAAGAATGTATAGGACAAAGATAGGTCAAGGGACACTTTCCTCCACAAACCGACTGCTGCTCAGGGGCTTCTCCTGTGAGCTCTTTGGGCTCTTCAACCGGATCGTTCTCTATGCGAGCGCAAACATACATACATCCACATATTTAATACAAAAGAATAGTACACCATACAATAGAATGCAGTAAGTAAACAGACGTTCCACACGAGCTCGCAATTAAGGTTAAGAGAAACAGAAAAATACAGTCGAGGAACGATCACGTTATATTATTATGAATTAAACCACTCGCTCAATAGAAGGGAATTAATTTGGACACTATGTTTGGCATAAAGTAAGTCAAGTTCCACATTTAATCATTATAAACAATTGAAGATGAATGAAAGGGGGTGGCCGCACGTCGAGACGTACGACACGATATTTAGATTGCATTAAGAAGTAAACGACTCGCTATGCGACAGAGCGCACAACGAGACACTTGCACTAATTATAAAGAGACGTTAAGCATCGCACGACGAAGCGCACGACGACATACGTCAACAGTGCTGAGTTTAAAGTGAAACGTCGCGCGTCTAGACGCGCGACATCGCAACTTAAACAACCTAAAATTAAAATAGATCATCGTGCGATGAAGCGCGCGACACAACACTTTAATGAATATAAACTAAAAGAATCATCGCGCGACGAAGCGCGCGACGCGGCACATTAATAAACACAAATTTAAATTGAATCGTCGCGCGACGAAGCGCGCGACGCAACACATTGATAAATACGAACTTGAATTGAATCGTCGCGCGACGAAGCGCGCGACGCAGCACACTAACTAACGGAGTTTGAAATTAACTACAACCAAAAAATAATCACCGCGCGTGTGGGTTTGCGCACGCGGGAACGCGTTAGGGGGTAAACGAGGCCACGCGAGTCGCGCCGGGGCCGGGACGCCGCGCGCAGGGGGCTGCGCGCCGGGGGCAGGGGAGGCCGCGCCGGGGCCGGGCCACGCCGGGGCGCCGAGCCACGCCGGGACGAGGGCGGGCGGACCACGCGGGGGCCAGGACGAGGGCGGGCGCCACCGCGCAGGGAGGTCGGGGGGGGAGCGCCGCCGCGCTGGGGGAGGGGCAGGGGGCGGGTGCCGCCGCGGGCAGGGGCAAGCGCGCAGGGGAGAGAGAGGGGGGGCGCGCGCAGGGAAGAGAAGGGGAGGGAGAGGGAGAGAGAGGAGAAGGGAAGGGGAGGGGAGCTCACCTCGGGATCCAACTCCGGCGATCACCGTCTCCAAAACCTAGGGCACCACGGGGAGAGAGAGGTGGAAGAGGGAGAGGGAGGTTGCTGCGCGGGAAATCCAAATGAGAGAGGGAGAGGAGGAGGGGGCGCATGGGGAGGTGTGGGGCGCCAGGGGCGCGCGGGCCGGGCCGGGCCAGACCGGGCCGGGCTAGGTTGGGTCGGGCCACTTCGCAGGTCGAAACCCCACGACACGCACGACTATCAAACGAACTACAATCGCGAACCGAAAACCGAGACGGAACGAGACGAACACGCAACCTCAGACAAAGAAATGCGCTTCGGCATGATGCAACACCCATGACACTTAGGTTTTGGTTTATACATGACACGGACACCTGTCACTATACTAGTTTGAAATTAGGAAGATGGAGCGAAACAGGAAGAGAAAAGAGAGTAACGCCCGAATTCGGTGAGAGAAAAGAAGAAAAAATTCTACCCCCAAATTCAGGGCGTTACAAACCTATCCCCCTTAAAAGAATCTCGACCTCGAGATTCAGGGTGCGCTAGCAAAGAGCTCAGGGTATTTGGCCATCTGATCATCTTCACGCTCCCAGGTTGCTTCTTCCTCAGAGTGATGATTCCATCTGACTTTGCACATTCTGATGGTCTTCCTTCGGGTGACTTTGTCTGCGGTCTCAAGGATTTGCGCTGGTTTCTCTGTGTAGGTCAAGTCCTCTTGGACCTCCAGTCCTTCCACTGGCAACTACTCTTCTGGCATGCGCAGACACTTCTTCAACTGAGACACATGAAAGACATCATGCACTGCAGACAAGCCTTCTGGCAAACTGAGCTGATAGGCCACTTCTCCATGCTTCGCGAGAATCTGATATAGACCGATGTAGCGGGGTGCTAGCTTGCCTTTCACTTCGAACCTTCTGACTCCTCTGATCGGTGACACTTTCAGATAGACAAAATCTCCAACCTCGAAACTCAGCTCTCTTCTTCTTGTGTCTGCATAGCTTCGCTGCCTTAATTGCACTATCTTCAAATTCTCTTGGACCCTCTTGATGTTCTCTTCAGCTTCAAGCAAAATGTCTGGCCCAAACACTTGCTTTTCTCCAGGCTGATCCCATTGCAACGGAGTTCTACAACTCCTCCCATAGAGCGCCTGAAATGGTGACATCTTCAAGCTGGTCTGGTAACTGTTGTTATAGGAGAACTCTGCATAAGGCAATCTCTTGTCCCATCCGGACTGATCTTGCAACGCATAGGCTCTCAACATGTCTTCGAGGATTTGATTGGTCCTTTCGGTCTGACCGTCTGTCTGCGGATGATAAGCTGAACTAAAATTCAGATGTATGCCCAAGGCTTCATGCAACTGCTGCCAGAAATGAGAGGTGAACTGCGTTCCTCTATCTGACACTATCTTCTTTGGCACACCGTGAAGACAAACAATCCGAGACATGTACAATTCTGCCAATACTGCACTGCTGTAGTTGGTCTTGAGAGGTATGAAGTGGGCTGACTTGGTTAAGCGGTCCACCACTACCCAAATAGAATCGTAGCCGGCTCGAGTGCGAGGCAATCCGACTATGAAGTCCATACCGATTTCATCCCATTTCCACTGAGGAATTTGCTATGGTTGCAACAATCCAGCTGGTCTCTGGTGCTCTGCCTTGATCCGCCGACAACTATCACACATAGCCACATGCTCTGCGATTTCCCTCTTCATTCCGTACCACCAGAATTTCTTCTTCAGATCCTGATTCACACCCAGTTTTGAAGGTAAACCGAATGCGAACCATGTACGTGCCAGGATCAGCAATTCACGTACACAGCAGTTACATAACATGGACATCATCACACAGTGCTCAAATAGTATTAAAAGGGAAATAATAGTCGATTACATCATATGTCTGAGACATCCACATAGCCTTTACAATAAATCAAAGTGCGGAAAAGAAACATAGATAAACGCAGCCTTCACAGGCAGCTGACTGGGGGTTGCCGCTAACCCACACCTAGAACTCGTCGTAGTCTTGGAACTCTTGAAAGTCTCCTTCCACGGCTTCATCTTCTCCTGGGCAGTGGTTGCAATGCTAACAACCTGGGGATGGGGGGTTTGGTGTGTAGAGCAAGGGTGAGTACACATCAACATACTCAGCAAGTGTCCTGTTTGACTGTAGTGGACTAGCTTTATGTGGGGATAAGTCAAGCAATTGCTTTTAGTTGGTCAGATTATTATTACTAGTAGAGAAAGCCAGGTTTTAGAATTAGCCCATGTTGTTAACCCAAACGTACCCTTTCCAAACGGAAAGAATACCACTTACCATTACCATAATCAATGCCAAAACCATCATTCTCATTGTCACCTGCAAATTCGAATATATCTGAACGAGTACTACTAATCACTGGAGCTCCCTTGGCCGCTCATAACCGCGAGCACGACTGATATATCAGTTTCATAACACTCTATAGAGGTTGCGCACTTTACCCATGAGCCGTGATTCCCTTTTTGCCTCGGGTTGTACGGACTCTTGAACACTCCCAAGGTGAGTAGGCAGGGTCTCACTACGTAGCCTTTACAAAGATTCCCCGAGGCTGTAGCCGCCCGTTAGGTTTCCTAAATGTACCGCACTCCTCCCCAAGGGACAAATCAACCTTGGCAGAGCGAGCCGCATACACCGAGCCCCATTGACGGCACGACGGCTAAGCGAACTACACCCCGGTTCCTCTAATTACTTGGCTAAGGGCGTCCCACTCCACCCTCATGGTTGCACTGTTTTCTCGGGCGGTCATCCAACGAACAAGTCCTTACGGAGAGGCACTCGAGAAACCGCTCGAGCCCCCTTAAAGGCCATGGGTATAACATCATAATAAGAAGGGGGGGGGGGGAAATAGCGTATCATTGATAATTCTCATCATGTTCATTGATTAGAGTTGAGCAATAGCATAAGACTAAGCAATAATAATCCAACCTGAATAGGTAAACAAGGACATGGATAACAAAAGTTAGTAAATCCTTAGGTATAATTGTGTAATGCGGGAGGTGAATTAAAGAATGAATAGGACAGAGATAGGTCGAGGGACACTTGCCTCCACCAACCGACTGCTGCTCAGGGGCTTCTCCTGCGAGTTCTTCGGGCTCTTCAACCGGATCGTTCTCTATGCGAGTGCAAACATACATACATCCATCCATTCAAATTAGGAAACAAACAGTACACCATACAAGAGAACGAGTAGATTAAACATGCATAAAATATGACATACGATATTACATTTACCATGGTTAGAAAGAGACGGGAGAAGGTCTCGCAGGGGTTAAAGCTATACTCGAAGCGTATTACGGGTAGATGCATAACTAAGCGCTACGTGACTTAATCCCATCGAGTTACACTAACAAGTATTAGCCACATGCACTAATATAATTATAACTATTTTCAATTGATCAACATTAAACGAGATCCAAGATTAGCTACATGAAATAATTAACGTAACCAATTTCTAAATTGAGTTCCGATTATTGATATGAACAACGTGATTAGCGCGCATAAAATATACGGGGGGGGAGGGGGTAGACAGGCACGTCTAGGGGTAGACAAGGGCACGACGAGCCGTGCCAAAGCACCACGCACTATGCGAGCACGCGCGCAAGGCCGCACACACGCGCCGCGAACTAGCCGTGCACACGTCGGGGCCGCGCGCTGGCCGAGCTCAAGGCCGCGCGCCATAGGCACACTGGGCCGAGCTCGAGGCCGCGCCGGGGCCGTCATGACGCGAGCAGGACACGTCGGGGCGGGCGGGCGAGCACGAGCAGGCGAGCAAGGGCGGGCGTGCCATGGCCACGCGCCATGGCCACGACGGGGCTGAGGCCGGGCGGGGGGAGCGCGCCGGGGCGGGACGGGACTCGCCGCACGGGCGCCATGGCCGGCGAGGCCACGGCCGGGGCGGACGCAGCCGGGGCGGGGCCGGGCGCACGTGGACGGGGCAGGGCCGGGCGTGGCCGGGGGCGGCGAGCCGAGGGCGGGGCGGCCGGGACAGCCGGGCGCGGCCGGGGACGGCGAGCACGGGGGGCGGGGCGGTCGGGGCCGGGCGCGGCCGGGGACGGCGAGCACGGGGGCGGGCGGGGCGAGCGCGCCGCGGGAGGGCGCCGGGGGCCGGGCGCCATGGCCGGCGAGCTGAGGGCGGACGCGGCCGGGACAGCCGGGGCTGGGCGGGCGCGGCCACGCTGTGGGAGAGCGCCGGCGGGCGGGGGAAGGAGGAGGGAGGGGAGGGAGAAGAGGGAAGGGGGAGGGAGGGCCTCACCGCGGGAGAGGTCGGCGGCGGCGGTTCGGGCGAGCAGGGGGATCGGGGCGGCGGGGCAAGGGAGAGAGACGGATTTGGGGGGGGGGGGAATGACGGGCGGGGCCCGTAGGGGGAGGGGAGAGAAATTTGGGGGGAGGGGAGGGGAGCGCGGCTGGGCCGCTCTTGGGCCTAAAGCGGGGGACGCAGGGGGGCGAGGTGGGCCGCGGCCACGCTGGCCCACGACGCGAGGGGGGGAAAAGGGGAGGGGGCACGGCTGGGCCGGCCGGCTGGCTGGGCCGCGCGCCAGGGTGGGGCGGCTGGGACAAAAAGGGGGAAGAGAGGGAGGGGAGAGAAAAGAAAAGCTTTTCCTTTTTTTTCTAATATCTATTTTCTATATGAATGCTTTCACACTTTCAAACAATCGAAAAAATGCATGGTTCGGTATGGTGCAGCAACCCAAAGAAAATAACTCTAGGGTTTACTATTATCACATGACACAGAGTTTTGAAGACGGGTGAGGTTTTAGCGAAAAGAAATGGGGAAAGAGGGGTAACGCCCGAATTTAGCGAGCGATAGAGAAAAGAAAAAATTGAACTCGAAATTCGGGGCGTTACATACATCTTCTCACTTCCGGGGTGAATTGAATAGGCTGTCTCATGAGCTTCCTTGAGGATCAATTCCCGAATAGACTGGACATTGGGAACGCACAAGAGGTCTTTGAACCATACCACACCTTCTGCATCTTCCCGAAAATCTTTGCCTCTGCCTTCTAGAATCAGTCGCCGGATCTCACTGATCTTCTCATCATTCTTCTGTGCTTCTTTGATTTCCCGCTCTAGGGTAGGTTCCAACTCAATTGTGACTCCTCGAGGGTTGTTCAGAAACCCAAGACTCAACCTGTCAAACTCTTTGGCCAACTCATAAGGCATCGGACGAGCGACCATCAGATTGATCTGACTCTTCCTGCTCAAAGCATCTGCCACTATGTTCGCTTTGCCTGGATGGTAATGGATCTCCAACTCATAGTCTTTGATCAACTCTAACCATCTTCTTTGCTTCATATTCAGCTCTGACTGAGTGAATATGTACTTCAGACTCTTATGGTCTGTGTAGACATCACATTTCTGTCCATACAGATAGTGCCTCCATGTCTTCAGTGCGTAAACCACTGCTGCCAACTCTAGATCATGGATTGGATAATCCTGCTCATGAACCTTCAGCTGTCGGGACGAGTAAGCCACAACTCTTCCCTCTTGCATCAACACGCATCCTAAACCGGTGTAACAGGCATCGCAATACACCGAGAAGGGCTTGTGCACATCAGGCAAGACTAAGACAGGCGCTGTAGTCAACTTCTCTTTCAACGCTTTGAAGGCCTCTTGGCATTTCTGGGTCCACTTGAACTCGACCTTGTTGCCTAGCAACGCTGTCATTGGTTTCGCAATCTTCGAAAACCCTTCAATGAATCACCGATAATATCCGGCCATTCCAATGAAGCTCTTGATTCCTCGGGCATCTGTTGGCGCTTTCCAGTTCAGAATGTCTGTCACTTTCTTCGGATCCACAACCAATCCTTCTTTGTTGATTATGTGACCCAAGAATAGGACTTCACTGATCCAGAACTCACACTTGCTCAACTTTGCATACAACTGGTGCTCTCGCAATCTCTGTAATACCATCCTCAAATGATCTGCATGCTCTTCTTTACCACCACAAACTTGTTAAGATAATCCATGAATACACTGTTCATCAAGTTCATGAAGAAGGCCGGTGCATTTGTTAAACCGAAAGACATCACTGTGAACTCATACAACCCACACTTGGTAATGAATGTCGTCTTCGGAATGTCTGAAGGTCGGATCCTGAGCTGATGATAACCTGACCTCAGATCTATCTTGGAGAACACGCTGGCTCCTCTCAACTGGTCGAACAGATCTTCTATTCTGGGTAAGGGGTACTTGTTCTTGATGGTGACCTCTTTCAGAGCTCGATAGTCGATACACATCCTTTTGGTGCCATCTTTCTTCTCCACAAATAGGACGGGGGCGGCCCAAGGCGAGGTGCTTGGCCGGATGTAACCTTTCTCTGACAGCTCATCAATTTGCTTCTTAAGTTCAACCAAATCTGGCCCAGATATTCTGTAAGCTCTCTTAAACATGGGGGCGGTGCCAAGAAGAAGCTCTATGGCAAACTCAACTTTCCGCTCTGGTGGCATACCTGGTAAGTCCTTTGGAAACACATCTGGGAACTCGGACACAACCTTGATACTCTCAATTGGGTCTGCTCCACTGCTATCGACAACCATCTGATAACAACTTCCTTTCTTTGGCTCAGGCGGGACTAACTCGGTCACCACTTCCTCTCCTAGTGGGGAGACCAACTTGATTGTCCTCTTATCACAACTGATAACGTACTGATACTTATCTAGCCAATTCATCCCTAGGATGACATCTATTCCCTGAGTACCCATTACTATGAGATTAGCGGGAAACGCTATCCCCTTATTTCCACACTTACATTCAAACAAATGCTATCGGCTCGAATTCTACCACCGGCTGAGTCAATTTGAATGGGGGTTGACATGGTAGTTATTGGAAGATGATGTGCTTTTACCCATGATGCAGTAATGAAAGAATGCGTTGCTCCAGTATCAAATAACACTTCTGCAATATGGGAGTTGACTGGAAACATACCTACAGTCATGTTGGGGGTCTCCTGAACTGCTTCAGCCTCCAAGTGGTTCAGTCTCCCATGGTTATAGCGTGGCTGAGGGCGGTTGCCTGCTCCAGGCTGAGACACATTCTGCTTTGCTGGGGCATTGGGGCCTGACTGCTGCTGGGCTGCCTTCTTCGGACATTGCATCACCCAGTGGCCTTGCTCTCCACAGTGGAAACATGCTCTCTTTCCAACCTGAGCTGGTGCCGCCTGATTGTTCTGCTGGTTGGCTGGGGCAGGAAGACGAGGTGCCTGCTGATTCTGCCTCTGGAACTGACCTCCTCCTGACTGGTTGTTCTGATGATTCTGATACTGGTGCTGAGGATACTGCCTTTGGAACTGCTGCTGCTGAGGTGGACACTGGTTCTGCCTGAACTGCTGAGGTTGATTGCCCAAGAAACGAGGACGATTGCTGCTTCCAGGCTGGGGTCCACTAATCTTGCGCTTGCGATCCTCCATCTCCTTACGCTTCCTCTCTGTCATGATTGCTCTGTCAATCAGGTGCTGGAATGTCGGGAAGGTATGATTCATCAGCTGATACTACAGAGGGTCAACCAAGCTTCTCAGGAAACGATACTGTCGCTTGGCATCGGTGTTGACATCTTCAGGTGCATAGCGAGACAACTGCAGAAACCTGTCCCGGTACTCACTGACAGACGATGACCCTTGCTTGAGGGCCAGGAACTCCTCCTTCTTCACTGTCATCAGACCTGTAGGAACATGGTACTGACGAAAGCTTCCTCTAAACTCTTCCCAGGTGATGGTGTCGGGGTGGGCATGGGTGGCGAGATAAGACTCCCACCATGAATGAGCTGCTCCTCTCAACAGACGGGGACCATACAGGACTTTCTCCCTGTCATCACACTGAGCGGTATGCAACTCCCGCTCCACAGTGCGCAGCCAGTCTTCAGCATCCATAGGGTCAGAAGAGTGGGCAAACGTTGGGGGATGACCTCTCATGAATTTAGCACGCTTGTCCCTGGGCATCTGAGGCATCTGAGGCTGAGGTGGTGGCTGCTGCTGCTGCTGAATAGCGGCCAGAGTCTGACCAATAGCTTGAATTGCCTGAGTCTGCATCAGGAACATCTGCTCGATGGACATCGGAGGCGGGGGCGGCAGATGCTGTTGCTGTAGTACCTCTTCCTGCTGAGCGGCTTGCCCCTGCTGAGCACGCCTTCCTCCTCTACGCCTGTTTTTTTGACATCTGCAGAATGCAACCACACATCAGAACTGATCTTGCAAATCTTGCAGCATAAGAGAAGAGTATAGAATTCTTCAACAACACTGAACAGGTGAACATCTTCACTGATCCCCAACACAGACCAACACAGCTTCTCAGATAAAGAGGAAAGTGGAATAAAAGGCTTCCCAACTAAATAGCTAACTCCATTAATATATAACAGGTAAACCAAAATGCAGGGGATACCCACATCCTGGTGACAGTCATTACAAAGATCCAGATCAAACATAGTTCATCATGACAAACATAAATGCACAGGATATAGCAAACTACCCTGTCTAACTAAGGCTAACTAAAAGCGAGACTAATGCTAAGACTGTAGCTTCTATGTATATATTTCGTATTAATTACAGGATCCGACTCTAACGATCTATGGCTCTAAATTTATCTTGGTCTTGCAGTCGGGGTTGCCATAAGACTGGTGTCCACGCCGAGGTGAGCGGTACGGGTGCCGAGTGCCGACGGGAGCAGGGGAACCATCATCCAGGTGACGATGCTCCGCGCGCTCTGCCCGCAGCTAGGCGATCTCAGCACGAGCCCCACTCAACTCGTCTAATGCATGGTCCAGCTCCGTGTTTAGCACGGCGGCTAGGTTGACTGTGCTGCTCAACCTAGGATTGTCCTCACCAACAGATGAGACAATCACGCCTCCTGTGCTGCCAGATGGACGGCGGATGTAATACTTCAGGTTGAGACCGTCGGCTACCCCGCCGAGCACTGAGCAGTAGTGCGAAAGCGCACGCCGTGTGGCATCTTGCATGGCCGCCTCAGCTGATTCCCGCTCAGAGATGGAATAGTGCTCCGACCCCGGAGACTGTTCTCTGGACGGCGCACCAAGCAGGTCGCCTCCCAGCTGTCCGGGTAGACCCCGCGACTATGCTGGTAGACCACACAGCGATACTCGATGGACCAAGTACGCCGGTCAAGTGCCCGACGTAGCAGGGTGTCGAGTGCATCGTGGAAGTGACACCCGCGAGCAGCGTCGCGAGTGATGGGTCGAGCAATCCATCCTTCCGGCTCCTGGTCAGTAGAAAAGTCGGTGTCGTGGCTTGAGCTATTGTCGCCACCTCCGTCGTCTGGGTCTCCTCCAGCAGCTACTCCAGGGGCTGGGGCGCTCAGTGGTGGTGCAGGGGGCGCCTCCAGGGAAAGCACAGGGGAGTAGCTCCTCACAGACTCTATCTCTTGCTGGAGCGAGAAAGAAGAGCCCTGCTGCTCCTGTCATCGACGCTCCTGCTCCTCATGCAGGCGGTGGTGCAGCCTCTCCAAATGGCTGGACTGACCGGCCACGGGACGGCGAAGTGGACGCTCCGCGAGACGAGAGGGTAAGAAGGGGATGACAGACTTCCGTGCAGTGTGTCTAAGACGAGCCATCTACAAAAGACACCGTAAGCAAAAGAGTGAGAACAGAACTAGTATGACCAGCAAGTAATGAACCATAAATAAATGAAGGATTAGAATAAAACACAGTTTTCAACAAGGTATAATATATAGTAGAACATAGGTTTGGTCGATATGACCAACTTTTGAAGGGATACCAAAGTCAAGGCAGGGATAGAGGTCCATAATCCTTAGAACGACCATTCTACTCTAGGTTAGCGGTCCTACAGTCAGCACGACTTTGATACCACCTATGTCACACCCGGTTTTAGAAGGCAAACCGAATGCGAACCATGTACGTGCCAGGATCAGCAATTCACGTACACAGCAGTTACATAACATGGACATCATCACACAGTGCTCAAATAGTATTAAAAAGGGAAATAATAGTCGATTACATCATATGTCTGAGACATCCACATAGTCTTTACAATAAATCAAAGTGCGGAAAAGAAACGTAGATAAACGCGGCCTTCACAGGCAACCGACTGGGGGTTGCCGCTAACCCACACCTAGAACTCGTCATAGTCTTGGAACTCTTGAAAGTCTCCTTCCACGGCTGAATCTTCTCCTGAGCAGTGGTTGCAATGCTGACAACCTGGGGATGGGGGGGTTTGGTGTGTAGAGCAAGGGTGAGTACACATCAACATACTCAGCAAGTGTCCTGTTTGGCTGTAGTGGACTAGCTTTATGTGGGGATAAGTCAAGCAGTTGCTTTTAGTTGGTCAGATTATTATTACTAGTAGAAAAAGCCAAGTTTTAGAGTTAACCCACGTTATTAACCCAAATGTACTCCTTTCCAGACGGAAAGAGTACCACTTACCATTACCAGAGTCAAAACCAAGAACCATCAGTCTCATTGTCACCTGCTATCCGAACATCTCTGATCAAGTACCACTAATCACTGGAGCTCCCTTGGCCGCTCATAACCGCGAGCACGGCTGATATATCAGTTTTCAAACACTCTGCAGAGGTTGCGCACTTTACCCACAAGCCATGATTCCCTCTCTAGCCCGGGCTTGCAAGACCCTTATTCACTCCCGAGGTGAATGGCCAGGGATTCACTATGAAGCCTTTACAAAGATTCCCTGGGGCTCTAGCCGCCCGTTAGGTTTCCTAAATGTACCGCACTCCTCCCCAAGGGACAAATGAACCTTGGCAGAGCGAGCTGCATACACCGAGCCCCATTGACGGCACGACGGCTATACACCCCGGTTCCTCTAATTATTCAGCTAAGGGCGTCCCACTCCACCCTCATGGTTGCACTGTTTTCCCGGGCGGTCATCCAACGAACAGGTCCTTACGGAGAGGCACTCGAGAAACCGCTCGAGCCCCCTTGAAGGCCACAAGTATAACATCATAATAAACGAAGGGAAAACAGCGTATCATTGATAATTTTCATCATGTTCATTGATTAGAGTTGAGCAATAGCATAAAAACTAAGCAATAATAATCCAACCCAAATAGGTAAACAAGGACATGGATAACAAAAACTAGTAAATCCTTAGGTATAAACATGTAATGCGGGGGGGGGGGGTGAATTAAAGAATGTATAGGACAAAGATAGGTCAAGGGACACTTGCCTCCACCAACCGACTGCTGGTCAGGGGCTTCTCCTGTGAGCTCTTCGGGCTCTTCAACCGGATCGTTCTCTATGCGAGCGCAAACATACATACATCCACATATTTAATACAAAAGAACAGTACACCATACAATAGAATGCAGTAAGTAAACAGACGTTCCACGCGGGCTCGCAATTAAGGTTAAGAGAGAAAGAGAAAAAGACAGTCGAGGAACGATCACGTTACATTATTATGAATTAAACCACTCGCTCAATAGAAGGGAATTAATTTGGACACTATGTTCGGCATAAAGTAAGTCAAGTTCCACATTTAATCATTATAAACAATTGAAGATGAATGAAAGGGGGTGGCTGCACGTCGAGACGTACGACACGATATTTAGATTGCATTAAGAAGTAAACGACTCGCTGCGCGACAGAGCGCACAACGAGACACTTGCACTAATTATAAAGAGACGTTAAGCATCGCGCGACGAAGCGCATGACGACATACGTCAACAGAGCTGAGTTTAAAGTGGAACGTCACGCGTCTGGACGCGCGACATCGCACCTTAAACAACCTGAAATTAAAATAGATCGTCGCGCGACGAAGCGCGCGACACAACACTTTAATGAATATAAACTAAAAGAATCGTCGCGCGTCGAAGCGCGTGACGCAGCACATTAATAAACACAAATTTAAATTGAATCGTCGTGCGACGAAGCGCGCGACGCAACACATTGATAAATACGAACTTGAATTGAATCGTCGCGCGACGAAGCACGCGAGGCAGCACACTAACTAACGGAGTTTGAAATTAACTACAACCAAAAAATAATCACCACGCGCGTGGGTTTGCGCACGCGGGAACGCGTTAGGGGGTAAACGAGGCAACGCGAGTCGCGCCGGGGCCGGGACGCCGCGGGCAGGGGCCGAAGGCCGCGCACAGGGGGCTGCGCGCCGGGGGAAGGGGAGGCCGCGTCGGGGGCCGAACGCCGCGTCGGGGCGCCGAGCCGCGCCGGGGCAAGCGCGGGCGAACCATGCCGGGGCTGGGACAGGGGCGGGCGCCGCCGCGCAGGGGCCGGGACGGGGGCGGGCGCCGCCGCACAGGGGGGTCGGGGTCGGGGGGGGCGAGCGCCGCCGCGCCGGGGGAGGGGCAGGGGGCGGGCACCGCCGCGGGCAGGGGCACACGCGCAGGGGAGAGAGAGGGGGGGGCGCGCGTAGGGAAGAGAAGGGGAGGGAGAGGGAGAGGGAGAGAGAGGAGAAGGGAAGGGGAGAGGAGCTCACCTCGGGATCCAACTCCGGCGATCACCGTCTCCAAAACCTAGGGCACCACAGGGAGAGAGAGGTGGAAGAGGGAGAGGGAGGTTGCTGCGCGGGAAATCCAAATGAGAGAGGGAGAGGAGGGGCGCATGGGGAGGTGTGGGGCGCCAGGGGCGCGCGGGCCGGGCCGGGCCAGATTGAGCTGGGCTGGGCTAGGCTAGGTTGGGTCGGGCCACTTCGCCGGTCGAAACCCCACGACACGCACGACTATCAAACGAACTACAATCGTGAACCGAAAACCGAGACGGAACGAGACGAACACGCAACCTCAGACAAAGAAATGCGCTTCGACATGATGCAACACCCATGACACTTAGGTTTTGGTTTATACATGACACGAACACCTGTCACTATACTAGTTTGAAATTAGGAAGATGGAGCGAAACAGGAAGAGAAAAGAGAGTAACGCCCGAATTTGGTGAGAGAAAAGAAGAAAAAATTCTACCCCCAAATTCAGGGCGTTATAGTTTTCTGCTCAAAAAATCGTTCCTAAGGGAATGCGGAGCCAAATACCGTCAAAATATAAGGCGAAGAAGTTCAAAAGACATTCCTAAGGGGATGCAGAACTTATATCACCGAAATAGAAGGCGAAGAAGTTCAAAAGACGTTCCTAAGGGGATGCAGAACTTACACTGAAAAATAAGCGGTGAACACCGAAAAATAAACGGTGAAGAAGACCCTAAAGTCGTTCCTAAGGGGATGCAGAGTCTGGGTGCGGCCTCGTAAGCGTATGTTTGGACATTCATTTGCACATTACATCACATCATTCATTGCATTCATACACATTCATTTAGACATTCGTAGGATCATCATTATCATATTATAAGCATACAGACAGTCGCTTCGGCTCTAATGACAAGGCTTCGATAAGTACAAAAGAAGCAAATTTATGCTTCGTTGTGCACGAAAAGAAGGGAAGGTGTTTTTCGCCTTCGGCTCAAATAATACAAGTTTCGTCCACATCGAAGCAGTTCATACATGGATGGAAAGGTAAAATACATTACAAGGTATGGACAAGTTTACAAAGTAGTGTTTGATTCCTAAATTACAATATCTTTTACAAGGTTAATTCAAAATTTCTCTAGAGCTTTTTTACAGCAGCTTCATCAATACCCGTCAAGCTTCGAATCATTCATCTTCGGCTTCGTCATCCTGTACATAACAAAGCGGTATAAGGTAAATAGAAATATCAGTGAAAGATAAGCAACAAGTGCAAGTTTAGTACCGACTTGAGATGACTTCGAGCTTCATCACCAGCTAAATTCTGCCCACCCTTCGTCCAAATTTGAGTTATGAATCTGTTTCCAATGCTTCGGGCCAGACTAGGAATGTCAGTTAAATCCGTTGGCGACAGGCTGAAGTTTGGTCTGTTCACAATTTTCCCATGCGTGCAACCAGTCTTAATGAAGTAACAACTGTGCCACGAGAAGCTAGCAGGGCACAGAAGTCATCGTGCCCAGCTATAACTTCATCAAGTGCATCAACCTCGCCCTCAATATGTTCGAAGGTGCCTGGCAGGTCTTCAATCAAAGGTTCAAATTTTTCAGAACTAGCTCCAACTGAGTTGAAGACCTGCTTTAGCCGTTGCACGCACCGGTTGCCGAAGTCTAGACATTTATCCTAAAGTTCCTTCAATGATTTCCGCAAATTCGAATTCTTTTCAACTTCAGCTTTAAGCTTCACATCAAAACTCTTCTTTTCTTGTTCGAAGCTTTTTGATTTCGTGGAGAGTTCACTGTTTAATCTGGCAATTTCGGCTTGGGCTTCTGCCAGTGAACCCTCCATTATTTGAAGAACAAAATCTTTCTTTTCAAGAGCAGCTTCATGATCTTTGATTTTGCTTTCCAAGCCTTCAATTATAACCTTATTTTTCTTATCTTCGAGGTCCTATTGCATCCTCAAGGCTTTACTTAGTAGCATACTCTATGTAAAATAATCTTCGTCAGCAATCACCTTCATCGTAAAACAATGAAAAAAGCTGAAGGAGAAATTTTACCTTGAAATTAGAATAGAATAAGCTACCGACTATATGTGTCGTCGGTAGCGACTGATGTCAGCTTCAAGCTTCAGGAAACCAACACTCTTTGACAGAGTGCTGATAATCTTCGCTCCAGTCCGATCTCGGATGCATCCTAAGCTTTCTTCGTTAATTCTGCTGAAGAGCAACACTCCTGGTTGGTAGCCACAGGATATACATACTCCTGCAGCTCCTCTCTTTCAGTCTTAGATAATTCTTGACCAATTATATTTTGAAAATTAAAGCCTTTTTCCTCCGAAGTATCTTCGGCAACTGCCTTCTCCTTTTCAGGCACTGTGGCCATGGTTTTTTTTGGCGGCTGCAGCAGCTTCTTCCGCGGCCATATCCGAGAGTATTCTATCAATATTAGATAATGTGCTCTCCAGATTCATGGCTTCAGCCGTTGTAGCTTCGCCAGGTGTAGCTTCGATAGCTGCGGGAACTTTGGCAGCTGGTGTTATTTTTGACGCTGAAGCTGGTGGTGGCGTTTCTTCAATTGCTTGCATAATAGTAATAATTCTTCGCTTCTTTAGCTCAGCCGCCTTCTTCGTTGACAAAGCCTCGCCTTTCTTTTGTAAAAGCTTCGTCAGTTGCGGCCCCAGTGGACTTAGCAACTTGATAGGTAGGGATTCGGTCATTACCATTAAAATCTCTTCTACTTCGACAGCAGATGGTGTTGAAGGAGCTCCCTCTTCTATTTTAGCCATCTTCGGCTCTGGAGTTGCTGTTTTTCTTTTCTTTGAAGTAGCCACCTTCGGCTCGGGACTGGATTTTCTCTTTTTCAGAGCTTTTTCGTCCTCCTTTACCATCCTAGCTGCTTGTTTGTTCATAACACTAACAATTCTCTTTCTCTTTGGCCCTTCGGCACCCATGTTTAATCGTTCATAATTAGGATATTCAAAGTTTAAAGCATCCATTACCCGATTCAGCCTACGTTTTCTTCGGGTGCCGAATGCCGCAGTCATCAGTTGATCTTCTTTCTTCGTATAATTACCTAGAATTTCGTTGCACATAGTTTCAATCATTTCTAGCCATTCCTGGCAGGGCTCTTTGAATTGCTTCTCAAACTTGAAGCGATAGGGCAATCGAACAAGTTCACCCCATCTTCTTTGATCCTTTCAGCTTCGGCATGCTCTAATTACTCAATGTTGGAGATACCCTGTTTGCCAGGTATCTTGCACTAGATCTCTAATACTGATATGCTCAGCCACCACTCTGAATTCTGCCACGGCTAGTTGGCATGGTAACCCTGGCTTCATGTTGCACAGGGGTCTGGTCATCCCGAAGCTTAGGCTTAGTGGGCTCATGACCAGCTTCTTTAGCTTCTCCCTTTTCTTCTCGTCAACCTTAACATAAAACCACTCATTTTTTCCATCCAGTTGGCCATTTGGACCAATAGCTCAGAACTGGGGCCTTTGTATCCTTGCGATACGTGAAGTTATAACAGCCAAAATTTTCATGGAGCCCGTCTTCTCTAGCCTTCGTCTGGTAATGTAGCTCATGCACTCGGCAAAAAGCTTCGACATTCGGGTCTATCCCCTGGCTTCGAAGGGCCTAGATGAAAATACTGAGCCTAATAATGGCGTTAGGGGTCAGCTGATGAAGAAATATTTCATAATTAGCTAAAATTTCTCCAATAATCTCGTTCAACGGAAACCGTAATCCTACTCTGAAAAAACTTTTGAAAACCACCACTTCATCAACTTTCGGTGTCGGAGTGGTCTCTTCCCCAACAAAACTAATCAGCTTTTTCTCGGCTTCTCCAAAGTAGCCCAGCTTCATCATCATGAGCATATCAGCTTCAGAAACAGTAGATTTTCAAAATCCAAGTGACTATGTTTCGACTGGATCAAGATACTATAATCCTCTTCTTCTTCGTCAGCAATTTCTTCCTCGACGTCTTGTTCAGTTTCAACAACAGGTGCACCTTCTTTAATGGCTCCCTCTGTCACAACTAGTCCCGATTGTCTCATCACTTCGAAGATCGGAGCAGTCTCGGTAGCTTCAGCCTCCTCTTCGTCATGGGTCACTATCGCAGTTGAATGTACTCTGCCATTTGATGATTTTCTTGCAGTTCTTACGAAGTTGATTGTTTTTTTCGCAGTTTTTTGATGAAGCTCCCTCTTTTGACGAAGCTAATCCAAAATAGTGGCTTGCTCAGAAATGCAGTGAAAAAGCTTCAGCTCTGGTCAAAATTTTCAACAGCATAACAGTGCAATAGCAATGAATGCTGTGATAACTTCACATCTACCCGTCTGTTTATATAGTGCTACAGATGGGAAGGTGAATCGCCAAGGTGACCGCACCCGCTGAACAGTTACTTGCACCCGCTGAACGGTGGACCAACCAACGCTTGGGAGGAGAACCGCCAGACCGTGCATAACCGCTGCATGGTGGACCATCTCTCGTGCTTGGAATATTTTAATCGTTTCTCGGCAACAAGCTCAGGGAAGGTGTTTTTCGGACCTTCGGCATTCCGAAGCTTCGAAGATGTTTTCACGGATCAAGCTCGTTACGAAAAACGATCTAGCACCGCAAATGGGCTATTGTTGGGGGTCTACTTCGTCGCCGAAGGTCCTGCAAGAAGAAACACCTTTGGAAGATCAACACAGAAGCAACGCCGAAGCTACCATCTAGGGAGCTTTGGCATAGTAACACACTTTGAGACGAAGGGTAGCACTGACTTAAAGGTGAAAAGACCGATCGGCCCATGATAATCTGTGTCATGATTATAACTATTTATAAAGGGCATGAATGTAAATCCACATAGGCTGCGCCCTGTGCCTATAAATAGATGAACAATACCCCCATACTGTTCACGGGTATTGGTACACACTCGTGCGTCACGCTGGTACTTTCACCATCTGTCAGGCTGAAGGTATAAATGCAGTCCTTTGCTATTTTTATTCATTCATGATTATATAATAAAAGATATATTGTAATGTCATATGATTATCTATATCATCTCTCATGTTTTATATGCTTCGTCTTTCATTAATATATGCTGTGATGATGAAGGTATGTTCTTCATAACCTTCGTCTGAAGATCGTTATATCCTTAGGGAAATAATGCTTCGAAGGACGAAGGGCATTAACCATTAACCCATTTTTGTGTTGCCTTGTTCTTAATTCATAGCATTTGAGAACAAGTCCCCAACATGGGTGGTGTTACTTCAGAAACAACATGCTTGTCGGTTATGGGAGCCTAGTGAAAAAAATAAATTAAAACATGCATCTATATTATGGTTAATGTCACACCCGGATTTAAGGGACAAATCCGGGTGCATCTCATACATGCGCCAAAGAAGAAAACATATATAATAACAGAGTGTATAGAGATAAATGTCACGAAACATTAGAGTATTTATTACATAGCGGAAGACTTACAAAAATAAATGATAAAGTAAAACAAACTAAATAATAATCCCTGTCGCCACAAAGCTGACTGGGAGACGCCACCTAGATCAAGTCGAATGCCTCGGTGTTAGGCGGCTCCTCTTCGACCACCTGTTCTTCTCCTGTGGGGGGGTGTGAGACAGCAAGAGTGAGCTCACATACATTCATAGCTCAACAAGTCGTGGGAATAATGTGGCATGAACTCACCAAAGGTGGGAGTTCATGAAGTGTAAGGCTGATCAATGAAATAAAGGCTGAAGCTGGGCATTGCTTTTATAAGTTGGTCAAATTTTAATAGCAATTACTAAGTGTAAGTAAATACCAAACCTTAATAATAATAAAGAAAAGTAGTAGTAAAATAATCCTAAATGCGATGCAAATGTCAAATTAAATTTAAGTTCCATAAATTAATCATGTGAGGGTCCGAGCCGCTCATGACCGTGCGCACGGCTAGTATACTAGTTTTACACTCTGCAGAGGTTGCGCATCTTTACCCACAAGTCATGTTACCCATCTGCCAAGAGATGGCCAGTCCCATACACCTCTACCGAGGAGGCGAGGCAGGGTAACACTACGAGGCCTTTACGAAGTTCCACTAGCTTCAGAAATCCCGCTATAGTTTATAGGAAGCTCCAGTGCAGGAATCCCTCGCCTGACCGCCATCGCAGCAAAATCAACCCAAGGACCTCCATACACTGACCACTCCCCAACTGCCCTTGCCCCTTTCGGGTAAGGAAGACCTCCACTAGCTTCCCTAGTTAATCAGCCAAGGGCGTCCCATTAAACCCTTGTGGTAGCACTGTTTTCCCGGGTGGTCGCTCCATGTTCCCATTAATTTAATGATCTTAACATGAACATTAATAATAATAATAAAAAGATAATAAAAGAGTATCATAAATGTTGTATCTCCATACCCAATCCACATAAAGCAATAGCAGGTACTACCCAAAAATATTTTAGGGGTGAACAAGGTATAAAGATAACCAAAACTGGGCTAATCCTAAAGGATCCCATCAAAATTAACCTATGCAGATCATTATAATTAATAAGAACATGGCTGGGAAAAAGTAAGTGATCAAGGGCACAACTTGCCTTCAATGAGCTCCTGCTCAGCTACTTCTACTTGTTGAACCTCAGAATCCACAGTGGCTTGCTCGTCTACTCGCATCAACACAATACATACATAGTATAGCATAAATTAACATCACATCAAACATCCAAATAAAATATACAGTAAAAATCTATACATTAAAATGAGATCATAGGAACTGGAATCATTAAATTTGGAGTTATCGATTTCAAGTTATGAATTTTCCAAGGTTTTATGTGCTTAATACAAGATTAAGTATTAGATATATTTTAGTGTGTCTTTCATGCCAAAACAGTGGCACAATTTGATAGAGAATAATATTACAAAATTATAGGAAGTGGAATGGATTAATTTGGAGCAAGAATGAATTTTCTAGGAATTTAACAAATTCTAGCAATTGTTTTTGTATTAAAAATGCATTTACTAATTCATTTATCCATTTTAAATCAATTCTGGGCTGGGCGCATAAAAACCAGAGAGGTCAGGGGCCCTGGTGCAAAAGTTCCTAAGACCCAAACGACCCACCAGGTGGACTGCGGGTTCAAAATCTTAAACCCGAGGGGCATATCTACAAAACGGACACGGCGAACGGGTATCGTGGAAATGCTGACCGTCAGATCCAATTTCTACGCGCCTGATTAGATCCGCAGATCCGTGAACTGGAAATGAACAGGTACCATCCGATCGAGGATCGGCGGCCCAGATCAACTATGCGCAGCAACGCGCCCAAGATTTGATTTCGTCCGCCCGATGCGAATCAGATGGCCCGCCACGCGCACCCATCCAAAGCACTGTTGCTCGGGCGACAGCTCACTCTCGCCGCGGCGGAGGACACGCCGGCGAGCAAGCAATCCGGCCAAACCTCGCCCCAAACTCTAATTCGCTCAGCCCTCATGAGATTCACGACAGCCCGAACCTATGTTGCCCATCAATTTCAGCCGCAACACAGCGTAGACCCCCGACCCACGGCGCAGTCCAAACCACGACGGGGACACATGCTACGGCGAGCGATTACTATGGTCCTATGGCTCGAACCATGGCACGGTACAAACTCCTATCGTCCAGAGAAGATTCCGCAAGCGAGAGGAGGGAGTTACCGTCGAAGATCACTGGTGAGAGCGCGAATGCGGTAGCGGTTGTCTCAGACGTCGATGGCGGCGCCCTTCTCGTGTCGCCCAGGGTGGTCTAGGTACTGCGAAAAGGGCAGAGGAGTGCGGCGCGGTGGGTTGAGGAGGAGGCGAGACGTGGTTGGGTTTTATACCCCGGTCGAGCTCGGTCAATGGCGGATCCGCGCGCGCGAGATGCTCGGAGCAGTCGGTTGAGGGAGGTGAGCGACGGCTGACACGCGGGCCCGACACGCAGCAAGCCAGCAAACACGAGCGCGGGTGGGTGTCTGGCCAGTGGGGCCCTAGTGTCGGCGCCGCGGCTAGGAGATGGACTGCGCAGCTGGTACACAGGAAATGGGCCGAAATGAGTGCTGAGGGCCCAAGTGCTCTTTTATTCTTTTTCTTTTTATCTTTTCTTCCTATTTGCTTCATTTCTAAGTTTGGTTTGAATTTGAATTTGAATTTTGAATTCAAACATTGTGCAAATTTTTATCCTCCAATCATATTGTGAAATGAAAATACAAATTTTGGAAATAATAGTATATTATTTATATTTTTATATCATTTCTCTTCTTCTCATTTTCAAAACCCAAATTTTGTTTTAGGGATTATTCTAACCTTTAGAATTATTGTCTCATTATTACCCTTATTATTTTTATTTAATGCACAAACACGTAAAACTCCAACATGATGCACTTTAGTTTATTTTAGAATCATTGGTTTTAATTAATCACTCTCAATTATATGGGTGCTCTTTTTATGATGCAATTAAGGCACACAAAATGGGGAAATCCACTATATCCTTTGTATACAAATTTGAGTATTACAGTTAACATCAGAAATTGTAATTAAAAGTATGATCATTGGGAATAAAGTAAAACAAACATTTGATATTGGAGTCTTGTCAAATATTGGGACATCCATGACTGAATCTTTTTCACAAACGTTTCCACTGACTACTTGTATTGGAAACATATGAAATTGGTGTACATGTGAACTTGTATGGTATATTTTATATATGATTCATATATAAAGTTTGTATGAAAAACTTACCTGTTCCAATACTTTGTTATCATCAATAGGAACATGTATTTCCTGATCGTGTTGCTGATGATCAGGGGTTCGAACAGGAGGAGTGGATACAAGATCATTTGTCGGGGGCATTGAGGTAGTGGGAGGGATATCTACATTTGGACAATAAAATAATAAATTAGTTGTTGCTGAAATGAACCAGAAATAGAAATGTAGAGTAATAAAAATAATGGTTATACATACATACTAGCACAAACTACATCAATATAATATCGGGGTGCATAAATCAAAATGAGAGTTTTTAGACTAAAATCAAATGAAAAGTGTTGGTGATGTAGTAGTGCAAATGAATGCATAAGTAATATATAATATGTTGCATAAAATAATGTATTTGAAATCATATAACTAAATACAACTTTAGTTTGAATTATCCGTGAGCTGAATTAAATTTTTAAAAAATAAACATAACTATTAATACCTTCTTGCTCAGTATCATGCTGCGTCGCAGCCCTTAGAACTTCATCGATCATTTCACCAAAGGTCTCAGATAGTTCAATCTGCTTAGAAACAAGCATCGGATGGCTCTGCTGAAGAGAATCACAGTACTTATCCACCTCCTTGTCATGCGCATCAAATATTGATTCGAACATGGGGCGATGCTGGGAGGGTAGACATTTCAGCTTGTTGCTAATCAAATGCTTTATGCTTGGCACATATATGTTGAATACGTCAGAAACCGGCCGTTCTGGTGCAATGACATAACATGTCTCTGTACGGCTACGAAATTGTTTAAATCTAAGTTATAACTGTTAGCATTTATTAGAATTTTACCATCTGCATAACAGGAAAAAATGTTTATGTCTAACCTCTGCATGACCAAATGGTTCACCAGTTTGACAGGGGGCACGTCTGTCACCCCTAGCCAAATCTATTATTGTCTCGTTATCAAAATACTTAATACGGGGAGTACCATACTTGTTCTCAGGTGATGCAGGGTGGCGTAAGTGATCAAGATAGTATATCTGAATAAAAAAATCAATCATATATAATTAGTACAAAACAAATATTTGGATATCATATATATTATATATACTTGGTAAACAGAGAGTTACTTACAAGAACAATGAGTGAACATCCATATATTGTTGTTGTAATGTTTGTTCTGTTCCTCTTGTGCCAACGACTGGCAGCATCACATGATTGATAACTCATCATCATTGCCAAGCACTAGCTTGTCCTGAAGCTTAACAACATCAAACTCTTTTTTACAAATTTTGAGATCCCGTCTTAGTTTTGAAGCAGCGTCAACTTCACCATAACAATCAGTGAACTCCCTGCCACCTCCAGCACTTGGCAATCCCAAAATAAGACGAACCGTCTCTTTTGTTATCTTCCATTCTTTACCAGCCCCTAGGCGTATTGTCATGTCGTCTAGATCCAACTTATCCATCAATCACCTTATGAGAGATCTGCTCTCTAACGCATCAGTACGCAAATCAAATATACTTTGAAATCCCAACCTAGCAACAGTATCTCGCTGTCGATCACTCATTATCCAAGTTGAGACAATGACATCATAAGGGATGCAACGGATATTCAATTTCTAAAGGCATAAATAAATATGCATTAATACACATTGTATATATATTGTTATAACTAAGGATAATATATATATACAAATGATATTTATTAGATGCATGGAAATAACTAAAATCTAAAACACTACCAAAATAAACAGCATACCAAAAATAATAATATATAAAAATGTAATATTGGGGTAATACAATATTGATTGTGCACCAAAATTAACACATAAACAACCATAAATATATACATAGTACCTGGGATTTTCTGGGTGCCCTCTGTTTGGGTGAGCTTGTTTTCGTAATGATTTTTGACTTGACATCTATATCAATCTTTGATCTGCTTGACACAATCGGAACTTGTGGGGAAGGGACTTTTATCTTCTTTGCACGGTTTTTTCTGAAGGGGAAGGTGCAGCTGATCTGAATTGGCACTTCAATGTTGGAGCATCCATGAAATCATCTTCAGACAATGTGGACGGAGCTGAAGGATGATTTTTCTTTACACGACAAGCTAGTGTCTTTCTATGGACACGAGTAACTGGTGCTAGTTGTGGATCAATCTACTGCTGGATATGAGGATTATCAGCATGTTGTGCTGAGCTGCTAGATCGTGTTCGTCTTGAAATGTCAACAGAAAACACCTCCTGACTTGACTCAATCGTTAATATTTTTGCATTAGATGGAGGGCGATCAACGGATCTCATGGTTCAACAATCAATATATCTGTTGAAAAAATATTGTTTTTAAATACATTGATTTATGCATAAATATATGCCAAAAAAGTCTAATGTTGTCTATAACTATCTATAATGCATACTACATAATACGAAATGGAGTTACATAACTTAAACTTCCTTTTTCCATTTATATGACAACATTTAATGAACCATGGTTATATACAAGCATAAAGATTAATTTACTATTTCAAATAATTGTAACTGGTGCATGATAAAATAAATGCCTATTTTGCATCAACTAACTATACAACATATTTTAATAACTGGTACATAATAATATTGTCGGCGTTTCGAGACCGGGGGATCCCTAAGCCGACGAGTGAGTGTGCCACGTGCCCCAGCCCAGATGGGTCGAGCGCGTGGGCGAGCGTGAAGGGGGGAAAGCGAGGTGGCCGGAGACGAGTCGTGAGAGAGGTGGAAATCCCGCGGCCTTCGTGTTCGACCCGCGCCCAGGTCGGGTGCGCTTGCAGTAGGGGGTTACAAGCGTCCACGCGGGTGAGGGAAGCGAGCGGCCCCAAGAGAGCGCCTGCCCCGTCCTCGTCCCCGCGCGGCCAACCTTCTCTAAGAAGGCCCTGGTCCTTCCTTTTATAGGCGTAAGGAGAGGATCCAGGTGTACAATGGGGGTGTAGCAGAGTGCTACGTGTCTAGCGAGGGAGAGCTAGCGCCCTAAGTACATGCCAAGGTGGCAGCCGGAGAGATCTTGGCACCCAGCTGGTGTGGTGTCGTGGCTGTCGGAGGAGCAACGGAGCCTGGCGGAGGGTCAGCTGTCGGAGCGGTTGGGTCCTTGCTGACGTCCCCCTGCTTCCGTAAGGGAGCTGAGAGCCGCCGTCGTCACCGGGCTAGCGGGGCGTCATCATTGCCTATCTGGCGGAGCTAGCCAGATGGGACACCGGTCTTGTTCTCTTCGGCCCGAGTCGGCTCGGGGTAGGGTGATGATGGCACTTCCTGTTGACGTGGCGGGCTTGTGCCCTAGGTCGGGCGACGTGGAGGCTCCTCCGAAGCCGAGGTCGAGTCTGTCTTTCGTGGCCGAGGCCGAGCCCGAGCTCCTGGGTCGGGCGAGGCGGAGGTCGTTCAGCAGAGGCCAGGGCGGAGTTCGACCCCTGGGGTCGGGCGAAGCGGAGTTCGTCGTCTTCTGGGGCCTAGCCCGAGTCCGAGCCCTGGGTCGGGCGGAGCGGAGTTCGCCGCCTTCCGGGGCCTTAGCCCGAGTCCGAGCCCTGGGTCGGGCGAAGCGGAGTTCGCCGTCTTTCGGGGCCTTAGCCCGAGTCCGAGCCCTGGGTCGGGCGGAGCGGAGTTCGCCGTCTTCCAGGGCCTTAGCCCGAGTCCGAGCCCTGGGTCGGGCGGAGCGGAGTTCGCCGTCTTCCGGGGCCTTAGCCCGAGTCCGAGCCCTGGGTCGGGCGGAGCGGAGTTCGCCGTCTTCCGAGGCCTTAGCCCGAGTCCGAGCCCTGGGTCGGGCGGAGCGGAGTTCGTCGTCTTCCGGGGCTTTAGCCCGAGTCCGAGCCCTGGGTCGGGCGGAGCTTCCTATGGCGCCTTTGACAAGGCCTGACTGCCTGTCAGTCTCACTCTGTCAAGTGGCACTGCAGTCGGAGTGGCGCAGGCGGCGCTGTCCTTCTGTCAGACCGGTCAGTGGAGCGGCAAAGTGACGGCGGTCACTTCGGCTCTGCCGGGGGGCGCGCGTCAGGATAAAGGTGTCAGGCTACCTTTGCGTTAAATGCTCCTGCGACTCGGTCGGTCGGCGCGGCGATTTAGTCAGGGTTGCTTCTTAGCGAAGGCAAGGCCTCGGGCGAGCCGGAGATGTGTCCGCCGCTAAAAAGGGGGCCTCGGGCGAGACGGAAACACCTCGGGGTCGGCTGCCCTTGCCCGAGGCTAGGCTCGGGTGAGGCGTGATCGAGTCGCTCGTATGGACTGATCCCTGACTTAATCGCACCCATCAGGCCTCTGCAGCTTTATGCTGATGGGGGTTACCAGCTGAGAATTAGGCGTCTTGAGGGTACCCCTAATTATGGTCCCCGACAGTAGCCCCCGAGCCTCGAAGGGAGTGTTAGCACTCGCTTGGAGGCTTTCGTCGCACTTTTTTGCAAGGGGACCAGCCTTTCTCGGTTGCATTTTGTTCCGGTGGGTGCGCGCGAGCGCACCCGCCGGGTGTAGCCCCCGAGGCCTCGGAGGAGTGGTTTCACTCCTTCGAGGTCTTAATGCCTTGTGTAATGCTTCGGCTGGTCTGGTGGTTCCCTCATGCGAACTGGCCGTAGCCCGGGTGCACGGTCGGGGCCCAAGTTCTCGGGCTGGTATGTTGACGCTGTCAACAGTTCGGCCGGAGCCGGGTTTGCGAGAGTAGCCCCCGAGCCTCCGCACAGGGCGAGAGGGCGATCAGGGACAGACTCGGCTTTTTTACATACGCCCCTACGTCGCCTTTCCGCAAGGAGGAGGGGGGAGAGCGCCATGTTACCCTCGATGGGCACCGAACATGGTGTCTCCGGTGAGCTGCAAGCGGGTAATCCGAGTGGACGTCCGTGCCCCGTTCGTTGGGGGTCGGCTAGGGGCCCAGAGGCACGCCCAAAAGTACCTACGGGTGATCTGCCGGACCCGGTCCCCTGGCGACGGGGTCCGAGGGCTCGATGCCTCCCTCCGATGGGATTCCGTTACAAGATCGCTCCCGCTGGTCTCGGAAATGTCCTAGGGTACCTCGGGAGCGCAGCCCGAGCCTCGGTTATGTATCGAACATACCCCTGGTCATCCCTCGCTCGGTGTCTGAGGCGACTGTGAACCGTTCGAGGGCCAGCCTTCGAACCCCTGATCAGTAATGGGCGCGGAGCCCGAGTAGCCTGAGGCGGCCGTGGAACCCTTCGGGGGGCCGGCCTTCGAACCTCTGACCAGTAGTGGGTGTAGGGCCCACGCGATCTGAGGCGGCTGTTGAACCCTTCGGGGGGCCAGCCTTCGAACCCCTAATCAGTAAGGAGGCTCGGAGCCTAGTTCCTTCACGAGGAAGGATCCCTTTCGGGGTATCCCCCTTTCTCGGTCCCTGTCGCAAGAGATAGAGAAAGAGGAAAAAAGGAAAAAAGGATACGAAACCGAACGACGCGGCGTACCTTTTTTGGTGCGGTTGTTTCGGCGAAGGCGAAGCGTCGCCCGCTGCTCCTGCCAGAAGCGCCGCCTGTCCAGCCGCGGAGTTAATGCGACGGGGCGAGTAGTTGGCAGGGCTGCCGTTGCGCGTGCGCGAGCCGTTCGAGGAACGGATCACGGGCGCGTTGTCTTCACGCCGTGAGAGGGGGTTCTCTCGCTGCCTCCGGATGGGACGTGAGCTTAGCTGACGACGTGACCGCTGCTCCCGCGCGCCTGCCACCGTCATTACTGCCGGCCCACCTTTGGCCGCGTTGGCCGCCGCGTCAGGCTAGCGCTGCTGGGTCGCGCGCTGGGTCGCCTCGAGTCGCGGTATTGGTTCCGCAATCGAGGAGGCGCGGTGGTGGCACAGGCGGTACAGTTGCTTGCATGCAGCATCCGGTGCGCCGGTCGCGCGACGCGTGGGCCTGGGCCTCCATGCTGGCGTGTCAGGAGTCGGAGAAGCGCGTCCACTTGGCGCGGTTGCATGCCGCCTGCATGGCTGCCCACCCCTTTCGCCCGTTGGTCTGGGCAAAAGTGGAGGGTTACTTGTAACCGCTGGGCGGTTGCGTGCACCACGCGCGGCGGTTTGGCTTCTTCTGCTCGGAGCCGGTCTGCATGACATGCGGGACCCAGCCCCCGCGCCGCAGGGGAGGGCTTTGGAGCGTGTTGGAGAAGACTCAGCCCGTGACGGTTGGGGGTGCAAGCAGGGAGAGTCGCCTTTAAAAGGAGGGCGACCCCTTTCGTAAGGCGACCATGTCTTCTTGCTCCCTTATGCACCGCATCTTTCCACCTTTCAAGCCCCCGGATGGGGGAAACCGCCGTCTTTTCGCCCCATCGTTGGAGGAACGCAACTCCGTGGGAGTTGGTACCTTTCAGCCATCGTTCGGCTTCAAGGATTTTCATCATGCAGCCCGGTTGCTCCCCTCCGCTGGTGGTCACCCGAGACGGTGACCACCAGCTCCTGGGTGGGGAGGAGCAAGCCGGGCTGCGATCTTGGTCCCACCCTCAGCTTCAAGGATGTTCATCATCCTCGCTGGGGCGGGGGGCGAGGCGAGCCGGGGCTCCACCTCCTGCGCGGGTCGGCGGACCACCTCTTCTTCCAGCTTCTGGTGGTGGCAATCGCCCTTTAGCCCTACGGCAGAGACATCCTCCAGCCATGCCGGGGAAGGCGAACTGTTGCTGCCCAGCTAGGATGCAACATTCCGTCCTCTTCCTCGCATCCGCGGCGAGGACGGCTGCGAGGATCTGCCGGGATGCTCGGGGGCGTCCCGCGTTTTGCTGGTGATTCGCCCAGAGCTTGTCGCTCCATGGGCTTCCCTGGCGGGGAGGTTGTCCATACCCGTGGAGACGGAACCGGAGTTCCGTTTGTAATGGCACTTCGAGTGCCAGTGTTTTTGTTCATTACGGCTTTCGGGGCCTGAACATGTATGTAACATCGGCACGGAGCCGTGTTTTTTCCTCATTTTCGAGCGCTAAGACTCGTCTGCTGATTATCTGAACCGCTTCACCAAGCATGAGTCGCCCCGTGTCAAGGTGACGAGTGAGGTATCCGTATCCCGGAGGCGTAGGAGTCCCTCGGCTCGGTCGGCCCTGCTGTCCGAGGTTCCTCTAGCTTAGTTAAAGAGACCCCTCGGCCGCTCTTCGACGAGCCGAGGCCAGGGGTAGCGATATCAGTATGAACAGAGGCGGAGTTGGCTCGAAAATGAAACCTGGTTGGCCGGAGCCTAGCCGGGTTGTCCGTTGGCAGGGTCGACGTCGGAGTCGATCAGCCGAGGCTTCGGACCGGGCTGGCGCCCTCGGAAGATGGTTGGCCGAGGCCCCAGGGGTAACCGGCCGAGCCGCCTGCTCGGGCCGGATTCCCGGAGAAGTCCCTGGCAGCTATTGCCCGGGCGTGGTGATGACGTCGTCCTTCGGAGCGGAGACCCTCGGACCACGTCGCCGTCCGAGGCTAGGTCGGGCCTCGCCGAAGTTGCCGTCGATGCCGAGGGTGTTGCTGCCCCCTTCCAGCGTCAAGACCCGAGCCTGCAGGATCAGATTGTCTTGTAGCGTGTGCCTTGTGCGGCCGTCGAGGCCAGAACACACACCCTCGCTGCGTTGTAAAGCTGCGTCTCTTTTCCTCTTGTTTCGAGTATCTGGACTTTTTGTCGGTAACAGGGGTGTTTGTGCGAGCGAGAGTTGCTTCTCGCGGAAGGTGATGAGTGAGGTATCCGTATCCCGGAGGCGTGGGAGTCCCTCGGCTCGGTCGGCCTTGCCGCTTACGCGTACTTTCACCCGTCCATGAGGCCCTGTCACCGACTCGGTCGAGAAGGCTCGAAGGATCGCTTCGGCAGAAGGGCTTCCGAACGTAAAGACTTGTTCGATCCGTGGAGCCACTTTATCCGAACGCGAGTTACTTATCGCAGAAGGTGATGAGTGAGGTATCCGTATCCCGGAGGCGTAGGAGTCCCTCGGCTCGGTCAGCCTTGGCTGCTTACGTGTACTCCGTCGTTTCCAGGACCCACTTTTCGAAGTAGTCAAAAAGCACGAAAGACATTCTGGTAAAAGAGATTTTTTTTTCGAGGAAAATTTTGACGCAGAGGGGGTTTCCCCCCTTTTAGCCCCCGAGGGAGGGTCGGGCTTTGCCGAGGCGAGGCTGACCCTTCCTTGTTGACTAAACTTTGCGTGGGTGCGAGGTATATGAACAACTTGGAAACATCTTAAGGGTAGAAGCGACGTAGCTGTTGGATGTTCCATGCGTTGTCGTAGACCTCGCCTTGACTGTTGGCCAGCTTGTACGTTCCGGGCTTCAGAACTTTGGCGATGACGAATGGCCCCTCCCAGGGGGGCGTGAGCTTGTGCCTCCCTCGGGCGTCTTGCCGCAGCCGAAGCACCAGGTCGCCCACCTGGAGGTCTCGGGGTCGGACCCCTCGGGCGTGGTAGCGTCGCAGGGACTGCTGATACCGCGCCGAGTGTAGTAAGGCCCTGTCCCGAGCCTCTTCCAGCTGGTCCAGCGAGTCTTCTCGGCTAGCTTGGTTGCTTTGATCGTCGTAGGCCCTCGTCCTCGGGGAGCCGTATTCCAGGTCAGTGGGCAAGACGGCCTCGGCCCCGTAGACCAGGAAGAACGGCGTGAAACCCGTGGCTCGGCTCGGCGTTGTCCTCAGGCTCCAGACCACCGAGGGGAGTTCCTTCATCCATCGCTTGCCGAACTTGTTGAGGTCGTTGTAAATCCGAGGCTTGAGCCCTTGTAGAATCATGCCGTTGGCACGCTCTACTTGCCCATTCGACATGGGATGAGCTACGGCAGCCCAGTCCACCCGGATGTGGTGATCCTCGCAAAAATCCAAGAATTTTCTACCGGTGAACTGGATGCCGTTGTCGGTGATGATGGAGTTTGGGACCCCGAAGCGATGGATGATGTTGGTGAAGAACGCCACCGCCTGCTCGGACCTGATGCTGTTCAGGGGTCGGACCTCGATCCACTTGGAGAATTTGTCGACGGCGACCAGCAGGTGCGTGTAGCCCCCGGGCGCCTTCTGCAGAGGGCCGACGAGGTCCAGACCCCACACAGCGAAGGGCCAGGTGATGGGTATCGTCTGCAGTGCCTGAGCGGGCAGGTGGGTCTGCTTCGCATAGAATTGGCACCCTTCGCAGGTGCGGACAATCCTAGTGGCGTCAGCCACCGCCGTCGGCCAGTAGAAGCCTTGCCGGAAAGCGTTCCCGACGAGGGCTCGAGGCGCTGCATGATGGCCGCAAGCCCCCGAGTGTATCTCTTGCAGGAGTTCCTGACCTTCGGCGATGGAGATGCATCGCTGGAGGATGCCCGAGGGGCTGCGGTGGTAGAGCTCCTTCCCATCGCCCAGCAAGACGAACGACTTGGCGCGTCGCGCTACCCGCCGAGCCTCGGCTTGGTCGAGGGGTAGCTCTCCTTGGCGGAGATATTGCAGGTACGGGGTTTGCCAATCTCGATCAGGCGTGACCCCGCTCCGCTCCTCCTCTATGCGCAGCGCCTCGCCCTCGGGGGCCGAGGGTACCTCGGACTGAACTGAGGACGCCTCGGGCTGGGCCGAGGGTACCTCGGACTCGGGCGTGTCGTTGATCTTGACGGAGGGTTGGTGCAGATCCCGGGAGAAGACGTCCGGGGGAACCGTCGTTCGTCCCGAGGCTATTTTTGCCAGCTCGTCCGCAGTCTCGTTGTAGCGCCGGGCGATGTGGTTAAGATCGAGCCCGTAGAACTTGTCTTCCAGCCGCCGAACCTCATCGCAGTAGGCCTCCATCTTCGGGTCACGGCAGTGGGGGTTCTTCATGACTTGGTCGATTCTGGATCGGCGACGTAGACCAAGAGGGCTTCTCCATCAGCTGGGGGTACCAAGATAGGCGCCTTGGTGAGGAGCGCCTTCAGGTTCCCGAGAGCTTCCTCGGCCTCAGGGGTCCAAGTGAAGCACTCGGCCTTCCTTAAGAGGCGGTACAGAGGCAGGCCTCTTTCGCCGAGGCGTGATATGAAACGGCTCAAGGCCGCGAGACATCCCATGACCCTCTGTACACCTTTTAAGTCCTTGATAGGCCCCATGCTGGTGATGGCTGCGATCTTCTCCGGGTTGGCTTCGACGCCCCGCTCGGAGACGATGAACCCCAGGAGCATGCCTCGGGGCACCCCGAAGACACACTTCTCGGGATTGAGCTTGACGTCCTTTGCCTTGAGACACCGGAATGTCACTTCAAGGTCGGAGAGGAGGTCGGAGGCTTTCCTTGTCTTGACTACGATGTCATCGACGTAGGCCTCGACCGTACGACCGATGTGTTCGCCGAACACATGGTTCATGCACCGCTGGTACGTCGCACCCGCGTTCCTCAAACCGAACGGCATGGTGACATAGCAGTACATGCCGAAGGGCGTGATGAAAGAAGTCGCGAGCTGGTCGGACTCTTTCATCTTGATTTGATGATACCCTGAGTAGGCATCGAGGAAAGACAGGGTTTCGCACCCAGCAGTGGAATCCACGATTTGATCGATGCGAGGTAGAGGGTAGGGAACCTTCGGACATGCTTTGTTGAGACCAGTGTAGTCTACACACATCCGCCATTTCCCCCCTTTCTTTCTCACAAGCACAGGGTTGGCAAGCCATTCGGGATGGAATACCTCTTTGATGAACCCTGCTGCCATTAGCTTGTGGATCTCCTCGCCTATCACTCTGCGCTTCTCCTCGTCGAATCGGCGCAGAGGCTGCCTGACCGGTCGGGCTCCGGCCCGAATATCCAGCGAGTGCTCGGCGACATCCCTCGGTATGCCGGGTATGTCCGAGGGACTCCACGCAAAGACGTCGGCGTTTGCGCGGAGAAAGTCGACGAGCACTGCTTCCTATTTGGGGTCGAGCCCGGAACCGATCCGGATCTGCTTGGAGGTGTCGCCACTGGGGTCGAGAGGGACGGCCTTAACCGTCTCCGCTGGCTCGAAATTGCCGGCGTGTCGCTTCACGTCTGGCACCTCTCTGGAGAGGTTTTCCAGGTCGGCGATGAGGGCCTCGGACTCGGCGAGGGCCTCGGCGTACTCCACGCACTCCACGTCGCATTCGAACGCGTGTTTGTACGTGGGGCCGACGGTGATGACCCCGTTGGGGCCCGGCATTGTGAGCTTCAGGTAGGTGTAGTCGGGGACGGCCATGAACTTCGCGTAGCATGGCCTCCCCAATACCGCGTGGTAGGTTCCTCGAAACCCGACCACCTCGAACGTCAAAATCTCCCTTCGGAAGTTGGAGGGCGTTCCGAAGCAGACAGGAAGGTCGAGCCGTCCGAGGGGCTGGACGCGCTTCCCAGGAATGATCCCGTGGAAGGGTGCAGCGCCTGCTCGGACGGAGGACAGATCGACGCGCAGGAGCATGAGGGTCTCGGCGTAGATGATGTTGAGGCAGCTGCCCCCATCCATCAGGACCTTGGTGAGCCTGACGTCGCCGATGATGGGGTCGATGACGAGCGGGTATTTCCCCGGGCTCGGCACGTGGTCGGGGTGGTCAGCTTGGTCGAAGGTGATGGGCTTGTCGGACCAGTCTAGGTAGACTGGCGCCGCCACCTTCACCGAGCAGACCTCCCGACGCTCTCGCTTGCGATGCCGAGCGGAGGCATTCGCCGCATGCCCTCCGTAGATCATGAAGCAGTCGTGGACCTTGGGGAACTCTCCTGCTTGGTGATCTTCCTTTTGGTCGTCGTCGTGGGCCCTGCCACCCTCTGCGGGTGGCCCGGCCTTGTGGAAGTGGCGCCGAAGCATGACGCACTCCTCAAGGGTGTGCTTGACGGGCCCCTGATAGTAGGGGCACGGCTCCTTGAGCATCTTGTCGAAGAGGTTAGCACCTCCGGGGGGCTTCCGAGGGTTCTTGTACTCGGCGGCGGCGACAAGGTCCGCGTCGGCAGCGTCGCGTTTCGCTTGCGACTTCTTCTTGCCTTTCTTCTTGGCGCCGCGCGGAGTAGACGCCTCGGGAGCCTCTTCCGACGGGCGGCCCTGGGGCTGCTTGTCCTTTCGGAAGATGGCCTCGACCGCCTCCTGGCCAGAGGCGAACTTGGTGGCGATGTCCATCAGCTCGCTCGCCCTGGTGGGGGTCTTGCGACCCAACTTGCTCACCAGGTCACGGCAGGTGGTGCCGGCAAGGAACGCGCCGATGACATCGGAGTCGGTGATGTTGGGCAGCTCGGTGCGCTGCTTCGAGAATCGCCGGATGTAGTCCCGAAGAGACTCTCCCGGCTGTTGCCGGCAGCTTCGGAGGTCCCAAGAATTCCCGGGGCGCACGTACGTGCCCTGGAAATTGCCGGCGAAGGCTTGGACCAAATCATCCCAGTTGGAGATCTGCCCCGGAGGCAGGTGCTCCAACCAGGCGCGAGCAGTGTCGGAGAGGAACAGGGGGAGGTTGCGGATGATGAGGTTGTCGTCGTCCGTTCCACCCAGTTGACAGGCCAGGCGGTAGTCTGCGAGCCACAATTCCGGCCTCGTTTCCCCCGAGTACTTTGTGATAGTAGTCGGGGGTCAGAACCGGGCCGGAAACGGTGCCCGCCGGATGGCCCGGCTGAAGGCCTGTGGACCGGGTGGTTCGGGCGAGGGACTCCGATCCTCCCCGCTGTCGTAGCGTCCCCCACGCCTGGGGTGGTAGCCTCGGCGCACCCTTTCGTCAAGGCGGGCCCGACGGTCGCGACGATGGTGCTCGTTGCCGAGGTGGCCCGGGGCCGCAGGCGCGGTGTTGCGCGTGCGCCCGGTGTAGACCGAGGCTTCCCGCATGAATCGGGAAGTCGCGGCATGAGGTTCCGAGGGGTACCCCTGCCTTCGGGAGGCAGAGCTCTCGGCTCGCCGGGCCGCAGCGCCTTCCAGGAGATTCTTGAGCTCTCCCTGGATTCGCCGACCCTCGGTGGTTGATGGTTCTGGCATCGCGCGGAGGAGCATCGCTGCGGCTGCCAGGTTCTGACCGACCCCGCTGGATGCGGGTGGCGGCTTGTCCCTGACATCGTTGGCAACGCGGTGCTGGAAACCCTGGGGCAGGTGACGTATTTCTCCGGCCGGGGGTTGGCCCGCCCATACCTGCCCGACGTCCCGGCGGATCGACTCGAGCGCTCCTGCTCCCTCGTCGAGCCTGGCCTGCGCCCCGCGGACTTGCTCGAGCTGTGGGTCGTGACCCCCCGCCGGAACGGGGACCACAGCTAGCTCCCGCGGGATGTCGGCGCGAGGCACCGGCCTAGGGAGATCGCCGCCCTCCGGCATGCCGAGATGGTTGCCTTCGGAGGGATCCTCTAGCTCGACGTGGAAACATTCGCGGCTCGGGCCGCAGTCCTTGTCGTCAAGGCTGTGGCTACCGTCGGAACAGTCGGAGAGGCAGTAGTCACATGCGGTCATAAAGTCCCGCATGGCACTGGGGTTGCCAAATCCAGAGAAATCCCAACAGACGCTGGGATCGTCATCTTCCTCGGACCCAAAGGGCCCGTAGGTCGAGACGTCCGTCAATCGGTCCCAAGGCGACCGCATACGAAACCCCAGAGGGGTTGCACTCGCCTCAACGTGAGCGCCCGCCAAAGCGAGGTCGCTAGGCGGGTTGAGGCCGAGTCGAAATGACGTAGGATGGGAATCAGTCGGTACCTTTTGGTCGACGAGGAGCGACATAGTCACGTCGGGGACTGATTGCGCCGTCGTCTTGGGTACGAGGGCGACGTCCTGCAGACCCTCCGCGAGCGTGCTGGCGTCGTCCACTTGCTCGGGATTGGCGTGTCGCGGGGGGACGGCGCTCGCCTTCGTCTCAAACGCGAGGTCGACGCCCGACGCGCCCTCCGTTGGGGCGCTGGGGACGTCGATTCGCTCGACAGCCGATGGAGCGCGGCCTCCCGCTCGGCCTTGGTTGCCCCGCCTCCTCCTCCGATGGCGGGGGAGAGGACGGGGCGAGCTCGAATGTTGTTCTTCCACCACGCGGGGAAGACGTCGTCGATTCCGCCGCCGGCGGGCGGGCTGTCGGCCGCCATTGTCGTCGTCGCGCGGCGGTGGAAGGAGTATCATGTCGTAGCTGCCGTCGAGAGACATGAACTCGAGACTCCCGAAACGGAGCACCGTCCCGGGTTGGAGAGGTCATTGGAGACTGCCCATCTGGAGCTTGACGGGAAGCTGCTCGTCAACACGCAGCAGGCCCCTACCTGGCGCGCCAACTGTCGGCGTTTCGAGACCGTGGGGTCCCTAAGCCGACGAGTGAGTGTGCCGCGTGCCCCAGCCCAGATGGGTCGAGCGCGTGGGCGAGCGCGAAGGGGGGAAAGCGAGGTGGCCGGAGACGGGTCGTGAGAGAGGTGGAAATCCCGCGGCCTTCGTGTTCGACCCGCGCCCAGGTCGGGTGCGCTTGCAGTAGGGGGTTACAAGCGTCCACGCGGGTGAGGGAAGCGAGCGGCCCCAAGAGAGCGCCTGCCCCGTCCTCGTCCCCGCGCGGCCAACCTTCTCTAAGAAGGCCCTGGTCCTTCCTTTTATAGGCGTAAGGAGAGGATCCAGGTGTACAATGGGGGTGTAGCAGAGTGCTACGTGTCTAGCGGGGGAGAGCTAGCGCCCTAAGTACATGCCAAGGTGGCAGCCGGAGAGATCTTGGCACCCAGCTGGTGTGGTGTCGTGGCTGTCGAAGGGGCAACGGAGCCTGGCGGAGGGACAGCTGTCGAAGCGGTTGGGTCCTTGCTGACGTCCCCCTGCTTCCGTAAGGGAGCTGAGAGCCGCCGTCGTCACCGGGCTAGCGGGGCGTCATCATTGCCTATCTGGCGGAGCTAGCCAGATGGGACACCGGTCTTGTTCTCTGCGGCCCGAGTCGGCTCGGGGTAGGGTGATGATGGCGCTTCCTGTTGACGTGGCGGGCTTGTGCCCTAGGTCGGGCGACGTGGAGGCTCCTCCGAAGCCGAGGTCGAGTCTGTCTTTCGTGGCCGAGGCCGAGCCCGAGCTCCTGGGTCGGGCGAGGCGGAGGTCGTTCGGCAGAGGCCAGGGCGGAGTCCGACCCCTGGGGTCGGGCGAAGCGGACTTCGTCGTCTTCTGGGGCCTAGCCCGAGTCCGAGCCCTGGGTCGGGCGGAGCGGAGTTCGCCGTCTTCCGGGGCCTTAGCCCGAGTCCGAGCCCTGGGTCGGGCGGAGCGGAGTTCGCCGTCTTCCGGGGCCTTAGCCCGAGTCCGAGCCCTGGGTCGGGAGGAGCGGAGTTCGCCGTCTTCCGGGGCCTTAGCCCGAGTCCGAGCCCTGGGTCGGGCGGAGCGGAGTTCGCCGTCTTCCGAGGCCTTAGCCCGAGTCCGAGCCCTGGGTCGGGCGGAGCGGAGTTCGTCGTCTTCCGGGGCCTTAGCCCGAGTCCGAGCCCTGGGTCGGGCGGAGCTTCCTATGGCGCCTTTGGCAAGGCCTGACTGCCTGTCAGTCTCACTCTGTCAAGTGGCACTGCAGTCGGAGTGGCGCAGACGGCGCTGTCCTTCTGTCAGACCGGTCAGTGGAGCGGCGAAGTGACGGCGATCACTTCGGCTCTGCCGGGGGGCGAGCGTCAGGATAAAGGTGTCAGGCTACCTTTGCGTTAAATGCTCCTGCGACTCGGTCGGTCGGCGCGGCGATTTAGTCAGGGTTGCTTCTTAGCGAAGGCAAGGCCTCGGGCGAGCCGGAGATGTGTCCGCCGCTAAAAAGGGGGCCTCGGGCGAGACGGAAACACCTCGGGGTCGGCTGCCCTTGCCCGAGGCTAGGCTCGGGCGAGGCGTGATCGAGTCGCTCGTATGGACTGATCCCTGACTTAATCGCACCCATCAGGCCTCTGCAGCTTTATGCTGATGGGGGTTACCAGCTGAGAATTAGGCGTCTTGAGGGTACCCCTAATTATGGTCCCCGACAAATATACACAATTTGATGATATTCAAACATGAATATTTAGATAACTATTGCATATATAATAGTATCTGTGTGCATTTATATATAATACAACAGGTGTGTAAAGTAATGTTTCAGGTAGATAGAGCAATACAAAAGTGCATAATATCTTGACCAATATTCATAAACATCTGTACAAATGTGCATAAACAGTATTGACGGTGTGCATATATATCAATACCAATATGCATATACATGTTACTAATATTATGTAAAAATACTATCTGCAAACTCATGAATAGATACCTGAACCGGAGTCGTTGCCTATGTCTTTGAAGGCCGAGCGATACAACGGATCTAAAAGAAATGCAGATGCTCTACAATCGGGGCTCCTGAACCAAAGAGAGATACAATGAGCGATGCAATGAGCCGATTAGAGAAATGTATAATCGGATACAAATCACACATAACTAAAAACTAAGGGAAACAATCAAACCGACTTCAAATCGACAAAAATACTTCAAAGATCGACGGAAACCTCGATGTATTTCAAGTTGGATGGATTACCTGGAACTTCTCGGGAAAGCAATGACTCTTCAATCGGGGCTCCAATGTTCGGAGATTGAAGGAGCGCAGCTGGATTGGAGCCGCGGAAATCACCTGGCAAGTCGCCTCGGCCGTAGGGAAAGTTGCCTCGGACGTAGGGGTTAAGGGGTTTCCTTCTTGTTCGGCGGATGCAGAAGCTGGAATCCTGGACTCGCGCTGCATGATGCATACACGGACGGACGGATCCGTACGTCTATGCGGCCGTGGTGAAGCCGCCAGCTGTGCTGATGGCACGGCCCGACACTCCTGTTTGCGACGACATGTGGGCTCTCCCCGTCCGTCACCGTCTCAAACCGCACGTGTACAAGTGGTATAGATAATTATTCTATTTAAATCCTAATTATATAGACACGGTATAGGAGTTTATATATCCATGTGGATAGAGATAATTCGAAAATGATCTATGTGTGGATGCAGAGCACCAAAATCTAATGGATATGGAGTATCCAATATTATAACACAGATTATCCGATGTTAAAAATTGGGGTTTGGCAAGTACATAGAAGACATAAAGTCGGTCGACAAATGATTGATTATTGCCTAAGTTATTTTGTAGTAGTACAAAAACTTATATTCGGCCACCCAAATCACCACCATTCGGCTTATTTAGTAGTAGTACCAAACATTACGACGTCTTTTTTATCCAGGCAATGAACGGATTTGCATGATCGCGTCTACTGTTAAAAGTGCAGATTGCAGAGGACTAAAGGGCAGAAATTAAAGAAGCTTCTTCTAGTTAGTTAATTAAGCATCTATATTTTGTTCACTACTTTTATACTCGATGAACTTCTATTAAGTTTTGTTTGCTGCCAAGTATTTGACATAACGTAATACTATTCATTATTTATTACTATTTATTATTTATGAATTATGTTGATTGCTATAAAAAATAGACATAGAATGTAGACATGTATTATCCTATCTTTAAAATTCGCTTCTGTTGCGACGCCGGTTGTCAGGTACCTAGGAACAGGGTACCCATAGCAAAGGCCCACATACTCTCTTCGACCTATCCACCAAACAAGACTGTGAGGCGAGGCGAACGATCAACTCCCCATCTAGCAAGTCTGAGGCGGGGCGAATGACCAAGCCTCCGCCGAGCGAATCTGCGAGGCGGGGTGAACGATCGAAACCTTGTCGAGCAGATCCACAATGAAGGAAGCTGGGCCGACGTTGTGTAACACCCCTGGTGTTACTGTTACTAAAACTTGAGCATAACATCATGAGCATTGGCATTTGCATATGTTTGACACACTTAGAATGCATTTACTAGGCCAAAGATTTCAAACAAGTTGTATTGTTATAGCATTTTGCAAATAAGACCCTAGTATAAGATCTTTAACCCTAAAGGGGATCCTGAAGGGTAAAACAAGAGCCAAATAGAGAAAACTCCAAAGACTAAGTAAAATAGTCATAAAATATTACTAAGAATGGGTTTAAGTTGCATTTACACCCCTGAGATACCAGAAACCTTAATTGAGACCCTGGAAAACCCTCAATTCAAATCCTAGGGGCCTATGTGCAAAAATAGTGCACTTGTGGGCTAAAGTGCAAAAACCATGTTAAATAAGTATCCTAAGTCATTTGGATCACAAATATGTGGATTTGCAATTTAAACCCTAAGTTTTGGGCTTATATGCAAAAAAGCCACATTTCTTCTCAAATGCCTAAGTCTGAAATCAGTAGTTTGGCTCAACTTTGGAGCTTTATAATTTTCAAATTAGTGAGAATTTGCCCTAGGTCACCACAACAATTTTGTAGCTCTATTAAAGGAGAATAACTTTGCTTAAGAGTGAAAGCATGGTTATTGAGAAGAAATTGAAGAAAAATGGGTCTGAAGTCATGCTGTCAGACTACTTAATGTCTGAAACCAGACTAACAGTGGGATGGCATGAACTTCAAGCTCAATTCTAAGCAAGATCCAGTGACTTTTTGTGGGAGCACGATATAGCAAAGTTATAGCTGGTTTGTAGCCCTACAATTTTGCTGTAGAACCTCGGATTAGTTGCCATATGAGTTTGAGGGAAAATCGAGCTCAAAGATTGACTGTCAGGCCAACTGAATGGAGCTCGCCATGGTACAGTGTCCCAAATGGATCAGGCCGCCAGCACGACAACCTCATCGCTAACGACCCATCCGCACCGCGATTTGCGTCGGATTCAGGATGATCGGGTGGCGAGCATCTCCGTGCGAAGATCCTTTTGCTCTAGGTAAGATCGCCGCGGTGGAGAGCAATAACTCCGGCTGCCACGTGGCCACTCCTCCTTCCGGCCATGTCCGATCACCGGCGCCGCTCTCCTCTGTTCGTCCACGCCATCACTGATTTGACTGCTTTACGGCCGCGGTTTGAACGTGGCAAGCTCTAAGGGAAGTACCGCGCTCGGTGTCGTCGTTGATCGCCAGCTAAGGCCGGCGATGGTTATCGCCATGGCCATGGCAGTGGTCACTGCGCCAATAAATTCCCCTCATCCCCACTTCCTCCGTTCAAATCAACCGAGCTCCATCCTTCATCTCTAAATTGCGAAGCCGTAGCACCTGCTTCCACCCTCGATTAGTCGCCCTAGCCAGAGAATCGCCGTTTTCCCCCAAATCAGTCTGTCGCGCCACCAAGAACAGCCCGCCCATGGCCGGCTTGCTCTAGTAAGTCACTGTCCAATCCACGTGTTGTTTTCATGCCTCTGCATGCTTGCGAAGCTCACGGTGGCGTCCGTTTGCTCAAGTCGACCATGGTTTGGCGGGAACGTGTGCTCACGAACTCGGTGTCCGCCATGATCATGGGCAGACGGCTCCCAGTGGGGTTCATGTCAAGTTAATGGTTGTTCCTAGATCGTCTTAGGTCGGTGAAGCCTCCCCGATAGTTAGCCTGAGCAGTCATCACCGGCCATGGCCGATACGGAACACGTCAGGGATGAACGATGAGCGCGCCACGGTCAGGGAGCTTGTTGGGAAAGAAAAGAAAGTCCAGGGACCTTTGTGTAAGCGGTCAGCGAGACGTTGAATAGTAGCCAAGGATTCTTAGCACATTATCCAGATCATTGGGGGCCTTTCTGCAAAGTCGCCAGCGCGCGCGCGAGCGCTCGCGCGTTTCTGCCTGGACTTGGGCCGTCTGGGCTGCTTCCGGCGCAATACTATTCATAGATTTCCCTTTTCTTTTTCTTCCAGAGCCAAATGAATTCTAGAAAATTGTAGAAAAATCCTAAAAATGTCAAACCAATTTTTCTAGATTCCTTATTTTTCATAGTATTTAATAAAAATAGTTGACTAATTTTTAGGGCAAATAGGGAATTTTGGAGTAATTAAAATAGCTTAAAACATTGTTTTTGGATTTTTAGAAAATAGATAATAAGTCCAAAAATGCCCAAACTTTTTATATGAACTCAAAACATTATTTAGAAGCTTTGGGTAGAATTTGGTTTGGTTTGGACCTTTTTTGATAATTAGAACCCAAAACCCCCACCCCCTGCTCTTTGAACTTCACTATTGACTCCCGAAACCCGAGTTTCCCGGAGAACCATGAAGGAAAATTGTATTCAAGAACTTTAGATAATAAATTCTTATTATCTATGCACTCTCATGAGCATTACATGGCATTCATTCTTATATACATATATATGGTTATCTTTAGAAAACGAAGAAGAGGTTGAGGTAGAAGAGGAGAAGACTTCACCACCACCACCTGCGGAACCTCATGCAGGGAATTGTTTTTACTTTGACATCTGCGGATCCGAGCCTGACTCACCTATAAATGAAGGCAAGCCCCGGTGCATTTGCCACCTCCTTGTGTTTTAAAAACCTTTTTCACTTGCTTTATGCATTAGGTGATAGGAGTTGATTACCAAAACAATTCCTACATTACCTTCCTTGAATTTGATTACCTTCCTTGATTACCGTTTTACAAAAGGTTTTTAATGCTTAGCCTTTCCTTAGAAAAACAATTGTTTTGTTTTTACCAAAGATGATATGGCAAAAGAGGGTGGGATGTTTTCGAAAACAAAACTTGATGGTGGATCCATCATGGCCGTGATGGGTTCAACATCGGAAAAGATGTACCTCTGCCAGGTACCAAGCTTTGGGTTTGAAATGATTAAAATGAGACCGGGTGGGTGACTTGCACGAGAAGAGAGTCTCGGTGTAGTGTCTCCGTCTGAGTCGATTAAGGGCCGTGTCGATGTAGGCTTGTTGACCGAGGACCCTTTAACTGGTCACATGCCTCATCATGGGTAAGCCTTGCCTCAGGCAGACTAAGGCCAGAATAAGATAACACGCAATGGGCGTGGAGCGGTGGCGAGAGTAGCGTGTACCCTCCATGGCAAGAGGCTGGACGGTGGTGTATCTGTGCTCTCGGTTGACGTGAACCTGATCTGGTCTTAAGAACCCCGGTAGCGGGTTGACATATGCAAGGGTTAAGTTCTACATATGTCGTGTGATCGGAGATCCTCAGCCGAGTATAATCGATTCGGATCACCGTACCTTCGCGGTTATGAAGACTTGGTCACTACCCTATACGTAGAACTCCAGTAAAGATAAAGGGATTGTTAAGAAAGTGGCTAGTGCAGGTCAAGTGTTTGAACTAGGGTAGAAAGAACTCTAGATGCAGGTAATTTTACCTAACATTACAATAAAACTGGATTTTTAAGGATCCACTTTTAGTAAGCATTTTTGCAAAACAGAGTCTTTGACCATTGAGAAACCTTACCTTGACTCCCTTATAACCAGCATACCCTTGAGAGTCTTTTCTTTAGTTGGGTTAGTCTTGCTGAGTAATTCCATACTCAGGGTTTTATTCCCTATTGTTTTTAGGTGAGGAAGCAACAAACTTTTGTTGTTTCTGTTCCAAGGTGGTCCCAAAAGAAGAAAAGCAAGAATAAAGCTGCGGGAGGAAGAGTTCCTCCATAAGAGCTTTTGTTTAAAACTTATCGGGAGGAGTTTTTGCCTCCCTTGGTGTGGAATAATATTACTCCACACTCATAAGTTATATCCTGGTCTATAATATATATATATATAACTTTGTCTTACTTTTTAAATAAATGTAAGTTTGTGTAATCGCTTCCGCATTTCCGTATCTCCGATGATCTGTAATGTCTGCGTGACGGGTGAAACGCTCTTGGGAAAGGTAAGAAAAGCAGATACCGAACTTGTCAAGTGATTCGGGGGCGCCTACAGGGTTGTCTGAGGTCCGTTGGACAAGGACAACTGTAGTGGAGCCTAATTACTTGGGAGTTTCCGTCACAGCTGGTATCGGAGCGAAGCCCTTCTCTGCAGATATTATAAGACATCTTCAAAAGAATTTTCTAAAGACTTATCTAGAAAAATTTCTTCCCCTCTTATCCACTATCTGAAGAGTTTATCTTAAAGACCAGATGGTAGGAGTGCAACATATAGAAGGTGTGAATCAACTAAGGTTGATTCTGTAATTACACATGCATCATGCTAAGAACTATGTTAATAAGATTTTCCCCTTAGAAAATGCCACCGCGCACGAGGAAAACCACGCGCAAGCATACTGGCCCCATTGGTGTGCCACGTCATCAACTTGCCCCAAGACACGAGGATAGCAGTAGTGGGAGTAATGATCCGATTGGGGATCTTGAAGCGCAAGTGAATCGACTTCAAACAGAACTCCGACGCAGGACTGACATCTGGGTTGCGGATGGCGACAGAATTAATGAATTAAGAAGCGACATCTGCCGCCTGTAAGATCAGCTCGCAGATCGAGATTTAGCACTCGACTGGGCGGTTCAGTCTCGTTCGATTGCCTGGGCTAAGGAGGCAAAAGCTCGAGACAGAGTAGAAGAGCTTAGCTCGGCTATCGATAACCTGCAGGCTTATTGCAATACTCTACATGAAGAAGTTCATGTATTGTATTCACAATTGCACCCCAATACACCTGCGGATCCTGTCGGGGCAGAAGCCGGACCTTCTCATGTAGCGGGAGAAGCTTTTGGTGGTGAATTGGACCTTTTTAGGCCTCCTCCCTCTATGAAGTTGGTCGATGAGTGGTCTCCTACGCCCGACAATGAGGCTGCTGAGAGCAATGGGAAGCAGGAGTAGAATAGTACAGTATAGTTGTAGAAAAAGTAGTGTTATTGTATAATGGGTACTGTAATCCTGTTGTAAAAATTCAAGTCTGTAACATTACTCTTTTTAGTAATGTAAAATGGATGGTTTTCTTTGGCACATCATATTATTTTCAAATGTTTGTTGCCACAGATGCCTTCCCGGACTCGTGCTCAGGATGGGGCTAGTACCTCTCGTGGGAGGGAGGCAATGCCAAACCCACCTCCAGTCCCTCCCACACTTGCCGAGGCTATCGCTACCTTGGTAAATGCTACAGTAGATAATACCCGCTTCCTGCGGGAGATGGAAGGTCAGCAACTTCAACAACAAGGCAGGCGGGGCTATCTGCAAGGGCCCCGTGAGACATCTTATTTGGACTTCTCCGAAATGCGCCCACTGTTGTTCGTCAAGGCAGAAGACCCTTTAGAGGCGAAGTATTGGATCCGCGTCATTGAGCAGAAATTTGGACTTCTTCGATGTTCTGAAACTCAGAAGCCCCTGTTCGCAGCTCAGCAATTGCGTGGCCCTGCCAGCACTTGGTGGGGAAACTTTATGGCCGTTCAGCCGGCCAATCATCAAATTACATGGGAAGAATTCAAGCTGGCCTTCCGTGAACATTACATACCTGAAGGAGTACTCCACATGAAACATGAGGAATTCATGAAGTTGAAGCAAGGCGGAGATACTGTCACCCAGTATCTCAATAAATTTAATCACTTATCTCAGTATGCAATTGACCAAGTCAACACCGACACAAAGAAGAAGAACTGTTTCATGCGGGGTTTAAATGATTGGATGCAAAGGAAAATGGCTACCTGCATCAACCTCACCTATGGAAGGGCTGTCAGCACAGCGCTGGCAGTCGAATCTAAATATACAAGTTCTGAAAAGATCAAGGGGAGTGGAGGTAACAGGCCTAATCAGGGCCCCAAGAAAAGGCAACAGTTAGTTATCCGGCCTTTTAATCAGGGTCGTTCTTCAGCACGCCCACCCTCCTTCCCATTCAAACAACCAGTGTTCATCCGTCCCAATGCTACCCCTACTACAACAAGTCAGCCGGGTGCCCTGGCACTCGTTTCCCGGCCATTCCCAGTTCATCAACAGGATGTTTCAATTGCGGAAAATCTGGACATTTTATTAAGGATTGCCCTTATCCGAAGCAAAATCGCACAAACAATCAACAAGGTACTGGGAATTCTTCTCAAGCTAAGGGAAATGCGGGCAAGAATACAAAGAAGACGGGACAAATTTACTACACTCAAGTGGCCACTACGCCGGACGGTGAACTGGTAATGATGGGTACGTTCCTTGTGGCCAATCATCCCGCAATTATTCTCTTTGATTCTGGTGCTTCACATACATTCATCAGCAAGAAATTTGTGGAGCAACATTGTATTTCATACCATGAATCAAAAGAAGGGTTTAAAATTCAGTCACCTGGGGGACAAATCTTTACTAGGGAAGTGGCTTTCCAAGTGCCTATAACATTGGCCGGACGAGACTTTCCTACTAATATGATTGTTCTAAAAGGCCAAGATGTAGATGTGATTTTGGGCATGAATTGGTTGGCCAAACATAAAGCAACCCTCAACACTGATCAGAGAACCATCAGGTTGAGTCATAATCAAGAATAAATTCTTTTGTCTATCCCCATTCCAACCAAAACTACTGGCAGAGTTTATGAAGCCATTATACCAGAGATCAAGGATATTCCGGTAGTATGTGAGTTCCCAGATGTCTTCCAGAGGATTTGCCTGGATTGCCACCTAAAAGAGATGTAGAGTTTGTAATTGAGTTGAAGCCCGGTACGGCTCCCATTTCTAGAAGATCGTACCAAATGCCTCCAAATGAGCTGGCAGAACTGAAGATTCAATTACAAGATCTACTAGAGAAAGGATTCATCCGGCCAAGCTCGTCACCATGGGGTTGTCCAGCCATATTCGTCAAGAAGAAGGATCAAACTTTACGGATGTGTGTGGATTATCGACCCCTGAATGAGGTCACTATCAAGAACAAGTACCCTCTTCCACGGATTGACATTCTATTTGATCAACTGACTGGAGCGAGGGTATTCTCCAAGATTGATCTCAGATCGGGCTATCATCAGATCCATATTCGGCCCGAGGATATACCAAAAACCGCATTCACTACGTGGTATGGTTTATTTGAATATTTGGTAATGTCTTTCGGACTGACGAATGCTCCTGCCCACTTCACTTATCTGAAGAACTCGGTATTCATGCCCGAGTTAGACAAATTTGTGGTGGTCTTCATAGATGATATTTTGATATATTCAAAGAATGAAGAGGAGCATGCTCAACATTTACGGGTCGTATTAATGCGCTTGAGAGAACATCAAGTATATGCTAAGTTCAGTAAATGCGCGTTTTGGCTGGAAGAAATTCAATTTCTAGGACACATGTTATCTGCCAGGGGGATTGCGGTAGATCCCAGCAAGGTCAAGGATATCTTGGAGTGGAAACCCCCAACCACTGTTCATCAAGTTTGAAGTTTCCTTGGACTGGCTGGTTATTACCGCCGATTTATACCAGATTTTTCTAAGCTTGTGAAACCAATCACAAGTCTATTGAAGAATGAGACTAAATTCAATTGGTCTTCAGCTTTTGAGAAATTGAAGACGTTATTAACCACTGCTCCGGTATTGGCTCAACTGGACATTAATAAGCCCTTTGATGTGTATTGTGACGCATCGGGCAGTGGTCTCGGCTGCGTATTATTGCAAGAGGGCCAAGTAATTGTGTATGCTTCAAGGCAGTTACGCCGGCATGAGGAGCATTATCCCACTCATGATCTGGAGCTAGCTGCAGTGGTTCATGCCCTGAAGATATGGCGTCATTATCTATTGGGAAATGCCTGTCACATTTATACAGACCACAAAAGTTTGAAATACATCTTTACCCAGTCGGAACTCAATATGAGACAAAGGAGATGGCTCGAGCTGATCAAGGATTACGAATTAGAGATCCATTATCACCCAGGCAAAGCAAATGTAGTGGCAGATGCACTCAGTCGCAAGGCCTCTTGCCATTGTTTAACTATGAGGACTTCTGACATTACATTGTGCCAGGAGATAGAAAACCTGAACCTGGGAATGATTCAGCATGGGACTTCAAATCACTTGAAGCTAGAGTCAGTCATCTTACAAAGGATAATTGACGCACAGAAAAATGATGAGGGTATGAAACATATACGTGAGAAGATAAGGGCTGGAAAAGCCAATTGTTTCCGAGAAGACGATCAAGGCGTGGTATGGTTTAACAACCGCATAGTGGTGCCTAAAAATGAAGGGGTCCGCCAGCAAATTTTGGATGAAGCACATCTTAGTCACTATTCTATTCATCCCGGAAGCACTAAGATGTATCAAGATCTGAAACAACATTATTGGTGGACGAAGATGAAAATTGAAATTGCACGCTATGTGGCTAGATGTGACACTTGTAAACGTATCAAGGCCATACACATGAAGGTTGCTGGTCCATTACAATCTTTACCAATCCCAACATGGAAATGGGAAGATATAAGTATGTACTTTATTGTGGGATTGCCCAGGACTGCCAAAGGGTATGATTCTATCTGGGTTATCGTTGATCGACTCACAAAGATTGCCCACTTCCTAACCGTCAGGGTAAAATACACAGTGGCCACTTATGCAACATTATACATTGCCCGTATTCTCAGTTTGCATGGTATTCCGAAGACGATAGTGTCAGATCGTGGATCGCAATTCGTGTCCAAATTCTGGGAATAACTTCATAAATCCCTGGGAACTAAATTGCTCCACAGTTCAGCCTATCACCCTCAAACCAGTGGGCAGACTGAGAGGGTCAATCAAATACTTGAAGATATGCTACGGGCATGTGTGCTGGAATTCCCACAGAAATGGATGAATGTTTACCACTAGCGGAGTTCTCATATAATAATAGCTATCAAGAAAGTGTCAAGATGGCACCCTTTGAACCTTTATATTGACGACGATGTCGTACTCCGCTAAATTGGTCTGAACCTGGTGAGAGGTACTTCTTCAGGCCCGATATGGTGAAAGAGACCGAAGAAAAGGTTCAAAGAATCATTCATAATTTGAAGAAGGCTCAAGCTCGTCAGAAAAGTTATGCAGATAAACGGTGGATGCCCTTATATTTTCTAGTGGGGGATTATGTTTATCTGAAGGTCTCTCCAATGAAGGGTATATCGCGTTTCGGGGTTAAAGGAAAGCTTGCACCCCGGTACATTGGTCCTTTCCCTATACTTGAGCAATGTGGACCAGTGGCATACCGACTCCAACTACCCGAAACCTTGTCTGCTGTACACAATGTATTCCACGTGTCTTAGCTAAAGAAGTGTCTTTGGGTTCCAGATCGAACTATTGAAGTAACAGATGTTGTCCTTGAACCGGACTTGACATATTCTGAGCGCCCTATTCGAGTCTTGGATCAAAAGGATAGGATTACCCGAAGAAAAACTCTCAAGTTTTACAAGATATAGTGGAACCAGCATTCCGAAGATGAGGCTACTTGGGAAACTCAAGACTTCTTAGATAAAAATTTCCTAGGCTTTTTAGCCTCTTGTAATTTGTAAAGTGTACAACATTGTTGTAATAAAAGAGTGAGCCCCAAACCCACCCCTGCCTTGAACCAAAACTCAGGAAATAAAAACGTGAAGCATTTCCTTTTCCATTACTTACCCTAGGACTTTTAATCTCGGGACGAGATTCTTTTATGGGGGGAAGGATGTAACATCCCTGGTGTTACTGTTACTAAAACTTGAGCATAACATCATGAGCATTGGCATTTTCATATGTTTGACACACTTAGAATGCATTTACTAGGCCAAAGATTTCAAACAAGTTGTATTGTTATAGCATTTTGCAAATAAGACCCTAGTATAGGATCTTTAACCCTAAAGGGGATCCTGAAGGGTAAAACAAGAGCCAAATAGAGAAAACTCCAAAGACTAAGTAAAATAGTCATAAAATATTACTAAGAATGGGTTTAAGTTGCATTTACACCCCTGAGATACCAGAAACCTTAATTGAGACCCTGGAAAACCCTAAATCCAAATCCTAGGGGCCTATGTGCAAAAATAGTGCACTTGTGGGCTAAAGTGCAAAAATCATGTTAAATAAGTATCCTAAGTCATTTGGATCACAAATATGTGGATTTGCAATTTAAACCCTAAGTTTTGGGCTTATATGCAAAAAAGCCACATTTCTTCTCAAATGCCTAAGTCTGAAATCAGTAGTTTGGCTCAACTTTGGAGCTTTATAATTTTCAAATTAGTGAGAATTTGCCCTAGGTCACCACAACAATTTTGTAGCTCTATTAAAGGAGAATAACTTTGCTTAAGAGTGAAAGCATGGTTATTGAAAAGAAATTGAAGAAAAATGGGTCTAAAGTCATGCTGTCAGACTACTTAATGTCTGAAACCAGACTAACAGTGGGATGGCATGAACTTCAAGCTCAATTCTAAGCAAGATCCAGTGACTTTTTGTGGGAGCACGATATAGCAAAGTTATAGCTGGTTTGTAGCCCTACAATTTTGCTGCAGAGCCTCGGATTAGTTGCCATATGAGTTTGAGGGAAAATCGAGCTCAAAGATTGACTGTCAGGCCAACTGAATGGAGCTCGCCATGGTACAGTGTCCCAAATGGATCAGGCCACCAGCACGGCAACCTCACCGCCGACGACCCATCCGCACCGCGATTTGCGCCGGAGTCAGGATGATCGGGTGGCAAGCATCTCCGCGCGAAGATCCTTTTGCTCTGGGTAAGATCGCCGTGGTGGAGAGCAATAACTCCGGTTGCCACGCGGCCACTCCTCCTTCTAGCCATGTCCGATCACCGGCGCCGCTCTCCTCTGTTCATCCACGCCATCACTGATTTGACTGCTTTACTGCCGCGGTTGAACGTGGCAAGCTCTAAGGGAAGTACCGCGCTCGGTGCCGTCGTTGATCGCCAGCTAAGGCCGGCGATGGTTATCACCATGGCCATGGCAGTGGTCACTGCACCTATAAATTCCCCTCATCCCCACTTCCTTCGTTCAAATCAACCGAGCTCCATCCTTCATCTCTAAATTGCGAAGCCGTAGCACCTGCTTCTACCCTCGATTAGTCGCCCTAGCCGGAGAATCGCCGTTTTCCCCCAAATCAGTCTGCCGCGCCACCAAGAACAGCCCGCCCGTGGCCGGCTTGCTCTAGTAAGTCACTGTCCAATCCACGTGTTGTTTTCATGCCTCTGCATGCTTGCGAAGCTCACGGTGGCGTCCGTTTGCTCAAGTCGACCATGGTTTGGCAGGAACGTGTGCTCACGAACTCGGTGTCTGCCATGATCGTGGCTAGACGGCTCCCAGTGGGGTTCATGTCAAGTTAATGGTTGTTCCTAGATCGTCTTAGGTCGGTGAAGCCTCCCCGATAGTTAGCCTGAGCAGTCATCACCGGCCATGGCCGGTACGGACCACGTCAGGGATGAACGATGAGCGCGCCGCGGTCAGGGAGCTTGTTGGGGAAGAAAAGAAAGTCCACGGACCTTTGTGTAAGCGGTCAGCGAGACGTTGAATAGTAGCTGAGGATTCTTAGCACATTCTTCAGATCATTGGGGGCCTTTCTGCAAAGTCGCCAGCGCACGCGCGGGCGCTCGCGCATTTCTGCCTGGACTTGGGCCGTCTGGGCTGCTTCCGGCCCAATACTATTCACAGATTTCCCTTTTCTTTTTCTTCCAGAGCTAAATAAATTCTAGAAACTGGTAGAAAAATCCTAAAAATGTCAAACCAATTTTCCTAGATTCCTTATTTTTCATAGTATTTAATAAAAATAGTTGACTGATTTTTAGGGCAAATAGGGAATTTTGGAGTAATTAAAATAGCTTAAAACATTGTTTTTGGATTTTTAGAAAATAGATAATAAGTCCAAAAATGCCCAAACTTTTTATATGAACTCAAAACATTATTTAGAAGCTTTGGATAGAATTTGGTTTGGTTTGGACCTTGTTTGATAATTAGAACCCAAAACCCCCACCCCCTGCTCTTTGAACTTCACTATTAACTCCGGAAACCCTAGTTTCCCGGAGAACCGTGAAGAAAAATTGTATTCAAGAACTTTAGATAATAAATTCTTATTATCTTTGCACTCTCATGAGCATTACATGGCATTCATTCTTATATACATATATATGGTTATCTTTAGAAAACAAAGAAGAGGTTGAGGTAGAAGTGGAGAAGACTTCACCACCACCACCTGTGGAACCTCAGGCAGGGAATTGTTTTTACTTTAACATCTGCGGATCCGAGCCTGACTGACCTATAAACGAAGGCAAGCCCCAGTGCATTTGCCACCTCCTTGTGTTTTAAAAACTTTTTTCACTTGCTTGATGCATTAGGTGATAGGAGTTGATTACCAAAACAATTCCTACATTACCTTCCTTGAATTTGATTACCTTCCTTGATTACCGTTTTACAAAAGGTTTTTAATGCTTAGCCTTGCCTTAGAAAAATAAATGTTTTGTTTTTACCAAAGATGATATGGCAAAAGAGGGCAGGATGTTTTTGAAAACAAAACTTGATGGTGGATCCATCATGGCCGTGATGGGTTCAACATCGGAAAAGATGTACCTCTGCCAGGTACCAAGCTTTGGGTTTGAAATGATTAAAATGAGACCGGGCGGGTGACTTGCACGAGAAGAGAGTCTCGGTGTAATGTCTCCGTCTGAGACGATTAAGGACCGTGTCGATGTAGGCTTGCTGACCGAGGACCCTTTAACTGGTCACATGCCTCGTCATGGGTAAGCCTTGCCTCGGGCAGACTAAGGCCAGAATAAGATAACACGCAATGGGCGTGGAGCGGTGGCGAGAGTAGCGTGTACCCTCCATGGCAAGAGGCTGGATGGTGGTGTATCTGTGCTCTCGGTTGACGTGAATCCGATCTGGTCTTAAGAACCCCGGTGGCAGGTTGACATATGCAAGGGTTAAGTGCTACATATGTCGTGTGATCTGAGATCCTCAACTATGTATAATCGATTCACTTTTACCTAACATGACAATAAAACTGGATTTTTAAAACTGGATTTTACCTAACATGACAATAAAACTGGATTTTTAAGGATCCACTTTTAGTAAGCATTTTTGCAAAACAGAGTCTTTGATCATTGAGAAACCTTACCTTGACTCCCTTATAACCAGCATACCCTTGAGAGTCTTTTCTTTAGTCGTGTAAGTCTTGCTGAGTAATTCCATACTCAGGGTTTTATTCCCTATTGTTTTTAGGTGAGGAAGCAACAAACTTTTGTTGTTTCTGTTCCAAGGTGGTCCCAAAAGAAGAAAATTAAGAATAAAGCTGCGGGAGGAAGAGTTCCTCCATAAGAGCTTTTGTTTAAAACTTATCGGGAGGAGTTTTTGCCTCCCTTGATGTGGAATAATATTACTCCGCACTCATAAGTTATATCCTGGTCTGTAATATATATATAAAACTGTCTTACTTTTTAAATAAATGTAAGTTTGTTTAGTCGCTTCCGCATTTCTGTATCTCCGTGATCTGTATTGTTTGCGTGATGGGTGAAACGCTCTTGGGAAAGGTAAGAAAAGCAGATACCGAACTTGTCAAGTGATTCGGGGACGCCTACAGGGTTGTCTGAGGTCCGTTGGACAAGGACAACTGTAGGTGGGCCTAATTACTTGGGAGGTTCCGTCACACGTTGTCGGCCCACGACAGCCACGACAAGACACAACATCACCAAACAACGTCTAGACCGTACATACATTACCAAAAGGTCTCTGGCAGACACGATGGAACAACACCACATGCTACCACAGATATACCCTCATTGACTCATGGGGCTAGTCAACTCCAATTGCGGAGACGTCAACGCCAGAGTCTCTACAGTGGCCCATACACCGGAAAGGACGAGACAATACCTCATACCAGGTGAATAGCTACGTAAGTTGGATAGTGACACAAGGAGTATGACGGAAGATTGAGCTATACTAGACACAACCCTAAACCTCGCCGTAAGCCCACTTTGTGGGACCCACCAGGTACAACAACGTTGTCACCGGGCAAGCTATAGTGATGGAAAGCGAACGGCACGGAACGTCGTATCGGGAGCATGCTAGCGCACGCCTTGCAGACGACATCAATACGGCTAGAGCGGCCCAGGGGCAACAAGCCGAGGACTCCCTAGATGAATACAAGTCCCAACTGTAAAGTCCACCCTTGAGATAGAAAAGGGTGGGACAATCTCCCTTCTACACACAAGCACATTGGCTGTTACATGCTCCTGAGCAATACAACTATTAGCACTATAGTGGACTAGGCCCTCGGCCTTAACCAGTATAACATTGTGTCTCAGTTCCTAGCTCGGATCCTCGTGATCCACCATTTAGAGTAAGTCCGCACTTGCATTCCCCACCGAACACAAATCTAATGTCCCCGGTTTTCGAAACCACGACAGTTGACACGCCAGATAGGGGGCCGCAAGCGTGCCTAAGCGACTTTTTTCACTCTGATGGCTAGCTATTTATCGTTTGCCGGGGGCAAGACTTTCGCTCTCGGGAACCGGATCAACTTCGGCTCCCTCGACTTCCTCGCCCATGAGACCAGCGAACTCCGCCTCGTTAGCCACAATGTGGCCAATGCCATATGCCCGGGGCCTAAGCATTCCACCCAGACCAAGGCAGAAAAATGACGCATCAAAAGGTGCGCCGCCGCCCTCAAGCAGCGGCGCCTCAACGCATTTGCCGCTGCCGCTAAGCGGCAGGCAGAAGCAATCCCACCATCAGCCATTGTGCCCGTCGTCAGTCACCAACCTGCATCCATCCTCGACCTCCTCAAGAGAGACTAAAGCAGTGCCTCGATGGAGCCTAGCTTGGACTCCGACGAGGCACAAAAAAGAGCCTGCTTCATGGCCATGCCACCATGAGGCGACAATGGAGGGAGAGACTTGGAGTCCCCCAACCAAGAAGAAGAATACCAGCGCCAGCGTCAAGCACGCATCCTCGCCTGCAAGGCTGTCCTCTGACAGCAGCAGGAGGAGCTCGACGCACTCGTCGAGAGGCGAACGGGTCGTGCCTTCTCATAGTGTTGTGGCCCATCTCCAAACAGCATCCTCACCCACGCTAGGCCGAGCTGTACAACCGTGGAGCTACTGGACCGCCTCCTTAGGCAGGCCAGTTAATGCAACGTGGGCCAATGCCTACTGCCACACCGGCAGCTGGACCGCCGCGCCGCTTGGGCCTCCCGGCCGCTCCTACTGCACCCGTGGGCCACGCGAGCTCGCCGCCTCGCCCGCTGCCTCGGGCCTCCGTGCGTGGAGCCACCCTCGCGGGTCAGCAGTCCTGCACTGCTGACAGTAACTTCAGTCCATGGATCGATCATGGTGCACTTCAGTCCATGGATCGATCATGGTGCACTTCAGTCCTGCACTTCAGTCCATGGATCGATCATGGTGCAATGCTGACTGTCTCTGCCTGCAGCTACTTCGACAACTACTGAACTACGGCATCATCATGAACACAAAAGGACATATTGTAGTAGCCACAAATAACACGTACTAGAGCAGAGCTTGCACAGAACTGCAAGAAAGCAAGAACCATATCATTAATCCATCATGAACCCCTGGTTCTAACATACATTGAACAACTCAACAAAGCCACTGCTAAATAAGAACTGAGGCTCTTGAACCAAATACTTGAAATCTGCCTTTGTGTACCAGATACTTGTTGTGCAGGGTGGTGCTTGTTGGCGGACCAGATTCTTTTATCATTGTGATGGATGAAAACATTCTTATTAGGACGGTGCTCTAGAAGGGAATTGGTTGATCAAGGAGCATGGATATCCACTCTTTCAGTAACTTCGAATCCGTGTATCCGTCTATCTCCTTGTACATTGTCTCCATCATCCGTGCAAGGTTAATCACACGAATAAGCAATGAGGATGATATTGAAGTCCAAGTGAGGTACTCATGATTCATACTCTTCCATGCTTGCTCTACTGAGTTCCACAGCACATCGCTTGCTTCTTCCTTTGTTGTCTTGTACTGTTTCATGTAGCAAGTTACGGCTGTAGCAACATTGTCTCTCTCTGTTTCAAACTACGAGAAGATTTGGTTTAGAACATATGGGAAAAAAAACTAAAAGGATGTCTGATTCTATCTTGGTGTGTATTATATATATAGGTGTTGTAGCAGAAAATTAATTACCTCATGGGCAACAATGTCATCCATGAGCCGAGATATAATACATGAATCCTTGACAATTTGTGGAAATCTTGACATCCACTTCAGAATTTCTTCTGTAACTTTCTCCTCAAAGACAACAAAAGCTGTGCAATTAATCCCCCAGTAGAAGCATGTAATGAGCGTGACCTTCAGATGCTCCTCTAAAGGTGGAATGTACTTGGTGTCTCTCCAGCCAATTTCAGTCACATAGCCTTTACATACTTCATTGATCTATATATCCCAAAAGATAAACAAAATGGAAAGGAAACATTATAACAGATTGCCTTTCTGAGTTGGAATATATATGAAAGAACTCAAATACACACAAGTACAACATTGACCCGGCACTTGGCTAGTCCTTTGTACACCATCTCAATGGAGTCAACATTTTTGTGAAGGAATAAACTACTTAATTATTTATATGAATCAAATAAGATTTCATGGATTCAGATCATAGATGGTAGACGTACCATGCACGGTCATAGTTATCTGGGTAAAAATCTGATATAATCCAATTAAGTATCAATGTTCTCAGTTTTATACATTACTACTTGAAATGAGCTAAGCTAAAGAATTGTAGTAGAACCCATATGCAAAACTTAAATATTTTTAAAAAATGCAAAAAAGACACACAAATGCTCACGTAAAAAAATAACAAAACTATTAAAACCATACAATGTCTCTGATAAAGTTGACATTCCTTCGTCCTATGTCCTTTGGAAGTGCATTCTCGATTTCAATCATAGTGCCGAACATGAAGCGAGCAAAGTCACTGTAGCATTCATTGAGTCCCTCAGCTTCCTTCATGTCCCACCTATATATAGGAGTGTTCATTAAAAGAATACAAGATAAACTCATATTTTGGATATGTAATACACTTCCAAAAACATGTAATATAAAAAACTTTTTTTTTAAATAACAATCAGGTTAATTATATTGAGCAATTTTGTTTGAGATGCAGGACAACAATTGTCTTACTGTATTATTATTATTAGCATTTGATTATTCAAAAAACATACCTCTGCATCACATCAGCGAATGGTTGTAGCTCTTCCCATATGCCATAGTTGTCAAAAGTGTCATCATATGGTGTAATTGTTGCTATAAACTTCGCTAGCAACATTCTAGCCTTGGCATATTGCGGTTCATAGTATACTCCTAATGCCCAAAAATAGGCTTCTGTCGGCCTATGTCTCGCGTAGAATAGTTTTCGTGGGGAGTCTAAGCCATGGTACCACCTTTATGATAGAAAAAAAATGTTGTGTTATTGGAAATCTATTTCTCAATTCAGATCTTTTGGAAATATATATATCTATATCCTGCAACAATGTATACAAAGTTATCAAAAAAAAATTACGACTTGCAATGCACTTACTCGCATATTTCCTTGACTTCCTCACGATGAATTCGCTGGAGCAAGTAGAAATCTAGTTTTGCGAGCTCAAGTATCATTTCATCGCAATCCTCTTTATCCTCTTCGTATAAGGGGATGTATAGTCTTGCCTCCAATCTCTTCATCCTTCGGAAAGATGGTGTTCGAAGCGCATGCCGTACTTTATCTGCTAGTGGCTTTTCAAGATGGCCAACCATTGATCTTAGAAGGCTTGTAGTTTGCCTTTGAGCTTCGGTGAGGAACTGTTCAGTTGGAGTGCCTAGATGAGCTGCCTCGTAGAGTGCAAGCAACGCTCGCACATCACTTTTGATGTTGGCATTTAGCTTCCGTTGGTCGTCCATAAAGCTTTGAAATACGTCTAAAATAATAATATTTTTATTTTAATTATTAGTTCTTTGTTTAATTTATGAAACATGATTTTATTTTGTTTGTAGTTATGAAACATGCAGGAGGGGAGAAAGATTTATATATATTTACCACAGGACATGCAGTACCGCTCTTGCCTCAGTAACCAGAATTGGAGGGATATTTCATGGAAGCTTTCATTGCTGAACTCCATGGACTTGAGCTTTTGCAGTGACGCGTGGATCTCGTCCTGGAGATGGTAAGAAACTCCGAGACGCTGAACTGCATCGATTAGCTTCATTTCAGCCAAGGGATCGTCGTGCTTTCCGGTCAATCTCTTCTTCGCTTCCTTGATTAGTACATCGCGTCTCTCTTTCATCCATTCCAACGACTTCTGTAACAGTAGTGATATATGATTTAGGTCTTGTTCGTTTGTGCAGGAATAGACCAGAAATCAATCCAACTGATCAAAACTTATATAAATTAGAGAAACAAACCGCATAAGAATTGTTCCATGCCTCCATTCCGGAACAAACGAACGGCCCCTTAATTAGAACACACCGTTTTGATTTGAGACCAAGGAAGATATGGTGAAAAAGTAATGCAAATACGGTTGTTTCAAAAGAATAAAACATGACGTCGACTAGTGGTAGGAATATGGGCTGGACTTTTTAGGCCAGCACAAAACAATATAGATCGGGCCGCAAATTCTGGCTCGTCGGACCCTGACATGGCCCGCGCACATGGCTCGAGCTTGGGACAGCACCACCGTACCCAATGTAGCTCATATTGTTTAATTTTTTTAATTTAGTAGGTTATAGAATTTATATTGTTGCAGTAGTTGGACTTTATGTGGTTAAATGATACTAGCATTGTCTAATATCATTAATTTAATAAGTTATGAACTTTATATGATTGTAATATTTGGGTTTTATATAGTTCAAATATATAGATCGGGTTTGGGCCGGCACGAGTCAACGAAGACACGACGTGCTTTAGGATTAGGTGGGCTACTGTTTCTACACTTTAGGTTTAAGCTCGCACGGTACGGTCTAAAATTTTTTTGGACCTTATTGGCCTAAATATATTTAGCCTGAAGCACAATAGACTTGGTTCAGCCTCAATTCCCAACACTAATGTCGACAACCTGCAGTTCTATTATTTTAGCAGAGGTAATTTGAGAATGCTAGGGGCGGGTGCTTAGTCTGGAGTTGCGTGGCTTTTCTGGCAGGGTCTTTCTAGTGTTAGGATGTGTCCTCTACACTAGCCGTTTAACAGTAACCGGAGTAGGATTAATCCTAACCGTCTAACCGCGCCCCTGATCGGGGGGAGGGGCTATCCTAACCGTTGGTTGCAGCCCCCGGTCACACGACGCCATATAAATAGATTAAGGGGGCCGACGGATTTAGCCAACGCTAATCACTCGACCACAAACCCTAATCGACACTTTGAGAGGAACCGATCTCCTAGGCGCTCGGAGTGACTGGAATCGCTGTGACTATGTCTCAAATCCCCGTTATCTAATCGGGATCTGAGATTCCCCCTGTAGGCAACATTGAAGGAGCTGATCCACCGCCGATCAACGACGGAAATCAATCTCCTCGACACCAGCAGGGAGATCGACAAGAAGGAGGAGGCAGGTCTTCGCTGCAAGACGTCGCCGCAACGATGGCTAGGAACAACAACGACGGTATGTATACATGTACCCCTCAGTAGAATAGATCTACTCATCATCGAGGTATTTTAGACACGGATTGGTATTCTAGGGACTTAGGAAACGATCCTAAGCACCAGAAATTTCTAACATCTAGATGTCTCGTGGTAGTAATGCTTTTGTATACTTTTGTTACTTATTTAAAGATCTCATCAGTTTTTGTCCTTATCTCACTACCGGTTCTAGAGCCATGAACCGACAGTAGTCATAGTACGTAGTAGTATATATGTCGTATCAATCTCGGATACATAGAGAAATGATTAACACAAAAGTTATGGATCTCAAAACGACTTTATAGTTATATTGGCAACCTTTTCTTTTAAAGCTAGCCATCTATATATCTAACGAAATTATATATGTTTGGATTTCTCACTTTTGAAATTCGAATTTTTCAAACGGGAGCTCAGATAGAGACGAAACAAATGTTCTATATATGGTTGTGGTCGTCGTCAGGGGAGAATAACGTGCAAGGGTTAATATGATCTTGATGAGTTTGAGCGTCGTGATCAATCGCCAAAACATGTTTTTCTTGCACGAAATATCGTGTGACCAGCTGCGAGGGCGTGATCGATGTTGTGACGAAAAGTTGTGTCACGTGCGATGGTGCCGGTGGTGCGGCTGTGGCTGGCTCTGGTGAAGATACTGGACATCATGGCTGTTTTTTTCTCTTCTTCTGCCGGTTTAGAAAACCGATAGTCATATGAATTTCTAAACTAGCTAGCAGTAAAAGTAGTTGAAGAATAAGCTACTGGACATGCATGCATTATTATCATCTAATCTTATTAATTCATATAGGATAGGAATAACCGAATAAGACCTTAGATAGACATGTATTAACGCGTACGTACATATGTGTCATATATACTTTAGGCCATGTTTGGTTTATAGCTAAACCATGTGAATTGAGGTGTATTGGAATGGATTGAAGGGGATTTTGACTAGTAGTAGATTCATTCCCACTCAACCCCATGGATTTGAGACAAACCGAACATACCCTTCTTACATGGGAATAATGCGAGGGAGTACGTGTACCTCGTAAGTATGTGGCAGAGCAGGGTTTTTAATGTAGTAGTCACCCCAGACACTGGGCCGGTAGTCCACGGCGTGACGTTCCTCGTCCACAACCTTGTATCCCTGGGCGATCACTCTGCATCGTCGTCCCATACTATTGCTGATGCTATCATCAACCTCTCTCGCAGCAGCCATCTGATCTCTCTCCCAAACGCTCTCTAGTGATAATGAAGTAGTTGATGTTTGTTTTCCTAGTTATGCCTAGCCGCCTTTTATAGGCAGATCGACAGGAGTAGGACGTTTGGGGGGGGTGGGGATCAGAGGCATCAGCACGCCCGCAGGCACACCAGCTGCTATGCATGCATTACAACAGGTTGAACAACGAACTATAATATTGTATACTTCCACGAGAAACATACAACGCCGCTTAAAATATTCCATCGCTAAATCGAGATCTTAGGGAGTGTTTAAATACACTAGAACTAATAGTTAGTTAGCTAAAAATTATTAGTTAGATTAGCTACCTAACAAATGACTAGCTAACTATTAACTATTTTACCAAAAATAGCTAATAGTTGAACTATTAGCTAGAGTGTTTGGATGTTTCAACTAATTTTAGCCACTAACTATTAGTTTTAGTGCATTCAAACACTCCCTTAGTTGGTAAGGTGTCTCCGTTAGAGTTATCGGACAACCATCTTAGTCATAGGTGGTGTTAATTACCAATACCAACCCAGACTAAAGTTTCTTTTTCTTTTCTTTTATGATTTTCATTCGTTTTTTATTACGTACTTCTCTCTCTCTATATATTGTATATTATAAGCATTGTGTTTTCGATAACTAGAGGATGCTCTGGCCTAACGGTGTCATCCGATTCAGCCGAACCAGCACTATCGGAATCAATCGCTTTGCCGAGTGCCTGAAGCACTCGGCGAAGCGTTCAAAACACTCGGCAAAAGCTTTGCCGAGTGTTACACTCGGCAAAGAAGGCTCGGTGAACAGTGCATCGGCAAAGCCTTCTTTGCCGAGAGCTTTTTATCGGGCGATCTTTGCCGAGTGCCAGAGAGCACTCGGCAAAGAAAAGCAGCCGTTACGGCGTCGAGTGACGGAGACGGCGGCTTTGCCGAGTGTCCCATGTGACACTCGGCAAAGAAGTTAGTTTTGCCGAGTGTCTTCCATGCAGCACTCGGCAAAGAATCCATCTTTGCCGAGTGCCACATGGGACACTCGGCAAAGAACCCGCCAGGGAGGGTCCCCATGTCAGGTTCTTTGCCGAGTGTCCCGTGTGGCACTCGGCAAAGCCGACCTCTTTGCCGAGTGCCAGGGACGTAACACTCGGCAAAGAACCTAAGCTGGTGCCCAGGTCTGTGCTCTTTGCCGAGTGTTATGACCTTGACACTCGGCAAAGAGCCTCTTTGCCGAGTGTTACACTCGGCAAAGTGACCAGTATATACCTTTTTTATTTGTTTTTTGTATTCCATCCACACAAACAGAAGATATCACATATATACATCACAAATATCATCACAGACATAAATAGCCAACACAAACATAAAACCGTCACCACAAACATAAATATCCATCACAAACATAAGTGTTCAACATAAGTATCAAACACAAACATAAGTCTCTAACGTCGCAAGCTCTCACATAAGTATCAAACACAGACATAAGTATTATACACAAGTACAGAAGTCTAAAACAATGAAAGCACAACACTCATGGAGGTGGGCGGCTTGACCGGGGCTGCGTTGGGCTGAACCCTTCCGGAGGGTTGTTGGATGCCGCCCCAGATTGGCCCTGCACAGAGAAGAGATTGCATGTGTTATACCAGATGCATTACAAACATCTAACTACAATTTTGATACTCACAGGAGTGTGGAAGAGAGCAGGGTCAACTGGAGGGAACAATGGAGGTGGCGGAGCGATGCCCTGTGCGGCGCCAAGGCTCTGCATGTACTGGAACATCTCCGCCATCCTCTGATGATCTGCCCGGCGCTCCGCCTCCCGCTCCGCCATCATCCTCGCCTCCATCTCGCGACGTTCCCTCCTCTCTTCTTCTAGTTGGGTCTGTAATATTACAAGCCAACGTTATAGTAACTCAAAGAGTAGGTATATAACTCAAGGAAGGACGAGTTACACTAACCTCGAGTTGCTGTATGCGATGCTGTGAGCTGTCGTGCCGAGGTCGTATGGCTGGACTCGAGCCCGTGCTCCTTGCTCTCACCTGAGACAGAGTGGGAGTGGAGGACGAGTCGATTACCCCGTCGGCAATCCAGTACCGCCCATGTCTCTTGCCTCCTCCGACCCTCATGAGCACATCGGTGTCGATCGGCTCGGTGCTCGGATCATAGTCTGGGCCATGGACCTCCTGCGCCATGGCGGTGTAGTCATGGAGGCGGCTGTAGACGGTGGGGTTGGTGTAGGCCTCGGGCCCGTCATCCGGGTTGTAGGTGACGTCGGACGTCGCCTTACCCTTATGGGCCATAGCATAGGCCGAGAAGGTGGAGCAAGGCCTTCCACCATGTGACGCCGACTGCAACGAAAACCAACGAGATAGTTAGAAATAATATCTAACTTAGTGCTATATATCTAAATAAAAAAGGTGGCGTACCCATGCTTCGGCATATTGGCCCAGGCTCCGGCTGCCTTGGTGGTGGGAGGGGCCTTGCATCATCAAACGCCGTTCCCGGCTAGCTGTGTGCGCCTCGTCCCACTCAGCCGAACACCACCTATCCACCATCTGCTCCCAGCACAAAGGATGTGCGGCGCACCAATGTGGAATCATCTGCAAAGTAAACACGTAAAGTGCATATCAGAAGATAAAATAAAATTCATGTATGGAGTACTGGTACCAAACATGCATGACTTTACCTGCAGGTACTGCTCCCTGGTCAACGACATGGTTCGGGCTTGCTGCTTGGTCACCTTCTCCCCAAGGACGGAGCCGTGGTAGGTGATGATGGCCTGGATGCGGGCCTCATAGTGCATGTCCACGACGAGCTTCTTACAGCTCGTCGTGGCCACCACATCCGCCCTAGCCTCATATCCAGCATCGCATCTGAAGAAATCCTGCATACAAAAACGATGTATCCATACATTATTTCAAGAATTTGCAACGAATGCGACATATTTTACATTATACTAAGACTTACCCACAGCTCTTGCTTCACCCGCTCCGCCTTGTTATTGAATTCCCTGCCGTCCCGGTCTACTGCATCGGGGGCGACGGCGTAGTGGTCAAAGGTGAAGGCTGGGCCCGTCACTCCGGCGTACTCCACAAGTCCAGGGAAGTGTTCCCTGCACAGCAGGCCGAGGATGCCATTGGGGGGGCGACGATGACCCCCAGCATAATCCAAAACCGTCCAAGACCTGTCCAAGTGATAAATAAAAAGTACTAGTTTATATTATGATTTTGAACACATAATATGAACAAGAATGAAGAACATAAAGTTACATACCTCTCCCCTTCCGGCCGAATCAGCGGCCGTCTGTCCCGAAGTATGGGACGCTGAGGGAGACTCGCGGGGCCTCGCAGGTAGATGCTCCTCGAACTAGAGCCACCTGAACCTGAGGCGTCCTGCTGCTGGTCGTCGTCGTCCTGCTGCTGGTCGTTGTCGTCCTGAGGCGCCGCCTGCTGCTGTGCTGCCTGCTGTGCCTCGTCCTGTTGCGCTGCCTGCTCTGCATCGTCCGCCGTCCTACTCCTCCTCCCCCTCCTCCTCCTCAGGAAACTGCCCACCATATTTGTCCAACAACCTGCAATTAAGAGTAAACAAATAAGCACATATAAAAAGATGTATTTAAAAACAGGTGCGAAATAAAAAGTCATATAGCATTACATCGATTAAAAATAATCTTCATATGTGTCGGGGTTAGCCGGATCATAACTCTCATCATCACTATCAAGCATTTCAATCTCCACACCATCGGAAGACGCAAGTTAGTCAGTAATGTCATTGCCTTCAAGGATTACTAAGTCATTATCATTTTGCACCTCATCCTCCTCCTCATCAACAACCATTTCAATATCTACGTCCATTCCGATAGCTTCGGTTAAGTCTATCTCAAATCGCCCTTCTAGCCCATCTTCTTGGAAGAACTCTCCATCATATGTGTCCGGGTCTAAGTTGTAATCTTCATCGTTAGGAACAGGTAACCTCCCGTGCGGCGATACCTTATACACAACATCCCAACCCTTAAGATGTTCTTTCGTTTGACACGCATATGGGAGATAATACACTTGTGTGGCCTGTTGGGCAACGATATAGACATCGTCTCCTGCTAAGGTGGAATCTTGTCGAATTTCGACTATCCCAAGATTAGAATGTGTCCGTCTCGTCACTTGAGGGTCAAACCAATGACATTTGAATATCACTGGAGTAAGAGGTTTGGAACCATAAAAATTGAGCTCATATATTTCTTCGATTCGTCCAAAATAATCGACATTGTCAAGGCCCGGCGTAAAGACCCCAGAACACGTTGTTTTCCGATTGGGCCGACTTTTGTCGTAGTGTGTTGTGCGAAAACGGTATCCATTGACGTCATACCCAGAATATTTCTTGACCCTATAAGCAAAGCCGTTGGCTACTTGTCTCAATTCGGCACTCATAGACGGATCTCTTTGGCCCTGCAAGTATTTGCAAGTTAAAAGACGCTAAATTGAGTTTAAAGACGTATCTCTTTTACAAACTAAACACGTACCTTATGTTTGAACCAGGAAATGAAATTGGGCAACCCATTTCTCGCACCCTTTCTAAGAAGAGCGTCATATTCCTGTGGAGTGGGGTCCCTTGATCGACGCCAGAATTCATGAAGAAATTGTTCCATGTATGGCGTCACCTCTTCAAGGTTGGTCAATACTTATAGCATGATATGCCGCCACTCTTCATGTGTCAGGGTCTTGGTGGTCGAGCCACTTGCGCTTCCGAGTTGGCCTCGAAATATGCTAAGGTTCGATTCATTGTCGCCATCATTGTAACGAGGGGGTGGATTATGCACGCTCGGCAGTTTGTCACCATAATAAGTTGTTGTGAAGTTTGAGACCTCCTCTAGAATGTATGCCTCTGCAATGGAAGCCTCGATTTTGCATTTATTTCTACATTTCTTTCGAATAGTCTTTAGACATCTCTCGATTGGATAGCACCAACGTCCCTGCACGGGGCCCCCATTCGTGCCTCATAGGGGAGATGAAGAATCAAATGCTGCATTGGATTGAAGAAGCCAGGTGGTAATATCTTCTCAAGCTTACACAGTAACACGGGGGCCAATCTTTCCAAGTCTGCAACCACGGTCCAAGATAACTCTTTTGCACAAAGCTGACGGAAGAAATAGCTCAACTCTGAAAGCGCTAGCCAGACATGCTCAGGGACATAGCCTCGAACCATCGCAGGAAGAATCCGTTCAATCCATATGTGGAAGTCATGACTCTTCATCCCTAAGACTCGCATAGTAGATAAGTTCACTCCCCTACTCAGGTTAGCTGCATATCCATCAGGGAACATCAACATCTTTATCCACTGAAGTACTTCCTTCCTCTGGGCCCTGCTTAGGACGAAATCGGCCTTAGGCCTTCTCCACGTCTTTCCGCCACTTGGCGGCTTCATCTCTAGTTTTGGTCTATCACATAACGCTGCCAGATCCACTCTTGCCATCACATTATCCTTTGACTTATCAGGAATATCCATAATTGTTGCCCACAGTGCCTCGGCAACATTCTTTTCAGTGTGCATCACGTCAATGTTGTGTGGAAGGAGCAGGTCATCATAATAGGGGAGCCGAGTCAAGCCAGACTTATGTGTCCACATATGCTGCTCACCATATCCCACAAAACCACCTTCTGTATTGGCCACGAGCCCATCTATCTGTTGACGAATTTCGGCACCAGTCATCGTTGCAGGTGGGCGGTCTGTCACTATGACACCTTTCGTAAAGTTCTTGATGTCTAGGCGGAATGGATGGTCAGCAGGAAGAAATTGTCGATGTTTATCGAAGGACGAATATTTGCCACCCTTTTTCAACCAAATGAACCTGAGAGCTTCCTTGCAAACTGGGCATGGGAATTTACCGTGAACACACCAGGCACAGAATAGCCCATACGCCGGTAAGTCATGCATGGAGTACTGGTACCAAACATGCATTCTGAAGTTTGTCTTCGTAGCTCGGTCATATGTCCATACCCCTTCCTCCCAGGAACGTACCAATTCATCGATCAAAGGCTCCATGTACACGCCCATTTTGTTCCTCGGGTGTCCGGGAATTATCAACGACACGAATATATTCTGCCTTTGAAAGCACACACCAGGGGGGAGATTGATTGGGATAACAAACATGGGCCAACATGTGTACGGGGTAGCGCTCATTCCATAGGGATTGAACCCATCTGTGGCCAACGCAACACGTACATTACGAGCCTCTTCGGCTTTCTCACGGTGAATGTCATCAAAGTGTTTCCATGCTTCACCATCTGACGCGTGCACCATCTTGTCAGGATTGTATCGTTTTCCATTTTTGTGCCATGTCATCTGTTTCGCGGATTCCTCTGTCATGTAAAGACGCTGGATCCTCGGTATGAACGGAAGGTGTCGTAGGATTGTCAAGGGGATGTCGAGCTGCCTCTTCTGTCCATCACCAGAGTCTACCTCCATAAACCTAGACAAATTACACTTGGGACAGTACTTTGCCTCCGCGTATTCTTTCCTAAATAGCACGCAGCCCTTCGGACAAGCATGAATCTGCTCATACGTCATCTTAAGTGCACGAAGTAGTTTCTGTGCCTCGTACATGCTCTTTGGCAGAACGTGATCATCCGGAAGCAGACTCCCAATAACTGTCAACAAGCCATCGAATGCATCTCTACTGATGCTGTACTGCGACTTGAACGCCATTACACGCCCAATGGCATCCAGTTGAGAAACCTTTGTCTGGCCGTGAAGGGGCTTCTGTGCCGCGTCGAACATGTCGTAGAACGCCTTTGCACTCGGCTCTGGCTCGTCATCCATACATCCTCCCGTGTACTGTGCCTCCTGATAGTCGTTCAACATATCCGCTACCCCCGCATCCGCGTCATAATCCTCGACACATTGTCTCAGCACCTCTTCTCTCGTACGATGCGCTTCACCATGAAATATCCACCGAGTATAGCCCGGCGTAAATCCATTCTTCCAAATATGTTCTACCATGGTCTTCTTTGGTTTTCTTTTCCGGTTGTCACATTTGCTGCACGGGCATGGGACTAGACTCGCTCCTTTAGCAGCTTCGCCATATGCCCGTTCCACGAAATCATCGGTCTTTCTAATCCATTCAGTGGTGACATCGTTCCTTCCTCTACGGCCCGTGTACATCCACTCACGGTCCTCCATCCTCACATATATAACCGAGTATAGTTTAATATAGACATGTAATGCATGTACACTACGTTCCTACCTTCTAATAGGTGACGATAGGTCCTAATCCCACCCGCGGTTGCGTAGATGGAGTTAGTTTTCATGCTCTACTCCGATCCGAGATAGAATTTCGGCAGCACCTCCCCGCTGTTCTCCGGATACACGTCCTGGCAGGGAGAGTGTACTGTCCGGAGAACAACAGGGAGGTGACGCCGAAACTCTATCTCAGACCGGAGTAGAGCATGAAACTAACACCATCTACGCAACCGCGGGCTGTCCAAAAAACGTGGACAATTCGAAACTGATACATTTGTAGATATGCAAAGATCTGCATATCTACACCGTATCACTTTCGAACGGGAGACGCCTAACTGGGTTAGGTGATCTACGACCATGATGCGGATGTAGAGGTTATACCTAGGGTGACGGTGGAGTCAGGCTAGTGGGGCTGTGGCGGGTCGGTGCAGTGGCGACGGGACGCGGTGCAGGGAGACCCGCAGCGGCTAGGAAGACAAGTATCTTCTCTGTAAAAAAGAAACACAAGTCTGTTAATACAAAAGCCTAGCAACAGAAAATTTCGGCAGCACCTCCCCTGCACGGGGAGGTTTCAAAATCCTGCAAATAAAACTATCAGCACGATGGCTGACATCCACGCATAATTCAACGGCACGATGGCCGGAAATCCATGCATAAAATGATAAGGACATTCAACCTACGCACAAATACCCTCATTCTCCTTCTATACGCAACGACGCAATAAATAATCTATTAATCAATAAACAGCACTGTGGCAGTTCGAAGGCTACATCCTCTACGTACCGGAGGCGCGGACGGCGGGCGGACGACGGCGAGCGGGCGGACGATGGCGAGCGGGCGGACGACGGCGCGGCGGCGGGCACACGGCGCGTGGGCGGGCACACGGCGCGTGGGCGGCCACACGGCGCGGCGGGCGGACGACGGCGAGCGGGCACACGGCGCGCGGACGACGGCGGCGGGCACACGGCGCGTGGGCGGCCACACGGCGCGTGGGCGGCCACACGGCGCGTGGGCGGCCACACGGCGCGGCGGGCGGACGACGGCGAGCTGGCACACGGCGCGCGGACGACGGCGAGCGGGCACACGGCGCGCGGACGACGGCGGCGGGCACACGGCGCGTGGGATGGCCACACGGCGCGGCGGGCGGACGACGGCGAGCTGGCACACGGCGCGCGGACGACGGCGAGCGAGCACACGGCGTGGCGGCGAGCGGGCACACGGCGCGCGGACGACGGCGGCGGGCACACGGCGCGTGGGATGGCCACACGGCGCGGCGGGCGGACGACGGCGAGCTGGCGCGCGGACGACGGCGAGCGGGCGCGCGGACGACGGCGGCGGGCACGGCGCGGCGGCGGGCAGAGCTGAGGAAGAGAGCGCGTGAGAGAAGAGAAAGGAGAAAGAAGAACGGTCGGATAGTTATTTTCCCTCTTTGCCGAGTGCCAGCGATCTGGCACTCGGCAAAGATTTTTTTAAAATTTTAAAATAATCTTTGCCGAGTGCCAGATCGGCGGCACTCGGCAAAGAGATCTTTGCCGTGTGTCCCCCGTTAAGACACTCGGCAAAGAACTCTTTGCCGAGTTCCGCCGATCTGGCACTCGGCAAAGATTCTTTACTACCTCTTTGCCGAGTGCCACACATCTAGCACTCGGCAAAGACGGCTTTGCCGAGTGTCATCTATAGACACTCGGCAAAGTGCATTTGTATTTTTTTTATTTTGTCTCCCAAACTTTTTGTGGTATGTTCCTACACTATGTAGATCTACATGTATCATTTGTGGACAATTTTAACAGAGTTCGAAATAGCTAGTAGATTTAGTTTGTTTATTTGAATTTCTTCGGAAAATTCAAATTTGAACAGCAGGTCACTCGAAACTTGGAAAACCGTGCATGAAAAAATGATATTCATGTTACTTAGCATAAGTTACGACCGATTCCAGGAGCGGACCGAAAACTTAAAGCAACATGCTCACTAAACATGGCCGTGAACTTGCCATCCACATGTTTAAAAATTGTATAAAACACAAACAAAGTCAGAAAATCATGAAACTTGTCCACGTGTCATGATATCATATGTACAGGTTGTGATAAAAAATTGAGAATGTTTGGACAAAGTTGTGAGACACTATGTGTAGAAACCTAAGAGAACTACACATGAAATCATAGAGTTTCAATGTGGATCTCTTAGGTTTGTACACATAGCGCGTCATAGTTTTCTCGAAATTTTTTCAATTTTTTATCGCAGCCTGTACATATGATATCATGACACGTGGACAAGTTTCAAGATTTTCTGACTTTGTTTGTGTTTTATACAATTTTTAAACATGTGGATGCCAAGTTCACGGCCATGTTTAGTGAGCATGTTGCTCGAAGTTTTTTGGTCCGCTCCTGGAATCGGTCGTAACTTATGCTAAGTAACATGAATATCATTTTTTCATGCACGGTTTTCCAAGTTTCGAGTGACCTGCAGTTCAAATCTAAATTTTCCGAAGAAATTCAAATAAACGAACTAAATCTACTAACGATTGAAACTCTGTTAAAATTGTCCACAAATGATACATGTAGGTCTACATAGTGTAGGAACATACCACAAAAAGTTTGGGAGACAAAATAAAAGAAATAAAAATAAACTTTGCCGAGTGTCTAGGGATGGCACTCGACAAAGAGATCTTTGCCGAGTGTCAACTGGGCGACACTCGGCAAAGAAGACTCTTTGCCGAGTGCCAACCATTGGCTCTCGGCAAAGACTGACGGCCGTCAGCTTTGGGACGGCCGCTGACGGCCCTTTGCCGAGAGCCCCCTTTGCCGAGTGTTTGACACTCGGCAAACATGTATTTGCCGAGTGTGGACCTGTACCGAGTGTCCTACGCTCGGTAAAGACACTCGTTACCGAGAGCCGAGCTTTGCCGAGTGCGGCTCTCGGCAAAGCCATCTTTGCCGAGTGCCCGAGAAAAGGCACTCGGCAAAGCGTCCGGCACTCGGCAAAGGCTCGGATTCCGGTAGTGCAGGTTCGGGTGGCTATAAAAACACCCTCAGGACGCCAGAGATTAGATTTTTAGCGGCAACGACGGTTCCCTCAGGAGTGCGAGCGGCGGTGCCCGAGGGCCGGGCGATCGAAGGCGGCGCTCCACCAGGATCGTGCAGCCGGCGACGACTCTCCCGAGGTGGGCGGGCAAGTGGCGACGGTGCTCCTGAAGCGGACGAGCGGCAGCGGCGCATCCTAGGCCTGGTGGCAACGACGGTTGCGAGACACAGTAGGTTTCGGCAGCGGCATGGTGGCCACGAGAGACGTGGGTCGCTCCGGTGATCGCGCGAGGCGTGGTTGTCTTTAGCGATGACAGCCACACAAGGTGTGGGTGGCTCTGGCGTAGTGGCATCCGTTGACGACCAACTTCTTCGATCCAGTGGCTTCGGCAGCGTCCTTTGATCTAGCGACCTCGGGATCGTCCTCCAACGACGAACTATCCGATCCATGTTTATGCCATCGATGATTATGTTTTATGCCTGCTACTTACACTATTTATGCATTCTAGTGATGATTTTACGACGATGAATACGATTTTATGTTTACCATAAAATTGTCCCTAATTCCCAGGGGGCTTTTAGTTGAACCGATATTATGTTTTTATCAATTATACTATACGGTGTATGTATTTATGTGACTTTGTATAAGAATTTATGCTCTATGATAACCATGTCATCTTATTTTTTTGCATGCGTGCAGTGGAAACGAAAATATCACCCAAAATTTGCACGCATGCAATAAAAACTCCAATAATCTGCCATAATTTTAGGATTTGTATACAAATAGAAACTACATGGATTTGACTCCCATAATTTTTGGATCTACCATAAAAATAAGATCGTGAATACAACGCACCAGAGTTATCAACCTCTCTCACATGGTTCGGTATTTACGCAAATAACTAAGAGGTTTTACGCTCAAAACTTAAGGTTTTTACGCTCGAATCTGGAGATGCGCCCACCAGGGTTCCATGTGGCAGTTTTTTATGTAACTTTCCGTATTGCATAAATACAAGATCGTGTAACATAATTAGTATCAGTATATATCGTAAACTGGATGTAAGGAGACTAGCTGCATTGTTGTTAGAGCCATCTTATATTTATGGAAGAAATGTAGCATTTAAAATAAGATTTTATTATTTTCATGCATGCCAATTAATTTTCATTCATCACACATTCCTGTCATCCTAAATTTATGCGCTTTTAGTAGGAAATAGATTTTTACGCAATGTACCAATTGCATAAATACCTACACTGTGTAGCATAATTAGTATTAGCGAATATCATAATCTGGTTCCAAAGAGCCTGTTGGAGCGATCCTATATTTATGGAGCCATCCATTTTTTGTGCGCGTGCAATGGAAACAAAAATGTCATCCAAAATTTGCGTACATGCAATAAAAACTCCCATGATCTGCCATAATTATCGAATCTATCATAAAAATAGGATCGCATGCATGCACGTGCGCATGTGCATGTGGTCCAGTGGTTGGGCGGGGTTTTTATGCTATCTTTGTGAACTATTTACACTATTTCTGTGGACTATTTACGCTATTTACGCAAAAAAAAACAGAACCGCAATTTATGGCTTGCGTCCACGCAGGAGGTTGGTTGTTGGACTGAGAGTTTGACTGACGCACGTGGGGAGGTTGACCTCGTGCATGGGTGGGGGATGCACCTGACAGCCTGGCGTGGGGTGGGTGGGCGCGCTGGTGCAGTCTAGCCAGGTCAGGGGTGGTCGGCCAGGGCTTCCTCTAACATTTGGAAGTACATGGCTCCCAAATATATATATGGTCTGGTTATTTGGAGTGCATGGCTTGAAATAGTTACATGAAGCCCTGGTCGGCTCCCTCCCCCTACGACTGGCGCCCATATGGCTCCACGACCCCGCATCTCATGTCCAGATTATGTGGCGCTTAATTCTATGGATCTATTTTTATGATAGTTATGGACGCGATGCCAGTTTGAACGTAAAAATCATACCATTTGAGTGTAAAATAGTGCCAGACATATCATAAAATCATGTTTACCACCACCTTGCATGGGGGTCCTATTTTTATGAAAGGTACAGTCTTCATCCACCAGTCGTGCATGCGGTTTTTGATTTTTATGTCAGGTGCAGTTTCAGATCCAAAAAATATGCGTGCAGGACCTGTGTGTACGCATCCTAGGTTTTTGCATAAAATCCTCAAGTTTGAGTGTAAATAATAGCGGATATGACGTAAATAATATTGTTACAATGATCAACAAGATGTTGTAGAGCAGATGTTTTAATGAATAATCACCCCAGACACGAGGCCGGTAGTCCACTGCGTGACGTTCCTCGTCCACACCCTTGTATCCATAGGCGATCACTCTGCATCGTCCAGTCGTCCCATACTATTGATGTGATGCTATCATCATCCTCTCTCGCAGCAGCCATCTCTCTCACAAATGCTGTAGTGATGATGAAGTGGAGCAGTTGATGTTTGTGTCTAGCTTAAACCTAGACACATAGGAGGTACGTAGGATAATGGGCGTGTTCTCTAGCTACGTAAAGGAGCTGCTTGTACTTACACGAGAAAAAGGACCACATATAGCGCCGCTTATAAAAAAACTTTTTAAATACTGATTTTCTAATAGGGACGACCGAATTTTTTGTTTTGTAATTTTTTTCAACAAAACTTACATTTAAACTCGATGACTTATTTTAGGATTTAGACCTAAAGCTCGGCGCCATAGTATATTGCGCCGAGGTAACACATTTCGGCGCCATAAGCTATGGCGTCAAGCTCTGACGTGGCGGCGGCTAGGGTTGACGTGGAGGCCGACGTGGCCCCTAGTTCGGTGTCATAGAACTTGTAAATTGTAAAAAACATGACAATGCAATAAAAACATTACGAATATAAAACATTAAGTTTCTAAAACATTTTGGATATGAAAGTACTACATAACACACTAATAACACACTACTAGCTTGTTCAATCAGAATCATAATCTATAAGTAACTCATCATCAGAGTCATCCGTCGCGCAATCCTCACTGACAATCTCGTTCCACTTACTGCATTGTCCTACATCACACTTTTCCGTATTTCTCTTATAATAATTGGCTTCTGCTTCATCTGCAGCTTAGGAGAATGGCTGATCCTCAGCCTCAGTCTCATCACACTTCTGCTTGTAATAAGCGGCCTCTACCTCCTCGGCGGTCTGAGACAAAACCTCGTCCTCCTCTTGAGCACGTAATCCTGCCTCAGCTAGTGCGATGAGCTCACTCAACCTTGATGTGTCGTCCTCCTCTTCCCCATGTAATCCTGCCTCAGCGAGAGCGATAAGCTCACTCAACCTTGATGTATCCTCCTCCTCCATCAGGTCCATTGTCGCTATTTTTTCCTGAACGTATCTTGCACGTGCCTCATCCGCGAGATAGTTTACGGCATATCCAATCTCTGCAAATGTAATGAGACAAATAAGTTTGCAAAGTCAGGATAAATAAATTGTACAAACGAAACTACCATGTCATTTTTCTCACTCACTTCCACTGAGACGATCAGCAAGATTCCCCAATATCTGTTTCTCGGCTCTAGCCGCCTCCCATTCCCTTGCATCGTATGCTCTCTTCTCATTTGCCGCCTTCAACCTGCTCTGCTCTCCACGCATCGGGCTATCAAAACTCATTGATTTCGCGAACCTACATATGTCCCGTATGCGATCGTTAATGTACAAATCGACGAGCTGAGATCCACAACGCATTTTCTGTCCCATTAGTCTCTTGGACTTCATTATACGCATCACCTCTTCTGTGTCGTCGTAACTCTCCCAACCGCATTTCCTCGTTTCCTACAAAAAAAGAGTAAGTACGGGTGCAACATTGTAGCTGATGCAAACAAAAAATAAATACCAACCTCATCGTAATCTACTGTATGTCCACAAAAATAGCCAACACCATGCTCGGAAGGAACTAATCCATACTTAGCTTCAATACCACATTTGCAGAGTACTGGATCAAACTTCAACTCTTTCGCCCCACTTATTTTTTTACTTTTCCTTTGCCTCTGTCTCTGGACAATGGGACATAGGACCATACAACCACTCTATGAAATGACACTTACACCACTCGTATGGCTGCAGGAGAATAATTTAATAAATTTGTGCAAAAAACAAAAGTTTGGACATTTGTTATGCGCTCACATAATTAATGTTAGGACACACGAAGTGCTTCGCAGTGTCCTCGTCGATGATAGCACGATCTTCGCAATCGCATCGAGGCGGCGAGTCCATTCGTCTTTCTGTTGCTACCTCCTTCTTCGCATCCGTCATTGGTGGAGGATTCGTGGGAGGAGGTACCCAACACTTAAAACGCTCATGACTAGTCCTTCCATACAACCAATTAGCGAAAAGAAGATATCGAGGGTCAAATTTATCAGGTTCGTCAATCCACTGGAAAAAGAAACACCTCAGGTGCTCCTACAAAAATGTAACGAAGCATTAGTACATATCTAGTAAACAATATTAACTCACAAGTCATAAGCTACGTACGTTGAAACCGCCATAAAGGTAGAAGCATCGAGCAGCTATGTCTGGATGTTTGGATTGTGAAAGTCGCCTAGAGGGGGTGAACAGGCGAAACCTGAAATTTATGAACTTTAAACACGTACTAAGGCCGGGGTTAGCGTTAGAATTAAATCGGAGTGCGGAAGATAGTTCTCTTTGCTTAGAGTTGCTCAATCAATGTGGATAACGTTTGGGAGCAAACTCAAACAATATTAGCGAGAGAACTTTGGAGAGAGGAATGAGGGGAAAACAAATCAAGTGAAGATCACACAAATGAACACGGTGATTTGTTTACTGAGGTTCGGTTCCAAAGAACCTAGTCCCCGTTGAGGAGGCCACAAAGGCCGGGTCTATTCCAACCCTTTCCATCTCTCAATCGGCCACACAGACTGGTCGAGGCTTCTCCTTAATCACTTGGGTCACTAAGACCCCGCAAGGATCACCACAAACTTAGGTGTCTCTTGCTAGCTTTACGAAGCACTTAGAGAATTAAGAATGAGAAGGAGAAAGCAATCCAAGCAACAAGAGCAACAAAAGAACACAAAACACCCTCTCTCAAGTCACTAATGAACTGAGTTGATTTAAAGGCTTGGAGATGATTTGATCTACTGAATGTGTCTTGGAGTGTAGTCTTTTGCTCTTGCAATGAATGTGGAGTTCAGAAAACTTGGATGCCAATGAAAGAGGTGGTTGGGGGTATTTATAGCCTCCAACCACTTCCTAGCCATTGGCTGTTTTTGCTGTCGATGGGCACACCGGATAGGTACTGTTCAATATCCGGTGCGTGCCACGTCAGCACGTCTGTTGGGGTTTGGAGCGGTTGACCATTGGATTCCTTTGTCCTGTAGTTGCACCGGATAGTCCGGTGCGTTCTGACTTCGTAGCCTAACATCTGACTTTGCACTGTATACTTTTTTAGTCGACCGTTGGCGTCAGGTTACCGTTGCTCCGTTGGCTCACCGGACATGTCCGGTGCACACCGGATAGTCTAACAAATTATAGCAGAGCGTGCCCTGGAGAAATCCGAGAGTGGCTGGTTTGAGTGGAGCTCGGCCTGGGGCACCGGACACTGTCCGGTGCGCCACTGGCAGCACACTCTCAAGTCTTGGCTCCAAACTTGTTGAGTCCCCAACTTAATTTCTTTCTTGGTTTATGTTGAACCTTATGCACCTGAGATAAAAGACATCTTGGCCAACTAATTAGTCCACGTGGTTTGTGATGAACGTCAACCACCAAAATCGATTATTGGAAATGATTAAGCCTATTTCCCTTTCAATCTCTCCCTTTTTGGTGATTGATGCCAACACAAACCAAAGCAAATATAAAGTGTAAAAAATGTAACTAGTTTGCAATTATGATAGATGTGCATAGATTACATAGATTTAAACCAATTGAAAGACTCTATACATATGTCTAAGAGTAAACGTGATTGCTTTCTTCTATTTAACATTTTGGACCACATTTGCACCACTTGCTTGTTTTTGCAAATCTTTTGGGAAAAAGCTTTTTCAAATTCTTTTGCAAATAGCCAAACGGTATAAGAATATGATTTCAAGAAGCATTTTCAAGATTTGAAATTCCTCCCCCTGTTTCAAATGATTTTCCTTTTGACTTAATAAAAGCTCCCCCTGAAGAAATTCTCCCCTTAGTTTTCAAGAGGGTTTTTGAAATGATTTTCCCTTTTTGAAACAGATATTAAGTGAAAGTATATCAATTGAAATTCTTATACTTAGTGAAATTTTGAAACTAAATGAGATATCAATTGAAAATTTTGAGACTAACTGAAATACCAATTGCAATAATTTCTTCCTTTAGTTTTTGAAAATTTTAAAATGGTGGTGCGGTCCTTTTACTTTGGGCTTAATACTTTCTCCTATTTGGCATTAGTCGCCAAAAATGGAGAACTTGAGAGCCCTTAGTATTCTCCGGGTGGGGCCTAATACTTTCTCCCTTATTGGTAAAAGAAATATGAGTGAAGGGTCATACCAATTGAGAGTTTTCAGAGTAACGGTAAAGGATAAATGATACCATCAGAGTTGGAGTGGAAGCCTTGCCTTTCAATTTAAGACTAATCATAGAAATAGACTTGAAAGCACATTAGTCTTAGCCTTGGCACAAGAAGAATAAGAAATATGCATTTGTACCAAATGAAGAGACATGATCAAAAGTATATAAATGAGTTATGTGTGCAATGTTTCAATCAAAGTTCCGAGAATCAAGTATATTTAGCTCATTTCTAAGTTTGCTAAAGGTATTTTCATCTAGTAGCTTGGTAAAGATATCAGCTAATTGGTTGTGGGTACTAACATAAGCAATTTCGATATCCCCCTTTTGTTGGTGATCTCTCAAAAAATGATACCGGATGTCTATGTGCTTAGTGCGGCTGTGTTCAACGGGATTATCCGCCATGTGGATTGCACTCTCATTATCACATAGGAGAGGGACTTTGCTCAACTTGTAGCCATAGTCCCTAAGGGTTTGCCTCATCCAAAGTAATTGTGCACAGCAATGGCCTATAGCAATATACTCAGCTTCGACAGTGTATAGAGCTACTGAGTTTTGTTTATTTGAAGCCCAAGACACCAGGGATCTTCCTAGAAACTGACAAGTCCCTGATGTGCTCTTCCTGTCAATTTTACATCCAGCATAATCAACATCGGAATACCTAATTAAATCAAAGGTAGATCTCTTGGGGTACAAAAGCCCAAACTTAGGAGTGTAAACTAAATATCTCATGATTCTTTTTACGGCCCTAAGGTGAACTTCCTTAGGATTTGCCTGGAACCTTGCACACATGCATACTAAAAGCATTATATCTGGTCATGAAGCACATAAATAGAGTAAAGATCCTACCATCGACCGGTATACCTTTTGATCTACGGATTTACCTCCCGTGTCGAGGTCGAGATGCCCATTGGTTCCCATGGGTGTCTTGATGGGTTTGGCATTCTTTATTCCAAACTTCTTAAGTATGTCTTGAATGTATTTAGTTTGGCTGACGAAGGTGCCCTCTTGGAGTTGCTTGATTTGAAATCCATGAAAATACTTCAACTTCTCCATCATTGACATCTTGAATTTTTGTATCATTGTCCTACTAAATTCTTCACAAGTTGACTTATTAGTAGACCCAAATATAATATCATCAACATAAATTTGGCAAATAAATAAGTCTTTTGCAATTGTCTTAGTGAAGAGAGTAGGATCAGCTTTACGAACTTTGAAGCCATTAGAGATAAGAAAGTCTCGCAGGCATTCATACCATGCTCTTGGGGCTTGCTTGAGCCCATAAAGCGCCTTTGAGAGCTTATAAACATGGTTAGGATACTCACTATCTTCAAAGTTGGGAGGTTGATCAACATATACCTCTTCCTTGATAGGGCCATTGAGGAAGGCACTCTTCACGTCCATTTGATATAGCTTAAAGCCATGGTAAGTAGCATAGGCAAGTGATATATGAATTGACTCAAGCCTAGCTACGAGTGCATAAGTTTCATCAAAATCCAAACCTTCGACTTGTGAATAACCTTTTGCAACAACTCGTGCTTTGTTCCTTGTCACTACACCATGCTCATCCTGTTTGTTGCGGAATACTCACTTGGTACCTACAACATTTTGGTTAGGACGTGGAACTAAATGCCATACCTCATTCCTTGTGACATTGTTGAGCTCCTCTTGCATTGCCACCACCCAATCCGGACCTCTTAATGCATCCTCTATCCTGTATGGCTCAATAGAAGACAAAAAAGAGTAATGTTCACAAAAGTGAGCAACTCGAGATCTAGTGATTACCCCCTTATGAATGTCACCAAGTATGGAATTGATGGGGTGATCTCTTTGAATTGCTTGGTGGACTCTTAGGTGTGGTGGTCTTTGATCTCGAATTCATTGATCACCTTCCTTGTCTTGATCATCTTCATCTCCCCCTTGATCAATGTCCTCCTCTTGAGGTGGCTCATCGTCTTGATCTTGATCTTCTTCCTCTTGAGCCAGATCCTCATCTTGAGTTGGTGGAGATGCTTGAATGAAAGATGATGGTTGACCTTGTGCGTGTGGAGGCTCTTTAGATTCTTTTGGACACACATCCCCAATGGACATGTTCCTTAGTGCGAGGCATGTAGCCTCTTCATCATCTAGTTCATCAAGATCAACTTGCTCTACTTGGGAACCATTAGTCTTATCAAACACAATGTTACAAGAAACTTCAACTAATCCAGTGGACTTATTGAAGACTCTATATGCCCTTATGTTTGAGTCATAACCAAGTAAAAAACCTTCTACTGCTTTAGAAGCAAATTTAGAATTTCTACCTCTTTTAATAAGAATAAAGCATTTGCTCCCAAAAACTCTGAAATAAGAAACATTGGGCTTTTACCAATGAGGAGTTCATATGATGTTTTCTTGAGGATTCGGTGAAGATATAACCGGTTGATGGAGTAGCAGGCGGTGTTAATTGCCTTTGCCCAAAACCGGTTCGGTGTCTTGTACTCATCAAACATGGTCCTTGCCATATCCAATAGAGTTCTATTCTTCCTCTCCACTACACCATTTTGTGGAGGTGTGTAGGGAGAAGAGAACTCATGCTTGATGCCTTCTTCCTCAAGAAATCCTTCAATTTGTGAATTCTTGAACTCTGTACCATTGTCGCTTCTAATCTTTTTTATTCTTAATCCGAACTCATTTTGAGCTCTTCTCAAGAATCTCTTTAGGGTCTCTTGGGTTTGAGATTTTTTCTGTAAAAAGAATACCCAAGTGAAGCTAGAATAGTCATCCACAATTAAAACATAATACTTACTCCTGCCGATGCTTATGTAAACGATTGGGCCGAATAGGTCCATGCGGAGTAGCTCAAGCGGCATGTCGGTCGTCATGATATTATTGTGTGGATGATGAGGTCCAACTTGCTTCCCTGCTTGGCATGCACTACAAATTCTGTCCTTCTCAAAATGAACATTTGTTAGTCCTAAAATGTGTTCTCCCTTTAGGAGCTTGTGAAGATTCTTCATCCCAACATGGGCAAGTCGGCGATGCCAGAGCCAACCCATATTAGTCTTAGCAATTAAGCAAGTGTCTAGTTTAACCTTGTTATCATTAAAATCAACTAAATATAGCTGACCATCTAACACTCCCTTAAGTGCTATTGAATCATCACTTCTTCTAAAGACAGTAACACCAATATCAGTAAAAAGATAGTTGTAGCCCATTTTACATAATTGAGAAACAGAAAGCAAATTATAGTCTAAAGAATCTACAAGAAAAACATTAGAAATGGAATGGTCAGGGGATATACAATTTTACCCAAACCTTTGACCAAACCTTGATTTCCATCCTCGAATGTGATAGCTCTTTGGAGATCATCATTTTTCTCATATGAGGAGAACATCCTTTTCTCCCGTGTCATGTGGTTTGTGCACCCGCTATCGATTATCCAACTTGACCCACCGGATGCATAAACCTACAAAACAAATTTAGGCCTTGTTCTTAGGTACCCAAACAGTCTTGGGTCCTTTGATATTAGAAACAAGCACCTTGGGTACCCAAACATAAGTCTTTGGACTCTTGTGGACTTGTGTTTGCCCCAACATATTTGGCAACTACTTTGCCTGATTTGTTAGTAAGCACATAAGATGCATCAAAAGTTTTAAATGAAATGTTATGCTCATTTGATGCATTAGGAATTTTCTTTTTAGGCATTTTGATATGAGCGAAATGCCTAGAGCTAGATGCCTCATTACTATACAAATAAGCATGATGAGAAACAGTATGAGGTTTTCTAGCATGGATTTTCCTAATTTTGTGCTCAGGATAGTTCTTAGGATATAAAATGTAACCCTCTCTATTCTGAACCATGGGAGCCTTACCCTTAATGAAATTAGATAGTTTCTTGGGGGGTTAAGTTTGGTGTTGCTTTGGCTCCCTTGTTGAAAGCCAATGCCATCCTTAATGCTAGGGCATCTCCCATTATAAAGCATGCTTCGAGCAAATTTAAATTTTCATTTTCTAATTCATGCTCGGCAATTTTAGCACTTAATTTAGCTATCTGATGATTTTGTTCTTTAATCATTGCAATTTGATCATTCATAGCATCAATATTAACATCTCTACATCTGGTACAAATAGTGACATGCTCAACAGTAGATGTAGGAATATTGTAAACATTCAATTCTTCTATCTTATCATTTAAACTAGCATTCTCATCTCTAAGACTGGAAATTGAATCATTGCAAATGTTAAGATCTTTAGATAAATTTTCACATTTTTCTACTTCTAGAGCATAAGCATTTTTCAATTTAACAAATTTCTTGTTTTCCTTAACGAGCAAGTCCTCTTGGCATTACAAGAGATCATCCTTTTCATTAATGGATTCTATCAATTCATTTATCTTCTTCTTTTGGTCCTTAGTAAGGTTAGCAAAAAGAGAAGTTAAATCATCATTATCATCACTAGAGCTACCCTCATCATCGAATGTAGTATATTTGGGGGTATCTCTAGAATGTACCTTCTTCTTTTTCGTCCTTAGCCATTAGGCACTTGTGGACGACGTTGGGGAAGAGTAGACCTTTGTTGATGGCGATGTTGGCGGCGTCCTCGTTGGAGGAGTCGGTGGAGCTCTCATCGGAGTCCTATTCCCGCCCCATGTACGCCTCGCCACCCTTTTTCTTGTAGTATCTTTTCTTCTCCATCTTCGTCTTCCCGTTCTTGTCTTCGTCCCTATCACTGTCACTCGTATATGGACATTTTGCAATGAAGTGACTGGACTTACCACACCTATAGCACACCCTTTTGGAGCGGGCTTGTAGTCTTTCCCTCTCCTTTGTTTGAGGATTTGTCGAAAGCTCTTAATGATAAGAGCCATCTGCTCGTTATCGAGCTTGGAGGCGTCGATTAGAAGTCTACTTGGTGTAGACTCTTCCTTCTTTTCTTCCATTGCTTTGAATGCAACGGGTTGCACCTTGGGTGTAGAGGTGGCGCCTTGCTCTAAGTTGACAATGTGTTTAGAGTCTTTGATCATAAGTTCAAAGCTTACAAACTTGCCAATCCCTTCCTCGAGAGACGTCTATTTATATCTAGGGTCTCCATGGATTAGTTGCACTTGAGTGGGATTACGAAAAACAAGAGATCTAATAATAACCTTGACCATCTCATGGTCATCCCACTTGGTGCTCCTGAGGTTGCGCACTTGATTGACCATAGTCTTGAGCTGGTTGTACATTGCTTGCGGCTCTTCTCCTTTGTTGAGGACGAATCGACCGAGCTCTCCCTCGATCGTCTCGTGCTTGGTGATCTTGGTCACCTCGTCCCCTTTGTGCGCTATTTTGAGGACGTCCCAAATTTCTTTGGCATTTTTCAACCCTTGCACCTTATTATACTCCTCTCGACACAAGGAGGCGAGGAGTATAGAAGTTGCTTGGGAGTTAAAATGCCTAATTTGGGCGGCCTCGTCCGAGTCGTAGTCCTCGTCGCCAACCTGTGGTGCCTGCGCTCCAAACTCAACAATATCCCAAATGCTTTTGTGGAGTGAGGTTAGATGGTCCTGAAAGGGAAATGTGCCCTTGGGCCATTTCTAAGTATTTTGGTGATTGAGTGCCAACACAAGTGCTTTTGTGTTAATCTGTGCAAAGTGGTGGACAAAGTGCAAATCAAGTCAAAAGGTATGTTTCTAGACTTAGTACATTATTTTATGGACTAATGTATTGTGTCTAACTGCTAGAAATAGGAAAAATCGAGTTGGAAATGAGATGGCTTTGTTCAGCCAAAGTCTGCTCAGTCTGGGTGCACCGGACTGTCCGGTGGTGCACCGGACAGTGTCCGGTGTGCCAGGCTGGCTCTGGCGAACTTGCTGCTCTCGGGACTTCAACGGCGGTGTACGGCTATAAATCACCGGACTGTCCGGTGGTGCACCGGACTGTCCTGTGAGCCGTTCACAGGCGAAGTCGTCGGTCTCGGGAAGCCATCAACGGCGTACGGCTATAATTCACCGGACTGTCCGGTGAGCCAACGGTCAGCCGGGGCAACGGTCGGCCGAGGATTCCGCGAGTGACGCGTGGCCAAGCCAACGGTCACAAGGGGGCACCGGACTGTCCGGTGTGCACCGGACAGTGTCCGGGTCGCCAACGGCTCGGAATCTCCAACGGTCGGCTTCGCCAAAGAAGGAAAGAAATCCGCACCGGACAGTGTCCAGTGGTACACCAGACTGTCCGGTGCGCCAGTCGACAGAAGGCAAGAATTGCCTTCCTACAATGCTCTCAACGGCTCCTAGCTGCCTTGGGGCTATAAAAGGGACCCCTTGGCGCATGGAGAAGACATCCAAGCATTCTTTGAGCATAGTTGATCACTCACATATCATTCTTGCGCACTTGTTCGACATTCTTAGTGATTTGAGCTCCGTTCTAGTGAGAAACTCGTGATAGTCTCTTGAGCTCAAGTCTGGGTCTTGTGTGTGCGTATTTGTTGTGATCTTTGTGTCTTGTGTGAGTTGCTCATCCCTCCCTTACTCCGTGCTTCTTTGTGAACATCTTTGTAAGGGCGAGAGACTCCAAGTTGTGGAGATTCCTCGCAAGCGGGATAAAGAAAAGCAAAGCAAAACACCGTGGTATTCAAGTGGGTCTTTGGACCGCTTGAGAGGGGATGATTGCAACCCTCGTCAGTTGGGACGCCACAACGTGGAGTAGGCAAGCGTTGGTCTTGGCCGAACCACGGGATAAACCACTGTGCCATCTCTATGTTGATCTCTTGTGGTTATTGTGTTTTGTTGAGACTCCTCTCTAGCCACTTGGCATTATTGTGCTAACGCTTAACCAAGTTTTTGTGGGATTAAGTTTTCAAGTTTCACAGGATCACCTATTCACCCCCCCTCTAGGTGCTCTCAATTGGTATCGGAGCCGTTCTCTTCACGAAGGGACTAATCGCCCGAAGAGATGGATCCTAAGGGAAAGGGGATCATGATCAATGATAAGGAGAAGGAGTCCTTCATCAACAAGCCGAAAGATGACAAGCCTGTCGACTCGGGCTCGGGCTACAAACGAAAAGATGGGAAGAAGAAGACAAGGCGCATCAAGGAGATCGTCTACTACGACGACAGCGACGAGTCCACTTCTTCCCAAAAGGACAACGACGACAACGACTACGACAAAAGAAAGACGGTTAATTCAAACTTTTCTTTCGATTACTCTCGTATTCCGCAGAGTTCAAATGCACATTTGCTTTCCATCCCTCTTGGCAAACCTCCACACTTTGATGGGGAGGACTACGGATTTTGGAGTCACAAAATGCGTAGTCATTTGTTCTCTCTCCATCCAAGCATATGGGAGATTGTAGAGAGTGGAATGAAATTTGACAGCTCGGATAGTCCCATGTTCATTAACGAGCAAATCCACAAAAATGCACAAGCGACTACTGTTCTTCTAGCTTCATTGTGCAGGGACGAATACCATAAGGTGAGTGGCTTGGACAATGCCAAGCAGATCTAGGACACCCTCAAGATCTCTCATGAGGGGAACGACGTCACCTTGCTCACCAAAATGGAGTTGGTGGAAGGCAAACTTAGGAGATTCGCGATGATAAGGGGCGAGGAGCCAACCCAAACGTACAACCGGCTCAAGACCCTCATCAATAAAATAAGGAGCTACGTAAGCACGCGTTGGACGGACCACGACGTCGTTTGCCTAATGCTAAGGTCCTTTACTGTACTTGATCCACATCTGGTGAACAATATTCGTGAAAATCCTAGGTACACCAAGATGTCGCCCGAAGAAGTTCTTGGGAAGTTCATGAGCGGGCGAATGATGATCAAGGAGGCAAGATACGTGGATGATGCGCTAAATGGCCCAATCCATGAGCCTCAAACCATCGCCCTCAAAGCAACGAGAAGCAAGGAGACGCTACCTAACAAGGTGGCGCAAGTAGAGGCGGCCGGGCTTAATGATGAAGAGATGGCCCTCATCATTAAGCGCTTCAAGACGACGCTAAAGGGACGCAAGGAGCATCCCAAAAAGGCCAAGACGAAGGGGAAGCACTCATGCTTCAAATGTGGTAAGATTGGTCATTTTATCGCTAACTGTCCCGATAATGATAGTGACCAGGAACAAGGGAACAAAAGGGAAAAGAAGAAGAATTACAAGAAGGCCAAGGGCGAGGCACATCTTGGAAAGGAGTGGGATTCGGATTGCTCCTCTTCCGACTCCGACAATGAAGGACTCGCCGCCACCGCCTTCAACAAGTCATCCCTCTTCCCCAACGAGCATCACACATGCCTCATGGCGAAGGAGAAGAAGTTATGTACTCGGGATACCACTTATGCTTCTTCAAGTGATGATGAGTCTAGTGATGACGATGAAATAGACTATTCTAGTTTATTTAAAGGTTTAGATAGAATTAAAATTGGCAAAATTAATGAGTTAATTGATGCCTTGAATGATAAGAATAGGTTACTAGAAAAGCAAGAGGATTTGTTGTATGAAGAACATGATAAATTTGTAGAGGCACAAAAATCTCATGCTTTAGAAGTTAAAAGGAATGAAATGCTTTCTTGTGAACTATCTACTTGCCATGAGACAATTTCTAGCTTAAAGAGCATAAATGATGATTTGAATGCTAAGTTAGAAAAATCTAGTAAATTAACATCTTGTGTAGAACATGTTGTGATTTGCACTAGGTGTAAAGATCTTAATATTGATGCTTGTAGTGAACACCTAGTTTCAATTTCCAAATTGAATGATGAAGTGGCTAGTCTTAATGCCCAACTTAAGACTAGCAAAAGTGAATTTGATAAGTTAAAATTTGCAAGGGATGCCTACACGATTGGTAGACACCCCTCAATTAAGGATGGACTTGGCTTCAAGAGGGAAGCCAAGGACTTAACAAGCCATAAGGCTCCCATCTCCGCCAAGGAGAAAGGGAAGGCCCCTATGGCTAGTAGTGCTAAAAAGAACCATGCTTTCATGTATCATGATAGGAGACATTCTAGGAATGCCTATAGAAGTTATGATGCTTTTGATTCTCATGCCATGTTTGCTTCTAGTTCTTCCTATATGCATGGTAGAGATATGCCTAGGAGAAATGTTGTTCATAATATGCCTAGGAGAAATGTTGTTAATGTTCCCAGGAAAATTAATGAACCTTCGACAATATATCATGCTTGCAATGCTTCATTTGCTATTTGTAGAAAGGATAAGAAGGTAATTGCTAGGAAATTAGGGGCCAAATGTAAGGGAGATAAAACTTGCATTTGGGTCCCTAAGACCATTGTGACTAACCTTGTAGGACCCAACAAGAGTTGGGTACCTAAGACCCAAGCCTAAATTTGCCTTGCAGGTTTATGCATCCGGGGGCTCAAGCTGGATTATCGACAGCGGATGCACAAACCACATGACGGGGAAAAGAGGATGTTCTCTTCCTACATCAAGAACAAGGATCCCCAAGATTCAATAATATTCGGTGATGGGAACCAAGGCAAGGTGAAAGGGTTAGGTAAAATTGCTATTTCGTCTGAGCACTCTATTTCTAATGTGTTCTTAGTTGAGTCGCTTGGATATAACTTGCTGTCTGTGAGTCAATTATGCAATATGGGATATAATTGTTTATTCACAAATGTAGACGTGTCTGTCTTTAGAAGGTGTGATGGTTCACTAGCTTTTAAGGGTGTACTAGACGACAAACTTTATTTAGTTGATTTTGCAAAAGAGGAGGCCGGTCTAGATGCATGCTTAATTGCTAAGACTTGCATGGGCTGGCTGTGGCATCGCCGTTTAGCACATGTGGGGATGAAGAACCTTCACAAGCTTCTAAAGGGAGAACACGTGATAGGTCTAACTAATGTGCATTTCGAAAAAGATAGACCTTGTGCAGCTTGTCAAGCAGGCAAACAGGTGGGAAGCTCTCATCACACCAAAAATGTGATGACCACATCAAGACCTTTGGAGATGCTTCATATGGACCTCTTCGGACCCGTCGCCTATCTAAGTATAGGAGGAAGTAAGTATGGTCTTGTTATCGTTGATGATTTTTCCCGCTTCACTTGGGTATTCTTTTTGCAAGATAAATCTGAAACCCAAGGGACCCTCAAGCGCTTCCTAAGAAGAGCTCAAAATGAGTTTGAGCTCAAGGTGAAAAAGATAAGGAGCGACAACGGGTCCGAATTCAAGAACCTTCAAGTGGAGGAGTATCTTGAGGAGGAAGGGATCAAGCACGAATTCTCTGCTCCCTACACACCACAACAAAATGGTGTGGTAGAGAGGAAGAACAGGACACTCATCGATATGGCGAGGACGATGCTTGGAGAGTTCAAGACCCCCGAGCGCTTTTGGTCGGAAGCCGTGAACACGGCTTGCCACGCCATCAACCGGGTCTATCTTCACCGCCTCCTCAAGAAGACTTCGTATGAGCTTCTAACCGGTAACAAACCCAATGTGTCTTACTTTCGTGTATTTGGGAGCAAGTGTTATATTCTTGTGAAGAAAGGTAGAACTTCTAAATTTGCTCCCAAAGCTGTAGAAGGGTTTTTATTAGGTTATGACTCAAATACAAAGGCGTATAGGGTCTTCAACAAATCATCGGGTTTGGTTGAAGTCTCTAGCGACGTTGTATTTGATGAGACTAATGGCTCTCCAAGAGAGCAAGTTGTTGATCTTGATGATGTAGATGAAGAAGACGTTCCAACGGCCGCAATGAGCACCATGGCGATTGGCGATGTGCGACCACAGGAACAATTGGAGCAAGATCAACCTTCTTCCTCAACAATGGTGCATCCCCCAACTCAAGATGATGAATAGGTTCATCAGGAGGAGGCGTGTGATCAAGGGGGAGCACAAGATAATCATGTGATGGAGGAAGAAGCACAACCGGCACCTCCAACCCAAGTTCGAGCGACGATTCAAAAGAATCATCCCGTCGACCAAATTTTGGGTGATATTAGCAAGGGAGTAACTACTCGTTCTAGATTAGTTAACTTTTGTGAGCATTACTCCTTTGTCTCTTCTATTGAGCCTTTTAGGGTAGAAGAGGCCTTGCTAGATCCGGACTGGGTGTTGGCCATGTAGGAGGAGCTCAACAACTTCAAGCGTAATGAAGTTTGGAAACTGGTGCCTCGTCCCAAGCAAAATGTTGTGGGAACCAAGTGGGTGTTCCGCAACAAACAGGACGAGCACGGGGTGGTGACGAGGAACAAGGCTCGACTTGTGGCAAAAGGTTATGCCCAAGTCGCAGGTTTGGACTTTGAGGAGACTTTTGCTCCTGTGGCTAGGCTAGAGTCCATTCGTATTTTGCTAGCATATGCCGCTCACCATTCTTTCAGGTTGTTCCAAATGGATGTGAAGAGCGCTTTCCTCAATGGTCCAATCAAGGAGGAGGTGTACGTAGAGCAACCCCCTGGCTTCGAGGATGAACGGTACCCCGCCACGTGTGTAAGCTCTCTAAGGCGCTCTATGGACTTAAGCAAGCCCCAAGAGCATGGTATGAATGCCTTAGACACTTTTTAATTGCTAATGCTTTCAAGGTTGGGAAAGCCGATCCAACTTTATTCACTAAGACTTGCGATGGTGATCTTTTTGTGTGCCAAATTTATGTCGATGACATAATATTTGGTTCTACTAATCAAAAGTCTTGTGAAGAGTTTAGCAGGGTGATGACACAGAAATTCGAGATGTCGATGATGGGTGAGTTGAACTACTTCCTTGGGTTCCAAGTGAAGCAACTCAAGGATGGCACTTTCATCTCCCAAACGAAGTACACGCAAGATTTGCTAAAGCGGTTTGGGATGAAGGACGCCAAGCCCGCAAAGACGCCGATGGGAACTGACGGACACACCGACCTCAACAAAGGAGGTAAGTCCGTTGATCAAAAAGCATACAGGTCCATGATAGGGTCTTTACTTTATTTATGTGCTAGTAGACCAGATATTATGCTTAGCGTAAGCATGTGTGCTAGATTTCAATCTGATCCAAGGGAGTGTCACCTTGTGGCCGTGAAGCGAATTCTTAGATATTTAGTCGCTACGCCTTGCTTCGGGATCTGGTATCCAAAGGGGTCTAACTTTGACTTGATTGGATATTCAGATTTCGACTATGCTGGATGTAAGGTCGATAGGAAGAGTACATCGGGGACGTGCCAATTCTTAGGAAGGTCCCTGGAGTCATGGAATTCTAAGAAACAAACTTCCGTTGCCCTATCCACCGCTGAGGCCGAGTATGTTGCCGCAGGACAGTGTTGCGTGCAACTACTTTGGATGAGGCAAACCCTCCGGGACTTTGGCTACAATCTGAGCAAAGTCCCACTCCTATGTGACAATGAGAGTGCTATCCGCATAGCGGAAAATCCTGTTGAGCACAGTCGCACAAAGCACATTGACATCCGGCATCACTTTTTGAGAGACCACCAGCAAAAGGGAGATATCGAAGTGTTTCATGTTAGCACCGAGAACCAGCTAGCCGATATCTTTACCAAGCCTTTAGATGAGAAGACCTTTTGTAGACTGCGTAGTGAGCTAAATGTCTTAGATTCGTGGAACTTAGATTGATTTATAGCATAGATGTGTTTATGCCTTGATCATGTTCCTTATGCATTTTGTTGCTTACTTATGGTGCTCAAGTTGTACAAGCACTCCCCGGACCTCACAAGTCCATTTGCAAGTGATGCACATATTTAGGGGGAGTTGTGCTACAACTTGACCCTTTGAGACTAACCATGTGCTTGAGTTTGCTTGATTTAGTCTCAAAGGAGGTTTGAAAGGGAAAAGGTGGACTTGGACCATGAAAGACTTCCACTGCACTCCGATGAGAGGGTAACTTATTGCAAGTTCATCTCATGTACTCTTTTTGTCTTTGTATTCTTATTTGAAGATTTTGGTGAGGCAATGGGGTTTAGGGGCCAAGATTGATCCCGTTTTGGTGCTTGATGCCAAAAGGGGAGAAAATAAAGGCCAAAGCAATAAATGGATCAGCTACCACTTGAGAAATTTTGAAAATAGTAGAATAGAGCTTTTGGTTTGTCAAAACTCTCTTGTTGTCTCTTTTGTCAAAAGTTGGCCTCTTGTGGGGAGAATAGTCGATTATGGGAAAAAGGGGGAGTTTTTGAAATCTTGAATCAATTTCTCTTGGAACGACTCTCTTTATGTCTTAACAAGTGTGTTTGACTTAGAGATAGAAATTTGAGGTTGATTTGCAAAAGCAAAACCAAGTGGTGGCAAAGAGTGATCCATATATGTCAAATTTGAATCAAAACAATATTGAGTTTTCATTTGCATTGATATTGCACTTGTTCTAGTTGCTTTATGTTGTGTTGGCATAAATCACCAAAAAGGGGGAGATTGAAAGGGAAATGTGCCCTTGGGCCATTTCTAAGTATTTTGGTGATTGAGTGCCAACACAAGTGCTTTTGTGTTAATCTATGCAAAGTGGTGGACAAAGTGCAAATCAAGTCAAAAGGTTTGTTTCTAGACTTAGTACATTATTTTATGGACTAATGTATTGTGTCTAAGTGCTGGAAACAGGAAAAATCGAGTTGGAAAAGAGATGGCTTTGTTCAGCCAAAGTCTGCTCAGTCTGGGTGCACCGGACTGTCCGGTGGTGCACCGGACAGTGTCCGGTGCGCCAGGCTGGCTCTAGCGAACTTGCTGCTCTCGGGACTTCGACGGCGGTGTACGGCTATAAATCACCGGACTGTTCGGTGGTGCACCGGACTGTCCGGTGAGCCGTTCACAAGCGAAGTCATCGGTCTCGGGAAGCCATCAACGGCGTACGGCTATAATTCACCGGACTGTCCGGTGAGGCACCGGACTGTCCGGTGAGCCAACGGTCAGCCGGGGCAACGGTCGGCCGAGGATTCCGCGAGTGACGCGTGGCCAAGCCAACGGTCACAAGGGGGCACCAGACTGTCCGGTGTGCACCGGACAGTGTCCGGTGCGCCAACGGCTCGGAATCTCCAACGGTCGGCTTCGCCAAAGAAGGAAAGAAATCCGCATCGGACAGTGTCCGGTGGTGCACCGGACTGTCCGGTGCGCCAGTCGACAGAAGGCAAGAATTGCCTTCCTACAATGCTCTCAACGGCTCCTACCTGCCTTGGGCTATAAAAGGGACCCCTTGGCGCATGGAGAAGACATCCAAGCATTCTTTGAGCATAGTTGATCACTCACACATCATTCTTGCGCACTTGTTCGACATTCTTAGTGATTTGAGCTCCGTTCTAGTGAGAAACTCGTGATAGTCTCTTGAGCTCAAGTCTGGGTCTTGTGTGTGCGTATTTGTTGTGATCTTTGTGTCTTGTGTGAGTTGCTCATCCCTCCCTTACTCCGTGCTTCTTTGTGAACATCTTTGTAAGGGCGAGAGACTCCAAGTTGTGGAGATTCCTCGCAAGCGGGATAAAGAAAAGCAAAGCAAAACACCGTGGTATTCAAGTGGGTCTTTGGACCGCTTGAGAGGGGATGATTGCAACCCTCGTCAGTTGGGACGCCACAACGTGGAGTAGGCAAGCGTTGGTCTTGGCCGAACCACGGGATAAACCACTGTGCCATCTCTATGTTGATCTCTTGTGGTTATTGTGTTTTGTTGAGACTCCTCTCTAGCCACTTGGCATTATTGTGCTAACGCTTAACCAAGTTTTTGTGGGATTAAGTTTTCAAGTTTCACAGGATCACCTATTCACCCCCCCTCTAGGTGCTCTCAGGTGCCTCATTTTATCACTCCACATGCAATAATCTTCACCATCAAAATATGGTGGTTTGCCTAGGGGTACCGAAAGTAGAGGAGCATGCTTTGGAATGTGAGGATAGCGAAGAGGCATCTTACTATACTTCTTACGCTCGTGGCGCTTCGAAGTTGTAGACTCGGCGCCGGATGTGAAAGGTGATGAAGAGTCAGTCTTGTAGTAGACCACCTTCTTCATTTTCTTTTTCTTCTTGTCCCCCTTCCTATGTGACTTGATGGAGGAAGAGGATTCCTCCTTGTATTTGTCGCCGAACTCCCTTGATAGAGTCCTTCCCGGGCCTATGGCCTTGTCGCCCGTAACAATCTCCCACTTAGCGTGATCTCCAGACATCACTTCGAGTTTGTTAGACTCTTAATGAAGCACTGGCTCCAATACCAATTGAAAGTCACCTAGAGGGGGGTGAATAGACGAAACCTGAAATTTATGAACTTTAAACAGGTACTAAGGCCAGGGTTAGCGTTAGAATTAAATTGGAGTACTGAAGATAGTTCTCTTTGCTTAGAGTTGCTCAATCAATGCGGATAACGTTTGGGAGCAAACTCAAACAATATTAGCGAGAGAACTTTGGAGAGAGGAATTAGGGGAAAACAAATCAAGTGAAGATCACACAAATGAACACGGTGATTTGTTTACCGAGGTTCGGTTCCAAAGAACCTAGTCCCCATTGAGGAGGCCACAAAGGCTGGGTCTATTCCAACCCTTTCCCTCTCTCAATCGGTCACACAGACCGGTCGAGGCTTCTCCTTAATCACTTGGGTCACTAAGACCCTGCAAGGATCACCACAAACTTAGGTGTCTCCTGCTAGCTTTACAAAGCACTTAGAGAATTAAGAATGAGAAGGAGAAAGCAATCCAAGCAACAAGAGCAACAAAAGAACATAAAACACCTTCTCTCAAGTCACTAATGAATTGAGTTGATTTGGAGGCTTGGAAAGGATTTGATCTATTGAATGTGTCTTGGAGTGTAGTCTTTTGCTCTTGCAATGAATGTGGAGTTCAGAAAACTTGGATGCCATTGAAGGAGGTGGTTGGGGGGTATTTATAGCCTCCAACCACTTCCTAGTCGTTGGCTGTTTTGGCTGTCGATAGGCACATCGGACAGTCCGATGGTGAACTAGACAGGTACTATTCACTGTCTGGTGCGTGCCACATCAACACGCCCGTTGGGGTTTGGAGCGGTTGACTGTTGGAGTCCTTTGTCCTGTAGTTGCATCGGATAGTCCGGTGCCACACCGGACATGTTCGGTGCGTTCTGACTTCACAACCTTACATCTGACTTTGCACTGTACAATTTTTCAGTCGATCGTTAGCACCAGGTTACCGTTGCTCCGTTGGCTCACCGGACATGTTCGGCGCACACCGGACAATCCGGCGAATTATAGCGGAGCGTGCCCTAGAGAAACCCGAGAGTGGCTAGTTTGAGTGGAGCTCGGCCTGGGGCACCGGACACTGTCCGGTGCGCCACTGGCAGCACACTATCAAGTCTTTGCTCCAAACTTGTTGAGTCCCCAACTGTCGGCGTTCCGAGACCGGGGGGTCCCTGGGCCGACGAGTGAATGTCGCCGCGTGCCCCAGCCCAGATGGGTCGAGCGCGAGGGCGAGCGCGAAGGGGGGGGAGCGAGGCGGCCGGAGACCGGCGTGAGAGAGGTGGGAATCCCGCGGCCTTCGTGTTCGTCCCGCGCCCAGGTCGGGTGCGCTTGCAGTAGGGGGTTACAAGCGTCCACGCGGGAGAGGGAGCGAGCGGCTCCAAGCGAGCGCCTGTTCTCGTCCTCGTCCCCGCGCGGCCAACCCTCTCTAAGAGGGCCCTGGTCCTCCCTTTTATAGGCGTAAGGAGAGGATCCAGGTGTACAATGGGGGGTGTAGCAGAGTGCTACGTGTCTAGCGGAGGTGAGCTAGCGCCCTAGGTACATGCCGTTGTGGCAGCCGGAGAGATCTTGGCACCCAGCTGGTGTGATGTCGTGGCCGTCGGAGGAGCGATGGAGCTTGGCGGAGGGACAGCTGTCGGAGCGGTTGAGTCCTTGCTGACGTCCTCTTGCTTCTGTAAGGGGGCTGAGAGCCGCCGTCGTCACAGAGCATGCGGGGCGCCATCATTGCCTATCTGGCGGAGCGAGCCAGATGGGACGCTGGTCTTGTTCTCTGCGGCCCGAGTCAGCTCAGGGTAGGGTGATGATGGCGCCTCCTGTTGACGTGGCTGGTCTACGCCCTTGGTTGGGCGATGTGGAAGCTCCTCCGAAGCCGAGGTCGAGTCCGAGCCCCCGGGTCAGGCGAGGCGGAGATTGCCGGCTGGTGCCGGGGCAGAGTCTGAGCCCTGGGGTCGGGCGAAGCGGAGTTCGTCGTCTTCTGGGGCCGAGCCCAAGTCTGAGCCCTAGGTCGGGCGAGGCGGAGATCGTCGTTTTCTAGGGCCGAGCCCAAGTCCGAGCCCTGGGTCGGGCGGAGTTCGCCGTCTTCCGGGACTTAGCCCGAGTCCGAGCCCTGGGTCGGGCGGAGTTCGCCGTCTTCCGGGACTTAGCCCGAGTCCGAGCCCTAGGTCGGGCGGAGCGGAGTTCGCCGTCTTCCGGGACTTAGACCGAGTCCGAGCCCTGGGTCGGGCGGAGTTCGCCGTCTTCCGGGACTTAGCCCGAGTCCGAGCCCTGGGTCGGGCGGAGTTCGCCGTCTTCCGGGACTTAGCCCGAGTCCGAGCCCTGGGTCGGGCGGAGCGGAGTTCGCCGTCTTCCGGGACTTAGCCCGAGTCCGAGCCCTGGGTCGGGCGAAGCGGAGTTTCCTATGGCGCCTTTGGCAGGGCCTGACTGCCTGTTAGTCTTACTCTGTCAAGTGGCACTGCAGCCGGAGCGGCGCAGGCGGCGCTGTCCTTCTATCAGGCCGGTCAGTGGAGCGGCGAAGTGACGGCGGTCACTTCGGCTCCGCCGGCTGGGGGGCGCGCGTCAGGATAAGGGTGTCAGGCCACCTTTACATTAAATGCTCCTGCGACTTGGTCGGTCGGTGCGGCGATTTGGTCAGGGTTGCTTCTTAACGAAGGCAGGGCCTCGGGCGAGCCGGGAATATGTTCGCCGCTGAAGGGGGGCTTCGGGCGAGACGGAAATCCTCCAAGGTCGGTTGCCCTTGTCCGAGGCTAGGCTCGGGCGAGGCGTGATCGTGTCCCTCGAATGGACTGATCCCTGACTTAATCGCACCCATCAGGCCTTTGCAGCTTTGTGCTGATGGGGGTTACCAGCTGAGAATTAGGAGCCTTGAGGGTACCCCTAATTATGGTCCCCGACAGTAGCCCCCGAGCCTCGAAGGGAGTGTTTGCACTCGCTTGGAGGCTTTCGTCGCACTTTTTTGCAAGGGGACCAGTCTTTCTCGGTTGCCTTTTGTTCCGGTGGGTGCGCGCGAGCGCACCCGTCGGGTGTAGCCCCGAGGCCTCGGAGGAGTGGTTTCACTCCTTTGAGGTCTTAATGCCTCACGTAGTGCTTCGGCTGGTCTGGTCGTTCCCTCATGCGAGCTGGCCATAGCCCGAGTGTACGGTCGGGTCCCAAGTTCTTGGGCTGGTATGTTGACGCTGTCAACGGTTCGGCCGGAGCCGGGTTTGCGAGAGCAGCCCCCGAGCCTCTGCACAGGGCGAGAGGGCGATCAGGGACAGACTCGGCTTTTTTACATACGCCCCTGCGTCGCCTTTCCGCAAGGAGGAGGGGGGGGAAAGCGCCATGTTGCCCTCGATGGGCATCGAACATGGTGTCTCCGTTGAGCTGCAAGCGGGTGATCCGAGTGGACGTCCGTGCCTCGTTCGTTAGGGGTCGGCTAGGGGCCTAGAGGCACGCCCAAAAGTACCCGCGGGTGATCTGCCGGACCCGGTCCCCTGGCGACGGGGTCCGAGGGCTTGATGCCTCCCTCTGATGGGATTCCGTTACAAGATCGTTCCTGCCGGTCTCGGAAATGTCCTAGGGTACCTCGGGAGCGTAGCCCGAGCCTGGGTTATGTATCGAACGTACCCATGGTCATCCCTCACTCGGCGTCTGAGGCGGTTGTGAACCCTTCGGGGGCCAGCCTTCGAACCCCTGATCATTATTGGGCGCGGAGCCCCGAGTAGCTCGAGGCGGTCGTTGAACCCTTTCGAGGGGCCGACCTTCGAACCTCCGACCAGTAGTGGGTGTAGGGCCCACGCGATCTGAGGCGGCTGTTGAACCCTTCTGGGGGGCCAGCCTTCGAGCCTCTGATCAGTAGGGGGGCTCGGAGCCTGGTTCCTTCTCGGGGAAGGATCCTTTTCGGGGTATCCCCCTTTCCCGGTCCCTGTTGCAAGAGAGAGAAAGAGGAAGAACGGAAAAGGATACGAAATCGAACGACGCGGCGTACCTTTTTGGACGCGGTCATTATGGCGAAGGCGAAGCGTCGCCCGCTTCTCCAGCCAGAGGCGCCGCGTGTCCCGCCGCGGAGTTAATGCGATGGGGCGAGTGGTTGGAGGGGCGACCGTTGCGCGTGCGCGAGCCGTTCGAGGAACGGATCACGGGCGCGTTGTCTTCACGCCGTGAGAGAGGGTTCTCTCGCTGCCCCCGGATGGGACGTAAGCTTGGCTGATGACGTGGCCGCTGCTCCTGCCCGCCTGCCACCGCCATTACTGCCGGCCCACCTTTGGCCGCGTTGACCGTCGCGCCAGGCTGGTGCTGCTAGGTCGCGCGCCGGGTCGCCTCGAGTCGCTGTATTGGTTCCGCAGTCGAGGAGGCGCGGTAGTGGCGCAAGTGGCGGTGCAGTTGCATGCATGAAGCATTCGGCGCGCCGGTTGCATGACGCGTGGGCTTGGGCCTCCATGCCGGGCGTGTTGGGAGTCGGAGAAGCGTGCCCACTTGGCGCGGTTGCATGCCGCCTGCATGGCTGCCCACCCTTTCGCCCGCTGGTCTGGGCAAAAGTGGAGGGTCGCTTGTAACCGCTGGGCGGTTGTACGCACCGCGCGCGGCGGTTTGGCTTCTTCTGCTCTGAGCCGGCTTGCATGACGTGTGGGACTCAGCCCCCGCGCCGCAGGGGAGGACCTTGGAGTGTGTTGGAGAAGACTCAGCCCGTGACGGCTGGGGACGCGAGTAGGGAGAACCGCCCTTAAAAGGGGGGTGACCCCCTTGGAAGGCGACCACGTCTTCGCGCTCCCTTATGCATCGTGTCTTTCCACCTTCCAAGCCCCCGGATGGGGGAGATCCGCCGTCTTTCCACCTCGTCGTTGGAGGAACGCAACTCCGCGGGAGTTGGTACCTTTCAGCCATCGTTCGGCTTCAAGGATTTTCATCGTGCAGCCCAGTTGCACCCCTCCACCGGCGGTCACCCAAGATGGTGACCTCCAGTTTGATGGTGGGGGAAAGCGAGCCGGGCTGCGGCCTCTGCCCCTCCCTCAGCCTCAAGGATTTTCGTCATCCAGGCTGAGGTGGAGGATGAGGCGAGTCGGGGGGCTGCCTCCGCGTGGGTCGGTTACCCTTTTCTTCCCCTGGCGTCTGGGGGAGAAGGGCATCCTCCAGCTTCGCGGAGGCTTCCTCCAGCCATGCCGGGAAAGGCGCACCGCCGCCACTCATCCAGGGCGCAGCATTACGTCCTCCGTCCGGACGACGGTTGTGTCGCGTACCGCGAGGGCGGTGCCCATGTTCTAGGCGGTTCTGGCGAGGGCGAAGACCTACCGACGCGCTTCGAGGCATCGGCAGCCGGAGATGGCTTCTCTACCGATGAGATTGCCAACTCCGCCAGTAGCCCTGGGTCTCCGTCTCCCGGCCTGAATGGCTGGCTCTCGTCCTCGGTGGGTGAGAGTCCTTCTGCCGTAGCACCCGCCCCGAAGCCGCTGCTGAAGCTGCTTCGTCGCCCGGGGCGGGGGTTGTTGTCGCTGTTGCCGGATCGAGCGGCGGCGAGCCGCCCGTCGGCCCGCGATTGCTCCGCGGGTTCCCCAATCTTGTGGGGTTGTTCGTACCCGCGGAGACGGAAACGGGGTTCCGTTTGTAATGGCACTTCGAATGCCAGGGTTTTTGTTCATTGTGGCTGTCGGGGCCTGAACATGTAGGTGATTTCGGCACGGAGCCGTGTTTTTTCCTCCTTTTCGAGCACTAAGACTCGCCTGTTGGTTGTCTAAACCGCTTCACCAAGCGTGAGTCGCCCCGTATACAGGTGACGAGTGAGGTATCCGTATCCCGGAGGCGTAGGAGTCCCTCGGCTCGGTCGGCCTTGTTGTCTGAGGCTTCTCTAGCTCAGTTAAAGGAACCCCTCGACCGCTCTTCGATGAGCTGAGGCCAGGGGTAGCGGCGTCAACATGAACAGAGGCAGAGTTGGCTCGAAAAGAAAACCTGGTTGGCCGGAGCCTGGCCGGGTCGTCCGTTAGCGGGACCGACACCGGAATTGACCAGCCGAGGCCTCGGATCGGGCTAACGTCCTTGGAGGGCAGCTGGCCGAGGCCCCGGGGTGACCGGCCGAGCCACCTGCTCGGGCCGGATTGACGTCCTTGGAAGGTAACTGGCCGAGGCCCCGAGGTGACCGGCCGAGCCGCCTGCTCGGGCCGGATTCCCAGAGAAGACCTTGGCGGCGATGGCCCGGGCGTGGTGATGACGTCGTCCTCCAGAGTGGAGATCCTCAGACCGCGTCGCCGTCCGAGGCTAGGTCGGCCCTCGCCAAAGGTGTCATCGATGCCAAGGGTGCTGCTGCTCCCTTCAGCCGTCAAGATCCGAGCCTGCAGGATCGGATTGTCTTGTAGTGTATGTTTCCTGCGGCCGCCGAGGCCTAAACACACCCTCGCCATGTTGTAAAGCTGCGTCTCTTTTCCTTTCGTTTCGAGTATCTGGACTTTTTTGTCGGTAACAGAAACGTTTGTGCGAGCAAGAGTTGCTTCTCGCGGAAGGTGATGAGTGAGGTATCCGTATCCCGGAGGCGTAGGAGTCCCTCGGCTCGGTCGGCCTTGCCGCTTACGCGCACTCTTACCCGTCCATGGGGCTCTGTCACCGACACAGTCGAGAAGGCTCGAAGGATCGTTTCGGCAGAAGAGCTTTCGAACGTGAAGACTTGTTCGGTCCGCAGAATCACTTGTCCGAACGTGAGTTACTTATCGCAGAAGGTGATGAGTGAGGTATCCGTATCCCGGAGGCGTAGGAGTCCCTCGGCTCGGTTAGCCTTGGCTGCTTACGTGTACTCCGTCGTTTTCAGGATCCACTTTCGAAGTAGCCAAAGAGCGCGAAAGACATTCTGGCAGAAAAGATCTTTTTTCGAGGAAAATTTCGACGCAGAGGGGGTTCCCCCCCTTTTAGCCCCGAGGGAGGGTCGGGCTTTGCCGAGGCGAGGCCGACCCTTCCTTGATGACTAAACTTTGCGTGGGTGCGAGGTGTATGATCAACTTGAAAACATCTTAAGGGTAGAAGCGACGTAGCTGTTGGATGTTCCAGGCGTTGCCGTAGACCTCACCTTGACTGTTGGCTAGCTTGTATGTTCCGGGCTTCAGAACCTTGGCGACGACGAATGGCCCCTCCCAGGGAGGCGTGAGCTTGTGCCGCCCTCGGGCGTCTTGTCGCAGCCGAAGCACCAGGTCGCCCACCTGGAGGTCTCGGGACCGGACCCCTCGGGCGTGGTAGCATCGCAGGGACTGCTGGTACCGCGCCGAGTGTAGCAAGGCCTGGTCCCGAGCCTCCTCCAGCTGGTCCAGCAAGTTTTCTCGGCTGACTTGGTTGCTTTGGTCAGTGTAGGCCCTCGTCCTTGGGGAACCGTATTCTAAGTCTGTGGGCAAGATGGCTTCGGCCCCATAGACTAGAAAGAACGGCGTGAAGCCCGTGGCTCGGCTCGGCATTGTCCTCAGACTCCAGACCACCGAGGGGAGTTCCTTCATCCATCGTTTGCCGAACTTGTTGAGGTCGTTGTAGATCCGAGGCTTGAGCCCTTGTAGAATCATGCCGTTGGCGCGCTCCACCTGCCCATTCGTCATGGGATGAGCCACGGCGGCCCAGTCCACCCGGATGTGGTGATCCTCGCAGAAGTCCAGGAACTTTCTGCCAGTGAACTGGGTGCCGTTGTCGGTGATGATGGAGTTCAGGACCCCGAAGCGATGGATGATGTTGGTGAAGAACGCCACCGCCTGCTCAGACCTGATGCTGTTCAGGGGTCGGACCTCGATCCACTTGGAGAATTTGTCGATAGCGACCAGCAGGTGCGTGTAGCCCCCGGGTGCCTTCTGCAAGGGGCTGACGAGGTCCAGACCCCACACCGCAAAAGGCCAGGTGATGGGTATCGTCTGTAGAGCCTGAGCGGGCAGGAGGGTCTGCCTCGCGTAGAATTGACACCCTTCGCAGGTGCGGACGATTCTGGTAGCGTCGGCCACCGCCGTCGGCCAGTAGAAGCCTTGCCGGAAAGCGTTCCCGACAAGGGCTCGAGGCGCTGCGTGATGGCCGCAAGCCCCCGAGTGTATCTCTCGCAGGAGTTCCTGACCTTCGGCGATGGAGATGCATCGCTGGAGGATGCCTGAGGGGCTGTGGTGGTAGAGCTCCTTCTCATCTCCCAGCAAGACAAATGACTTGGCGCGCCGCGCCACCCGCCGAGCCTCGGCTCGGTCGAGGGGTAGCTCTCCTCGGTGGAGATATTGCAGGTACGGGGTCTGCCAGTTTCGATTAGGCGCGACCCCGCTTCGCTCCTCCTCGACGCGCAGTGCCTCACCCTCGGGGGCCGAGGGTACCTCGGGCTGAACCGAGGGCGCCTCAGGCCGAGCTGAGGGTGCCTCGGGATGAGCCGAGGGTGCCTCGGACTGAGCCGAGGGCGCCTCGGGTTGAGCCGTGGGTGCCTTGGACTGGGCCTAGGGTACCTCGGGCTCGGACGTGTCATCGATCTTGACGGAGGGTTGATGCAGGTCTCGGGAGAAGACGTCCGGGGGAACCGTCGTTCGCCCCGAGGCTATTTTATCCAGTTCGTCCGCAGTCTCGTTGTAGCGCCGAGCGATGTGGTTGAGCTCGAGCCCGTAGAACTTGTCTTCCAGGCGCCGAACCTCATCGCAGTAGGCCTCCATCTTCGGGTCGTGGCAATGGGAGTTCTTCATGACTTGGTTGATGACGAGCTGCGAGTCACCGCGAGCGTCGAGGCGTCAGACCCCTAGCTCGATGGCGATCTGCAACCCGTTGACCAGAGCCTCATATTCGGCCACATTGTTGGACGCTGGGAAGTGGAGGCGTAGCACGTAGCATAGATGCTTTCCGAGGGGTGAGATGAAGAGTAGGCCTGTGCCGGCTCCCGTCTTCATCAGCGACCCGTCGAAGAACATGGTCCAGAGCTCCGGTTGGATCGGAGCCGTCGGTAGCTGGGTGTCGACCCATTCAGCCACGAAGTTCGCCAAGACCTGGGACTTGATGGCCTTCCGAGGAGCGAACGAGATCGTCTCGCCCATGATTTCCACCGCCCACTTTGCAATCCTACCCGAGGCCTCTCGGCACTGGATGATCTCTCCCAGGGGGAAGGATGACACCACAGTTACCGGATGAGACTCGAAGTAGTGTCGCAGCTTCCGCCGCGTTAGGATCACCGCGTACAGCAGCTTCTGAACTTGTGGGTAGCGGATCTTGGTTTCGGACAGTACCTCGCTGACGAAGTAGATTGGCCTCTGAATGGGCAACGTATGCCCCTCTTCTTGCCTCTCGACCACAATCGCGGTGCTAACCACCTGAGTGGTCGCGGCGACGTAGACCAGGAGGGCTTCTCCGGCAGCTGGGGGCACCAAGATAGGCGCCTTTGTGAGGAGCGCCTTCAGGTTCTCGAGGGCTTTCTCGGCCTCAAGGGTCCAAGTGAAGCACTCGGCCTTCCTTAAGAGGCGGTACAGAGGTAGACCTCTTTCGCCGAGGCGTGATATGAAGCGGCTCAGAGCCGTGAGGCATCCCATGACCCTCTGTACGCCTTTTAGGTCCTTGATGGGCCCCATGCTGGTAATGGCTGCGATCTTCTCCGGGTTGGCTTTGATGCCCCGCTCAAAGACAATGAACCCCAAGAGCATGCCTCGGGGTACTCCGAAAACACACTTTTCGGGATTGAGCTTGACGCCTTTCGCCTTGAGACATCGGAATGTCGTTTCAAGGTCGGAAAGGAGGTCGGAGGCCTTCCTCGTCTTGACTACGATGTCATCGACGTAGGCCTCGACCGTGCGGCCAATGTGTTCGCCGAACACATGGTTCATGCACCGCTGGTATGTCGCGCCCGCATTCCTCAAGCCGAACGGCATGGTGACATAGCAGTACATGCCGAAGGGCGTGATGAAAGAAGTCGCGAGCTGGTCGGACTCTTTTATCCTAATTTGATGATACCCTGAGTAGGCATCGAGGAAAGACAGGGTTTCGCACCCAGCAGTGGAATCCACGATTTGGTCGATGCGAGGCAGAGGGTAGGGAACCTTCGGACATGCTTTGTTGAGACCAGTGTAGTCTACACACAGCCGCCATTTCCCCCCTTTCTTTCTCACAAGCACAGGGTTGGCAAGCCATTCGGGATGGAATACCTCTTTGATGAACCCTGCCGCCATTAGCTTGTGGATCTCCTCGCCTATGGCTCTGTGCTCTTCCTCGTCGAATCGGCGCAGGGGCTGCTTGACGGGTCGGGCTCCGGCTCGGATGTCCAGCGAGTGCTCGGCGACATCCCTCGGTATGCCGGGCATGTCCGAGGGACTCCACGCGAAGACGTCGGCGTTCGCGCGGAGAAAGTCGACGAGCACTGCTTCCTATTTGGGATCGAACCCGGAGCCGATCCGGATTTGCTTGGAGGTGTCGCCGCTGGGGTCGAGGGGGACAGACTTAACCGTCTCCGCTGGCTCAAAGTTGCCGGCGTGACGCTTCACGTCTGGCACCTCCTTAGAGAGGCTCTCCAGGTCGGCAATGAGGGCCTTGGATTCGGCGAGGGCCTCGGCGTACTCCACGCACTCCACGTCGCATTCGAATGCGTGTTTGTACGTGGGGCCGACGGTGATGACCCCGTTGGGGCCCGACATCTTGAGCTTCAGGTAGGTGTAGTTGGGGACGGCCATGAACTTCGCGTAGCATGGCCTCCCCAGTACCGCGTGGTAGGTTCCTCGGAACCCGACCACCTCGAACGTCAGGGTCTCCCTTCGGAAGTTGGAGGGTGTTCCGAAGCAGACGGGAAGGTCGAGCTGTCCGAGGGGTTGGACGCGCTTCCCGGGGATGATCCCATGGAAGGGCGCAGCGCCTGCCCGGACAGAGGACAGATCAACACGCAGGAGCCCGAGGATCTCGGCGTAGATGATGTTGAGGCTGCTGCCTCCGTCCATGAGGACCTTGGTGAGCCTGACGTCGCCGATGACAGGGTCGACGACGAGCGGGTATTTCCCCGGGCTCGGCACATGGTTGGGGTGATCGTCTCGGTCGAAGGTGATGGGCTTGTCGGACCAGTCTAGATAGACTGGCGCCGCCACCTTCACCGAGCAGACCTCCCGGCGCTCTTGCTTGCGGTGCCGAGCCGAGGTGTTCGCCGCTTGCCCACCATAGATCATGAAGCAGTTGCGGACCTCGGGGAACTCTCCTGCCTGGTGATCTTCCTTCTTGTCGTCGTCGCGGGCCTTGCCACCCTCCGCGGGTGGCCTGGCCCTATGGAAGTGGCGCCGAAGCATGACGCACTCCTCAAGGGTGTGCTTGACGGGTCCCTGGTGATAGGGGCACGACTCCTTGAGCATCTTGTCGAAGAGGTTGGCATCTCCGGGGTGCTTCCGAGGGTTCTTGTACTCGGCGGCGGCGACAAGGTCCGCGTCGGCAGCGTCGCGTTTCGCTTGCGACTTCTTCTTGCCCTTCTTCTTGGCGCCGCGCTGAGTTGACGCCTCGGGAGTACCTTCCGATGGGCGGCCCTGGGGCTGCTTGTCCTTTCGGAAGATAGCCTCGACCGCCTCCTGGTCGGAGGCGAACTTGGTGGCAATGTCCATCAGCTCGCTCGCCCTGGTGGGGGTCTTGCGGCCCAGCTTGCTCACCAGGTCACGGCAGGTGGTGCCAGCGAGGAACGCGCCGATGACATCCGAGTCGGTTATGTTGGGCAGCTCGGTGTGCTGCTTCGAGAATCGCCGGATGTAGTCTCGGAGAGACTCTCCCGGCTGCTGTCGGCAGCTTTGGAGGTCCCAGGAATTCCCGGGGCGCACATACGTGCCCTGGAAATTGCCGGTGAAAGCTTGGACTAGGTCGTCCCAGTTGGAGATCTGCCCCGGAGGCAGGTGCTCCAACCAGGCGCGAGCGGAGTTGGAGAGGAACAGGTGGAGGTTGCGGATGATGAGGTTGTCATCGTCCGTTCCACCTAGTTGGCAGGCCAGACGGTAGTCCGCGAGCCACAGTTCCGGTCTCGTCTCCCCCGAGTACTTTGTGATATTAGTCGGGGGTCGGAACCGGGTCAGGAGCGGCGCTCGTCGGATGGCTCGGCTGAAGGCTTGCGGACCGGGTGGTTCGGGCGTGGGACTCCGATCCTCCCCGCTGTCGTAGCGTCCCCCGCGCTTGGGGTGGTAGCCTCGGCGCACCCTCTCGTCGAGGTGGGCCCGTCGGTCGCGGTGACGGTGCTCGTTGCCGAGGCGACCCGGGGCCGCAGGCGCTGTGTTGCGCGTGCGCCCGGTGTAGACCGAGGCTTCCCGCATGAATCGGGAAGTCGCAGCATGAGGTTCCGAGGGTTACCCCTGCCTTCGGGAGGAAAAGCTCTCGGCCCGTCGGACCGCGGCGCCTTCCAGGAGATTCTTGAGCTCTCCCTGGATTCGCCGCCCCTCGGTGGTTGATGGCTCTGGCATCGCGCGAAGAAGCATTGCTGCTGCCGCCAGGTTCTGGCCGACCCCACTGGATGCGGGTGGTGGCCTGAGCCTGACGTCGTCGGCGATGCGGTGCTGGAAGCCCTGGGGTAGATGACGTATTTCTCCGGCCGGAGGTTGGCCCGCCCATGCCTGCCCGACGTCCTGACGGATCGGCTCAAGCGCTCCTGCTCCCTCGTCGAGCCTAGCCTGCACCCCGCGGATTTGCTCGAGCTATGGGTCATGACCCCCCGCCTGAACGGGGACCACAGCTAGCTCCCGTGGGATGTCAACGCGAGGCACCGGCCTAGGGAGGTCACCATCCTCCGGCATGCCGAGACGGTTGCCTTTGGGGGGACCCCCTAGATCGACGTGGAAGCATTCACGACTTGGGCCGCGGTCCTCGTCGCCGAGGCTACGGCTACCGTCGGAACAGTCGGAAAGGCAGTAGTCGCATGCGGTCATGAAGTCCCACATGGCACTGGGGTTGCCAAGTCCAGAGAAATCCCAACAGATGCTGGGTTCGTCGTCTTCCTCGGACCCAGAGGGCCCGTAGGTCGAGACGTCCGTCAGCCGGTCCCAAGGTGACCGCACAGAAAACCCCAGAGGGTCTGGATTTGCCTCTACGAGAGCGCCCGCCAAAGCGAAGTCGCTAGACGGGTTGAGGCTGAATCCGAAAGACGCGGGATGGGAATCGATCGGTACCTTTTGGTCGACGGGCGGTGATAAGGTCGCGTCGGGGACTGACTGCGCCGTCGTCTCAGGTACGAGGGTGACGTCTAACAAGCTTTTCGCGAGCGTGCTGGCGTCGTCCGCTTGCTCGGGATTGGCGTGTCGCGGGGAGACGGCGCTCGCCTTCGTCTCAAACGCGAGGTCGACGCCCGGTGCGCCCCCCGTTGGGGTGCCGGGGCCATCGACTCGCTCGACAGCCGACGAGGCGCTGTCTCCTGCTTGGCCTTGGTTGCCCCGCCTCCTCCTCCGTCGGCGGGGGAGAGGACGGGGTGAGCTCGAAGGTTGTTCTCCCACCATGCGGGGAAGACGTCGCCGATTCCACCGCCGGCAGGCGGGTTGTCGGCCGCCGTTGTTGTTGTCGCACGGCGGTGGAAGGAGTATCACGTCATAGCTGCCGTCGAGGGACATGAACTCAAGACTCCCGAAACGGAGCACCGTCCCGGGTTGGAGAGGTTGCTGGAGACTACCCATCTGGAGCTTGACGGGAAGCTGTTCGTCAACACGCAGCAGGCCCCTACCTGGCGCGCCAACTGTCGGCGTTCCGAGACCGGGGGGTCCCTGGGCCGACGAGTGAATGTCGCCGCGTGCCCCAGCCCAGATGGGTCGAGCGCGAGGGCGAGCGCGAAGGGGGGAGAGCGAAGCGGCCGGAGACTGGCGTGAGAGAGGTGGGAATCCCGCGGCCTTCGTGTTCGTCCCGCGCCCAGGTCGGGTGCGCTTGCAGTAGGGGGTTACAAGCGTCCACACGGGAGAGGGAGCGAGCGGCTCCAAGCGAGCGCCTGTTCTCGTCCTCGTCCCCGCGCGGCCAACCCTCTCTAAGAGGGCCCTGGTCCTCCCTTTTATAGGCGTAAGGAGAGGATCCAGGTGTACAATGGGGGGTGTAGCAGAGTGCTACGTGTCTAGCGGAGGTGAGCTAGCGCCCTAGCTACATGCCGTTGTGGCAGCCGAAGAGATCTTGGCACCCAGCTGGTGTGATGTCGTGGCCGTCGGAGGAGCGATGGAGCTTGGCGGAGGGACAGCTGTCGGAGCGGTTGAGTCCTTGCTGACGTCCTCTTGCTTCCGTAAGGGGCTGAGAGCCGCCATCGTCACAGAGCATGCGGGGCGCCATCATTGCCTATCTGGCGGAGCGAGCCAGATGGGACGCCGGTCTTGTTCTCTGCGGCCCGAGTCAGCTCGGGGTAGGGTGATGATGGCGCCTCCTGTTGACGTGGCTGGTCTGCGCCCTAGGTTGGGCGATGTGGAAGCTCCTCCGAAGCCGAGGTCGAGTCCGAGCCCCCGGGTCGGGCGAGGCGGAGATTGCCGGCTGGTGCCGGGGCGGAGTCCGAGCCCTGGGGTCGGGCGAAGCGGAGTTCGTCGTCTTCTGGGGCCGAGCCCAAGTCCGAGCCCTGGGTCGGGCGAGGCGGAGATCGTCGTCTTCTGGGGCCGAGCCCAAGTCTGAGCCCTGGGTCAGGCGGAGTTCGCCGTCTTCCGGGACTTAGCCCGAGTCCGAGCCCTGGGTCGGGCGGAGTTCACCGTCTTCCGGGACTTAGCCCGAGTCCGAGCCCTGGGTCGGGCGGAGCGGAGTTCGCCATCTTTCGGGGCTTAGCCCGAGTCCGAGCCCTGGGTTGGGCGGAGTTCGCCGTCTTCCGGGACTTAGCCCGAGTCCGAGCCCTGGGTCGGGCGGAGCGGAGTTCGCCGTCTTCCGGGACTTAGCCCGAGTCCGAGCCCTGGGTCGGGCGAAGCGGAGTTTCCTATGGCGCCTTTGGCAGGGCCTGACTGCCTGTCAGTCTTACTCTGTCAAGTGGCACTGCAGTCGGAGCGGCGCAGGCGGCGCTGTCCTTCTGTCAGGCCGGTCAGTGGAGCGGCAAAGTGACGGTGGTCACTTCGGCTCCACCGGCTGGGGGGCGCGCGTCAGGATAAGGGTGTCAGGCCACCTTTGCATTAAATGCTCCTGCGACTTGGTCGGTCGGTGCGGCGATTTGGTCAGGGTTGCTTCTTAACGAAGGCAGGGCCTCGGGCGAGCCGGGAATATGTTCGCCGCTGAAGGGGGGCTTCGGGCGAGACGGAAATCCTCCGGGGTCGGCTACCCTTGTCCGAGGCTAGGCTCGGGCGAGGCGTGATCGTGTCCCTCGAATGGACTGATCCCTGACTTAATCGCACCCATCAGGCCTTTGCAGCTTTGTGCTGATGGGGGTTACCAGCTGAGAATTAGGAGCCTTGAGGGTACCCCTAATTATGGTCCCCGACACCAACTTAATTTCTTTCTTGGTTTATGTTGAACCTTATGCACCTGAGATAAAAATACATCTTGGCAAACTAATTAGTCCACGTGGTTTGTGATGGACGTCAACCACCAAAATCGATTATTGGAAATGATTAAGCCTATTTCCCTTTCAGATTGACATACCCAAGCCGGTCTGCCACAGTCACAGTTAGGCACAGGAAGATCAGTAGGAACATGAGTGTAATACCAATTTGTAAGATAATATAAAAAGAGAAATAATTTTCCTTTATCTATATGTGTGTCATCTCTATTTACCATCACATGTGAACACCATATTTAAAAACAAATAATTAATAAAAGATATGCCACTAAATTATGCATCATGCTGGGATTTTATTTTGTGTGCATTTTGTGATAATCTAAAATAATGTAAAAAGAAATGTATTGAAGTCCAAAGTGGAATTTAAAATCTAAAAGAAATTCTTGAACTTAGAAAAGGGAAGAAAGAAAATATTTTGTGGATAAAAATAAGTATATAAAAATATACTATTCTTACACTAGGGAAATGAAGGAAATTCAAAAAATGAAATGGAAAAATAATACAAAACAAAAAAAAAGAAAAGAATAAAAAGGAAAGGAGCCAGAACCGGAATGGGCCGAAACTCACCTAGCCCATGTCACCCTTACCTTCCGCGCGGCCCAAACCCCTCCTCCACCGCGCGCTGTCGCTCTCTGCTACGCGGGCCCCTATGGTCAGTCGCACTATGACTCAGTGCGCATCTCTCTGGTGATTGACACGCCGACCCCCCTAGTCATCCCCGTCCGCGCGTCAACCAAATGTGCGGATTGTGCGGCTTCGCTCCCCGGAGAAGTAGCGGGCCACGAACTCACCCCTCCCCCACGTTCGTGACCCGGCCATAAGACCCGGGAACCTGTCTCCTCTCCCCCTCCTTCTCCCAGACCACCCACGCAACACCTCCGAGTGTGAGAAAAGCGCCGCCGTCACCACCGAGTTTGGCCAGGACCGTAGCTGTTCAAGAAGGGCATTGCCGCGACATCTTGGCGCGTAGTGCCTCTGGGATTCATTGGGCGACTCTGAGAAGCGAAGAGATTGGCGAGGAGCAAAAAGGAAGCGGGGAATTGATCGCCGCGGCAAATACTTCGCCGTCGGGCCGCCATTCGTGGTGGGGATCTCCCTACCATCGACCGATTCACTAGTACGACCTCCTGATAGTTTTTACTTGTTGCCAGCTCGATGTAGCACCTATCTAGGGTTAGGATCGTGCGTTATGGTGCCGGATTGCCTCTCCCCGGCGAGAGACCGCCGTGGTTTCGGGCGGCGCCGCCGTCGTTAGGTGGAGAGATGGGGCAAATCACACGGGTCGTTGGATCCGGCACGGACGGCCACGATTAGAAGATCCTTACATCTTCGTTGAATCGATTGCGAACCATTCAATCCGCATCTGGCGGATGGGATTATTCCCGAGCCGATTTTGTAAAAGAGACCCTGGAAAACCTAGTAATAGAACCCGCTGTCCTCGCTGTTATGCTCTGAGTCTCAGAAATAATGTGCTGAGGTCCCTGTTGTTTTCTGTAATAATGCGCCCAGTCCACAGGGTTGGAAATCAGAGGAAAATTAATTAGAAATGGATTTTTAGTGCAAAAATAATTGCTAGATCTTGTATAAATCATAGAAAATTCATATGAACTCCAAATTGATCCATTCTAGTTTCTAAAATTTTGCAATATTATTGTTTACCACCTAGAGTCTGTGTTTTGACATGAAAAAAGTAATAAAATTAATTTCTTAATTGATCATATATCAAGCACATAAAACCTTTGTTTCATAACTTAAAATCTATAACTCCAAAATTAATGATTTCTGCTCCTAGAATCTTATTTTAATGTGTAGATTATTATTATGTATTTTGTTTACATGTTTGATATGATGTTAATTTTCTCTATATACTGTGCTTGTTTGTATTGTGGCGAGTAGAAGAGCAGTGGCTGAGGATCCCGGTGCCCAGCAGTTAGAAGTTGCTGAGCAGGAGCTCATTGAAGGCAAGTTGTGCCCTTGACCACTTTTTACCCAATAATGTTCTTTAATATCACTCATTAATGCATAGGCTTAATTTTGATGGGACCCAATAGGTCACTCTAGACTATTTATCTTTTTACCTTGTTATCACTGAATCATTTGGGTAGTCTTGCTATTGTTTTATATGGTTTTGGGTTAATATTTTATCATATCCATGTTCCAATTATTCTTGTCGGGGACCATAATTAGGGGTACCCCCAAGACTCCTAAAACTCGGCTGGTAAACACCATCAGCACAAAGCTGCAAAGGCCTGATGGGCGCAATACAGGTCAAAGCTCCGTCCGCTCAAGGAACGCAATCTCGCCTCGCCCGAGCCCAGCCTCGGGCAGGAACGGTAGACCCAGGCAGATTCACGCCTCGCCCGAGGGCCTTCTCAAGCAACGGACGCACCTTCGACTCGCCCGAGGCCCAGTTCGGGCAGGCTTCACGGAGAACCAACCTTGGCCAGATCGCCTCGCCAGCCGACCGGATCGCAGGAGCATTCAATGCAAGGATCACCTGACACCTTATCCTAACGCGCGCTCCTCAGTCGACAAGGCTGAAGTGACCGCAGTCACTTCGCCCCTCCACTGACTAACCTGACAGGAAAACAGCGCCGCCTGCACTACTCCGACTGCTTTGCCACCCGCCAGGGTGAGGCTGACAGCAGCCAAGTCCAGCCTCGGGCGCCATAGGAAGCTCCGCCTCATCCGACCCCAGGGCTCAGACTCAACCTCGACCTCGGACGACGGTCTCCGCCTCGCCCGACCTCAGGGCTCGGACTCAACCTCGACCCCGGAAGACGGTCTCTGCCTCGCCCGACCCCAGGGCTCGGACTCAACCTCGACCTCGGACGTCGGTCTCCGCCTCGCCCGACCCCAGGGCTCGGACTCAACCTCGACCCTGGAAGACGGTCTCCGCCTCGCCCGACCCCAGGGCTCGGACTCAACCTCGACCTCAGACGACGGTCTCCGCCTCGCCCGACCCCAGGGCTCGGACTCAGCCTCGACCTCGGAGGAGCCTCCGCCTCGCCCGACCTTGGGCTCGGGCCGACCACGTCGCAGGGAGGTACATCATTACCCTACCCCTAGCTAGCTCAGGCTACGGGGAACAAGACCGGCGTCCCATCTGGCTTGCCCCGGTAAAACAAGTAATGATGACACCCCGCGTGCTCTATGACGACGGCGGTTCTCAGCCCCCTACGGAAGCAAGGAGACGTCAGCAAGGTCCCGACAGCCCCGACAGCTGTGCTTCTACAGGGTTTAAGCGCTCCTCCGATGGTCACGACATCACATGAACAGGGCACCAACACCTCTCCAACAGCCACGTCGGCATGTACATAGGACTCTGGCTCCTCTCTGCTGGACGCGTTAGCACACTACTACACCCCCCATTGTACACCTGGGTCCTCTCCTTACGTCTATAAAAGGAAGGTCCAGGGCCCTCGTACGAGAAGGTGGCCGCGCGGGAGGACGGGCTGACGAGCAGGCTCTCTCTCTCTCTCCCCCTCGCGAACGCTTGTAACCCCCTACTGCAAGCGCATCCGCCCTGGGCGCAGGACAACACGAGCCGCGGTTCCCCTTATTGTTTTTCCCTCTTGTGTTCCGTCTCGCGCCGACCCATCTGGGCTGGGACACGCAGCGACAATTTACTCGTCGGTCCAGGGACCCCCGGGGTCGAAACGCCGACAATTCTGTTATTATATTTATGTTCATGTCAAGATCATTATTGTTAATTGGAACATGGAGCTTAACTTGAGAAACATGTGCCTCCACAAGGGAGGAATGGGACCCCTTGGCTGACTAATTAGGAAAGCCTGTGGAAGACTACCTTACCCGAAAGGGGCAATGGCAGTAGGGGAGATGCATGCAGTGAGGTTCTCGGGTTGATTTTGCTGCGATGGCGGTCAGACGAGAGATTCTTGCAAGTGCTCTTCCCATAAACTGTAGCGGGTTTTCGGAAGCTAGTGGAACTTTGTAAAGGCCCCGTAGTGGATCCCTAGCCATTCACCTCGGTAGTGTCTAAGGGCCTTGCAAACCCTGTCGATATGGGATACACGACTTGTGGGTACAGGGTACAACCTCTGCAGAGTGTAAAACTGGTATACTAGTCGTGCTCGCGGTCATGAGCAGCTCAGGACTCTCGCATGATTAAATTATGGAACTAAATTCAATTTGTCATTTGCATTGTATGGGATTATTTATTAATTTTGTTATATTATTCTTATTATGGTTTGGTATTTACTTACATTTAGTAACTGCTAATAAAATTTGACCAACTTATTAAAAGCAATGCGCAACTTTAACCTCTATTATTCATCAGCCTTACACATCACATGAACTCCCACCTTTGGTGAGTTCATGCACATTATTCCCCATAACTTGTTAAGCGATGAACATGTGTGAGCTCACTCTTGCTGTCTCACACCCCCCACAAGAGAAGAACGGGTGGTTCAAGAGGAGCCACACAACGAGGAGTTCAACTTGATCTAGGTGGCATCTCCCAGTTGACTTTATGGCATCAAGGATGGACTTTAGTTCGTTTTATATTTACCTATATTTTTGTAAGACTTCCACTATGTAATAAATACTTTTACGATATTGTGACATTTATCTATATACACTCTGTTATTATATGTGTTGTCTTATTTGGCGTATATATGAGATGCACACATCTTTATCCCTTAAATCCGGGTGTGGCAGAAGCATCCTTACTAGATACATCCGGATATAACTCCCCGAGGGTGACCTCCCTTTTGCCACAACGCCTCCTGGTACATGTCTTTCATCTAAAAAAATGATTATATATTAACACAAGTACCTAATAGACTCTATAATCGGATTTCACAAACTATCAAATAAACTGTAGCCATCATATGAACTATAATATATATCCTAGGAGCAACAATCAAAACTAATAATCAAAAAGTTACAAGCCAATATACAAAACGAATCAGTGAGACACCATACCTTGGTATACAAAGTATTCCAACTCAAATCTGGCCGCTTTTGAAGAAGATTTGAATGGAGGGTAAGTTGAGAAATGAGCTCCTCTCGACCAACAGAACGACCGATTTACAGGACTTGCTAGCTCGACGCCAAGATCTGTGGCGCCGAGCTAGGAGGCCGCGTCGGCGCCACGCCAGCCCTAGCTGCTGCGAGCCGCCACCGCCACGTTAGAGCTCGGCGCCATAGGCTATGGCGCCGAGCTGTGTTACCACGGCGCCATAAGCTGGGTCCAAATCCAAAAATAAGTCATCCAGGGGTCTAAATGTATTTTTTTGTCTGAAAATAGGTTAAAACAAAAAAAATCGGTAGAGACGACGTATATATCCAGGACTAACTGATAACGTAACTTCGATGGAGTCATAGCGCGGGCATCGCATCTCTAGTCTCAATGTACCCAAATAAGAATAAATAAAGCCTATTTTTTCAATTTTTTTATTCTATGGGTTTTTTATTCTAACTAGGTTTTTATGTACCTATTCTATGCTTGCATATTACAATGAGATCATTTTCACTTATCAAGTCGATACAAACCATAATAGTTTAAATCAAATCAATATAAATAAGATGTTCAATTACACACCAAAGTTCATGCAAATAAAAAAACCATCAAGTTTGATCGCATCGTATGTCTCAGTGAAGTGTAGGTCACCAATTTTATAGAATAAATTATCACTAAAGTAGAGCAATGCATTGTCTCTGTGGTTTTGGTCATTGTACTTGTCGATATCCAGTCTTGTTTGTCTGTGCACCCGTCGACCATATATGTCTTGGAACTCACCTATGGTTCTTAGCCAATTTCTAATGAAATCTTAGTAGAGGTATGTGTCTCTGAGCCCATCATTGAAGTAGTCGATGAAGTAGTCGATGATGTTTTGTCTGATACATCCACCAATGTGCAGCGAATGTCGGTGAAATGGCTATAATAGTCATATATGCTTTAATCATCTTTCTGCTTGCAATTCTGAAGGTCATCACAGTTGACTAGATGATCGAGCCCATGCGCCCTAGAAAATCATCTCCATAATTTTTTTGGTTGGCATGGGTGAACTGTTGAGAGAGTCCATTTTGAGTTGTTTCAGTCAGGTCAGCAAAGTAGCCTCGAGTATCAATGGGAAGTAGACTTCCTTAATATCATCGACTACTTTAGCCTAGTTCATGGTGGATGAGTAACATCGGATCCACTAATTAGGGTCTTTGTTTCCAGCATACTTAGCCATGTTGATAGGATTAAGCATCCTCGAGTACCTAATCGAGTCTCACCTTCTAGAAAAGTAGGGAAAACTATCCACATGTATCCCATTGTTGTCACACCTAACTTCATTAGAAGACTCTACATGATTGTGATTCACTCGTATGGACTTTAGTCATCTATGGAGGTCATGAGCATGGAGTGAATCATGTAGGTCGCCCCGAAGTTGATTGGGCTAAGGATTTCTTAAGCCTCCAATGTTTTGATGTTGATTTCCTTGAGGGCGTGGACTAGCCTCCCCTGTTTTGGTAATTATTCCTTGGTCTTCATAGGTTCGGTTGTCTCTTCTAATGCATCCTAGTGGATGCTACAAAATATGAAGCATTGTTAGGGGTGAATATAACAGATATGATGTGGCACAAGATTAGCAAGAGATGATGAATCTTCAACCGTCTTAGTCCACCCAATCTTTGATGAAAGGGTTTTGCCTCGCCTGACCCTCAGCTCAAGACGACAAGTGTCTCGTCCACGTCTCACTCGTTAATGTGTGAGCCAAAATCTTCGGAGGAGCATCCCTCTTGTCAATGGTCTTCGTAGGAAGTGTCCTTGTTGTGATCCTACATAGTATGTGTCAGCCTCTGGACATTGAGTTCATGGGAGCGATGGACTACATGTTAAAGTCAGTCCTCTAGCTCATCGCAGAGGAATCATTGGGATCCATTAACACAGACTCAAAGTGGGGGAGCCACCACCCCTCACATGAGTGCTTTATGCCCAAATCACCCGACGACCATGACAAGGTCGTCCATGATAAGGTCACTCCCATGACCAAATTTATAGAACAGTGGGGAGGTGCTACTAAAATTCTATCTCGGGTCGCAGTAAAGCATGAAAACTAACCCTATCTATATAGCTACGGGTGGGATTAGGACCTATGCTTACCTATTACTCTGTGCTAATATGTTAGAGGATGGAGGACCATGAGTGGATGTACACGGGCTGCGGAAGAAGGGATGATGTCACCCATGAATGGATTACAAAGACCCATGCTTTCATGGAACTGACATTTGGCAAAGCCGCTAAAGGAGCCAGTCTTGTCCCATGTTCATGCAACAAATGTGCAAATAGGAAAAGACAAATAAAGAAGGTCATGGGAGAACATATTTGGAAAATGGATTTACACCAGACTATACCCGATGGACCTTCCATGGTGAAGCACATTGTATGAGAGAGGAGGTGGTGAGATAACGTGTCGAGGATTATGATGCTGATGTCAGGGTAGCGGACATGTTGAACGACTATCATGAGGCACATATCATCGAAGGATTTACGAAGGATGAGCCAGAGGTGACCACAAAGGCATTCTACTACATGTTTGACGCGACACAGAAACCCCTTCATGACCAGACGAATGTTTCTCAACTAGATTGCATTGGATGTATAATGGCATTGAAGTTGCAGTATAGCCTGAGTCAAGACGCCTTTGATGGTTTGTTGACAGTTATTAGCAGCCTGCTTCTAGAGGATCACGTTCTACCAAAGAACATGTACAAGGCATAGAAACTGCTTCATGCACTCAAGATGACGTATGAACAGATACATGCTTGTGCGAAGGGCTGCGTCCTATTTAGGAAAGAATACATGAAGGCAAAGTATTGTTCGAAGTGTAAATCGTCTAGGTTCATGGAGGTAGACTCTAGTGATGGACAGAAGAGGTAGCTCAACATCCCCGTGACAATCCTACGCCACCTTCCATTCATACCGAGGATCCAACAGTTATACATGATCAAGGAATTCGCGAAATAGAAGACATGGAACAAAAAAGGCAAACGATACAATCTTAACAAGATGGTACATGCATCTGATGGTGAAGCATGGACCCACTTTGATGCCATTCACCATAAGAAAGTCGAAGAGGCTCGTAATGTATGTGCTGGCCATAGATGGGTTCAATCCTTATGGACTGATGGCTACACCATACACATGTTGGCACATGTTCGTTATCCCCCTCAATCTCCCCTGGCCTATGCTTTCAATGACAGAACATGTTCTTGTCATTGATAATTTTTGGACTCCTAGGGAATAAAATGGGTCTATAAAAGGAGCCTATGATTGATGAATTGGTCCGTGCTTGGGAGGAAGAGGTATGGACATACGATCGAGCTACAAAGAAGAACTTCAAAATGCAATGTTTGGTCGCAGTACTCCATGCATGACTTCCCGACGTGTGGGCTATTCTCCACATGGTGTGTTCACGGTAAGTTTCTATGCCCACTTTGCAAGGAAGCTCTTAGATTCATTTGGTTGAATAAGGGTGGCAAATATTCATCGTGTGATAAACATCGACAATTTCTCCCTCTTGACCATGCATTCCAACTAGACATCAAGAACTTTACGAAAGGTGTCGTAGTGACAGACTACCCACCTACAATGATGATTGGTGCCAAAGTTCGCCAACAGATAGATGGTCTTATGGTCAATCCATAAGGTGGTTTTGTGGGATATGGTGAGCAACATATGTGGACCCATAAGTCAGGCTTGACTCGACTCCCCTATTACGATGACCTTCTCCTTCCACGCAACATTAATGTGATGCACACTGAAAAGAATGTCGCACGATGCACTTTGGGCAACAATCATGGACATTCCTGATAAGTCAAAGGATAACGTAAGGCAAGAGTGAATCTGACAACGTTATGTGATAGACCAATCCAAGAAATGAAGCCGCCTTGTAGTGGAGAGGCATGGAGAAGGCCTAAGGCTGATTTGTCCTGAGCAAGGCCTAGGGGAAGGAAGTACTAGAGTGGATCAAGATGTTAATGTTCTCTGATGGGTATGCAACTAATCTGAGTAGGGGTGAACTTATCTACTATTCGAGTCTTAGGATTGAAGACTCATGACTACCACGTATGGATTGAACAAGCTCTAGTGGACCCCCATGACAGTTTTAGTGCCAAGTGTGCATGCTGGCAGTCATCAAAGGAGCTTTTGCTGAGTGCCTACTGGTTTGGCACTCATCAAAGGGAGCTGCCATGGACCCCAAGTGTAGGCTCTATGCTGAGTGTGTGAGTGGCACTTGGCAAATGTTTCTTCTTTGAAAGGGTGCAGGAAATGGATTGTCTGATTTCATTTTCTGATTCAAACAGAAGGTACCATACTTAGTTTGTCATTTGAAGTTGCTCTTATGTGCGAATAATATAAAAATCTAGTGTGTTTGAACTTGCGAGGCCAAAGAGATCTATCTATGAGTGATGAGTTGAGACAAGTATAGCCAATGACATTGTCTATAGGGTCAGGACATTTTCTGGGTATGACTAGGGGTGGTAACGGATCGTGATCGAAACGCTTCTTCACAAAATGGTAGAGTCCTAAATAAATTTTAGTTCAAAATGAATAGAAATAGAGCCCGATCCTAATCGATCTGATCCTTAAATCTTATAGTGTAAAATTTAGAGCCCATTGTCACCCCTAGGTATGACGTTAATGGATATCGTTTTCGCACAACAAGTTATGACCAAAGTAGGCCCAATTGAAAAACTGCGTGTTTTGGAGTTGTTACGCCCAGCCTTGACGAGGTCGAATATTATGGAAAAAATTGAAGAAATATATGAACTCGATTTCATGGTTCCAAACCTCTTACTCTAGTGATATTCAAATGTCATTGATTTGACCATGATGTGATGAAACAGACACATTCTATTATTTGCCTAGTCAAGATTTGACATGATTCCATCTTACTAGGAGACGATGCTTATATCGTGGCTCAACAAGCCACACAATTGTGTTATCTCCCATATGTGTGCCAAACAAAAGAGCATCTTAAGGGTTGGGATGTTGTGTATAAGGTATCACCACACGATAAATTAACTATTCCAAATGATGAAGATTATAACTTAGACCCAACACATATGACAGAGAGTTCTTTCAAGAAGATGTGCTAGAAGGGTGATTTGAGATAGACTTAACCAAAGCGATTGGAATGGAAGTAGATATTGAAATGGTTGTAAACGAGGAGGATGATGAGGTGCAAAACTAGAATGACTTAGAAATGGTCGAAGGATTACATTTAGACAATGACAATGGTGAACTTGCGCCTTCAGATACTATTGACTATGAAATAATTGATGGTGATGATGAGACTTATGATCTAGCTAATCTCGATCATGAAGGTTATTTTTAATCAATGTAATACTATATTTTATTTATTTCACATTTGTTTCTAAATACATATTTTTTATCTGTGCTTATTTGCTTACTCTTAATTGCAGGTGATTGGACAAAGATATTGGGCGGTGGGATGAAGCCAAGGGCTGAGGAGGGGGAGGGGGAAGGGGAGGAGGAGCACCCATAGGACGGAGGAGGAGGCACAGGTGCCCCAGCAGGACAAGGACGTGCACAAGCAAGTGAATGATGTGGCGTAGGAGGCTGCTGTCGATGCGGCACAACAAGACAACGAAGACGATGTGCCTTTTTTGACGAGGTGGCGCAGTAGGATGCCTTTGGTTCTGGCGCCTTTGGTTCGATGCGAGTCTACTTGTGAGGTCCCGCGAGTCTTCCTCAACGACCGATACTTTTTGATAGGCGTCCGATGATTCAACCAGAGGGGGAAAGGTAGGTGACTTTAGATGTTCTCGCTATTTTTTATATGATATGTTAAAATTCAAAATAGAAGCTAATATTTTTTCTTAATGACTTGGACAGGTCTTGGATGATTGTGGAGAATGCAGGTGATCACAAACGCAACTCCAATGGCATCCTCAACATTTTGGTCAGGGAACACTTCCCTAGGATTGTTGAGTATAGCGAACAATCTTCTCCAACCTATTCCTTCAACCACTATGTCGTCGCCCTCGATGCAGTAGATCAGGACGATATGGAATTCAACAACAAGGTGGAGCTGGTGAAGCAAAAACTATGGGTAAGTCTTCTTCGTACTATATTATTTAATATGTCACATTTGTTGCACATTGTTGAAATAATGTATGAATACATCGTGTTTGTATGCATAATTTCTTCAGATGCGAGCCTAGATATGAGGCTAGAGTGGATGTGGTGGCTACCACGTGCTGTAAGAAGCTCATCGTGGACATGCACTATGAGCCGCGCATCCAGGCAATCATAATTTTCACGCCTCTGTCCTTGGACAGAAGGTGAGCAAAAAGGACGCTAGAACCAATTGACCCGGGATCAGTACTTGTAGGTAAATACATAACATTAATATTGATATTAAATATGCATAATTTTATCTTTTGATATATCATGTATATAGGTGTACATTCGGGCCGCCCGACCCGGCCCGGCCCAAGCCCGAAAAGGCCCATATTGTTTGAATTTCGGGCCATACCGGGCCGGCCCACGGGCCTAGCCCTCGGCCCACGACCCGGCACGTAATTGCTTAAACGTGTCGGGCTCATTTCGGGTGGCCCAAAATTATAAAAGCCCAAAATTCAATTTTGGCCTGAAATTCACATTAGGGTCCGAAATTCAATTTTTGGCTCGAAATTCACATCAGGGCCCAGAATTCACATGAGAGCCCTAAATTCAAAACAAATTTAATAAAGAAAATAAAAGATAAGACAAATAGATTTGACCAAAAGCAAACTTAATATTTGTATTAAGCTACTAGAGTTATGCAATGACTACCTCGTTTACAATCATTTTGTTAGAAGAAAAAAGAGTATAATCAGCTCTATACAAAGTTCGTAAGTTCAGTTCATTATCTAATGTTCATAACAAAAGTAAAATTACATCACATACTCTAATTCAAAGCTACAAAAAACATCTAACTAGCATTATCTCTATCTTTGTGTGCCTTATAAAGTACATGAAAGTGTGGAATGAACTGTGATTTTAATAAATATATGGGCCTTTTCGTGCCCCTATATGGGCCATTTCGTGCCTGCCTTAAACGGGCCGTGCTCGTGCCCGCCCATGGGCTGCGACCTCGGCCCAAACCCGGCCCGATATATCGGACCGTGCCGGCCCGACACTAAAATATTTTGGGCCATGTCGTGCCTAGGCCGTGCTTTTTTCCGTGCTTCGGGCCGGCCCATCAGGCCTGGCCCAAATATACACCTATAATCATGTACTTGATTTTCTGTAGATGATTCCATATTGGTGTGCCACGCATCTTGAGTGATGGGATCAGATGGTGCAAAGGTGGTGCTCCAACGAGTGGGACGAGGTGCACAACGATTGCCGGGACCAACGTTTGATGATGCAAATTGCCTCCCACCACCTAGGCAGTCATGGCCTCACCAAATAAGCAGAAGCATGGGTACATGATTTCTTTTATTTAGTCTAACTTTCGATTATGCATGATTTTTAACCATCTTGTTGGTTTTCTCGCAGTCGATGTTACATGGTGGCCAGCCTTGCTCCATCTTCTCGGCGTATGATATGGCCCATAAGGGCAAGGTGATGTATGACGTCACCTACAACCCAGAGAACGAGCTCGAGGTGTACAGCAACCCCACCGTCCATAGCCGTCTCAGTGTGTGCACCACCATGGCAAAGGAGGTCCATGAGCCAGATTATGATCCGAGAACCGAGGACATCGATGGATATGTCCTCATGAGGATCAAAGGAGGCAAGAGACATAGGCGGTACTGGATTGCCGACGGGGTAATCAACTCATCCTCCACTCCCACTCTGTCTCAGGTGCGAGCAAGGAGTATGAGCATAGCCCAGCCATACGACCTCGGTAAGATAGATCACAACATCACATATAAGAACTCTAGGTTAGTGCTTTTGTGCCTCGTCATTTATTAAGTTATATACCTTCTCTTTGCATTATCATAATATTGGGGTGAAATATTATAGGCCCAGCTAGGAGAAGAGAGCAGAGAACGTATGGAGATTGAAGCGAGGATGAGGGTAGAGTGGGAGGCAGAGTAGGCAGCTCGCTTGGCGGATCAGCAGAGGATGGTGGAGATGTTTTAGTACATGCAAATCCTTGGCGCCCCATCTGGTTTTCTTCACCACCTCTGTTGTTCTATGTAGCTGAGCCTCCTCAGTTTTCTACTTCTATGAGTATGAAAATTTTAGTTGTGTATAGTATATATTTATCTCGTCTCACACATGTAATATCTTCTTCATGCACAAGTAGAGATGTGAAGTGGAATTGTTTATAGGGTCAAGAAACATGTAAGATATTTTCTTAAGGGGTTATGGAGTACTCAAGCTATTTACTCTGGACGTAACTAAAAATGTTTATTTTTTAAACGTTTGCTGCGTTTTAAAAAGAATAATTGTGTATATATAGATTTAAAATATGAGGGTAAAGATTCTTGCATGAAACATCAGAGCATATTAGTTTAGAGCTAGTTTGGAAGTCCAAAATCCGAAGGGGATTGAAGAGGCTAAAATTCTCTTATTTAAAGTTGAATAAGAGAAGATTTTAGCTTCTCTAATCTTCTCGAGGTTTGAGTCTCCCAAATTAACACTTAGGGCTGATTTGGTGATCGGGGATTTCTAGGGAAAGAAATTCTCTTGCTATTCAAAATTAAATTGGAAGGAGATTCATCTTCCATGGATTCTGTCGGGATCTCTAATCATTAAATCAGCCCTTAATATGTGTATCCGGCGGGCGGCGCGCGTGTAGCGGCGGGTCACGAACTTCCAGCGTTCGGAATGCGTGTACGCGGCCGGTGCTGTCCGCCCCCGGCCACGGCAAAGGAAGGGCCACCACGTGCATGCAGTCCCAAGGGCAACAAGACAAAAGTGAGCAAATAAACGTGCCCGGGAGCTGTAGAATACAGAGGCAATGTGTCAGCCGCGGCATAGATATCTTTACTACTTTAGCATATTTGTGTAGGGTATATATTGGGTTTTGTATTGTTCAGAGATAGAGATAGTAATCGGACGATTCCTGCGAGCAATTTCCTTTTAGTCTAGTTTGTTTGGAAGAAAAAAAAAATTAGAGAGGCTAAAATTCACTCCTTATTTAATTTTAAATAAGAAATTGATTTTAGCCCCTCCAATCACCTTCAAATTTTAGACTCCCAAACTAGTTTTTAGGGCTTGTTCGGTTATACTTATTCCAATCCAGAAGAGGATTGGAGGAGATTAAATCTTCTCTTTGTCATTTAGGGGATAAGGATGTAGATGTAAACATGAAAAAATTCTTCCCTGACAGGTAAATGGGGCGGAGATGAGGGAGCATTCCCCATCTCTGTATCTCTGTTCTCCATGGGACCCGTTAAACTTATATGTGACGACATTTTCATGTAATAGTTAATGATAAAAATAAATAATTACCTGGTCAAGAGATCACTCATTGTATAGATTTGTTTATTTTGATGTACACATAATGATTTCTTACATCTGACAATGTGTATAAGTGACAATGTTTTTGCATTAATAATATATGAAGTATGTTCTAATTAGAGATAACAATGAATACCCGCGACCCAATACCTGATGGATGTTTACTCCATTAGGGTATAAATATGGGGTAAATATTCTATCCATGGGTCTTTTATTGGGCAAAAACCTTCACCCAATGGGTAAATGAGTATTAGAATGTTCTAGCCTCATACATACCCGTTAACCCATGGGTATAAAATACCCAGTATAAAAGAGTGAACTTGGGCTTCAGTAGTCCATCTGTTTTGACTATTTAACAAACTTTTGGGTGATAATGTCATAGAAGGCTTAACAACTATTTGATGACCATGTAATGGAACATGTAATGTGCTATGTGGCATTATTCTAGTATTGCTACTTTATCCAATTATTCATGGTGTTATTGAATGGATGATTGAATGATGCTAAAATTTTGTAATTGTATTTAGATGGATATACTTGATGTTTGTATAATGTATTATTTTGATAGTTGTTTAATATTTGTGGGTATGGGTGACCTGACGGGTGACCAATACCCACATGGGTATGGGTGGGGTTAAATCCATACCCACAGTGGATATGGGTGACCCGACAAAGTTATTTTTTTGTCATGGGTATGGGATAGTAATGTCGGGGACCATAATTAGGGGTACCCTCAATGCCCCTAAATCTCAGCTGGTAACCCCCATAAGCACAAAGCTGCAAAGGTCTGATGGGTGCGATTAAGCCAAGGATCGGTCCATTCAAGGGACATGATCGTGCCTCGCCCGAGCCTAGCCTCGGGCAAGGGAAGCCGACCCCGGAGAACCTACGTCTCGCCCGAGGACCCCCCCCTCCAGCAACGGGCACACTATCGGCTCTCCCGAGGCCCAGTCTTCACCGAGAAGCAACCTTGGCCACATCGCCACGCCGACCGACCAAATCGCAGGGGCATTTAATGCGAAGGTAGCCTGACACCTTTATCCTGACGCATGCCCTCCAGTCGACAGGGCCGAAGTGACCGCAGTCACTTCGCCGCTCTACTGACCGGTCTGACAAGAGGACAACGCCGCCTGCGCCGCTTCGACTGCTGAGCCACCCGACAGAGTTAGGCTGACAGCAGCCAAGGCCGGCCTCGGGCGTCATAAGAAACTCCGCCCCGCCCGAACCAGGGCTCGGACTCGGGCTCAGCCCCAGAAGACGGCGAACTCCGCTCCGCCCGACCCAGGGCTCGGACTCGGGCTCAGCCCCGAAAGACGGCGAACTCCGCTCCGCCCGACCCAGGGCTCGAACTCGGGCTCAGCCCCGGAAGACGGCGAACTCCGCTCCGCCCGACCCAGGGCTCGGACTCGGGCTCAGCCCCGGAAGACGACGAACTCCGCCTCGCCCGACCCCAGGGCTCGGACTCGGGCTCAGCCCCGGAAGAAGACGAACTCCGCTTCGCCCGACCCCAGGGCTCGGACTCAGCCCTGGCCTCAGCCGACGGTCTTCGCCTCGCCCGACCAGGGGCTCGGACTCGACCACGGCCATGGAAGACAGACTCGACCTCGACCTCGGAGGAGCCTCTACCTCGCCCAGCCTAGGGCGCGGACCGACCACGTCGATAGGAGGCGCCATCATTACCCTACCCCGAGCTGACTCAGGCTACGGGGAACAAGACCAGCGTCCCATCTAGCTCGCTCCGCCAGATAGGCAATGATGGCGCTCCGCACACTCCGTGACGACGGCGGCTCTCGGCCCCCTTACGGAAGCAAGAGGACGTCAGCAAGAACTCGACAGCCCCGACAGCTGCCCCTCTCGCCAGGCTCTAGCGCTCCTCCGACGGCCACGACACCACACGAACCGGGTGCCAAAACCCCTCCGGCTGCCACGATGGCATGTACTTAGGGCACTAGCTCTCCTTCGCTAGACACGTAGCGCTCTGCTACACCCCCCATTGTACACCTGGATCCTCTCCTTACGCCTATAAAAGGAAGGACCAGGGCCCTCTTACAGAAGGTTGGCCCGCGCGGGGGAGGACGGGACGACGCTCGCTCAAGGCCTCTCGCTCCCACTCCCGCGTGGACGCTTGTATCCCCCTACTGCAAGCGCACCCGACTCAGGCGCGGGGCTAACACGAAGGCCGCGGGATCCACTCTCTCACGCCTGCCTCCCTCCGGCTGCTTCCTTTCCCCCCTTCGCGTTCTGCCTTGCGTCAACCCATCTGGGCTGGGGCACGCGGCGACATTTCACTCGTCGGTCCAGGGACCCCCCGGGTTTCGAAACACCGACAGTTGGCGCGCCAGGTAGGGGCCTGCTGCATGTTGACGAACAGCTTCCCATCAAGCTCCAGATGGGCAGTCTCCAGCAACCTTTCCAGCCCGGGACGGTGCTCCGTTTTGGGAATCTCGAGTTCATGTCCCTGGACGGCAGCTACGACATGATACTCCTTCCCCCGCCGCGCGACAGCGACAATGGCGGTCGACAACCCGCTCGCCGGCGGGGAAATCGACGACGCCTTCCCCACGTGGTGGAAGGACGACATTCGGGCTTGTCCCGTCCCCTCCCCCGCCGACGGAGGAGGAGGCGGGGCAACCAAGGCCAAGCGGGAAGCGGCACCTCGTTGGCTGTCGAGCGAGTCGACGGCGCCGGCGCCCCAACGGAGGGCGCGTCGGGCATCGATCTCGTGTCTGAGACGAAGATGAGCGCCGCCTCCCCGCAACACGCCGATCTCAAGCAAACGCACGACGCTAGCACGCTCGCGAAGGACTTGCTGGGCGTCACCCTTGTACCCGAGACAACGGTGCAGTCAGTCCCAGACGCGACCTCGTCACCAACCGTCGACCGAAAGGTACCGACCGATTCCCATCTCGTGTCTTTTGGATTCGGCCTCAACCCACCAAGCGACTCCGCTTCGGTGAGCACTTTCATAGAGGCGAGTCCAAACCCTCTGGGGTATCGTGTGCGGTCACCCTGGGACCGACTGACGGCCGACTCGACCTGCGAGTCCTCAGGGTCCGAGGAAGATGGCGAGCCCGACATCTGTTGGGATTCCTCCGGACTTGGTAACCCCAGTGTCGTGCGGGACTTCATGACCGCATGCGACTACTGCCTTTCCGACTATTCCGACGGCAGCCGCGGCCTCGACAATGAGGACCGCGGCCCAAGTCGTGAATGTTTCCACGTCGATCTAGGGGGTCCCGGCGAAGGCAACCATCTTGGTATGCCGGAGAACAGTGATCCCCCTAGGCCCGCGCCTCGCGTTGACATCCTTCGGGAGCTAGCTGTGGTTCCCGTCCCGGCAGGGGGTGCTGACCCACAGCTCGAGCAAATCCGCGAGAGGCAGGCCGGGCTCGACGAGGGAGCAGGAACGCTTGTGCCGATCCGCCGGGACATCGGGCAGGAATGGACGATCCAACCCCCGACCAGAGAAGCGCGTCGTCTCCCCCACGACATCCAGCACCGCATCGCCGACGACGTCAGGGTGAGCCCGCCGCTGGATTCCAGCGGAGTCGGCCAAAACCTGGCTGCAGCAGCAATGCTCCTCCGCGCGATGCCGGAGCCGTCGACTACGGAAGGGTGACGTATCCAGGGAGAGCTCAAGAATCTCCTGGAGGACGCCGCGGTCCGACGGGCCGAAAGCTCTGCCTCCCGAAGGCAAGGTTTCCCCTCGGGACATCGCGCCGCGACTTCCCGATTCACGCGGGAAGCCTCGGTCCACTCCAGGCGCATGCGCAACACAGCGCCTGCGGCCCCAGGTCCCCTCGGCAACGAGCGTCATCATCACAGCCGTCGGGCCCACCTCGACGACAGGGCGCGCCGAGGCTACCACCCCAGGCGTGGGGGACGCTACGACAGCGGGGAGGATCGGAGTCCTTCGCCCGAACCACCCGGTCCACAGGCTTTCAGTCGCGCCATACGACGGGCACCGTTCCTGACCCGGTTCCGAACCCCGACTACTATCACAAAGTACTCGGGGGAGACGAGACCGGAACTGTGGCTCGCGGACTATCAGCTGGCCTGCCAACTGGGTGGAACGGACGATGACAACCTCATCATCCACAACCTCCCCCTGTTCCTCTCCGACACCGCTCGAGCCTGGTTAGAGCACCTGCCTCCGGGGCAGATCTCCAACTGGGACGACCTGGTCCAAGCCTTCGCCGGCAATTTCCAGGGCACGTACGTACGCCCTGGGAACTCCTGGGATCTCCGAAGCTGCCGCCAGCAGCCGGGAGAGTCTCTCCGGGACTATATCCGGCGATTCTCGAAGCAGCGCACGGAGCTGCCCAACGTCACCGACTCAGATGTCATCGGCGCGTTCCTCGCCGGCACCACCTGCCGCGACCTGGTGAGCAAGCTGGGTCGCAAGACCCCCACCAGGGCGAGCGAGCTGATGGACATCGCCACCAAGTTCACCTCTGGCCAGGAGGCGGTTGAGGCCATTTTCCGAAAGGACAAGCAGCCCCAGGGCCGCCCACCGGAAGATGCTCCCGAGGCGTCAACTCAGCGCGGCGCCAAAAAGAAGGGCAAGAAGAAGTCGCAAGCGAAACGCGACGCCGCCGACACGGATCTTGTCGTCGCCGCCGAGCACAATAACCCTCGGAAATCTCCCGGAGGTGCCAACCTCTTCGACAAGATGCTCAAGGAGCCGTGCCCCTATCATCAGGGGCCCGTCAAGCACACCCTCGAGGAGTGTGCCATGCTTCGACGACACTTCCACAAGGCCGGGCCACCCGCGGAGGGTGGCAAGGCCCTCGACAACGCCAAGGAGGAAGATCACAAGGCAGGAGGGTTCCCTCAGATCCGCGACAGCTTCATGATCTACGGCGGGCAAGTGGCGAATGCCTCGGCTCGGCACCGCAAGCAAGAGCGCCGGGAGGTCTGCTCGGTAAAGGTGGCGGCGCCAGTCTACCAAGACTGGTCCGACAAGCCCATCACCTTCGACCGGGCCGACCATCCGGACTACGTGCTGAGCCCGGGGAGATACCCACTCGTTGTCGACCCCATCATCGGCAACGTCAGGCTCACTAAGGTCCTCATGGATGGAGGCAGCAGCCTCAACATCATCTACGCCGAGACCCTCGGGCTCCTGCGGATCGATCTGTCCTCGGTCCGGACGGGCGCAGCGCCTTTCCACGGGATCGTCCCCGGGAAGCGCGTTCAACCCCTCGGACAACTCGACCTACCCGTCTGCTTCGGGACGCCCTCCAACTTTCGAAAGGAGACCCTCACGTTCGAAGTGGTCGGGTTTCGAGGAACCTACCACGCAGTGCTGGGGAGGCCATGCTACGCCAAGTTCATGGTCGTCCCCAACTACACCTACCTCAAGCTCAAGATGCCGGGCCCCAACGGGGTCATCACCGTCGGGCCCACGTACCGACACGCATACGAATGCGATGTGGAGTGCGTGGAGTACGCTGAGGACCTCGCCGAATCCGAGGCCCTCATCGCTGACCTGGAGAGCCTCTCTAGGGAGGCGCCCGACGTGAAGCGCCACACCGGCAACTTCGAACCAGCGGAGACGGTCAAGTCCGTCCCTCTCGACCCCTGCAACGACGCCTCCAAGCAAATCCGGATCGGCTCCGAGCTTGACCCCAAATAGGAAGCAGTGCTCGTCGACTTTCTCCGCACGAACGCCGACGTTTTCGCGTGGAGTCCCTCGAACATGCCCGGCATACCGAGGGAAGTCGCCGAGCACTCTCTGGATATTCGAGCTGGGGCCCGACCCGTGAAGCAGCCTCTACGCCGATTCGACGAAGAAAAGCGCAGAGCCATAGGCAAAGAGATCCACAAGCTACTGGCGGCAGGGTTCATCAAAGAGGTATTCCATCCCGAATGGCTTGCCAACCCTGTGCTAGTAAGAAAGAAAGGGGGGAAATGGCGGATGTGTGTAGACTACACTGGTCTAAACAAAGCATTCCGAAGGTTCCCTACCCTCTGCCTCGCATCGATCAGATCGTGGATTCCACTGCTAGGTGCGAAACCCTGTCTTTCCTCGATGCCTACTCAGGGTATCACCAGATCAAGATGAAAGAGTCCGACCAGCTCGCGACTTCATTCATCACACCCTTCGGCATGTACTGCTATGTTACAATGCCGTTTGGTTTGAGGAATGCGGGGGCGACGTACCAGCGATGCATGAACCATGTGTTTGGCGAACACATCGGCCGAACGGTCGAGGCCTACGTCGATGACATCGTAGTCAAGACGAGGAAGGCCTCCGACCTCCTTTCCGACCTTGAAGCGACATTTCGATGTCTCAAGGCGAAAGGCGTGAAGCTTAATCCCGAAAAGTGTGTCTTCGGGGTCCCCCGAGGCATGCTCTTGGGGTTCATCGTCTCCGAGCGGGGCATCGAAGCCAACCCGGAGAAGATTGCAGCCATCACCAGCATGGGGCCAATCAAGGACATGAAAGGCGTACAGAGGGTTATGGGATGCCTTGCGGCTCTGAGCCGCTTCATCTCCCGCCTCGGCGAAAGAGGCCTGCCTCTGTACCGCCTCTTAAGGAAAGCTGAGTGCTTCACTTGGACTCCCGAGGCCGAGGAAGCCCTCGGGAACCTGAAGGCGCTCCTCACGAAAGCGCCCATCTTGGTGCCCCCCACTGCCGGAGAAGCCCTCTTGATCTACGTCGCTGTAACACCCGGTTTTAAAGGACAAAGCCGGGTGCATCTCATACATGCGCCAAGAAGACAACATATATAATAACAGAGTGTATAGAGATGAATGTCATAAAACATCAGAGTAATTATTACATAGCGGAAGACTTATTACAAAATAAAAGTATAACCATAAAACAAACTAAGGATCGTCGGCGCCAATGTCGACTGAGAAACGCCACCTAGATCAGATCAAACTCCTCGCCTTGAGGCTCCTCCTGAACCACCTGCTCTTATCCTGTGGGGGGGGGTGTGAGACAGCAAGAGTGAGCTCACATACGTTCATAGCTCAACAAGTCGTGGGGAATAATGTGGCATGAACTCACCAAAGGTGGGAGTTCATGTAGTGTAAGGCTGATCAATGAAATAGAGGTTGAAGCTGAGCATTGCTTTTATAAGTTGGTCAAAATTTTATTAGCAGTTACTAAGTGTAATTAAATACCAAACCATAGTAATAATAAGTAAAAGTAATAATAAAATAACCCCAAATGCAATGAAATGACAGGTTAAGTTTAAGTTCCATAATTTAATCATGTGAGGGTCCGAGCCGCTCTTGACCGTGAGCACGGCTAGTATACTAGTTTTACACTCTGCAGAGGTTGCGCATCTTTACCCACAAGTCATGTTACCCATCTGCCAAGAGATGGCCAATCCCATACACCTCTACCGAGGAGGCGAGGCAGGGTAACACTACGAGGCCTTTACAAAGTTCCACTAGCTTCAGACTACCCGCTACAGTTTATAGGAAGCTCCAGTGCAGGGTTCCTGGCTGACCGCCATCGCAGCAAAATCAACCAGGGACCTCCCTACACTGACCACTCCCCTACTGCCCTTGCCCCTTTCGGGTAAGGTAGCCCTCCCCTAGCTTTCCTAGTTAATCAGCCAAGGGCGTCCCATTAAACCCTTGTGGTAGCACTGTTTTCCCGGGTGGTCGCTCCATGTTCCCATGAACATAATGATCTTAACATGAACAAGGAATAATAAAACAGATAACAATGAATAGTATAACAATGAGTGATGAATATCTCTATACCCAAATCCACATAAAGCAATAGCATGTACTACCCAAAACTTTAGTAGTAAAACCAGTGGTGAAGCAAGGTATAAAGATAGTCAAAATCTAGGGCATCCTATTGGGTCCCAGCAAAATTATCCTATGCAGATCATTATGAATAATAAGAACATGAATGGGTAAAAGAAGTGATCAAGGGCACAACTTGCCTGGCACTTGAGATTCCAGGTACCAACTTGCTTTTCAGATGACACGTGTCCTCGCGCTAGTCGTAGCAATACAAGCAAGCATGGTATAGATAAAATTAACATCACACCAAACATAATAATATACTGCATTATAATGATCTACACGTTTCTACGAGACTAACGCAACTTGAACGGATCAAATCGGAGTTACGGATTGTGAGTTATGAATTTCCGAAGTTCGTGTGTGCTTGCTACAAAATTAATTGAGTAATCAATTCTAGTATAGATTTCATGTTAAAACAGTGTTATCAAGTAGTAGGCAATATTATTACAAAATAAATGTCACTAGAATAAATTAAATTGGAGCTAGGATGGAATAAATATGAATTTCCCAAGTTTATTGATTTATTTGTGTACTAAAAATTAATTTCTATAAGTATTTACCTAATTTCTTTGTTCTCTGGACCGAGCACTAAATACAGAGAACCACGGGGGGTCAAACTTTAAAATTCCTAAGACTCGGTGAACAGTCGAGACAGGACGGCGGGTTGATTCTTATATTTATCAGGGTCTCTTTAACAAAACGTAACCTGTGAAGAGGTATCGATGAATATGGGCCGTTGGATTATAAACCGATGCACACGGATTAGGACTGAACCGGTACGCGATTTCCACCTTCGGATCAGGGATCAACGGCTGTCCGATCCCCACGGCATGCTCTAGCCCTCGGCCGTCGGATCGGATCCAACCACTCAGATCACGCTCACGAATGGGTATCCCATTACAGATCTGAGCCGCTGCTTTTCCTATCTACGGTCACGGTGTCCTCTTCCCTGAGCGGGCACCCACCAGATCGAACAACAGACGCACGATGCACATCCAACGATCAGCCATAACTCCCCCTCTTCCCAGCTGAACACGGCGGCGCACGAGTACAGACGCGGTGGCGCCATGGTCAGCTACCTCTAAGCTATGCCCCACTGCCCGAATCCCCTATCCGACGGACGCTATACGTATAGAGGCTGATTGCGAACTCGAGGGAGGTACATACCATTGACGGAAGGTAGGGAGGAAAGCTAGCCGCAGCACACTGCGGTTTGCCCGCGAATCCGAACTTCGGCGAGAAATCGCAGTGGCATCGAGACTCATCCTCACATGCTGGCGCCCCCGTGACGTTCAATGCACTCTGGCGCACCACCACGACCCGGTCACATCCACCGAACGTTGGTGGAGGTGCAGGACCACGGCGGCGCACCATCCGCGGCGGAGCTACTCCGGTAAAGTATTCAACCACGCCCCGGCGTCCTAGGTCCCATCCGCAAGGAGTTAACTGCAGCACGACCAACGGTGAACGAGATAGGGAAGATTATTACCAGGGACGACGCCAAGAGTTCTCGGTCTACGGTGTGGGGCGGATGTTGGAGTAGAAGCCTGCTCCGACGTGAAATTCCGGTGACGTGTGTTGGTCCCGAGCACCGGTGAGCTTTGGATGTGCACCCACGGTCGATTGTCGACACCTTGAGCTCCACCCCGAGGCGAATCGATGGTGGGGCGTGATTTGAAAGGTGGCGGCCGCTCCTCTCTCACTCCGGTCGACCGTGCGATCTCACTCCCACGGTAATGGCCGCCAGGGGTGCGATTGCGGCGACAAGAGGATGCCAGCACCCTATATAGCTGGAGAAGGAGTCCACAACTACTCCCGACCCGTTACACCACGCGCACGCGAGGATCGCGGAGGATCCCAACCTCACGCGCGCGGTTGAGCTCGGTTCCGCGAAGAAGACGCAATAGAACGGGGAGGATAAGACCGACGTCCTGGCCCCACATGACAGCGACCCGTCCCGATCAGATGCAGTGCGGTATGCGGCTGCCAAGGAGGCCCCACCAGGCAGCGCAGGGGCGCGGCGGTCTCGCCTGGAGGAATTGGCCAAGTGGGCCGAGCCCTGGGTCATATTGGGCCCAAGCACCATGCCACTTTCTCTTTTTTTTTCTATTTCTGTTTCCCTTTTATTTCCAATTCAAATCAGCTCCAAATTCAAATTCAAATGTTTTGTGGCAAATTTTATCCATAGATTACATTATGTCATGACAAGTTCTAATTTGGGGGTATATTTACATATATTATTTATGTTTTTATTTCACCTAATATTTGTTTGTTTCTCTCTTCTACATTTTTAGAATTTCCTCTAGTTTTAATTTCCACTTTGGACTTTAACATATTTCTTTTTACATTATCTTATGTTGTCACCAAATGCACACAAAATAAAATCCCAGCATGATGCATGTATTATTTGAGTGTCTTTTGTTAAGTATTTATTTGTTTAAATGTGGTTTTCACATGAAACGATGAATATAGGTAACACACATATATATGGGGGAAAACTCTTTCTCCTTTTGCACTTTCTTACAATTTGAATACTACAAATCCTATCCCCCTTAAAAATAATCTCGTCCTCGAGATTTAAGAAGATCTAGGGAAAAGGTGGGGAAAATCTATGCGAAGCTCTTCTTCTCTTTCCCAAGTTGCTTCATCTTCACCATGGTGACTCCATTGTACTTTGCACATCTTTATCACCTTATTTCTTGTAACCCGAGTCAATGTATCAAGAATCTTGATCGGGTACTCCATGTAAGTCAAATCACCTTGAACACTGAGCTCTTCCATTGGTAACTGTTCCTCGGGCACACGGAGACACTTCTTTAGTTGAGATACGTGGAACACATTATGCACATCCGATAGGCTAGCAGGTAACTCGAGTTGGTATGCCATTTCCCCAACTCTTCTAAAGATCAAGAATGGTCCAATATAGCGAGGGGACAGTTTGCCCTTGACTTTGAATCTCCTCATTCCACGCAGTGGTGACACCTTCAAATAGACATGATCACCCTCCTTAAACTCCAGTAGTCTTCTTCTGTTATCAGCATAGCTCTTTTGCCTTGATTGTGCAATTCTCAAATTTTCTCTTATCATTCGAACTTGTTCTTCTGCCTCTTGTATAAGTTCAGGCCCAAAGAACTGTCTTTCTCCAGTCCGATCCCAATATAGAGGGGTCCTGCACTTCCTGCCATATAGAGCCTCAAACGGTGACATCTTCAAACTGGCCTGGTAGCTATTATTATATGAGAACTCAGCACAAGGTAGACTCTTGTCCTAACTACTACCACGTTGAAGGGCATAAGCTCTCAACATATCTTCCAATATTTGATTAGTCATAGCCGAACTAGAATTCAGTTTTGTATCCACATTCTCATGAAAAATTTTCCAAAATCTGGAGGTAAACTGTGATCCTCTATCCAAAATGATCTTCTTCGGTACACCGTGTAGAGACACAATCCGAGCCATATATAACTCAGCCATTTGAGATCCCTTATAAGTACTCTTGACCAGAATGAAATGAACTTTAGTCAATCTCCCTACAATCACCCACATAGACTCATATCCTTTCGGGGTGCGAGGCAATCCAGTAAATAAAATCCATACCAATCTCTTCTCACTTCCATTCGGTATCTTTAATGGGTATAATAGTCCAGCTTTTCCTTGGTGTTTGGCCTCAACTCTTTGACACACCTCGCACATAGCCACATGTGTAGCCACATCTCTTTTTTAATCCATACCACCAATACTTCCGCTTCAAATCCTGATACATCTTGGTACTACCAGGATAAATAGAATAATCCAAGTCACGGGCTTCCTTTAAAATAGTCTCTCGAAGGCTTTCAATCTCAGAGACACATATCTTGTTCTTAAACCATACGGTACCTTGCTCATCTTCCATGAATTCTGGACCTCGACCTTCAGTAATCAGACCTTTAATCTCTTGTATTTTAGTATCACCAATCTGTCCTTTGTGAATCTCTTGCTCCAAAGTAGATTCCACATCAATAGTAACTCTTTCCGTGTGAGCAACTATCCCCAGGTTAAGTCTCCTGAAATCCTCAACAATCTCACCGGGTAGCTGGGCAACAACAGCTGAGCGAACATGCTCCTTTCGACTCAAGGCATCTGTAACCAAATTTGCCTTGCCCGGGTAATAGTGAATCTCCAAATCATAATCCTTAATAAGCTCCAGCCAACGGCGTTGCCTAAGGTTGAGATCCTTCTGAGTGAATATATACTTCAGACTCTTATGATCCGTATATACTTGACACTTGGTCCCCATGATATAATGTCTCCAAATCTTAAGCGCATGCACAACGGCTGCCAATTCCAAGTCATGAGCGGGGTAGTTCAATTCATGTTTCCGTAACTGACGAGAAGCATAAGCAATCACATGTCCTTCTTGCATGAGCACGCATCCTAAGCCTTGGCCACATGCATCACAATAGATATCAAATCCTTTCTGTAGATCTGGCATAACCAATACTGGTGGCGACATCAACCTCTTCTTCAATAGATCAAAGCTGTCTTGACACTTCTCGTCCCACTTCAATTCTTTTCCTTTCTCCAAAAGCGAAGTCATAGGTTTGGCAATCTTAGAAAATCCTTCAATAAATCTCCGATAGTAGCCTGCTAATCCCAAGAAACTACGAATCTCCGTGACTGTAGTGGGCACTCTCCACTCCATTATCTCCTTCACTTTAGCAGGATCCACTGCTATTCCTCCATTAGAAATAATATGACCAAGGAATGGCACCTTGTCAATCCAAAACTCGCACTTGCTAAACTTAGCGTAGAGTTGATTATGTAACACCCACTTTGTAATTGCTAGATAAAGTACCAATAGAGAAAACAATTTCTCTCTTTTGTGAGTTTGATCTTTATACATCATCACATGTGAACACCATATTTTAAAACAGATAATTATAAAATATATGCCACTAAATCATTGCATCATACTGAGATTTTTATTTTGTGTGCATTTTATGACAATATAATAATAAATGTGACAAGAAATATATTAAAATCCAAAGTGGAATTTAAAATCCAAAAAAAGAATTGTGGAATTTAGAATATAAAATGAAATCTAGGATTTAGAAGTGGAGAAAGAAAAGAAATACCACAAAAAAAAAACATAGGAAATAAATATATACATAAAAATATTTCCTTAATCCCCAAACATTTAAATTTGACACATTTTATACATATGCAAACCTATAACTGAAATTCAAAGTTGAATTTGAAATTCAAAAGGGAAAGGAAAATCTAAATTTAAAAGAGAAAAACAAAATAAAAAAAAGAAGAAGGACCACTGACCTGGGCCACGGCTGCATTTTTGGCCCATCAGAGGAAACCCTCTGCGCAGCCCACTAACCGCGCGCGCTGCTGCCCTGACATCCGGCCCCACCTGTCATTTTCACGCGCGGCGTTGAATCACTGATTCGCGGGACCCATCGGTCAGTCCGTCTTCCCCGTTCTTCGGATCCATCCTCTCCACCAGACCGTGACGCCGGCTGCATGCGCGTTCACCGTGGGGCTCCTCCGAGCAAAGCCGGCCACCGCGCGGACTCCCATCCCCTGCGCGTCCTCTTTCCCCCCCCCTCCTCAAACTCGACATTGGCGTGTGGGGTCGGGTCACCAGCGTCTCCATCCTCGCGCGCGCGGCGGAGCTCAACAAGCCGGGAGCAAATTCCGCACGGATTCCTCCAACCGATCCCCCCAAATCAGCGCTAACTTCGGAATCCGATCCATCGTCGTGCTATAAAAGCTGGGCCTTGCCCCTGGAACCCGCGCATTGCTCGTCGCCATGGGCGAACCGGGAGCTTGCGCAGTGAGAGAGAGAGATTGCCGCCACCGTGGATTGCCACCAATAGCACAAATCGAACCCAAGTCTTGGCGCCCGAGGCTTGGGGAGCTCATGAGGAAAGTGTGCGTGGGTGCAATCGGGGAGTGGTGCCCTGGAATTCTGGGAATTGCTCACCGTCGAGATTGGACCGCCGCGGGCCGCACCTCCTCCGTGGCCAACCCTCCTGTGTGCGCCATCTTAGGTAAATATTCGCCCTCCATGTACGCGCAGTTGTCCGCTTCATTTGGAACCGGTAGAATCGATGTTTGGGCGCGCGGTTCGTAGTTTGGCTGGGCGCCGGCGATGGTGCCGCCGTGGAGGTGCGGCTGTTGCCATCGTCCGGCAAGGAGATGGGGGGAAGTGCTCGTGATCGTAGGATTTGCATCTGGCGGTAGCAATTAGGGGTCCTGTGACCGGTTCGGCCTGATTCCCCCTCGGCCGTTCGATCCAGATCGTGCGCGCTGGAATCAATCTGAGTATTTTAAATCTCGGTCGTTGATTGTTTGATCGACGACTCTGAGCGAGTACCGTTTCGATGATAGGGTAATGTAATCAGGGCCATAGGATCTAATCTGAACGGCTAGATCTATCCGATACCCCTTCGCCGTGGCCACTTTCTAAAAGAGACCCTGCATTTTCTTGGAATAAACCCGCCATCCCCGTTTAACTGTTCCCTGTGTCTCGGTATTTTTAGCGCCGAGCCCCCTGCGCTTTCTGAAAATTGAGGCCCAGTCCAGAGAGTTATAAAATCAGGAAAATGAATTAGAAAATGAGTTTTTAATATAAAAATAATTCCTAGAATTTATATAATTCATAGAAAATGCATATGAACTCCAAATTAATCCATTCCACTTCCTATAATTTTGTAATATGATTGTTTATCAATTAGTGCCACTGGTTTTACATAAAAGTCACATTAAAATTGTTATCTTAATTAATCTTGTACTAAGCACATAGAATCTTTGGAAATCCATAACTTAAAATCTATAACTCCAAAATTAATAATTCTTTTTCCTGTGATCTTATTTTAACATGTAGATTATTAATATGTATTTTGCATATATGTTTGGTGTAATGTTAATTCTGTCTATACACTGTTTGTTTGTAATGCTACGACTAGCAGTGAGGACACGTGTCATCTGAAGATCATCCTGGTACCTGGAATCTCAAGGCCCAGGCAAGTTGTGCCCTTGATCACTTCTTTTTACCCAGCCATGTTCTAATTAATCATAATGATCTGCATAGGTTAATTTTGATGGGACCCAATAGGTTGCCCTAGTTTGTCTATCTTTATACCTTGTTTACCACTGAACTTTCTGGGTAGTACTTGCTAGTGCTATATGTGGTTTTGGGTATGGAGATACACCATTCATGATTATACTTTTGTTATCAGTTGTTATTTATGGTTCATGTTAAGATCATTATGTTAATTGGAACATGGAGAACCACCCGGGAAAACAGTGCTACCACGAGGGTGGAATGGGACGCCCTTGGCTGATTAATTAGGAAAGCTAGTGGAAGACTACCTTACCCGAAAGGGGCAAGGGCAGTAGGGGAGAGGTCAGTGTAGGGAGGCCCTCAGGAGGATTTTGCTGCGATGGCGGTCCTGCAAGGGATTCCTGCACTGGATCTTCCTATAAACTGTAGCGGGTTTTCGGAAGCTAGTGGAACTTTGTAAAGGCCTCGTAGTGGATCCCTAGCCATTCACCTCGGAAGTGTCTAAGGGCTTTGCAAACCCTGGCGACATGGGATACACGACTTGTGGGTAAAGATGCGCAACCTCTGCAGAGTGTAAAACTAGTATACTAGCCGTGCTCACGGTCATGAGCAGCTCGGACACTCACATGATTAAATTATGGAACTTAAACTCAATTTGTCATATGCATTGCATCGCAGGTGAAGTTGTTACTTTGGTTCTACTATTTAACTGGGCTGGTATTTACTTAAACTTAGTAATTGCTAATAAAATCTTGACCAACTTTAAAAGCAATGCTCAGCTCTAACCATCTTCTTTGGTAAGCCTTACACTTCACGTGAGCTCCCACCTTTGGCGAGTTCATGCACATTATTCCCCACAACTTGTTGAGCGATGAACGTATGTGAGCTCACTCTTGCTGTCTCACACACACCACAGGTCAAGACCAGGTACTGCAGGATGATGCTCTTGGAGGATGCTGCGATGAGTTCGTGAGTGGTCTAGGCCGTCGTCTCCCAGTCAACTTTGGGTTGCTGGACCGTTGTCTCCTTATAATGTAATTATTTATTTTGTATAGGACTCCTGTTATATATAAAGATGTGACATTCGATCCTGTGCCACTATACATCATATGTGTGAGACTTGGTCCCAGCATACCTGGTGTTTATGTTAGCACCCGGGTTTTGGACCCCTAAAATCCGGGTGTTACAGAAGTGGTATCAGAGGAATGTTGACTGTAGGACGAAACCTAGATAGAACTGGACAACCATTACCTACTTACCTTTGCTACTCTGGTTCTTTCTAAACTTATCTTAATCTTTTCTCATCTATTTCCGCTTTACTCTGATTATTCTTATCTTTTCTTTTCTAAAGACAAATGTGGATTTCACACTTTGAAATCCTGTGCCTAAAGTGACTTTAGGAATAGGAGACCTAATCTTAGGAACAAAAAAAAAAACAAAACTATTTTTATCCATGCACTTGAATGTTTGTTCTTATGATACTTGTCTGATTTGGATCTTTGATTGAGTGTGATGAGTTGTGGAGTAATGTCCTCAATTACATCTGCATATACGTATAGGTATAAATAGAAATTCATAAGATAACTAAACAACTTAGATTATCCTCCACTAAAAGGTATTTATTTCGTAGAAGTTCTTCTTATCTTACAAGATACTCTCTTACCTTAATAGATTCATCTCATCTTAAGAAATTCTATCTCATAGATCTATCTTATCTCAAGAGGACTTAACTTATCCTAATGTATATAGATCCATCTTATCTTAAAAGATACTCTATTAATAGATTCATCTTGTCTTGAAAAGATTCTATCCCATCCTATTAAATCTAACTGACCTCAAAAGATTCTACCTTATCCTTATGGATTCATCTTGTCCTAATAAGCATATTTACCCCACCCTAGTAACAACCAAGATCTAATCCAAAGTAATTAGATATTATCTAGTCTAATCTAGTTGTATCCAACCTAAATCAGATTCTATCTAATCTAAATATGACCCAATCTAAAGTGAGTTATTAACAAGTTAGTTAAGTTGGTGATATAGGTTAGACACTGTCTCTACAAATATATCTTGACCTAAATTAATGTCTTATACCAACTCATCCTTGAACAATGACCTACCTACATCATATAATCCATCCTATCTTAAAAGATTCTAACATATCCTAATAATATTTATCCTACCCTGATAGATCTAGCTAATCTTAACTAGTTTAATCTAGTCATACCAACCTAATCTGGATTCTATCTAATCCAATATGATCTAAGCTAGATTGAGTTACTTAATGCTGGTAGAAAGGATAAGGCCATACTCCTAAATCACTTAGGCCTAAATTGGTGACTTAGATCAACTCAGCCATACACAACAACTCGACCTATATAACAGGATACATAACCTATCCACCCAATCTAGAAGCAAACAATCAAACTACATTCTAAACTAATCTCATTCAACTTATAACTACCTACCAAACCAGCTACACTACCTACTAAGCCACTGCCTACAAATCTATCTTAACCTCTTATCCCTAACCTGGTTGAAGACATCAAGACCAGAAAAGAGAAGATCAACATCGACAAAGAAGGATAAGCATCAACTCAAGTCATCAAAGATCAAGTTGAATCGCCAGCAGAATCAAGATCCACCATCAAGATGAAGTCTTTTCTTGCCCTGCCTTTCTTGCCTCAATCTATCCTTGCTCTAACCAAATCTTGTCTACTAGATGGCTAGAAATAAAAGATGTTAATGCTTTTCTAATCACCTGCTAATCAGTATTAATGACAAAAAAAAGAGACTCTTAAATATTGAACCTAAAATCTCAATTGCAAACCAATCTTTCTATATCCCTTTTCTTACTAATCTCGAGGACGAGATTATTTTTAAGGGGGGTAGGATTTGTAACACCCACTTTGTAATTGCTAGATAAAGTACCAATAGAGAAAACAATTTCTCTCTTTTGTGAGTTTGATCTTTATACATCATCACATGTGAACACCATATTTTAAAACAGATAATTATAAAATATATGCCACTAAATCATTGCATCATACTGAGATTTTTATTTTGTGTGCATTTTATGACAATATAATAATAAATGTGACAAGAAATATATTAAAATCCAAAGTGGAATTTAAAATCCAAAAAAAGAATTGTGGAATTTAGAATATAAAATGAAATCTAGGATTTAGAAGTGGAGAAAGAAAAGAAATACCACAAAAAAAACATAGGAAATAAATATATACATAAAAATATTTCCTTAATCCCCAAACATTTAAATTTGACACATTTTATACATATGCAAACCTATAACTGAAATTCAAAGTTGAATTTGAAATTCAAAAGGGAAAGGAAAATCTAAATTTAAAAGAGAAAAACAAAATAAAAAAAAGAAGAAGGACCACTGACCTGGGCCACGGCTGCATTTTTGGCCCATCAGAGGAAACCCTCTGCGCAGCCCACTAACCGCGCGCGCTGCTGCCCTGACATCCGGCCCCACCTGTCATTTTCACGCGCGGCGTTGAATCACTGATTCGCGGGACCCATCGGTCAGTCCGTCTTCCCCGTTCTTCGGATCCATCCTCTCCACCAGACCGTGACGCCGGCTGCATGCGCGTTCACCGTGGGGCTCCTCCGAGCAAAGCCGGCCACCGCGCGGACTCCCATCCCCTGCGCGTCCTCTTCCCCTCCCCCTCCTCAAACTCGACATTGGCGTGTGGGGTCGGGTCACCAGCGTCTCCATCCTCGCGCGCGCGGCGGAGCTCAACAAGCCGGGAGCAAATTCCGCACGGATTCCTCCAACCGATCCCCCCAAATCAGCGCTAACTTCGGAATCCGATCCATCGTCGTGCTATAAAAGCTGGGCCTTGCCCCCTGGAACCCGCGCATTGCTCGTCGCCATGGGCGAACCGGGAGCTTGCGCAGTGAGAGAGAGAGATTGCCGCCACCGTGGATTGCCACCAATAGCACAAATCGAACCCAAGTCTTGGCGCCCGAGGCTTGGGGAGCTCATGAGGAAAGTGTGCGTGGGTGCAATCGGGGAGTGGTGCCCTGGAATTCTGGGAATTGCTCACCGTCGAGATTGGACCGCCGCGGGCCGCACCTCCTCCGTGGCCAACCCTCCTGTGTGCGCCATCTTAGGTAAATATTCGCCCTCCATGTACGCGCAGTTGTCCGCTTCATTTGGAACCGGTAGAATCGATGTTTGGGCGCGCGGTTCGTAGTTTGGCTGGGCGCCGGCGATGGTGCCGCCGTGGAGGTGCGGCTGTTGCCATCGTCCGGCAAGGAGATGGGGGGAAGTGCTCGTGATCGTAGGATTTGCATCTGGCGGTAGCAATTAGGGGTCCTGTGACCGGTTCGGCCTGATTCCCCCTCGGCCGTTCGATCCAGATCGTGCGCGCTGGAATCAATCTGAGTATTTTAAATCCCGGTCGTTGATTGTTTGATCGACGACTCTGAGCGAGTACCGTTTCGATGATAGGGTAATGTAATCAGGGCCATAGGATCTAATCTGAACGGCTAGATCTATCCGATACCCCTTCACCGTGGCCACTTTCTAAAAGAGACCCTGCATTTTCTTGGAATAAACCCGCCATCCCCGTTTAACTGTTCCCTGTGTCTCGGTATTTTTAGCGCCGAGCCCCCTGCGCTTTCTGAAAATTGAGGCCCAGTCCAGAGAGTTATAAAATCAGGAAAATGAATTAGAAAATGAGTTTTTAATATAAAAATAATTCCTAGAATTTATATAATTCATAGAAAATGCATATGAACTCCAAATTAATCCATTCCACTTCCTATAATTTTGTAATATGATTGTTTATCAATTAGTGCCACTGGTTTTACATAAAAGTCACATTAAAATTGTTATCTTAATTAATCTTGTACTAAGCACATAGAATCTTTGGAAATCCATAACTTAAAATCTATAACTCCAAAATTAATAATTCTTTTTCCTGTGATCTTATTTTAACATGTAGATTATTAATATGTATTTTGCATATATGTTTGGTGTAATGTTAATTCTGTCCATACACTGTTTGTTTGTAATGCTACGACTAGCAGTGAGGACACGTGTCATCTGAAGATCATCCTGGTACCTGGAATCTCAAGGCCCAGGCAAGTTGTGCCCTTGATCACTTCTTTTTACCCAGCCATGTTCTAATTAATCATAATGATCTGCATAGGTTAATTTTGATGGGACCCAATAGGTTGCCCTAGTTTGTCTATCTTTATACCTTGTTTACCACTGAACTTTCTGGGTAGTACTTGCTAGTGCTATATGTGGTTTTGGGTATGGAGATACACCATTCATGATTATACTTTTGTTATCAGTTGTTATTTATGGTTCATGTTAAGATCATTATGTTAATTGGAACATGGAGAACCACCCGGGAAAACAGTGCTACCACGAGGGTGGAATGGGACGCCCTTGGCTGATTAATTAGGAAAGCTAGTGGAAGACTACCTTACCCGAAAGGGGCAAGGGCAGTAGGGGAGAGGTCAGTGTAGGGAGGCCCTCGGGAGGATTTTGCTGCGATGGCGGTCCTGCAAGGGATTCCTGCACTGGATCTTCCTATAAACTGTAGCGGGTTTTCGGAAGCTAGTGGAACTTTGTAAAGGCCTCGTAGTGGATCCCTAGCCATTCACCTCGGAAGTGTCTAAGGGCTTTGCAAACCCTGGCGACATGGGATACACGACTTGTGGGTAAAGATGCGCAACCTCTGCAGAGTGTAAAACTAGTATACTAGCCGTGCTCACGGTCATGAGCAGCTCGGACACTCACATGATTAAATTATGGAACTTAAACTCAATTTGTCATATGCATTGCATCGCAGGTGAAGTTGTTACTTTGGTTCTACTATTTAACTGGGCTGGTATTTACTTAAACTTAGTAATTGCTAATAAAATCTTGACCAACTTTAAAAGCAATGCTCAGCTCTAACCATCTTCTTTGGTAAGCCTTACACTTCACGTGAGCTCCCATCTTTGGCGAGTTCATGCACATTATTCCCCACAACTTGTTGAGCGATGAACGTATGTGAGCTCACTCTTGCTGTCTCACACACACCACAGGTCAAGACCAGGTACTGCAGGATGATGCTCTTGGAGGATGCTGCGATGAGTTCGTGAGTGGTCTAGGCCGTCGTCTCCCAGTCAACTTTGGGTTGCTGGACCGTTGTCTCCTTATAATGTAATTATTTATTTTGTATAGGACTCCTGTTATATATAAAGATGTGACATTCGATCCTGTGCCACTATACATCATATGTGTGAGACTTGGTCCCAGCATACCTGGTGTTTATGTTAGCACCCGGGTTTTGGACCCCTAAAATCCGGGTGTTACAGATTATCTCGTAACTTCTGTAGCACCTACCTTAGATGTTCTTCATGGTCACTCTCATTCTTAGAATAGATAAGAATATCGTCGATGAACACCACGACGAATCTGTCCAAATACTCCAAAAACATCTTATTCATCAAATCCATAAAATAAGCTGGTGCATTAGTTAATCCAAACGACATAACGATGAACTCATATAATCCATATCGAGTCGAGAAAGCCGTCTTAGGAATATCTGATGGTCCAATCTTCATCTGATGGTACCCCGATCGGAGGTCAATCTTCGAGAATACCCTGGCTCCTCTCATCCGATTAAATAAATCCTTAATGCGGGGTAACAGAAACTTGTTCTTCACAGTGACATCATTAAGGGACCTTTAATCCACGCACATCCCTTGCAATCCATCTTCCTGCTTTACAAACAAAACTGGTACTCTCTAAGGTGAGGAACTCGGACGTAAGTAACTAGCCTCTTGTAATTCCGTTCACTGATTCTTCAGTCCCTTTAACTCTTCTACAGGCATCCGTAAAATCTCTAACCACACGAATGTTGCCACCAACAAACTTCCCATTTACTAAAAATGTCGCTAGTCTGGTGGCAGTAGTTACTGCAATTCCAACTTCAAATCTTTCTCCTTTGGAACTGGTGAGTTCTACGGTTCCCTTAGCGCAGTGTATAAACCACCATTGCCTTTCTTAACCATGACATACCAAGGATCGGATCTATACTGCTTGACTCTAACATTATAGCTGTGGCTCCAAATTCTCTACCCATAATGGTCAATGACAATCTACGTGTCATTTGATTCGCCACAACAGGCCCTTTAGGTGTAATTACTCTCATGGGTTTTCTCATATTGTCCAACACATATGCCCAAACCAAAATCTCAGCATGACGCATAATTTTATTAGCAACACATGGGGTCAAATAGACCTTTTTATTCCTCCTAAAATAGTATCATACCGAATACTAACTAAAGGAACATGTAGATCCTACAAATAGTAGTAATTTATATATATGTTTATGTAGCTTGGTGGAGCTGGTGGTGGTGAAGATGGTGGTTGTTGTCGTTGTCTCTCCAACCGTGATTGCCTTATTTCTTGATGTATCTTCAGACGGGCCTGACGTATTTCCTCGCGTTCTTGTCTTATCTGGTTTTGCATTTCGGTCACCATGTCTGTCAATTGTTGTATTACCAGCCTTTGGGTTGCGATCACTTGCTCGGTTTCAACAGGTGGGGGATTTGGAGGATTCATTTCTGTTTGCTGTTGCGTGATAATCTTTCCTTTCCTGGTATTGACCATATGGTAAGAGAGAGCAGTAGACAAGGCAGTAATTACAATCATGTTACTTTGGGGGATTTATTAGCTAAGCAGTTTAACGTTTTACCTACCATAGCTAACTTATTACCTTATGCTGGCACATGCTAAGATGTCCATATAATATTTCAATCAATCAAAGAAGCAAATCATACATTGATCACCAGAACAATCAACCAATATTTTTAATAGAGAAAATAGTTTTAATTTTGTCTTAGGCTTCCTATCTCTTAAAAATGTCATAGGGGTAGGGATTCCAAGGTGTGAAATCCATCTTGTCTAAGAATAGAAAAGGTAAGAATGATCAGAGTAGAACAGTAGAAGGTGAGGCAAGACCAAGATGAGATGAGTATAGAATGAGTCAGAGTAAGGTAAGTAGGAGAGGGTTTGTCCATTTCTATCTAGGTCTCGTCCTACAGTCAACATTTCCTCTGATACCACTTCTGTAACACCCGGTTTTAAAGGACAAAGCCGGGTGCATCTCATACATGCGCCAAGAAGACAACATATATAATAACAGAGTGTATAGAGATAAATGTCATAAAACATCAGAGTAATTATTACATAGCGGAAGACTTATTACAAAATAAAAGTATAACCATAAAACAAACTAAGGATCGTCGGCGCCAATGTCGACTGAGAAACGCCACCTAGATCAGATCAAACTCCTCGCCTTGAGGCTCCTCCTGAACCACCTGCTCTTCTCCTGTGGGGGGGTGTGAGACAGCAAGAGTGAGCTCACATACGTTCATAGCTCAACAAGTCGTGGGGAATAATGTGGCATGAACTCACCAAAGGTGGGAGTTCATGTAGTGTAAGGCTGATCAATGAAATAGAGGTTGAAGCTGAGCATTGCTTTTATAAGTTGGTCAAAATTTTATTAGCAGTTACTAAGTGTAATTAAATACCAAACCATAGTAATAATAAGTAAAAGTAATAATAAAATAATCCCAAATGCAATGAAATGACAGGTTAAGTTTAAGTTCCATAATTTAATCATGTGAGGGTCCGAGCCGCTCTTGACCGTGAGCACGGCTAGTATACTAGTTTTACACTCTGCAGAGGTTGCGCATCTTTACCCACAAGTCATGTTACCCATCTGCCAAGAGATGGCCAATCCCATACACCTCTACCGAGGAGGCAAGGCAGGGTAACACTCCGAGGCCTTTACAAAGTTCCACTAGCTTCAGACTACCCGCTACAGTTTATAGGAAGCTCCAGTGCAGGGTTCCTGGCTGACCGCCATCGCAGCAAAATCAACCAGGGACCTCCCTACACTGACCACTCCCCTACTGCCCTTGCCCCTTTCGGGTAAGGTAGCCCTCCCCTAGCTTTCCTAGTTAATCAGCCAAGGGCGTCCCATTAAACCCTTGTGGTAGCACTGTTTTCCCGGGTGGTCGCTCCATGTTCCCATTAACATAATGATCTTAACATGAACAAGGAATAATAAAACAGATAACAATGATTAGTATAACAATGAGTGATGAATATCTCTATACCCAAATCCACATAAAGCAATAGCATGTACTACCCAAAACTTTAGTAGTAAAACCAGTGGTGAAGCAAGGTATAAAGATAGTCAAAATCTAGGGCATCCTATTGGGTCCCAGCAAAATTATCCTATGCAGATCATTATGAATAATAAGAACATGAATGGGTAAAAGAAGTGATCAAGGGCACAACTTGCCTGGCACTTGAGATTCCAGGTACCAACTTGCTTTTCAGATGACACGTGTCCTCGCGCTAGTCGTAGCAATACAAGCAAGCATGGTATAGATAAAATTAACATCACACCAAACATAATAATATACTGCATTATAATGATCTACACGTTTCTACGAGACTAACGCAACTTGAACGGATCAAATCGGAGTTACGGATTGTGAGTTATGAATTTCCGAAGTTCGTGTGTGCTTGCTACAAAATTAATTGAGTAATCAATTCTAGTATAGATTTCATGTTAAAACAGTGTTATCAAGTAGTAGGCAATATTATTACAAAATAAATGTCACTGGAATAAATTAAATTGGAGCTAGGATGGAATAAATATGAATTTCCCAAGTTTGTTGATTTATTTGTGTACTAAAAATTAATTTCTATAAGTATTTACCTAATTTCTTTGTTCTCTGGACCGAGCACTAAATACAGAGAACCACGGGGGGTCAAACTTTAAAATTCCTAAGACTCGGTGAACAGTCGAGACAGGACGGCGGGTTGATTCTTATATTTATCAGGGTCTCTTTAACAAAACGTAACCTGTGAAGAGGTATCGATGAATATGGGCCGTTGGATTATAAACCGATGCACACGGATTAGGACTGAACCGGTACGCGATTTCCACCTTCGGATCAGGGATCAACGGCTGTCCGATCCCCACGGCATGCTCTAGCCCTCGGCCGTCGGATCGGATCCAACCACTCAGATCACGCTCACGAATGGGTATCCCATTACAGATCTGAGCCGCTGCTTTTCCTATCTACGGTCACGGTGTCCTCTTCCCCGAGCGGGCACCCACCAGATCGAACAACAGACGCACGATGCACATCCAACGATCAGCCATAACTCCCCCTCTTCCCAGCTGAACACGGCGGCGCACGAGTACAGACGCGGCGGCGCCATGGTCAGCTACCTCTAAGCTATGCCCCACTGCCCGAATCCCCTATCCGACGGACGCTATACGTATAGAGGCTGATTGCGAACTCGAGGGAGGTACATACCATTGACGGAAGGTAGGGAGGAAAGCTAGCCGCAGCACACTGCGGTTTGCCCGCGAATCCGAACTTCGGCGAGAAATCGCAGTGGCATCGAGACTCATCCTCACATGCTGGCGCCCCCGTGACGTTCAATGCACTCTGGCGCACCACCACGACCCGGTCACATCCACCGAACGTTGGTGGAGGTGCAGGACCACGGCGGCGCACCATCCGCGGCGGAGCTACTCCGGTAAAGTATTCAACCACGCCCCGGCGTCCTAGGTCCCATCCGCAAGGAGTTAACTGCAGCACGACCAACGGTGAACGAGATAGGGAAGATTATTACCAGGGACGACGCCAAGAGTTCTCGGTCTACGGTGTGGGGCGGATGTTGGAGTAGAAGCCTGCTCCGACGTGAAATTCCGGTGACGTGTGTTGGTCCCGAGCACCGGTGAGCTTTGGATGTGCACCCACGGTCGATTGTCGACACCTTGAGCTCCACCCCGAGGCGAATCGATGGTGGGGCGTGATTTAAAAGGTGGCGGCCGCTCCTCTCTCACTCCGGTCGACCGTGCGATCTCACTCCCACGGTAATGGCCGCCAGGGGTGCGATTGCGGCGACAAGAGGATGCCAACACCCTATATAGCTGGAGAAGGAGTCCACAACTACTCCCGACCCGTTACACCACGCGCACGCGAGGATCACGGAGGATCCCAACCTCACGCGCGCGGTTGAGCTCGGTTCCTCGAAGAAGACGCAATAGAACGGGGAGGATAAGACCGACGTCCTGGCCCCACATGACAGCGACCCGTCCCGATCAGATGCAGCGCGGTATGCGGCTGCCAAGGAGGCCCCACCAGGCAGCGCAGGGGCGCGGCGGTCTCGCCTGGAGGAATTGGCCAAGTGGGCCGAGCCCTGGGTCATATTGGGCCCAAGCACCATGCCACTTTCTCTTTTTTTTTCTATTTCTGTTTCCCTTTTATTTCCAATTCAAATCAGCTCCAAATTCAAATTCAAATGTTTTGTGGCAAATTTTATCCATAGATTACATTATGTCATGACAAGTTCTAATTTGGGGGTATATTTACATATATTATTTATGTTTTTATTTCACCTAATATTTGTTTGTTTCTCTCTTCTACATTTTTAGAATTTCCTCTAGTTTTAATTTCCACTTTGGACTTTAACATATTTCTTTTTACATTATCTTATGTTGTCACCAAATGCACACAAAATAAAATCCCAGCATGATGCATGTATTATTTGAGTGTCTTTTGTTAAGTATTTATTTGTTTAAATGTGGTTTTCACATGAAACGATGAATATAGGTAACACACATATATATGGGGGAAAACTCTTTCTCCTTTTGCACTTTCTTACAATTTGAATACTACAGTCGCCGCGACCACCCAGGTGGTTAGCGCCACGATTGTGGTTGAGAGACGAGAAGAAGGGCATGCACTGCCCGTCCAGAGGCCAGTCTACTTCATCAGTGAGGTACTGTCCAAAACCAAGATCCGCTACCCACAAATCCAGAAGCTGATGTACGCGGTGATCCTGACGCGGCGGAAGTTGCGACACTACTTCGAGTCTCATCCGGTGACGGTGGTGTCATCCTTCCCCCTGGGAGAGATCATCCAGTCCCGAGAGGCTTCGGGTAGGATCGCGAAGTGGGCGGTGGAGATCATGGGCGAGACGATCTCGTTCGCCCCCCGGAAGGCCATCAAGTCCTAGGTCCTGGCGGACTTCGTGGCTGAATGGGCCGACACCCAGCTCCTGACAGCTCCGATCCAACCGGAGCTTTGGACCATGTTTTTCGATGGGTCGCTGATGAAGACAGGGGCCGGCGCAGGCCTCCTCTTTGTCTCGCCCCTCGGGAAGCACCTACGCTACGTGCTACGCCTCCACTTCCCGGCGTCCAATAATGTGGCGGAGTACGAGGCTCTGGTAAACGGGTTGCGAATCGCCATCGAGCTAGGGGTCTGACGCCTCGATGCTCGCGGTGACTCGCAGCTCGTCATCGACCAAGTCATGAAGAACTCCCACTGCCGCGACCCGAAGATGGAAGCCTACTGCGATGAGGTTCGGCGCCTGGAAGACATGTTCTACGGGCTCGAGCTCAACCACATCGCCCGACTCTACAACGAGACTGCGGACGAGCTAGCTAAAATAGCCTCGGGACGAACAACAAATCCCCCGGACGTATTCTCCTGAGACCTGCACCAACCCTCCGTCAAGACCGAGGACACGCCCGAGCCCGAGGCACCTTCGGCTCCGCCCGAGGCACCCTCGGCCCAGTCCGAGGTACCCTCGGCACGGTCCGAGGTACCCTCGGCTCAGCCCGAGGCACCCTCGACCCCCGAGGGTGAGGCACTGCGCGTCGAAGGGGAACCAAGCGAGGTCACGCCTAATCAAAGCTGGCAAACCCCGTACCTGCAATATCTCCACCGAGGGGAGCTGCCCCTCGACCAAGCCGAAGCTCGACGGTTGGCACGGCGCGCCAAGTCTTTCGTCTTGCTGGGGGATGGGAAGGAGCTGTACCACCGCAGCCCCTCAGGCATCCTCCAGCGATGCATTTCTATCGCCGAAGGCCAGCAGCTCTTGCAAGAGATACACTCGGGGGCTTGCGGCCATCACGCAGCACCTCGAACCCTCGTTGGAAACGCCTTCCGACAAGGATTCTACTGGCCGACGGCGGTGGCCGACGCTACTAGAATTGTCCGCACCTGCGAAGGGTGTCAGTTCTACGCGAGGCAGACCCACCTGCCCGCTCAAGCTCTGCAGAAAATACCCATCACCGGGCCATTTGCTGTGTGGGGTCTGGACCTCGTTGGCCCCTTGCAGAAGGCACCCGGGGGCTACACGCACCTGTTGGTCGCCATCGACAAATTCTCCAAGTGGATCGAGGTCCGACCCCTAAACAGCATCAGGTCCGAGCAGGCGGTGGCGTTCTTCACCAACATCATCCATCGCTTTGGGGTCCCGAACTCCATCATCACCGACAACGGTACCCAGTTCACTGGCAGAAAGTTCCTGGACTTCTGCGAGGATCACCACATCCGGGTGGACTGGGCTGCCGTGGCTCACCCCATGACGAATGGGCAAGTGGAGCGGGCCAACGGCATGATCCTGCAAGGACTCAAGCCTCGGATCTACAACGACCTCAACATGTTCGGCAAGCGGTGGATGAAGGAACTCCCCTCGGTGGTCTGGAGTCTGAGGACAACGTCGAGCCGAGCCACGGTCTTCACACCGTTCTTTCTAGTCTATGGGGCCGAGGCCATCTTGCCCACAGACCTAGAATACGGTTCCCCGAGGGCGAGGGCCTACACCGACCAAAGCAACCAAGCCAACCGAGAAGACTCACTGGACCAGCTGGAGGAGGCTCGGGACATGGCCTTACTACACTCGGCGCGGTACCAGCAGTCCCTGCGACGCTACCACGCCCGAGGGGTTAGGTCCCGAGACCTCCAGGTGGGCGATCTGGTGCTTCTGCTGTGACAAGACGCCCGAGGGCGGCACAAGCTCACGCCTACCTGGGAAGGGCCATTCGTCATCGCCAAGGTTCTGAAGCCCGGAACATACAAGCTGGCCAACAGCCAAGGCGAGGTCTACAGCAACGCTTGGAACATCCAACAGCTACGTCGCTTCTACCCTTAAGATGTTTTCAAGTTGCTCGTATACTTCGTTCACACACCAAGTCTGGTCGTCAAGGAAGGGTCAGCCTTGCCTCGGCAAAGCCCGACCCTCCCTCGGGGGCTAGAAGGGGGCAACCCCCTCTGCGTCAAAATTTTCCTCGAAAAAAGAAAAAAATCTTTTCTGCCAGAATGCTTTTCGTGCTCTTCGACTACTTCAAAAGTGGATCCTGAAAACGGCGGAGTACACGTAAGCAGCCAAGGCTGACCGAGCCGAGGGACTCCTACGCCTCCGGGATACGGATACCTCACTCATCACCTTCTGCGATAAGTAACTCGCGCTCGGATAAGTGACTCCACGGACCGAACAAGTCTTCATGCTCGAGAAGCTCCTCTGCCGAAATGATTTTTCGGGCCTTCTTGACTGCGTCGGTAACAGAACCCTATGGACGAGTAAGAGCGCGCGTAAGCGGTAAGGCCGACCGAGCCGAGGGATTCCTACGCCTCCAGGATACGGATACCTCACTCATCACCTTCCGTGAAAAGCAACTCTCGCCCGCACAAACAATTCTGTTACCGACAAGTGAGTCCGGGTACTCGAAACAAGAGGAAAAGAAACGCAGCTTTACAACACGGCGACGGTGTGTTTAGGCCTCGGCGGCCGCAGAAAACATACACACACTACAAGACGACCTGATCCTGCAGGATCGGACGTCGACAGCCGAAGGGGGGCAGCAGCACCCTCGGCATCGACTACACCTTCGGCGGGGTCTGACCTAGCCTCGGACGGCGACGCGGTCGGAGGGCCCCCACTCTGAAGGACGACATCAGCACCATACCCAGGCCATCGCCGCCAGGGTCTTCTTCGAGAATCCGGCCCGAGCAGGCGGCTCGGCCGGCCACCCCGAGGCCTCGGCCAGCTGACCCCCCAAGACATCAGCTCGGCTTGTGGCCTCGGCAGCTCAACTCCGGCGTCGGCTCCACCAGTGGATGACCCGGCCAAGCTCTGGCCAACTTCACCTCCTTTTCGAAGCCAACTCTGCCTTCGTCCGTGCTGACACCGCTACCTCCGGCTTCGGCTCATCGAAGAGCGGCCGAGGGGTTCCTTTAACTAAGCAAGAGGGGCCTCGGACAGCAGGGCCGACCAAGCCGAGGGACTCCTACTCCTCCGGGATACGGAAACCTCACTCGTCACCTTTGCACGAGGCAACTCACGCTCGGTGAAGCGGTTTAGATGATCGGCAAGGCGAGCCTTAGTGCTCGAAATGAAGAAAAAACACGGCTCCGCGCCGAAAATACATACATGTTCAGGCCTCGACAGCCGCAATGAACAAAAACACTGGCATCCAAGGTACCATTACAAACGGAACTCCGGTTCCACCTCCGCAGGTACGAACAACCCCACGCGACTGGGGGGGCCTGCGGAGTAACAGAAGACCGACGAACGGCTCGTCGTCGCCCGCCCCAGCAGCGGCGACGACGACGACTTCTGCTCCGGAGGGCCGAACAGCGGCAGCGATGACCTTAGGGCGGATGCCACTACCATGAGGCCCTCGCCCATGCCCCCAACTTGAGAGGCAAGGACGGGCAGAAGGCCGTAGAGTCGGGGGTTGGTCCGCGAGTGGCGCCGGCAAGCTCGTCGGCGGCGGAACCTCTTCCAGCTGCCGTGGCAAAAGGCGGCACCGGGAGCGGCTCCGAAGCCGCTCGGCTCAGAGAGCCGGGCATGCTGCAGCTGCCCATGCCGTGAACGGCGGACGCCCTTCCCCCCGATCACTGAGGGAAGGAGCGGACCACCGCTCACGCGAGGGCCAACCCCAAGTCGGCACACTCCCCTCCCCAGCACTAGTGATGAAAATCCTTGAGGCTGAGGGAGGGGCAGAGGCTGCAGCCCGGCTCGCTTTCCCCCTCCATCGAATTGGAGGTCACCGTCTTGGGTGACCGCCGGCGGAGGGGTGCAGCCAGGCTGCCTGATGAAAATCCTCGAAGCCGAACGATGGCTGAAAGGTACCAACTTCCACGAAGTTGCGTTCCTCCGACGACAACACGGAAGGGCTCCGGGCGTCCCCCGCCCGAGGGCTCGGAAGGTGGAAAGACACAATGCATGTGGGGAGCGCGATGACATGGTTGCCCTCCAAGGGGGTCGCCCCCCTTTTTAAAGGCGACTCTCCCTACCTGCGCCCTCAACCGTTGCGGGTCGAATCTTCTCCAACACGCTCCAGGATTCACCCCCCACGGCGCGGGGGCTGGGTCCCACACGTCATGCAAGTCGGTCCAGGGGAGAAGAAGCCAAACCGCTGCGCGCGCGGTGCATGCAACCACCCGGCGGTTACAAGCACTCCTCCACTTTCGCCCAGACCAGCGGGTGAAAGGGCGGACAGCCATGCAGGCGGCATGCAACCGTGCCAAGTGGGCGCACCCCTTCGACTCCAACGAGCCCAGCATGGAGGTCCAGGCCCACGCGTCATGCAACCGGCGCGCCGGTTGCTACGTGTGAACAACTACACCGCCACTCACGCCACTACGGCGCCTCCTCGACTGCGGAGTCAATACCGCGGCTCGAGGCAACCCTGCAGTACCAGCCAAGCGCGACGGTCAAACGCGGTCAAAAATGGGCCGGCAGTAATGGCGGTGACAGGCGGGCAGCAGCAGCGGTCACGTCGCCAGCCAAGCTCACATCCCATCCAGGGGCAGCGGGGAAGCCCTCTCCCACGGCGTGAAGACGACGCGCCCGTGATCCGTTCCTCGAACGGCTCACGCACGCACAACGGCCGCCCCGCGAACCGCTCGCCCTGTCGCATTAACCTCGCGGCGGGACAGGCGGCGTCTCAGGCGGGAGAAGCAAGCGACGCTTCGCCTTCGCCATAATGACCGCGTCGAAAGAGGTACGCCGCGTCATTCGATTTCATGTCCTTTCCCTTTTCCTCTTTCTCTCTCTCTACAGGGACCGGGAAAGGGGGATACCCCGAAAAGGACCCTTCTCCATGAAGGAAACAGGCTCCGAGCCTCCCTACTGATCAGAGGTTCGAAGGCTGGTCCCTCGGAGGGGTTCAACAGCCGCCTCAGAGCACGTGGGCTCCACACCCACTACTGGTCAGAGGTTCGATGGCCGGCCCTTCGGAGGGTTCAACGGCCGCCTCAGGCCACTCGGGCTCCGCGCCCACTACTGATCAGGGGTTCGTAGGCTGGCCCTCGAAGGGTTCACAGTCGCCTCAGACACAGAGCGAGGGATGACCATGGGTACGTTCGATACATAACCAAGGCTCTGGCTGCGCTCCCGAGGTACCCTAGGACATTTCCGAGACCAGCGGGAACGATCTTGTAACGGAATCCCATCAGAGGGAGGCATCAAGCCCTCGGACCCCGTCGACAGGGGACCGGGTCCGGCAGATCACCCGCAGGTACTTTTGGGCGCGCCTCTGGGCCTCTAGCCGACCCCTATCAAATGGGGCATGGACGTCCGCTCGGATTACCCGCCAGCAGCTCGCCGGAGACACCATGTTCGGCGCCACCTGAGGGCAACATGGCGCTTTCCCCCCTCCTCCTTGTGGAAAGGCGACGCAGGGGCGTATGTAAAAAAGTCGAGTCTGTCCCTGACCGTCCTCTCGCCCTGTGCAGAGGCTCGGGGGCTGCTCTCGCAAAACCCGGCTCCGGCCAAACCGTTGACAGTGTCAACATACCAGCCCGAGAACTTGGGACCCGACCGTGCACTCGGGCTACGGCCAGCTCGCATGAGGGAACAACTAGACCAACCGAAGTGTTGCGAAGCGCACTAAGACCTCGAAGGAGTAAAACTACTCCTCCGAGGCCTCGGGGGCTACACCCGGCGGGTGCGCTCGCGCGCACCCACCGGAACAGAATGCAACCGAAAAAGGCTGGTCCCCTTGCAAAAAAGTGCGGCAAAAGCCTCCAAGCGAGTATTAGTACTCCCTTGGAGGCTCGGGGTTACTGTCGGGGACCATAATTAGGGGTACCCTCAATGCCCCTAAATCTCAGCTGGTAACCCCCATCAGCACAAAGCTGCAAAGGCCTGATGGGTGCGATTAAGCCAAGGATCGGTCCATTCAAGGGACATGATCGTGCCTCGCTCGAGCCTAGCCTCGGGCAAGGGAAGCCGACCCCAGAGAACCTACGTCTCGCCCGAGGACCCCCCCTCCAGCAACGGGCACACTATCGGCTCTCCCGAGGCCCAGTCTTCACCGAGAAGCAACCTTGGCCACATCGCCACGCCGACCGACCAAATCGCAGGGGCATTTAATGCGAAGGTGGCCTGACACCTTTATCCTGACGCACGCCCTCCAGTCGACAGGGCCGAAGTGACCGCAGTCACTTTGCCGCTCTACTGACCGGTCTGACAAGAGGACAGCACCGCCTGCGCCGCTTCGACTGCTGAGCCACCCGACAGAGTTAGGCTGACAGCAGCCAAGGCCGGCCTCGGGCGTCATAAGAAACTCCGCCCCGCCCGACCCAGGGCTCGGACTCAGGCTCAGCCCCGGAAGACGGTGAACTCCGCTCCGCCCGACCCAGGGCTCGGACTCGGGCTTAGCCCCGGAAGACGGCGAACTCCGCTCCGCCCGACCCAGGGCTCGGACTCGGGCTCAGCCCTGGAAGACGGCGAACTCCGCTCCGCCCGACCCAGGGCTCGGACTCGGGCTCAGCCCCGGAAGACGACGAACTCCGCCTCGCCCGACCCCAGGGCTCGGACTCGGGCTCAGCCCCAGAAGAAGACGAACTCTGCTTCGCTCGACCCCAGGGCTCGGACTCAGCCCTGGCCTCAGCCGACGGTCTCCGCCTCGCCCGACCCAGGGGCTCGGACTTGACCACGGCCACGGAAGACAGACTCGACCTCGACCTCGGAGGAGCCTCCACCTCGCCCAGCCTAGGGCGCGGACCGACCACGTCGATAGGAGGCGCCATCATTACCCTACCCCGAGCTGACTCAGGCTACAGGGAACAAGACCGGCGTCCCATCTAGCTCGCTCCGCCAGATAGGCAATGATGGCGCTCCGCACTCTCCATGACGACGGTGGCTCTCGGCCCCCTTACGGAAGCAAGAGGACGTCAGCAAGGACTCGACAGCCCCGACAGCTGCCCCTCTCGCCAGGCTCCAGCGCTCCTCCGACGGCCACGACACCACACGAACCGGGTGCCAAAACCCCTCCGGCTGCCACGATGGCATGTACTTAGGGCACTAGCTCTCCTTCGCTAGACACGTAGTGCTCTGCTACACCCCCCATTGTACACCTGGATCCTCTCTTTACGCCTATAAAAGGAAGGACCAGGGCCCTCTTACAGAAGGTTGGCCCGCGCGGGGGAGGACGGGACGGCGCTCGCTCAAGGCCTCTCGCTCCCACTCCCGCGTGGACGCTTGTATCCCCCTACTGCAAGCGCACCCGACTCAGGCGCGGGGCTAACACGAAGGCCGCGGGATCCACTCTCTCACGCCTGCCTCCCTCCGGCTGCTTCCTTTCCCCCCTTCGTGTTCCGCCTTGCGTCGACCCATCTGGGCTGGGGCACGCGGCGACATTTCACTCGTCGGTCCAGGGACCCCCCGGGTTTCGAAACACCGACAAGTAATAACTGATGGGTATTTACCAATTGCCATCTCTAATTATAATTTAAGTGGGGACGGGGATCCCGACGGGGATTTATCCCAGGGGGAACGTGGATGGGGAAGAAATTTTCCTCCACAAGCGTTTGTGGGGATCCTTACGGGAAAATGTTTTCGTTGTTGGTACGGGGATGGAGAGCTAAAATGCAACGGTGAATTCCCCATTGCCATCCCGATCAGGGGTGGTAGCTACCACCTATTCTCTCCGTCTCAATTTATAATTTGTTTGACTTTTTGTGCCATGTTTGATCGATTCGTCCTATTCAAAATTTATAGAAAAAATGAAAAATTCAATGCCACATTTAAAGTATATTATATCCTAAATAATATCACAACAAAAATTAACAATAATAATGAATTTTTTGAATAAGACAAGCCAGTTAAACTTAGGGTAAAAATCAAACTAATTATAATTTTTTTGAACGTAATGGAAGGATTTTTGCGTTTCCATTAAGAAGAAGATTAGAATTGACCCAGTTTTAAGGAAACCGGGCCCAAAACCTACACAGGGAGCCCAAACAACACAAGCAGGGGCAGAGCGACGCCCATGGCCACCTGGGCCACGACCCAGGGCGCGCAGGCCCAAAAAAATAGAAAATATGTCACAGCCCACAGAACAGAAGGAACACTAGCCTACCAGGTAGCCACCACCCGCCACGGCGTCGCCGCCCACCGCCGCCCTCGCCGAGTCGCTGGCCACGCGTCCTGCGCTGCGCCCCTCACCCAAGCGGCAAGCGCGGTCGCTCAAGCGCCGTCACGTCCTGCGCCCCTCGCCCAAGCGTGGTCGCGTCCTAGCGTCGTCGCCCCGCCGAAGCACGGTCCCGTCCCAGTGCCGTCGCGTCCTGCGCCCCTAGCCCAAGCACGATTGCCCAAGCGTCGTCGCCCCGCCCCTTGCCCGCCCGGCGCCCGCCAGCCGCTGGCCGCTTCGGTGCCGCTCGCCTCGCCCCTCATGCCTCGGCCCTCGCCCGCCAGGTGCCAGCTGCCAGGCCACGCGTCATGCGCCGTCGCGGCTGCAGCTGCGGCCTGTGGCTCACCATCACCAAGTCACCAATCAGTCAGTCACCTCGCTGGCTCGCCCGCCCACCCGGCGCCCGCCCAGCCACGTGTCGTCCTCCTATCAAAATGAAGAAGAGGCATAGAACATTGCAATCATTTTTCTCTCCAGCACTGACACCCGTTGTGCCTAATGTGCAGCCAAGATCAAACCTCAATTCTCAACCAATAATGGGAACCAGAACCAGTAACAATCAAGCCCAAGAAATTTCAACTGAGGAGGCTGCTGTTGAGGCAGTAGTAAATCCAACTTCACATGAACAAGAGCAAGAAATTCCACCTTCTGAGCAGGTATTCGATATAGTTGTTGATCCTGGGCTTAGAAAACCAATTGATGAATACGATGTTAACGTTAGGGATGCTGTTAGAAGAGAGTATTTGTTACAGGGTCCATGTCAACCAATTGGCCATATATATCCTAAAAAAAGATGGGAGACCGACAAAGAAGTTTTCATGATTCATGGTTCAAGAACCATAATTGGTTGGAGTATAGTGTTACCAAAGATGCCGCCTTTTGTTTTTGCTGTTATCTATTCAAACAACAAAGACATGAAAATTTTGGTATTGATGCATTCACAAGGAAGGGTTTTTGTAATTGGAAGAATGCAACAAAATCTTTTGTTGAGCATGTTGGGAAGGTGGATAGCTTGCATAATAAAGCTAGGAAACATTGTGAGGATTTTAGAAATCAAAGGCAAAGTGTTGGACATGTAATGGCAAGTGGTTCTAAGAAGCATGAAGAAGAATATTTGAATCGAATCACTATAATGTTGAGTATCGTGAGATTTCTTTTGTTGCAAGCTCTTGCCTTTCGTGGTCATGATGAGTCTTCTACCTCTTGCAATAAGGGAAACTTTCTTGAATTTGTTGATTGGTTTAGAAAGAGGAGTAAAGTTATTCAAAACCTTCTTGGTGATTCTCCTGCAAACCATTCATTGACTTCACCAAAAATACAGAAGCAACTATGTGAGGCTTGTGCAAAAGAGACCTCCAAAGCTATTTTATATGATATTGGGGATAAAAATTTCTCCATTCTTATTGATGAGTCTCGGGATGCCTCTATAAAAGAGCAAATGGCTATTATTATGAGGTTAGCATTTTTATTTAAGCAACAAGTGTACATGTTTTGTGATTTAATTGGCTTCTATGTGTTGTGATATAGGTATGTGAACAACAAAGGCTATGTCATCAAAAGATTTTTGGGAATTCAGCATGTTCTGGACACTTCTTCAATAGCTCTAAAGGAAGCTTTGGACTCTATGCTTCTCAGTCATTGTTTATCCATACATAAAATACGAGGGCAAGGCTATGATGGGGCATCAAACATGAGAGGTGAATTCCATGGGCTACAACAACGGGTATTGGATGAAAATCATTATGCATTTTATATACATTGTTTTGCCCATCAATTGCAATTAGTGGTTGTTGCTGTTGCCAAATGTTGCCCTTCTGTCACGGATTTCTTTACCTACACCACATCAATTGTTAACACTGTCAATGCATCTTGTAAGAGACATGATCAGTTGACCCAAGAACATCATGACAACCTTGTGCATAGTTTAGAAATGGGTGAAATTTTTTCTAGACGAGGGAAAAACCAAGCAACTAATCTTGCAAGGCCTAGGGACACTCGGTGGGGATCACACCACAAAACATTGTGTCATCTTCATTATATGTGGAAAGCAGTCTTGGAGGTATTAGAGAATATATATCAAGATGGTCCTAGTTCTCAAAGAACTACTGCATTGCTAAAACAAATGGAGACTTTTGAGTTTGTGCTTATTATGCATTTTGTTATTAAATTATTGGGTAAGACTAATGATTTATCCCAATGCTTGCAAAAGAAAGATCAAAATATTGTTCGTGCCATAGGATTAATTGGTGCCACATTGCGACAAATTGATGAAATTAGACAACATGTATGGGAACATCTATTTGAGGATACAAAATCATTTTGCATTCAATATAATATCATTGTGCCAAACATGTTGGATACAACCACTGCTAGAGGTCGCTCAAGAGGTCGTGGAGGTCAGTTGATAACTTACCATCATCACTTGAAACATGAAATATTTAATGTGGTGCTTGACCAAATTATTGTGGAGTTGAACAACCATTTTGGTGAAAGATCTACCTGATTATTGAGATGCATTGCCTGCCTTGATCCAAGAAATTCTTTTGCCAATTTTGATGGAGATAAGTTAATTGAGCTTGCTAAATTGTATGATGCGGACTTCTCTACATATGATTGCATAGTTTTGAAAGACCAACTTGAGATATTCATTATTGATATGAGAGCTAATCCAGATATTCTAAGTTGCAATGACCTAGGTGATCTTGCTGTGAGAATGGTTCAGAGTGATAGGCATGTTGTCTTTCCATTTGTATATCGTCTCATTGAATTAGCTTTGATTTTACCAGTGGCAACAACATCTATGGAGAGAGCTTTCTCATCTATGAATATCATTAAAACTGAGTTGCGGAATAAGACAGGAGACGAATGGCTTAACCATTGTATGGTGTGTTATATTGAGAGGGATATATTTACAAGCATTGAGAATGCAAAGATATTGGATTATTTTTAAGGCATGAGAACCCGCAGGGTGAATCTACCTCGTACTAGTGGTATGTACCAATTACTAATATTATTAAATTTATTCAACATTACCTTTCAAGTCGCATTCTTAATATGATTTCCTTCAAGGTTCTGGAGCAAGAAGCACTGATGTTTATGTTGACATGATACATTTGGAAGGAGCTACATCATAACTTGTATGTCATTTTTAACATCTATGACAATGTTGTTTCGCCGTACAATTTTTTTATATGTTACTATTAGAGTTTATGGTCGCTTCGGCCCAGGCCTTGGTTAATTTCTAGGTCCGCCACTGAACACAAGCAGCGTCAACCCCACACACAAAGCACATCTAGAGTCATCGTTGTCGAGCTCAATACAAGGTACGAGCAGCTCCGACTTCGCCAGACGGGCCGCACACGGCCAAAAGAACATGATGACGCCTACACCTTAAACCTGGCACAGAAGCAGGACCATGATGCACCATCATTGCCATGCCTCAACACACCCACACTCTAGGCAGCTTCGATTCTTCAATAGCGATCTTGATCCAACACCCACCTCCGGCTTTTGCCCTACCTCCAAAACAATCCAGACCAAAGGAAGGGGGTTCACCTCATGTCATCGTTGCCGAGCCACTTTCCCTAACATGACAGCTTCGACTTCATGTTGCAAACCCCACCTCCACCCACAATCCAGATGCTAGGAAGCGAAAGCATCAACCGAAGGCAACGCCGAGGCGAGACGAGCGCAAACGTGACACCTTCAGGAAGGGAGTAATGTTCAGGACGCCACTGTCACATGTCCAAGATGGACTAGGCTTTCGCCCATGAAAGACAGAGCAATGTGACGTCCTCAACAGGGGGAAGTAGCACCCACGAGCGTTACCATCACCAAGACTTTCGCCCAAGATGGCCTCCATCACTCGAAAGGCCAGGACCCCTGGCCAAAGCAAGCAGCCACCGCCGTCTCCATCGCCCTGGCTTCCACACAAACCCCTCTAGAGGGGCACCAATGCGCTGGCTACCGCAGCAGCCGTAGAGCTATGTCGGCTGACATCCCCTCCGCCTGGGCACACGGAACCAGTAACACCTTGTCGTGTGTGCCACATGCGTTGCCACTAAAACCACGTTGAGAGAATCACCTTTGCAACTGTCACTCGCACGTAGCACGCCCTAGCTCCAGCCTCTCCAAGCTGCCACAACCAAGAACGAGCAGAGACGGTGACACCCAGCCACTGCAACAGCCGATGCAGCCTATCGCCGTCGTCACCATGCCAGCCACAGCCGCCGCCGTACCGGCTGTGAAGGCCAGCAGACCCTCGCCATCCCCAGAAAGCCAAAAGGCACTAACGCATAGATCTTCTTGTGCCCCTAATCCTGACCGCCTGCCAGCGTCACGAGAGGTGCACCACCGTGTCCTGCACGCCCGCCAAGGCCCGCGAACCTCCGCACCCCCTAGCTATAACCGTCGTCGTCATGAAGCTTGCCACAGTTGCTCATCGATGCCACAGTTGCTCATCGATGCACCGCACAACATCCCTCAGATCCTACCGAGGGGGCACTAGATCCACCACAAGTGGCCATGGATCCGGCTGACGGAGTGTCGAAGGAGCCCCTAGGGTTGTCGGGGAAGAGCGCCGCCACCTCCCGCATGGCACGGCCGCCTCCTGACCGAGATGCCCTGCCACCGTTCTCCTTGTTGGTGCTGGGCTTCCGGCCCCCAACTTGGGCGACGGCGATGCAGAAGGGAGGAGGGAGGACACCCAATGGCGGCGCAGCGAGGGCACCCCCGAGCCACCTACGAGAGCGACGCGAGGGAGGAGCTCACCTCCCTCTATTTCCGTCAAAACGAAGCCCATATCTGTTTAGCCAACTAATTATAAATTGGAACGGGAGAGTATTAACCTATAGGGTTGTAGCTATCCACATGTTGCAACCATACGAAAATAGAAATAGTCGGGTCGTCTTAATTTGGAATGTGGTCCATCCATAGCTAGGTTTTTTGCACAAGGTTGTTGGCCTTAAACGTTCACATGGGGCAGTCAATTGTTCACTGTTGGCGATCGAGAAATGTGAGATTATTGATCATTCCTAGACGTACGTGATATGAGAGGAGAGAGGTGAAAGGAGGCTTGGAGCTCTCAGCTCTGCATATCTGACTAGTCTATGTCGTCTGTGGGCTTCATCTTAAGTCACTACCGGAATTCGGCTCTTTGCCGAGTGCTCGGTGCTTTGCCGAGTGCTCGGTGCTTTGCCGAGTGCTTTCTATCGGGCACTCGGCAAAGTTCCACTCTCGATAACGACTGTGTTTACTGAGAGCAGGATTTTTCGCATTACATGCCGGTGGAAATCAAACCTTCCAACCTCACCCATCACATATAGGCCTCTGTACTACTCTACCTATCACTAACTTTATGTCTACATTGTAGTTTATTGCCCATATATTAGAACAACCCGAGTATAAATTGACTATTTTGAGCCTGTAAACAAATTTAAACGAAAAAGTTATCAACTACAAAGTTGAATAACTTTTGAAGTTCTACAGCTTTTATTTTGGTACCTTTTCCATCCGAGGCCGTTTGCAAAATTTGCATTTCAATTTGACAAATTCAAATCTAATATTTGAGAGACAAAATGATTTCCAATAAAAAGTTGTCAACTACAAAGTTTCATAACTTTTAAAGATCTACAAGTTTTATTTTGGTGATTTTCAATACAAGGTCATTTGAAAATCTCAAAAAATCCAGAATAAAAATGATTTGTAGTGGCGGTTTCCATTCTTTAGAAAACCGCACGTAGAAATCGATTTCTACTGGCGGTTTTGTAAGAAATCCACCTGTAAAAATCATGTATTTCTATATGTGGTTTTCTTAAAACAACCGCATGTACAAATGCATGATTTCTACAAGCGGGTTTTAAGAAAATCGACTGTAAAAGGTGTTTTCACATGCAATTCTTAAGTCAGAACGACCAATTTTATTTTACTGGCACTCGATTACCGAAACTTCTTGTAAAAATTAGATCCTGGCCCAGGTGTAGAGCTATTTTCTACCAGTGACCATGACAATTCTAGTATAATAAATACTTAAAACTATTTTCTCAAATATAAATGTGTAAAGTAAAAAAGATATTAGGAATTCCTTGATGTTTTGCTGAGGAGAGTTGGCACTCGCCATTAGTCCTTGTTGGAGCACCCCCCCCCCCCCCCGCAAGTATGTCACTTCCCCTTGGTGCGTGCATAGACAAAGTGTTCACTATGAGCTGGTTCTTTGCTGCTCTGGCACGATGAACCACCCACAACTTTGTACAAGCTTAAGTTGTATCACCCACAAGCTCTTCAGGTCGTCACAACACTACCGATCACCACCAAATTATCTAGGTGATGTTTATCACTAAGAATAATAAACACAAACTTCTCACTTGATCTGATCACGGCTAATGAGAATGTCGTGTGCATACTAGCCACTCTTAGTGTGCTAATAAGGTTGTTAATCAAGTGATTACAAAATTCCAAGTTTCTCACTAAGTAAGGTTGTCGATCAAGTGATTATAAACTTTCAAGTTTCTCACTAGGAAGGCTCTTCCTCAATGTGTTTCTTCATTTGTAGAATGAACAAGTGAGCTTGAACGGACAAGTTGGGGTATATTTATAACCCCAAACTGACTAATTAGTTGTTATAGTAACTTTGGGCAACATCTATGAGTGTTGACCATCCGATGCCTAAGCGTTTGACAAAGCTCGATGGACTCAGGGTCAAGTCAAATTTGCTCATGTATATTTTGACTTAATTTACATAAATAAACATGTATCTTAAGTGATATCTAAGAGGGTTAGTGCAAAAAAGTACAAAATACGTATCTTGGTGAAGGAAGATCTTTAGCACGGTTCTCTAAGTCTAAGATACGATTTCACCCATACAACCCACATAAATGAGTCGTGTCTTGAGGGGTTCTAGTGAATAAGACATAATACTTAAATACATTGGGTTGTATGAACCAGAGTTTTAGGTGCATCTAATGCTTGAAGAACCTTAACATAGTATCTAGTTTGTACATGTTCTTAGGACATGTGTATAATCCAAAGAACCTAAATTGATTTTCCATGTAGAAAAGATAGCTAAGAGACTCTATGAAACAACTCTGAGCTTTTGGATAATACATACAGTTAAGAAACAATATGTATGGGGAGTCGTGTACAGTTTTTCATGAAGAGCCTGTCCCTTGTGTTTTTTCATTTAACCCCTAAAGACTCCTCGAGAGACCTTATATTAAATGGGCTTGGTAGATGATGCCTTTGCAGCATCTCCATCCAAGTTAACTTTGAGTGTGCTTTGGAGGTAGCTCCTGGCGTGTTAGTTGCACCTGCATGGCTAAGGCTATCCGCAGCGGTGTCCCCTAAATTTCTCTCCCTATATCATTTTTTTGCGTCACATCGCCAACATTTCATTCCCTACTTTTTCATCTCTCACATCGGTTCCCTCTAAATCCTCCCTGTACCCCCACTACAACCATAAAAATATCATTTTCTATATCTACTTTTCGTCCACTATCAATTTTTCATCTACTAACAATTACTAGCGGGCCCAGGGCTATAATACGAAATAGTGCTAGAGCGGATGAGCAGTGTCACGCCAGGAACAGAGGGAGAGAGAAGTGGTCCGCTGACAGGGGGGCTCATAGGGGCAGCGATGCATGCGTGGGGAGCTTATGTAGCCGGCATGCAAGGGGAGGGGGAGCTCGCGCGGCTTGCGATGCCGGTAGTCTAAGTCAGCAAGGATAGCATGATGGTCCTATATATTAACAGAGCATATATACTCTTGCCTAGGGATGAAAATCGAAACTGAAAAATCCGTAACCGAGGCCTCGTAATTGTATCGTTTCCGATACAATACTGTTTCCAAAAATTACCGTATTTATAAATTTAAAATTTAAATTTCTATCAACATCTTATTATAGTTAATAATAAGAAGATTAATTATAAAACCGAGTAAATTCCTACCGACCGGCAATCATTTTTGTACAAACAATATCGTTTCCGACCGTTTTCATCCATATTCTTGCCGTTCATAAAAGTGTGTAACTATGAGATTTGTGCAAATTAAATTAGCTTAACTTTGACTAACATTACAGTAAATAGTATTAATGGTGTAACTATAAGAGCAAATATTTTTTTAATACAAATGGTATAAGCTCTACCTTTCGATTTAGAAGAAAAAAGAGTTTCAAACACCAAGGCTATGGCCATAGAGTCGAGGGAATACTGAAAGAGAAACCAAGCGCTAACGTTCTCGGGGTCTAGCACGAGTTTAAAGGATACACAACATATGTTTTAAGAACAATAGGCCATCTTTAATCTTTTCCGCTACTTGCAGTGTCGTTAGAGCAAATAATAAAGTACACCTATAATTTTTTTTTGAGATTTTTTTAATGATTTTGACAGTTTGATCGCACGACGATTTCACAGAAAGTTCGATTGTACAACAGCCTTTCTCTAGTATTAGTATTTATTGTTTTTAACTAGATTCACTATAATTATATATTTAATAATCAATTTAATCTTATTTATTGTATTATAGCTGTGACTGTATTTCCATATGATTTTGATCAAACTTCAAATCGCGTTTGTCTCATTTAGAAATAAAAATTGCGTCCCTCTCTATATAAATGTACCCTGGCGTGCTAGATGCACGTGTACGTGTGCACATGGCAACCCCGAGGGCAGGGGCGCAGGGCAACATCCATGACGAGTGCGATTAGACAGTTCCAACCATGTCCCGTCAAATGACATTATCCTCCTTGATTTGGTCTTAACAGCTTCTTAATTAAAAAAGCTTTCCATGAATGGAGATCGAGTAAACAAACGTGCCCATATCTTTGGCACACTTCGCCATATTGGATCGAGCTTGCATTATATTGAGCTGTCTGGCGTATCGTAAGTTGTGTATGTACGGATAATTAAGCTGTGGGGCGTCGGATTCAAAGTAGAAATTTGAATTGATTCTCAGCGAATCCTGCCTCAGGACTTGTTTGATGCTGGCTGACGCACTCGTAAGTCGTGTCCACACATACAGTACGTTATAATAGACTGTGATGTAAACTAGCAGTTTTTTTGGTTTCAATCTATTCTAACATACGTTTGGTATATAGATTGCAATATATATAAGGGGGTGTTTGGGAGTGAAGTTTTTTCATAATTTTAGGAAAATATTATAGTACTATATACATAATAATGGTGTTTGACAAGTTAGCTAAAATTTATTTTCAAAACAGAAGTATTGCAAAAACTATAGTTGTTATAAGGTATTCTAAATTTAGGTCTAGACCTCAGTTTTCAAAACTGTAGTATATTAAATTATGGTATTGTCGTGACTAAATTATATTGTATTATTTAAAAAATTGTAGTTTTAAAAATCTTTGTTCCCAAACAGGGTCTAATACTGAACATCAATACAGATGGCATGACTCCTCACACCATCCCCTTAAGGCATGTATAACCTTGAGTCTTTAGATCGGTTTTACAAATACAAAAGATAACTAAGATACTGATACAACACTGAGCCTCTAAATAACAAATACAGTCTAGACATAACATATAGAGAGAGTCGTGTAGAGAGAAACTCTTCACATTTTTGATTTTTTTCGTTTAACCCCTAGAGACCCTCAAGAGATCTTTCATTTAATTTGGTTGTACATATCTTATAACCCTTTACTTTTCATTACTATAGAATTCATTTTCATTGTTGCACGCTTTTCACACTGATGGAGAAAGCAGTTCTTACCATCTGTTCAAGGATTGACCAGTGGTGAAAATGCCCACGCTTCTCTCCTTTTCGTTCCTCACTCCCTCCACCTTTTTTTTACCTCGGGCCTACATGTCTCTTTCACCATTATTAGGCCATTTTACTCAAATTTACTCATGAAGATACTCAACTCTCAAAAGACGAAACATATCCTTATCGTAAGATTGATAACTTTCTGCCCTTTATATTCCTAGCTTATTGTTTCTTTGGCTAAATTTTGTACTTTCGGATGAATGTAATGAAAAGAATATTTCTTCCCTTTTAGATGGCTTCTTTCACCTAATAGGTCATGGATGCTCCCTTAGTTTGAAGATTACCCAATACACCAACTTACTAAGGTTAGTACGATCTAATTTAATTGTTAGATTGTTTTCTGGTCTATATTGTTTCCAATATATTGATATGAATGTGATAGAGAGTCTCTTTAATTTATTTTCTTCATTTTAGAGGACATATTTTAAAATAATGTTCAAGTAGGCTCCCAAATTGTGAAGGTTGCACATCACCAACATAATTACTATAATATTGGTATCTTGTCATTCATTACCTTTTCGATGTTGTACATTTTAGTGCACATTTTTATTTGATTGATAGTTCTAGATTTTAAGCATGTATTTTTAATCAAATTGAATGGCATATATATTAGTATGACATATGTGCTACCCGTTTTTTGAATAATTTGTCGTTCATCATGGATGGATGTACTTGGGTTCTATAACTGTCATGTTAGTGAATGACAATGATTCTTTTGTGAAGACCCCCATGGGGTACATGGAAAATAATGAATAGGGTTATGGGTACATACATTGCATATGTGTTGATTGCAAAAACCAAAAGTACTTTTAAAACATCAAGTTGATTTGTTGTCATCTATTATGTAGGAGTTTTATAAAAAATATAATGTCTGGGCTATTCATGGCGAGTATAGGGATACCTTACTTGAGAAATTCTCACGGGATATAGTCCGCACACCTCATGTGAGATATCCTACATGAAAAAAAAATCTTAGGAATCGAGAATCAAAACCGTAAATGGAACCATCTAGACAAGTGTCAATGGAACATGCCATAAAACTTAAGCTGACTATGGTGTGGTTGATGGTCTAGACTAGATGATATGTGTGATGGAGAGCCAGAGTTCCTTGATGCAAGAAATTCAAAAAGATAGAGAAAATGAGAAAAGATGTTGAAACACCGTTGTACTCAGGTTCAAGTGTGACCAAGTTGGAAGCTAACTTTTTGCTACTAGAGTTAAAATCAAGCATCATTATGTATTACAAAGGCTTCAATGATTTGTTAAGTCTATTGTGAAAGTTGCTTCAATGAAAATTTTGAAAAGTCTGGCATCCTAGTTCCTTACGGGCATGGCATGTTGTCAAATTGGTGATCGTATGGTTTCAGATATGACAACCCTGAACTGGACATACTAATCCCTAGCCTATCTCGAAATAATTCAGTTATTTCTTCTGAATCTTATTCATAGTATCTAGTGATATAGGCATGGGCGGACCCACATGGTAGTCTAGATGGGTCATGACACATCCTACACCAACCTCACAAGACCTAGCCCCTGCTACCTTCTTCCCCAATTTCTCTTCGTTCTTCATGGTTTCATGCGCCAGAGTTGACAGCGCCAAACACCGCCATCGCGCCTAGCTGCCGAGCATCCGCACTTTTACGCCTAGCTACGCCTGCGCCCAGCCTACGTGTCCAGCGCCAGCAGCCCATACCCAGTCGCTATGCGCTCAACCCTCACGCCCAGCTGGCGCGTGCAAAACGCTCACGCATAGCCGCTATGTGCCTAGGTTTCTACAGCTGTTGTCTTTTTAGTTTTTTACTGATGAAGTTTGGGTTTCTAAAGCTGCTTTTGGTGATTCAATTAATAATCTCCCCAATTATATCGTATTTATCATGTCTTGCAGATTGTATGTGTCTATATATATCTATGTGTATTTGTGGTGCTAGAGTAGTAGTATATGTTGGTCATAATACAAGAGACAACTAAGAGATTGCATGATACAACACTGAAACTCTGGATAATAAATGCAGCTAAGAGACAACATGCATAGAGAGTCGTAAAGAGACGGGCTCTTCGAAGAACCCATCTCTTGTATTTTTTTACTTAGCTCACTAAAGACCCCTCAAGAGACACAAATTAAATGGGGTTGTACATGCCTTAATGGGAATTCATGCTTTTAATTGTGATTATTTCAGCAACATTGATTTGCCTTTAGTATACCAACACTGTTTATACAAAATTGTATATGAAAAATTTATCGTGGCACACCCTATATTAAAAACCTAGGTCTACCACTGGTATAGGACCAGATCCCAAAACATGAAGCTCGGATGGCTAGGTATTGTGTTGTCGATATGAGGATAATCTATTGTGTGTGGTGGTGGAAACCCTTCTCCTTCCCTATGTAAAAGGGAAATGTGCCTCAAAGTCATTTCTATAATTATTTTTGTGCTTGATGACCATCACAATCATATGGACTATAACAAAGTATTTGACTATAGGTTCACAAGATCAAACAAATAAGTCTTAAATCAGAAACAACTCAAACCTAGTCTAAAAGGGGTAAGCTTTGGAGAAGATGAACTATAGTAGTAGTTCGACACCTTGGATAAGTTCTAAACACACCTAGGAACATATTTGAACTAACTAGAGAGGTTGGAAGGCTCATGTTTAATATTTTATACTCACGGAGCTACGTTTGAGCTAGAATCAGAATATGAGTCAGAGAAAATAAAATGATCAAGTTTCATGACCTAGACTGATTGGACAATCACTAGATATGTTTGTCTAAGTCATAGGAACATCCTCAAACTCATTCAAATCAAATTGAAGAAAATCCTAAAAGGAAGCTAAGTTAGTCTGCTGTGAAGCACCGGACTAGTCCGGTGATGAAAGGGAAATAGGCTTACACATTTTCCTAATTGATTTTGGTAGTTGAATTGCCCAACACAAATAATTGGACTAACCAGTTTGCTCTAGATTATAAGTATTACAGGTGCCAAAGGTTCACAATAAACCAATACAAGTCAAAAGAAAGGGTTCAAACAAAGGGAGCAAAAGATAACCGAAGGCACCCCTGGTCTGGCGCACTGGACTGTCCGGTGTGCCACCGGACAGTGTCCGGTGCACCACTAGACAGTGTCCGGTGTACCAGGGAACTCCAACTCCGAACTCGCCAGTCTTAGGAATTCTGGGAGCCACTCCGCTAAAATTCACCGGACTGTCCGGTGTAGCACCAGACTGTCCGGTGTGCCAGCGGAGCAACGTCTACTTCAGCGCCAACGGTCGTCTGCAACCGCATTGAATGCGCTACAGTGCATGACAAAGTCAGAGCAGCGCCAGAAGGCGCACCGGACAGTGCACAGTGACTGTCCGGTGCACCACCGGACTGTCCGGTGGCCCAGAAGACAGAAGCTCCAACGGTCGAACCCTAACGGTCGGGTGACGTGGCTGGCGCACCGGACAGTGTCCGGTGGCGCACCGGACTGTCTGGTGCGCCATACGACAGACAGCCTTCCAACAACCACTTTTGGTGGTTGGGCTATAAATACCCCCAACCACCCACCATTCATTGCATCCAAGTTTTCCACCTTCCAACACATTACAAGAGCTATAACATTCAATACAAGACACACCAAAGAGATCAAATCCTCTCCTAAGTCCTTAGTTCCATTCCAATCAAATAGTGACTAGTGAGAGAGTGACTTGTGTTCATTTGAGCTCTTGCGCTTGGATTGCTTCTTTTCTTTCTCATTCTTTCTTGTGATCAACTCAATTGTAACCAAGGCAAGAGACACCAATTGTGTGGTGGTCCTTGCAGGGACTTTGTGTCCCGTGTGATTGAGAAGAGAAGCTCACTCGGTCTAAGTGACCGTTTGAGAGAGGGAAAGGGTTGAAAGAGACCCGGTCTTTGTGACCACCTCAACGGGGAGTAGATTTGCAAGAACCGAACCTCGGTAAAACAAATCATCGTGTCTCACTCCTTATTTGTTTGTGATTTGTTTTTGCCCTCTCTCTCGGACTCGATTTTAATTCTAACGCTAACCCCGGCTTGTAGTTGTGCTTAAGTTTATAAATTTCAGATTCACCCTATTCACCCCCCCTCTAGGTGACTTTCAATTGGTATCAAAGCCCGGTGCTTCATTAGAGCCTAACCGCTCGAAGTGAGGTCGGGAGATCACGCCAAAAAGGAGATGGTGACCGACGACAAGCCCGTTACAAGCCACGGGAAGGCTCCATCGGGAGAGTCTCACAACAAGAGAAGGATAAGGAATCCTCCTCACAAAAGTCGCATCGGAGTGGCGACAAGAAAAAGAAGATGAGAAAAGTGGTCTACTACGAGACCGATTCTTCATCGCCATCCACCTCTGGCTCCGATGCGCCGTCCATAACTTCTAAGCGCCATGAGCGCAAGAAGTTTAGTAAGATTCCCCTACGCTACCCTCGTATTTCAAAGCGTACTCCTTTACTTTCCGTTCCATTAGGCAAACCACCGGTTTTTTACGGTGAAGATTATAATATGTGGAGTGACAAAATGAGGCATCATCTAACCTCACTCCACACTAGCATTTGGAACGTTGTTGAGTTTGGTGTACAGGTACCATCCATAGGGGATGAAGACTATGATTCGGACGAAGTGGCCCAAATTCAACACTTCAACTCCCAAGCCACTACTATACTCCTCGCCTCTCTAAGTCGAGAGGAGTATAATAAGGTGCAAGGGTTGAAGAGCGCAAAGGAAATTTGGGACGTGCTCAAGACCGCGCACGAAGGAGACGAGGTGACCAAGATCACCAAGCGGGAGACGATCGAGGGGGAGCTCGGTCGCTTCATGCTTCACCAAGGGGAGGATCCACAAGCCATGTACAATCGGTTGAAGACCTTGGTGAACCAAGTGTGCAACCTCGGGAGCACCAAATGGGATGACCATGAGATGGTCAAGGTTATTCTAAGATCCCTCGTTTTTCTTAACCCTACGCAAGTTCAATTAATTCGAGGTGATCCTAGATACAAGCTAATGTCTCCCGAGGAAGTCATAGGTAAATTTGTGAGCTTTGAGCTAATGATCAAAGGCTCCAAAAACATCATCGAGCAAGGCGCATCCTCCTCCGTGCCTGAAGCACAACCCATTGCATTCAAAGCAACGGAGGAGAAGAAAGAAGATTCTACTTCAAGTAGAATCCCCATTGACGCCTCCAAGCTCGACAACGAGGAAATGGCGCTCATCATCAAGAGCTTTCGCCAAATCTTCAAGCAAAGGAGGGGGAAGGATTACAAGCCCCGCTCCAAGAAGGTTTGCTACAAATGTGGTAAGCCCGGTCACTTTATTGCAAAATGTCCTATTTCTAGTGACAGGGGCGACGACAAGAAGGGGAGAAGAAAGGAAAAGAAGAAGTACTACAAGAAGAAGGGCGGCGATGCCCATGTTTGCCGGGAGTGGGACTCCGACGAGAGATCCACCGACTCCTCCGACGAGGACGCCGCCAACATCGCCGTCAACAAGGGACTCCTCTTCCCCAACGTCAGCCACAAGTGTCTCATGGCAAAGGACGGCAAAAAGAAGAAGGTTAAATCCAAACCCTCCACTAAATATGCAACCTCTAGTGATGAGAATAATTCTAGTGATGAGGAGGACAATTTGCTTACTCTTTTTGCCGATCTTAACATGCAACAAAAGAAAAAATTGAATGAATTAATTAGTGCTATTCATGAGAAGGATGAACTCTTGGACTCCCAAGAGGACTTCCTAATTAAGGAAAATAAGAAGCATGTTAAGGTTAAAAATGCTTATGCTCTAGAGGTAGAAAAATGTGAAAAATTATCTAGTGAGCTAAGCACTTGCCATGATGTCATTGCCAACCTTAGGAATGAGAATGCTAAATTAATTGCTAAGGTTGATTCAAATGTATGTGATGATTCATATGCCAATCTTAGAAATGATCATGCTATTTCTATTGCTAAGATTGAAAAATTGAATGCTTCTCTTGCTAGCCTTAGGATTGAAAATGAAAAATTGATTGCTAAGGCTAAAGACTTAGATGTTTGCAATGCTTCCATTTCCGATCTTAGAAGTGAAAATGACATTTTACATGCTAAGATTGTTGAACTAAAAACTTGCAAACCCTCTACATCTACCATTGAGCATGTTTCTATTTGCACTAGATGTAGAGATGTTACCATTGATGCTATTCATGATCACATGGCTTTAATTAAACAACAAAATGATCATATAGCAAAATTAGATGCTAAAATTGCCGAGCATGAGCTAGATAATGAAAAATTTAAATTTGCTCGTAGTATGCTTTATAGTGGGAGACGCCCTAGCATCAAGGATGGCATTGGCTTCCAAAGGGGAGACAATGTCAAACTTAATGCCCCTCCTAAAAGATTATCTAACTTTGTTAAGGGCAAGGCTCCCATGCCTCAGGATAACGAGGGTTACATTTTGTACCCTGCCAGTTATCCCGAGCATAAGATTAGGAGAATTCACTCTAGGAAGTCTCACTCTGGCCCTAATCATGCTTTTATGTATAAGGGTGAGGCATCTAGCTTTAGGCAATCAACTCGTGCTAAATTGCCTAAGAAGAAAACTCCTAGTGCATCAAATGAACCTAGCATTTCATTTAAAACTCTTGATGCATCTTATGTTTTGACTAACAAATCCGGCAAAGTAGTTGCCAAGTATGTTGGGGACAAACACAAGGGATCAAAGACTTGTGTTTGGGTACCCAAAGTTCTTGTATCTAATGTCAAAGGACCCAAAACTGTTTGGGTACCTAAAATCAAGAACTAAACTTGTTTTGTAGGTTTATGCATCTGGGGGCTCAAGTTGGATCATTAACAACGGGTGCATAAACCATATGACTGGGGAGAAAAGAATGTTCTCCTCCTACGAGAAAAACCAAGATCCCCAACGAGCTATCACATTCGGGGATGGAAATCAAGGTTTGGTCAAAGGATTGGGTAAAATTGCTATATCACCGGACCATTCCATTTCCAATGTTTTTCTTGTAGATTCATTAGATTACAACTTGCTTTCTGTTTCCCAATTATGTAAAATGGGCTACAACTGTCTTTTTACGGATACAGGTGTCACTGTCTTTAGAAGAAGTGATGATTCAATAGCTTTTAAGGGAGTATTAGAGGGTCAGCTATACTTAGTTGATTTCAATAAAGCTGAACTCGATACTTGCTTAATTGCTAAGACTAACATGGGTTGGCTCTGGCATCGCCGACTAGCTCATGTTGGGATGAAGAATCTTCACAAGCTTCTAAAGGGAGAGCACATTCTAGGACTAACAAATGTACATTTTGAGAAAGACAGGATCTGTAGCGCATGTCAAGTAGGGAAGCAAGTTGGTGTTCATCATCCACATAAGAACATCTTGACAACTGACAGGCCACTCGAGCTCCTCCACATGGACCTATTCGGCCCGATCGCTTACATAAGCATCGGCGGGAGTAAGTACTGTCTTGTTATTGTGGATGACTATTCTCGCTTCACTTGGGTATTATTTTTACAGGAAAAATCTCAAACCCAAGAGACCTTAAAGGGATTCTTGAGACGAGCTCAAAATGAGTTCGGCTTAAGGATCAAGAAAATTAGAAGCGATAATGGGACGGAGTTCAAGAACTCTCAATCGAAGGCTTCCTTGAGGAGGAGGGCATCAAGCATGAGTTCTCTTCTCCCTACACGCCACAACAAAATGGTGTAGTGGAGAGGAAGAATAGAACTCTTTTGGACATGGCAAGGACCATGCTTGATGAGTACAAGACTTTGGATCGGTTTTGGGCCGAGGCGGTCAACACCGCTTGCTACGCCATCAACCGGTTGTATCTACATCGAATCCTCAAGAAGACATCTTACGAACTCCTCACCAGTAAAAAGCCAAATGTTTCATATTTTAGAGTCTTTGGTAGCAAATGTTTTATACTTGTTAAAAGAGGTAGAAAGTCCAAATTTGCTCCTAAGGCTGTAGAAGGCTTTTTACTAGGATATGATTCAAACACAAGGGCATATAGAGTCTTTAACAAGTCCACTGGACTAGTTGAAGTTTCTTGTGACATTGTATTTGATAAGACTAATGGCTCTCAAGTAGAGCAAGTTGATCTTGATGAATTAGATGATGAAGAGGCTCCATGCGTCGCGCTAAAGAACATGTCCATTGGGGATGTGTGTCCTAAGGAATCTGAAGAGCCCATTCAAGCACAAGATCAACCATCCTCCTCCATGCAAGCATCTCCACCAACTCAAGATGAGGATGAGGCTCAAGATGATGAAGAAGAAGATCAAGAAGATGAGCCGCCTCAAGAAGAGGGCAATGATCAAGGGGAAGATGCAAAAGATCAAGACAAGGAGGATGAGCAAGTTCCAAGGCCGCCACACCCAAGAGTCCACCAAGCAATCCAACGAGATCACCCCGTGAACACCATCCTCGGCGACATTCATAAGGGGGTAACCACTAGATCTCGTGTTGCACATTTTTGTGAGCATTACTCTTTTGTTTCCTCTATTGAGCCACATAGGGTAGAGGAAGCACTTCAAGATTCGGATTGGGTGATGGCGATGCAAGAGGAGCTCAACAACTTCACAAGGAATGAGGTATGGCATTTAGTTCCACGACCTAACCAAAATGTTATAGGAACCAAGTGGGTCTTCCGCAACAAACAAGACGAGCATGGTGTGGTGACAAGGAACAAAGCTTGACTTGTGGCCAAGGGATATTCACAAGTCGGAGGTTTGGATTTCAGTGAAACCTATGCACCCGTAGCTAGGCTTGAGTCAATTCACATTTTACTTGCCTATGCTACTTACCATGGCTTCAAGCTTTATCAAATGGACGTGAAAAGTGCCTTCCTCAATGGACCAATCAAGGAAGAGGTCTATGTTGAGCAACCTCCCGGCTTTGAAGACAGTGAGTATCCTAATCATGTTTATAGACTCTCTAAGGCACTTTATGGGCTCAAGCAAGCCCCAAGAGCATGGTATGAATGCCTAAGAGATTTTCTTATTGCTAATGGATTCAAAGTCGGAAAAGCCGATCCTACACTCTTTACTAAAACACTTGCAAATGATTTGTTTATATGCCAAATTTATGTTGATGATATCATATTTGGGTCTACTAACGAATCTACATGTGAAGAGTTTAGTAGGATCATGACTCAAAAATTCGAGATGTCGATGATGGGGGAGTTGAAGTATTTCTTAGGATTTCAAGTGAAGCAACTCCAAGAGGGCACCTTCATTAGCCAAACGAAGTACATTTAAGACATTCTAACCAAGTTTGGGATGAAGGACGCCAAGCCCATCAAGACACCCATGGGAACTAATAGGCATCTCGACCTCGACACGGGAGGTAAGTCCGTAGATCAAAAGGTATACCGGTCGATGATAGGTTCCTTACTCTATTTATGTGCTTCACGACCGGATATTATGCTTTTCGTATGCATGTGTGCAAGATTCCAAGCCGATCCTAAGGAAGTTCACCTTAGGGCCGTAAAACGAATCTTGAGATATTTAGTTTATACTCCTACGTTTGGCCTTTGGTACCCCAGGGGATCCACATTTGATCTAATTGGTTATTCCAATGCCGATTGGGCAGGGTGTAAAATTAATAGAAAGAGCACATCGGGGACTTGCCAGTTCTTGGGTAGATCTCTGGTGTCTTGGGCTTCAAAGAAGCAAAATCATGTGGCTCTTTCAACCGCCGAAGCCGAGTATATTGCCGCAGGCCATTGTTGCGCGCAATTGCTTTGGATGAGGCAAACCCTTAGGGACTATGGTTACAAATTAACCAAAGTTCCTCTTCTATGTGATAATGAGAGTGCAATCTGCATGGCGGATAATCCCGTTGAGCATAACCGCACTAAACACATAGCCATTCGGTATCATTTTCTAAGGGATCACCAACAAAAGGGGGATATCGAGATTGCATATGTTAGCACCAAAGAACAATTAGCCGATATCTTTACCAAGCCATTGGATGAACAAACTTTTACCAAACTTAGACATGAGCTAAATATTCTTGATTCTAGGAATTTTGATTGATGTTTTGCACACATAGCTCATATATATACCTTTGATCATCTCTTTCATGTGCTATGACTAATGTGTTCTTTCAAGTCCATTTCATGCTAAGTCATAGATTGAAAGGGAAAAGGAGTCTTCGGCGAAGACAAGGCTTCCACTCCACTCCATTGAATCATTCATCCTTCGCCGTCGCTCCGCACACTTCTCCAACTTTGGTATAATCTTCACTCATATATTATTTACCATAGAGGGAGAAGGAAGCTTCAAAGGGCATATATTTCACTCAAGTATCCATTTTTGGCGATTCATGCCAAAGGGGGAGAGAGTATTAGCCCAAAGCAAAAGGACCGCACCACCACCAAAAGTGGTCGTTGGGTTAAGAAAAGAATTTTTCAATTGGTATCTTATTTTTGATATAATTTTAAATTGGTATACCCTCTTCAAAATTAATATCTAAAACCCTCTTGAACTCTAAGAGGAGGATTTCATTAAGGGGGAGTTTTGTTTAGTCAAAGGGAAAGCATTTGAAACAGGGGGAGAAAATTTCAAATCATTAAAAATGCTTCTCAAACTCTTATTCATTTACCTTTGACTATTTGCAAAAGAACTTTGAAAAGAATTTGCAAAACAAAATCCGTGGTGCAATTGTGGTCCAAAATGTTAAATATGAAAAGAAAGCTATCCATGCATATGAAAGTTCCCTTTGCCCGGGAACAGGATCTGGATGTCGCCTAGAGGGGGGGTGAATAGGCGAATAAAAATTATCACATTAAAACTTAAATTCTTACTCTACTCGAAGACTAGAACGCAGTGGAGTGAAGGACCCTTCGAGTAGGTTGCAGCGGATTTGAAATTCCTGTCTTAAGAATATCCTGCACTTCAAAGAAGGCTAGTACCACAACTAAGCAGTGAAGTGCAGATGTAAGAACTGAATAAGACAGAATCAGCACACAACACAGAGCATAGCACGTGGACACAGGAATTCATCCCGAGGTTTGGCCAAGCCTGAAATGCTTGCCTAGTCCTCGTTGGAGTTAGCCACACCTAGGCTTGGAGTCTATTTCAACTCCTTCCTCCGTTTGCTCAGATCTGTCAGTCAGACAGATAGAGCCTTCCACTATGTTGAGTTGGTTACAACGAACCACGGCTGCTTACAATCTTCTTGGCAGCACTTCAGCAGAGTAACGATATGCTCAAGACCTTGCTCTAGCTCTTAGCAGCTCTTCTCCACTCTCTAAAGGCTTATAGCTTTGCCTTCTACACAAACTAGAGAGATACACACAAGAGGGAGAGTGAGAATTGATCAGAGTTATGTCTACACTTGTCCACCAACTCAAGATGAGGATGAGGCTCAAGATGATGAAGAAGAAGATCAAGAAGATGAGCCGCCTCAAGAGGAGGGCAATGATCAAGGGGGAGATGCAAAAGATCAAGACAAGGAGGATGAGCAAGTTCCAAGGCCGCCACACCCAAGAGTCCATCAAGCAATCCAACGAGATCGCCCCGTGAACACCATCCTCGGCGACATTCATAAGGGGGTAAGCACTAGATCTCGTGTTGCACATTTTTGTGAGCATTACTCTTTTGTTTCCTCTATTGAGCCACATAGGGTAGAGGAAGCACTTCAAGATTCGGATTGGGTGATGGCGATGCAAGAGGAGCTCAACAACTTCACGAGGAATGAGGTATGACATTTAGTTCCACGACCTAACCAAAATGTTATAGGAACCAAGTGGGTCTTCCGCAACAAACAAGATGAGCATGGTGTGGTGACAAGGAACAAAGCCCGACTTGTGGCCAAGGGATATTCACAAGTCGAAGGTTTGGATTTCGGTGAAACCTATGCACCCGTAGCTAGGCTTGAGTCAATTCGCATTTTACTTGCCTATGCTACTTACCATGGCTTCAAGCTTTATCAAATGGACGTGAAAAGTGCCTTCCTCAATGGACCAATCAAGGAAGAGGTCTATGTTGAGCAACCTCCCAGCTTTGAAGACAGTGAGTATCCTAATCATGTTTATAGACTCTCTAAGGCGCTTTATGGGCTCAAGCAAGCCCCAAGAGCATGGTATGAATGCCTAAGAGATTTTCTTATTGCTAATGGATTCAAAGTCAGAAAAGCAGATCCTACACTCTTTACTAAAACACTTGCAAATGATTTGTTTATATGCCAAATTTATGTTGATGATATCATATTTGGGTCTACTAACGAATCTACATGTGAAGAGTTTAGTAGGATCATGACTCAAAAATTCGAGATGTCGATGATGGGGGAGTTGAAGTATTTCTTAGGATTTCAAGTGAAGCAACTCCAAGAGGGCACCTTCATTAGCCAAACGAAGTACATTTAAGACATTCTAACCAAGTTTGGGATGAAGGACGCCAAGCCCATCAAGACACCCATGGGAACTAATAGGCATCTCAACCTCGACACGGGAGGTAAGTCCGTAGATCAAAAGGTATACCGGTCGATGATAGGTTCCTTACTCTATTTATGTGCTTCACGACCGGATATTATGTTTTTCGTATGCATGTGTGCAAGATTCCAAGCCGATCCTAAGGAAGTTCACCTTAGGGCCGTAAAACGAATCTTGAGATATTTAGTTTATACTCCTACGTTTGGCCTTTGGTACCCCAGGGGATCCACATTTGATCTAATTGGTTATTCCGATGCCGATTGGGCAGGGTGTAAAATTAATAGAAAGAGCACATCGGGGACTTGCCAGTTCTTGGGTAGATCTCTGGTGTCTTGGGCTTCAAAGAAGCAAAATCATGTGGCTCTTTCAACCGCCGAAGCCGAGTATATTGCCGCAGGCCATTGTTGCGCGCAATTGCTTTGGATGAGGCAAACCCTTAGGGACTATGGTTACAAATTAACCAAAGTTCCTCTTCTATGTGATAATGAGAGTGCAATCTGCATGGCGGATAATCCCGTTGAGCATAGCCGCACTAAACATGTAACACCCGGTTTTAAAGAACAAAGCCGGGTGCATCTCATACATGCGCCAAAGAAGACAACATATATAATAACAGAGTGTATAGAGATAAATGTCATAAATCATCAGAGTATCTATTACATAGCGGAAGACTTATTACAAAATAAAGATAAATGTAAAACGATCTAAGGATCGATGGCGCCAATGTCGACTGGGAATCGCCACCTAGATCAGATCGAACTCCTCAGTGTTAGGCGGCTCCTCCTGAACCACCTGATCATCTCCTGTGGGGGGGTGTGAGACAGCAAGGGTGAGCTCACACATGATCATAGCTCAACAAGTTGTGGGGAACCAGTGGACATAAACTCACAAAGGTGTGAGTTCATGTGATGTGTAAGGCTAATCAATGATAGGGGTTAAAGCTTGAGCATTGCTTTTAAGTAGTTGGTCAAAATTTTATTAGCAATTACTAAGTGTAAGTGAATACCAAACCATAAGTAAAGTAATAGAACAAAATTAATAATAAACCCATGCAATGCAAATGACAAAATTGAATTTAAGTTCCATAATTTAAACATCAGAGAGTCCTGAGCTGCTCGTGACCGTGAGCTCAGCTAGTATACCAGTTTTACACTCTGCAGAGGTTGTACCCTTTACCCACAAGTCATGTTACCCATCTGCCAAGGGGTCATGAATCCCATACACCTCTACCTAGGAAGCGCGGCAGGGCAACACTACGAGGCCTTTACAAAGTTCCACTAGCTTCCGAAAACCCGCTACAGTTTATAGGAAGTTCCAATGCAGGGTTCCTGGCTGACTGCCATCGCAGCAAAATCAACCAGGGACCTCCCTACACTGACCACTCCCCTACTGCCCTTGCCCCTTTCGGGTAAGGTAGTCTTCCACTAGCTTTCCTAATTAGTCAGCCAAGGGGTCCCATTCCTCCCTTGTGGTGGCACGTGGTTCTCAAGTTAAGCTCTATGTTCCAATTAACATTAATGATCTCAACATGAACATAAACAGAATAACAAGAATAATTGGAACATAGATGTAATAAATGATTATCCCAAAACCATGTAAAGCAATAGCAGACTACCCAAGTGATTCAGGGGTAAACAAGGTAATGAGATAAACAATCTAGGGTGACCTATTGGGTCCCATCAAAATTAACCTATGCATGAGTATGTGATATTAAAGAATATTATTGGGTAAAAAGTGGTCAAGGGCACAACTTGCCTTCAATGAGCTCCTGCTCAGCTACTTCAACCTGCTGCTCACCAGGATCCTCGGTCACGGGCTCTTCTACTCGCCACAATACAAACAAGCACAGTGCATATAGAGAAATTAACATTACACCAAACATATATACAAAATACACAGTAATAATCTACACATTAAAATAAAATCCTAGGAACAGAAATCATAATTTTTGGAGTTATGGATTTTAAGTTATGCATTTTCAAAGGTTTTATGTGCTTTAAATAGGATTAAGTGATAAATAAATTTCTTACTGTTTTTATGCCAAAACAGAGACACTAAGTGCTAGAGAATAAAATTACAAAATGTTAGGAACTGGAATGAACTAATTTGGACTAAAAATAGATTTTATATGATTTATTCAAGTTCTAGAATTTATTTTTGTATTAAAAATCCCATTTCTTAATCATTTAATCAATTTAAAACTGTACTGGACTGGGCCTCAAATAAGCCGAAGCGCAGGGGTCTCGGTGAAAGAACCCCCAGACACATAGAACAGTCGCATAGGACTGCGGGTTGATTCACTGAAACCCGAGGGGCTCTTTAACAAAATCGACCCGCGAAGGGGTATAGACTAACGTGGGCCATTGGATCAGACATGGGTGTTCCAGATTAGATCTGGAGTGGATCGAAACGGTACGCGTCGGCCACCGCACGATCAAATCTCAACGCTTCAGATTCAAAACGCTCGCTACACCTGTCATCCGTCTGATCTAAATCGGACGGCCAGAAGAAGATCAGACCGAACCGGTACGCGCGATCTAATCTAGTCCGTCCCTTAAGGATCCGACGGCGCACGCTCTCTGCCCCAACAGGGCATCCACGCACGGCGGAGCAACTCCCCCACGGCGGTGCGCCATGGCCGTCGACGTTAAATCCCCCCGCTCTCACCCCCATTTCCTAATTAAACTCAGCTACGCAATGCAGACGGCTTAAGGAAGGTGGGGGTAGGTTTATTACCGCGAATTGTTGACTCGTCGGCGCTAGCCACGGTGCGGTGCGGATCCGCGGCGATTTGCGCACTCCGGTGAGGAATTCCCGGCCGGTCGATGTCGCGCTCCCCCGGTAACTGCCCCGCGCGTGTTCCGTGCAACCTCCCGAACGCCCAGGACGAGGCAATCGGAGCAGAGGGGCGATGATGGCGCGGTTCAACGACGGTGGCGATTTTATGGCGGCGAGCGCACTGCAACAGCCGCGGGCGCGCGGCGATGGTGTTCTAGGCTCGTATGCGGCGCAGAGATGGGGAGGTTAGGAGATTGGGGAGGTCCGCGCCTGTCCTTTATGGCCCTCCCACGAGTCTGCGCCGAGGTGAGTCGTTGAGCCCGATCCCCGCGGGCGTCATCCGCCATGGGTGGTGAGTTGGTTGCGGTAGCTGGAAATCCCGGGTCCACGCGCCAGCGAGTCATCCACCGCGGCAGCGAAGACGGCGTAAACGCAAAAGAAGAACGTGCGGGCCCGAGAAGTAGGGGAAGGAGATTGAGGGGGATGCGAGATCCACGGGCGGGAGATCGGCGTAGTCTGTTAGGAAGACGCTCCTGATGGCCCGACCCCACCGCACAGCGACTGGAAGATGGCACACGGGTGCGCAAGGGAGAGTTGGAGAGCGGGACCCACGTGCCAGTGAAGCGTGCGCGCGCCATCAAATGAATCCCGAGCGACTGACCCCGGGCCCCAGGTGTCGGCGTCGCGATGCCTGGTGGGCGCGCGGGTCAGAATAGGTAGTGGGCCGAATTGCGTGAACCAGGCCCAACTGCAGGGTTTTTCCTTTTTCTTTTATGTTTTCTTTTTCCTTTCTTCCTTTTATATTTTAGATTTCAAATTTGAATCTATTTTTGTGTGAAGATCAAACTCAGGTTAATTTTATAAATCTTCTTAGCCATATGGACCAACTTTTATTTATTTATGAATTTATTTTATCCTCTTTGTTTAGTATTTTCCCAATCTTCTCCAATTGTAGAATTCCCTTTAGAATTCAATTTCCAATTTGGGATTTTAATACATTTCTTGTCATTTTATTTTATTGTTATTTTTATTTAATGCACAAACATAAAAACTCCAACAAATGCACTTTTTCTTTATTTTAGAATAATTGTTTTATTTAGTCACTCTCAATTACATAGGTGCTCTTTTTATGATGCATATGAGACACACAAAATGAGGAGCTCTCTCTATTACTCTTGGTATACAACTTTGAGTATTACAAGTCCTACCCCCCTTAAAAATAATCTCGTCCTCGAGATTTAAGAAGATCTAGGGAAAAGGTGGGGGAAATCTATACGAAGCTCTTCTTCTCTTTCCCAATTTGCTTCATCTTCACCGTGGTGACTCCATTGCACTTTGCACATCTTTATCACCTTATTTCTTGTCACCCGAGTCAATGTATCCAAAATCTTGATCGGGTACTCCGTGTAAGTCAAATCACCCTGAACACTGAGCTCTTCCATTGGTAACTGTTCCTCAGGGACACGGAGACATTTCTTCAGTTGAGATACATGGAACACATTATGCACATCTGATAGACTAGCAGGTAACTCGAGTTGGTATGTCATCTCCCCAACTCGCCTAAAGATCAAGAATGGTCCAATATAGCGAGGGGACAATTTGCCCTTGACTTTGAATCTCCTCATTCCACGAAGTGGTGAAACCTTGAGGTACACATGATCACCTTCCTCAAATTCCAGTGGTCTTCTTTTATTATCAGCGTAGCTCTTTGGCCTGGTTTGAGCTACCCTCAAATTATCCTTGATTATACGGACTTGTTCTTCTGCCTCTTGAATAATTCTAGGTCCAAAGAATTGTCTTCCTCTAGTCTTATCCCAATATAGAGGAGTCCTGCACTTCCTACCATATAGAGCCTCGAACGGTGACATCTTCAGACTGGCCTGATAACTATTATTATATGAGAACTCAGCATACGGTAGACTCTTGTCCCAACTACTACCATGCTGAAGGGTACAAGCTCTCAACATGTATTCCAATACATGATTAGTCCTTTCAGTCTGTCCATCAGTATGAGGTAGGCCGAACTATGATTCAACTTCGTATCCATATTCTCATGAAAACTTTTCCAAAATCTGGGGGTAAACTGTGATCCTCTATCCAAAATGATCTTCCTTGGTACATTTTGTAGAGACTTAATCTGAGACATGTATAACTTAGCCAATTGCGATCCCTTATAAGTAGTCTTAACCGGGATGAAATGAGCCACTTTGGTCAATCTATCCACAATCACCCATATATCATCATATCCTTTCTGGGTGCGAGGCAATCCAGTAATGAAATCCATATCAATCTCTTCTTACTTCCACTTGGACATCTTTGGTGGGTGTAATAGTCCAGCTAGTCTTTGGTGATCGGTCTTAACTCTTTGGCACACATCGCACATAACCACATGTGCAGCCATATCTCTCTCCAGTCCATATCACCAGCACTTCTGCTTTAAATCCTGATACATCTTGGTACTACCAGGATGAATAGAATAATCCAAGACATGGGCTTTCTTCAATATAGTCTCACGAAGGCTTTCAATCTCGGGGACACATATCTTGTCCTTGAACCATATGGCACCTTGCTCATCTTCCGTAAATTCGGGAACTCGATCTTCAGTAATCAGATCCTTAATCTCTTGTATCTTAGCACCACCAATTTTTGTCCTTTGCGGATCTCTTGCTCCAAAGTAGTTTCCACATCAATAATAACTCCTTTAGTGTGAGTAACTATCCCCAGGTTAAGTCTCCTGAAACTCTCAACAATCTCATCGAGTAGCTGGGCAACAACAGCTAAATGAACATGCTCCTTTCGACTCAAGGCATCTATAACCAAATTTGCCTTGCCCGGGTGATAGTGAATTTCCAAATCATAATCCTTAATAAGCTCCAACCAACGACGTTGCCTAAGGTTGAGATCCTTCTGAGTGAATATATACTTCAAACTCTTATGATCCGTGTATACTTGACACTTAACTCTCATAATATAATGTCTCCAAATCTTAAGCGCATGCACAACGGATGCTAGTTCCAAGACATGCGTGGGGTAGTTCAACTCGTGTTTCCGCAACTGACGAGATGCGTAGGCAATCACATGTTCTTCTTGCATGAGCACACATCCCAAGCCTTGGCCACATGCATCACAATAAATGTCAAATTCCCTCTGTAGATCTGGCAAAAACCAACACTGGTGGTGACATCAACCTCTTCTTTAATTGATCGAAGTTATCTTGGCACTTCTCGTCCCACTTAAATTCTCTTCCCTTCTCCAGAAGCGAGGTCATAGGCTTAGCAATCTTAGAAAATCCTTCAATAAATCTCCGATAGTATCCTGCAAGCCCCAAGAAACTCCAAATCTCTGTAACTGTAGTGGGTATGCTCCACGCCACTATCTCCTTGACTTTAGCAGGATCCACTGAAATCCCTCCATTAGAAATGATATGTCCAAGAAATGGCACCTTGCCAATCCAAAACTCGCATTTACTGTACTTGGCGGAGAGTTGATTATCTCGTAACTTCTGTAGCACCAACCTTAGATGTTCTTCATGGTCACTCTCATTCTTAGAATAGATAAGAATATCATCGATGAACACCACGACGAATCTGTCCAAATACTCCAAAAACATATTATTCATCAAATCCATAAAATAAGCTGGTGCATTAGTTAATCCAAACGACATAACGATGAACTCATATAATCCATATCGAGTCGAGAAAGCCGTCTTAGGAATATCTGATGGTCCAATCTTCATCTGATGGTATCCCGATCGGAGGTCAATCTTCGAGAATACCCTGGCTCCTCTCATCCGATTAAATAAATCCTTAATGCGGGGTAACAGAAACTCGTTCTTCACAGTGACATCATTAAGGGACCTTTAATCCACGCACATCCCTTGCAATCCATCTTTCTTCTTTACAAACAAAACTGGTGCTCTCCAAGGTGAAGACTCGGACGAATGTACTCAGCCTCTTGCAACTCCGTTAAGTGCTTCTTGAGTTCTTTTAACTCTTCTACAGACATCCTATATGGCCGCTTAGAAATAGGAGCAATTCCACGTAAGAGATCTATGACAAACTCAACTTCCATATCTGGTGGCATCCCTGGTAACTTTTCTAGAAAGACATTCCGAAAAATCCTTAACCACTCGGATGTTGTCACCAACAAACTTCTCATCTATTAAGAATATCGCTAGTCTGATGGTGGTAGTTACTGCAATTCCAACTTCAAATCTTTTTTCTTTGGAACTGGTGAGTCCTATGGTTCCCTTAGCACAGTGTATATACTGTCTTTACCTTTCTTAACCGTGACATACCAAGGATCAGATCTATACTGCTTGGCTCCAATATTATAGCAGTAACTCCAAATTTTCTACCCATAATGGTCAATGTCAATTTATGTGTCATTTGATTCGCCACAACAGGCCCTTTAGGTGTAATTACTCTCATGGGTTTTCTCATATTGTCCAACACATATGCCCAAACCAAAATCTTAGCATGACGCATAATTTTATTAGCAACACATGGGGTCAAATAGACCTTTTTATTCCTCCTAAAATAGTATCATACCGAATACTAACTAAAGGAACCTGTAGATCCTACAAATAGTAGTAATTTACATATATGTTTATGTAGCTTGGTGGAGCTGGTGGTGGTGGAGATGGTGGTTGTTGTCGTTGTCTCTCCAACCGTGATTGCCTTATTTCTTGATGTATCTCCAGACGGGCCTGACGTATTTCCTCGCGTTCTTGTCTTATCTGGTTTTGCATTTCGGTCACCATGTCTGTCAATTGCTGTATTACCAGCCTTTGGGTTGCGATCACTTGCTCGGTTTCAACAGGTGGGGGATTTGGAGGATTCATTTCTGTTTGCTGTTGCGTGATAATCTTTCCTTTCCTGGTATTGACCATATGGTAAGAGAGAGCAGTAGACAAGGCAGTAATTACAACTCATGTTACTTTGGGGGACTTACTAGCTAAGCAGTTTAATGTTTTACCTACCATAGCTAATTTATTACCTTATGCTGGCACATGCTAAGATGTCCATATAATATTTCAATCAATCAAAGAAGCAAATCAGACATTGATCATCAGAACAATCAACCAATATTTTTAATAGAGAAAATAGTTTTGATTTGGTCTTAGGCCTCCTATCTCTTAAAATGTCATAGGGGTAGGGATTCCAAGGTGTGAAATCCATCTTGTCTTAGATTAGAAAAGGTAAGAATGATCAGAGTAGAACGGTAGAAGGTGAGATAGGATCAAGATAAGTATAGGAAGAATCAGAGTGAGATAAGTATAGAATGAATCAGAAGAAGGTAAGTAGTGAAGGGTCTGTCCATTTCTATCTAGGTTTCGTCCTACAGTCAACATTTCCTCTGATACCACTTCTGTAACACCCGGTTTTAAAGAACAAAGCCGGGTGCATCTCATACATGCGCCAAAGAAGACAACATATATAATAACAGAGTGTATAGAGATAAATGTCATAAATCATCAGAGTATCTATTACATAGCGGAAGACTTATTACAAAATAAAGATAAATGTAAAACGAACTAAGGATCGATGGCGCCAATGTCGACTGGGAATCGCCACCTAGATCAGATCGAACTCCTCAGTGTTAGGCGGCTCCTCCTGAACCACCTGATCATCTCCTGTGGGGGGGGGGTGAGACAGCAAGGGTGAGCTCACACATGATCATAGCTCAACAAGTTGTGGGGAACCAGTGGACATAAACTCACAAAGGTGTGAGTTCATGTGATGTGTAAGGCTAATCAATGATAGGGGTTAAAGCTTGAGCATTGCTTTTAAGTAGTTGGTCAAAATTTTATTAGCAATTACTAAGTGTAAGTGAATACCAAACCATAAGTAAAGTAATAGAACAAAATTAATAATAAACCCATGCAATGCAAATGACAAAATTGAATTTAAGTTCCATAATTTAAACATCAGAGAGTCCTGAGCTGCTCGTGACCGTGAGCTCGGCTAGTATACCAGTTTTACACTCTGCAGAGGTTGTACCCTTTACCCACAAGTCATGTTACCCATCTGCCAAGGGGTCATGAATCCCATACACCTCTACCTAGGAAGCGCGGCAGGGCAACACTACGAGGCCTTTACAAAGTTCCACTAGCTTCCGAAAACCCGCTACAGTTTATAGGAAGTTCCAATGCAGGGTTCCTGGCTGACTGCCATCGCAGCAAAATCAACCAGGGACCTCCCTACACTGACCACTCCCCTACTGCCCTTGCCCCTTTCGGGTAAGGTAGTCTTCCACTAGCTTTCCTAATTAGTCAGCCAAGGGGTCCCATTCCTCCCTTGTGGTGGCACGTGGTTCTCAAGTTAAGCTCTATGTTCCAATTAACATTAATGATCTCAACATGAACATAAACAGAATAACAAGAATAATTGGAACATAGATGTAATAAATGATTATCCCAAAACCATGTAAAGCAATAGCAGACTACCCAAGTGATTCAGGGGTAAACAAGGTAATGAGATAAACAATCTAGGGTGACCTATTGGGTCCCATCAAAATTAACCTATGCATGAGTATGTGATATTAAAGAATATTATTGGGTAAAAAGTGGTCAAGAGCACAACTTGCCTTCAATGAGCTCCTGCTCAGCTACTTCAACCTGCTGCTCACCAGGATCCTCGGTCACGGGCTCTTCTACTCGCCACAATACAAACAAGCACAGTGCATATAGAGAAATTAACATTACACCAAACATATATACAAAATACACAGTAATAATCTACACATTAAAATAAAATCCTAGGAACAGAAATCATAATTTTTGGAGTTATGGATTTTAAGTTATGCATTTTCAAAGGTTTTATGTGCTTTAAATAGGATTAAGTGATAAATAAATTTCTTACTGTTTTTATGCCAAAACAGAGACACTAAGTGCTAGAGAATAAAATTACAAAATGTTAGGAACTGGAATGAACTAATTTGGACTAAAAATAGATTTTATATGATTTATTCAAGTTCTAGAATTTATTTTTGTATTAAAAATCCCATTTCTTAATCATTTAATCAATTTAAAACTGTACTGGACTGGGCCTCAAATAAGCCGAAGCGCAGGGGTCTCGGTGAAAGAACCCCCAGACACATAGAACAGTCGCATAGGACTGCGGGTTGATTCACTGAAACCCGAGGGGCTCTTTAACAAAATCGACCCGCGAAGGGGTATAGACTAACGTGGGCCGTTGGATCAGACATGGGTGTTCCAGATTAGATCTGGAGTGGATCGAAACGGTACGCGTCAGCCACCGCACGATCAAATCTCAACGCTTCAGATTCAAAACGCTCGCTACACCTGTCATCCGTCTGATCTAAATCGGACGGCCAGAAGAAGATCAGACCGAACCGGTACGCGCGATCTAATCTAGTCCGTCCCTTAAGGATCCGACGGCGCACGCTCTCTGCCCCAACAAGGCATCCACGCACGGCGGAGCAACTCCCCCACGGCGGTGCGCCATGGCCGTCGACGTTAAATCCCCCCGCTCTCACCCCCATTTCCTAATTAAACTCAGCTACGCAATGCAGACGGCTTAAGGAAGGTGGGGGTAGGTTTATTACCGCGAATTGTTGACTCGTCGGCGCTGGCCACGGTGCGGTGCGGATCCGCGGCGATTTGCGCACTCCGGTGAGGAATTCCCGGCTGGTCGATGTCGCGCTCCCCCGGTAACTGCCCCGCGCGTGTTCCGTGCAACCTCCCGAACGCCCAGGACGAGGCAATCGGAGCAGAGGGGCGATGATGGCGCGGTTCAACGACGGCGGCAATTTTATGGCGGCGAGCGCACTGCAACAGCCGCGGGCGCGCGGCGATGGTGTTCTAGGCTCGTATGCGGCGCAGAGATGGGGAGGTTAGGAGATTGGGGAGGTCCGCGCCTGTCCTTTATGGCCCTCCCACGAGTCCGCGCCGAGGTGAGTCGTTGAGCCTGATCCCCGCGGGCGTCATCCGCCATGGGTGGTGAGTTGGTTGCGGTAGCTGGAAATCCCGGGTCCACGCGCCAGCGAGTCATCCACCGCGGCAGCGAAGACGGCGTAAACGCAAAAGAAGAACGTGCGGGCCCGAGAAGTAGGGGAAGGAGATTGAGGGGGATGCGAGATCCACGGGCGGGAGATCGGCGTAGTCTGTTAGGAAGACGCTCCTGATGGCCCGACCCCACCGCACAACGACTGGAAGATGGCACACGGGTGCGCAAGGGAGAGTTGGAGAGCGGGACCCACGTGCCAGTGAAGCGTGCGCGCGCCATCAAATGAATCCCGAGCGACTGACCCCGGGCCCCAGGTGTCGGCGTCGCGATGCCTGGTGGGCGCGCAGGTCAGAATAGGTAGTGGGCCGAATTGCGTGAACCAGGCCCAACTGCAGGGTTTTTCCTTTTTCTTTTATGTTTTCTTTTTCCTTTCTTCCTTTTATATTTTAGATTTCAAATTTGAATCTATTTTTGTGTGAAGATCAAACTCAGGTTAATTTTATAAATCTTCTTAGCCATATGGACCAACTTTTATTTATTTATGAATTTATTTTATCCTCTTTGTTTAGTATTTTCCCAATCTTCTCCAATTGTAGAATTCCCTTTAGAATTCAATTTCCAATTTGGGATTTTAATACATTTCTTGTCATTTTATTTTATTGTTATTTTTATTTAATGCACAAACATAAAAACTCCAACAAATGCACTTTTTTCTTTATTTTAGAATAATTGTTTTATTTAGTCACTCTCAATTACATAGGTGCTCTTTTTATGATGCATATGAGACACACAAAATGAGGAGCTCTCTCTATTACTCTTGGTATACAACTTTGAGTATTACAAAACACATAGCCATTCGGTATCATTTTCTAAGGGATCACCAACAAAAGAGGGATATCGAGATTGCATATGTTAGCACCAAAGAACAATTAGCCGATATCTTTACCAAGCCATTGGATGAACAAACTTTTACCAAACTTAGACATGAGCTAAATATTCTTGATTCTAGGAATTTTGATTGATGTTTTGCACACATAGCTCATATATATACCTTTGATCATCTCTTTCATGTGCTATGACTAATGTGTTCTTTCAAGTCCATTTCATGCTAAGTCATAGATTGAAAGGGAAAAGGAGTCTTCGGCGAAGACAAGGCTTCCACTCCACTCCATCGAATCATTCATCCTTCGCCGTCGCTCCGCACACCTCTCCAACTTTGGTATAATCTTCACTCATATATTATTTACCATAGAGGGAGAAGGAAGCTTCAAAGGGCATATATTTCACTCAAGTATCCGTTTTTGGCGATTCATGCCAAAGGGGGAGAGAGTATTAGCCCAAAGCAAAAGGACCGCACCACCACCAAAAGTGGCCGTTGGGTTAAGAAAAGAATTTTTCAATTGGTATCTTATTTTTGATATAATTTTAAATTGGTATACCCTCTTCAAAATTAATATCTAAAACCCTCTTGAACTCTAAGAGGAGGATTTCATTAAGGGGGAGTTTTGTTTAGTCAAAGGGAAAGCATTTGAAACAGGGGGAGAAAATTTCAAATCATTAAAAATGCTTCTCAAACTCTTATTCATTTACCTTTGACTATTTGCAAAAGAACTTTGAAAAGAATTTGCAAAACAAAATCCGTGGTGCAATTGTGGTCCAAAATGTTAAATATGAAAAGAAAGCTATCCATGCATATGAAAGTTCCCTTTGCCCGGGAACAGGATCTGGATGTCGCCTAGAGGGGGGTGAATAGGCGAATAAAAATTATCACATTAAAACTTAAATTCTTACTCTACTCGAAGACTAGAACGCAGTGGAGTGAAGGACCCTTCGAGTAGGTTGCAGCGGATTTGAAATTCCTGTCTTAAGAATATCCTGCACTTCAAAGAAGGCTAGTACCACAAGTAAGCAGTGAAGTGCAGATGTAAGAACTGAATAAGACAGAATCAACACACAACACAGAGCAGAGCACGTGGACACAGGAATTTATCCCGAGGTTCGGCCAAGCCTGAAATGCTTGCCTAGTCCTCGTTGGAGTTAGCCACACCTGGGCTTGGAGTCTATTTCAACTCCTTCCTCCGTTTGCTCAGATCTGTCAGTAAGACAGATAGAGCCTTCCACTATGTTGAGTTGGTTACAACGAACCGCGGCTGCTTACAATCTTCTTGGCAGCACTTCGGCAGAGTAACGATATGCTCAAGACCTTGTTCTAGCTCTTAGCAGCTCTTCTCCACTCTCTAAAGGCTTGTAGCTTTGCCTTCTACACAAACTAGAGAGATACACACAAGAGGGAGAGTGAGAATTGATCAGAGTTATGTCTACACTTGTTGGCTGCCCTTATATGATTGTTGGAGGCGCCTAGAAGTCCCTTTTATAGGCCCAAGGGGCCTAGGAGCCGTTGGAATCCCATTTGGAAGGCAATACTTGCTTTCTATCGGGTGGCGCACCGGACATCCACTATTCACGGTCCGATGCGGATCTCCTTCCAAACTTGGCGCAGTCGACCGTTGCAGACTAGGAGCCATTGGCGCACCGGACACTGACCGGTGCACACCGGACAGTCCAGTGCCCCCATCTGACCATTGGCTCGGCCACGCGTCACGCGCGGATTGCGCGGCCGACCGTTGGCCTGGCCGACCGTTGGCTCACCGGACAGTCCGGTGCACCACCGGACAGTCCGGTGAATTATAGTCGTACGCTGTTGACTTGATTCCCGAGAGCGGCGACTTCGCCTCATCCGACTCACCGGACTGTCCGGTGCACCACCGGACAGTCCGGTGATTTATAGCCGTACGCCGCCGGACTTCTCCCGAGAGCGACCTGTTCACCAGAGTTCAGCCTGGCGCACCGGACACTGTCCGGTGCACCACCGGACAGTCCGGTGTGCCAGACTGAGCCAAGCCTTTTGCATCTCTTTTATTTTCTTCTTTTCTCTGTCTCTAACACTTAGACAAATACGTTAGTACACAAAAACCAATGTGCTAAGTCTAGAAATATACCTTCTCTTGGACTTTCACCTCTCTATCATTTGACATGCTTAAGATTGATGTTGGACTCATAAATCATCAAGTCATCTTAACTTGATCTAGACTAACATTTCTGAGCTCCAACATCCTGCAAAGGTCACATAGAATATCTCCAAACATGGGAACAACCCAAACTAAAGGCCAGAGTGCCCTTAGCTCTTTTAGGCTGCTTCCAGTTCTGGTTTTGACACTGGTTCTTCTTCTAGTGACCTTGTTCACTTCTTAGATCTTGATCTTGAGCCTTATGACTTACACCACATAACTATAGATGTTTCCTCATTGGTTGTAAGTCACATCCTTATGTAGTGATCCTTGATGTGCCATAGCTCTTCTCAACTCGATCACCCTTGATTGTGCAAGTCTTCTTCTTCACCCTTGGCTTTGGGTTCCTCAGCCTCTTTGACCTTCTCCCGTGCACTTGGTACCTCGAAGCTCTTTTTGCCTCCATCCTTGGCTTGATCAGTTGTCTCCAAGCTACGCACCCGAGTCTCACTTTATGCAATGTCCATCTTACTTGTGATGACCATTATCTATCCATCATCTAGTCCTTGGACCATCACACTTGTTCACTTGAGTTGAACCCTGTTAGCTTTACATTAAGCACCTGTTCAACACTTAGTACACTTGTTAGGCCTTTAATTGAGTTGTCATCCAAACACCAAAACCCACAAGAGAGCTTTCAATCTCCCCCTTTTTGGTGATTGATGGCAACACAATTAAAGCTTACATAAGAGTGAAATTCAAAGCACAAATTTTGAGCTCTAAGCTTGTAGAATGCTCCCCCTAAATATGTGCCTACATTAAAATCTTAGCTTTGGCCTTAAATGCCAAAATGCACATACTTAGGCTAAATCGAAGCATTGCTACACCTTAGCACCTGTGGGATGCGTATAACACACAAATGCACAGAATCAGAGTTAAACACCATTCAATTGAGTGGATATATCACAGGAATATCAACCTACCACTATTCACCATTAAGATACCAATTTAAACTAAGATACCAAATTAAAGCAATCTTAAAGCACCATTAACCCATTAACCACATGCACCATTACCCATATGAATATCTATTACGGAATGAACACAATAGAAGCCAATTAATTCATAGCAACGGAAGCACTAGTCCATATGATGCAACACATATAATACTGCAAGAAGCATATGATAAGAATTATCAATAACACAATAACACACTAGCAAAGCTCAAACTAACACATCACCCCTTGGGATAAGCTTTCCTCTCAGGTTGAGATAAGCTTTAATGCACAACTTCTCCCCCTTTGACATCAAACACCAAAAACCATACTCAAGCAAGAACATAGGATGATGTCAAGGGACATCAGGGTGTTAAGGAGGAAAAACACATTATCAAAACTCCCCCTTATTCATTAAACATATGCACCAGAGATATTAAGATACATTTACGCAAAATATCAATACTTCCTTTTGTACCTTTACCATGTTGTGATGTACTTCCCATCTTGAAAGTATTAATATCTCGGGAGCTTCTCCACACTTGTGCCTGATCCTTTATCCTAACCTTTTCTTGTTGCTAAGACACCAAGCTTAGAGCAAGTTATAGTATTGTGGCACAAGATGAAGCTTCTATTCTAGTGATTATCAAAAGATGTCAATTGAAGCAAACTATCACGGCTACCAATTGAAAGGTCATTTATTATCATAGCTCCATGATATTTAAGGATAAGCATCTAGTATCACCAAATATTATAGAGCATGAGCAATCTAAAAATATGCAATTATTCACGGCTTAAGATACCAAATTCTTGACTTACAGAGGTACCCAAGTCCTGATTGCTCTATTTCTTGCTCATCTTCTCTTTTCCACCTTGAGACTATACAAGATCGCTCAAGAAACAATTAGTCTCAAAAGACACAAGTTATGTGTGCTCCCCCTAAACTTGTGCATCAAGTATTTGAATAACTAGCACTTTGCACATTCTAGCTTTCTCAGAACTAGAGGGGATCACAACATCTCTTGGTCAAGGCATACTCTATCAATTTCATCATAAAGATATACCAATTGAATACCAATTGAAAGGTTGACTTAATACAATAATGCATGCCTCAAGGAGTATGACATTTTACAAGCAACCTAGGCATGCTCCTCTAATGCACCCTCTCGAGCTATGAAGTGCATACACAATAGGGAGAAGGTCAAAGAGGCATATCACATAGTGCCAAAATAGGTTAATCATGTGAACATGGACTAAACAAGATGTCATGCTTGCACACATAGGTTACTCATTACACACGTATAGCATGATTTACAAAAAGATGCAGGTTTATCCATGAACACATAAAGGATTAATCATGGTAAATATCTTAAATGATAAGCTACCCAATGAATGATTCAAAAGATATGACTTATAGAGCACCTAGTCATGATTAAGCAAACATGATTGTGATCTTTGAAACATGAATCAATTATTAACAAGAGTCCAACGCAAGGAATCTTCAAAGCTTAACTACTCCAAGGACGGATAGCACGACACTCAACTTTAAGAGCAATATTGATAATGCACTTAAGAAACACAGGTACCGTCCTTTGGAGAGCCAGATGCAGATTCTCATCAAAGTCCTTTGCTTGATTCACCAATAATGATTAAGGACCTCTACAACTTATTTCACTCGAGATGAATATGGGATATTGCACAATAATCCAACCTTGGGTTAATAAATAGACAATAAGGATTAACAGCTTAAGCATAGAATTTGACTAAACCTTCTTAAGCTCTCCCATGGTTTCCATTCCATCTCGAGGCACCTATATGGACTAGTTGACATAGTTTGGTACCCATCTCGGGATGGGTCCATGACGTTCAACTAAAAGTGCCTTTGGTACCCAAATAGCCTTTGTGCTAGTTCTAGGTGACCTTGATCTAGCACAAGTGTATGATTTGGATCTCCTAAGCGAATGAGATTGAGACAAATTTACTTGCTTAGGAACCTTACCTTTATTACATACCTTGGATAGATGACCCTGCTCACCACACTTGTAGCAGAAACGTCGCTCAACCTGACATGACGCTTGTTGTTTGTCATTTTCCTTGGTGAGAGTCATCTTGGAGAATGCACATCTTTGATTCTTCATGACCGGACATGAAGTGATCATGTGGTCCTTGTTGTTGCATCCAAAACATCTCCTTATCCCTTCGTCCTTGTCTTTGTATGGACAAGATGCGATGAGGTGGCCTAATGCCTTGCACTTGAAGCATCTCCGTTTTCCTCTTCTCTTGTTACTTTTAGATGACATAGAGAAATTATTAGTGCAAATAACATGATTAATTGAATCATTACCTTTTTCCTGTATCATGTTGATTGCTTCACTTATTGCTTTAGGAACATCTTTTTCAAGGAGTTTGACCCTTGCTGCGGTTTCTCCTTCCTCAAGCTTCTTCATCACGTTTTCGCAGATATCTTGAGGAAGTTGAGCATGGCGTCTTCTCCTTAATTGTCTTTGTTTCTTGTTCCCAAGCAATTTCCTTTTTGACCCTACAAATTGTTGCTCATTCAAACATTCGCTTCCTTTTGAGCGACAGGGGTTAGCACATGACGATATATTATCTAGATGTGTACTTGTGCAAGAATGAGGTTCACATGAATTTAAGTTTGTAATTACAACCTCATGAGCAACATTAAGCATGATATGGTCATCAACTAGTTTACTATGAGAATATGACAACCTATCATACTTTTCACCTAGAGCAAGTTTTTCTAAATTTATCATTTCTACTTGACTCCTAAGCATGAAATTTTCAGTTTTAAGTTGAGCAACATTAGATAATGCATCATGATTATTTCTTTGCTCAATTAGAACAGATTCATACCGTTGGACCAAATCATCATGAGAGCATTTTAGCTCCTCATGTTCTTTGGTCATCTTCTCCAGGCTGTTGTTGGTTTTGATGAGGGACTCCTCTAGCCTGAGAAGCGTCTCGCCTTGTTCCTTGTTCCTTCTCAACAGCTTAACCAAGAGTGCTTTGTCCTCTTTGTTGAGATGGATGTAGAAACGACGAATCTCCTCTTCTTCCACATCATTGGTCTCATTTTCCTTGTCATTAATGTCAGAGGAAGCAATATAGGAAAATATACCTTGTGGTGATGAAGATTCATCCTCATATTCCTCCTCATCATGGCTTTCGTCTCCACCGTCATTGTTAGCAATAAGACATTTATTATTAGTGGAGAACAAACCTGTCGACGAGGTGGATTCATCGTTTGGTGCCTAACACTTTTCTTCTCCCTTTGAAGGGTTAGTATCACAAGTAATATAGGGAGTAGGAGCATTACAATTTGCCATAGAATATTTTCCTTTAATTCTACTCCATAAATCATGAGCATCAACAAATAAATCACTATCACTATTCATGATGGCAAAATAAGCACTTCTAGAAAGAGAGTGTAACGCCCTGAATTTGGGGGTAGAATTTTTTCTTCTTTTCTCTCACCAAATTCAGGCGTTACTCTTTTCTTTTCTCGTTCTCTCGCTAAACCTTGACCTTTTCCAAAGTTTTAGCGGGGTTCGGTTTGGAATTCCCGTGTAAAGAAAAAACCCTAAATTGCTTTATGTTGTTTGATGCACCATGCCGAACTATGCATTCTTTGATTGCTTGAAAGTGCAAATGCATTCATCTAGGAAGATCGGATTTCGAAAATGAGAGAAATCTTTTCTTTCTTTTTCTTTTTCTTTCTCTCTCTCCTCCCTTTTCTCTCTCCCGCGCCGTGGGCTGCTCCTGGCCGGCCCAGCCGCCCCCGCGCCCCCTCTTGGGCCTAGCTGGCCCAACCGCCCCCCCCCCCCACTCCCTTCCCCTTATCCCTCTCCCTCTCCCTCTCTTTCTCCCATTCTCTCCCACCCTAGCCGCCACCCCCCTGCCGTCGGCCCAACCGCCGCTGCCCCTCGCCGCTCGCTCGCCCGTCCCCGTCCCCGGTGAGCCCCCTCCCCCTCCTCCCTCCCTCTCCCCTCTCCCCTCCTCTCTCCTTGGCCGGCCCAGCCGCCTGGCCGCCCCTGGCCGCCCCCCCCAGCCGCCCTCGGCCGCCCCTGGCCGCCCTCGGCCGCCCCCCAGCCGCCCCCAGCCGCTCTCGGCCGCCCCTGGCCGCCCTCGGCCGCCCCCCAGCCGCCCTGGCCGCGCCCCCCAGCCGCCTTGGCCGCGCCCCCTGGCCGCCCGGCCGGCCCAGCCGCCCCGGCTCGGCCGCCCCTGCGCGCCCCGCCAGCCCAGCCGCCCAGCTCGGCCGCCCCCTGGCCGGTTCAACCGCCCCCCCTTTTTTATTATTTTATTTATTTTATTTTACTTTCTGTTATCATTGTTATTTATTTTATTTTAGGCAGGTTAATCATTGTTCATGTTATTGAAATAGGAAACTTGATTTAGAATTTCGTTACGCTAGTTATTTCATATATAGTTAATTGTTTATCTCGTTCAATGTTGATCAACTAAAAATGACTAGGTTTCCATTAGTGCATATAACTAAATCCTTTTGTTAGAACCAATTGGAACTAGATCGCTTAATTTAACTAATCATTAGTGCATAAGCTTTAACCCCCCCCCCGCGAGACCCTTTTCCCGTTTCTTTCTAACCATAACAAATGCGATATCGAATGTCATACTTGATGCATATTCACTTTGTTTGTTCCCTTGTATGGTGTACTGTTTGTTTCCTAATTTGAATGGATGGATGTATGTATGTTTGCAATCGCATAGAGAACGATCCGGTCGAAAAGCCCGAGGAACTCGCAGGAGAAGCCCCTGAGCAGCAGTCGGTTGGTGGAGGCAAGTGTCCTTTGACCTATTGCTGTCCTATTCATTCTTTAATTCACCTCCCGCATTACACATTTATACCTAAGGATTGACTAGCTTTTGTTATCCATGTCCTTGTTTACCTATTTGGGTCGGATTATTACTGCTTAGTCTGATGCTATTGCTCAACTCTAATCAATGAACATGATGTGATTATCTATGATACGCTGTTTTCCCTTCTTATTTATGATTATATTTGTGACCTTCAAGGGGACTCGAGCGGTTTCTCGAGTGCCTCTCCGTAAGGACCTGTTCAATGGATGACCGCCCGGGAAAACAGTGCAACCATGAGGGTGGAATGGGACGCCCTTAGCTGAATAATTGGAGGAACCGGGGTGTAGATCGCTTAGCCGTTGTGCCGTCAATGGGGCTCAGTGTATGCGGCTCGCTCTGCCAAGGTTGATTTGTCCCTTGGGGAGGAGTGCGGTACATTTAGGAAACCTAACGGGTGGCTACAGCCCCGGGGAATCTTTGTAAAGGCTTCGTAGTGAATCCCTAGCCATTCACCTTGGGAGTGAATAAGGGTCTTGCAAGCCCGGGCTAGAGAGGGAATCACGACTTATGGGTAAAGTGCACAACCTCTGCAGAGTGTTATGAAACTGATATATCAGCCGTGCTCACGGTTATGAGCGGCCAAGGGAGCTCCAGAGATTAGTGATACTTGATCAGAGATATTTTGGTACAGGTGGCAATGAGATTGATGGTTATGATTATGCTTATGGTAATGGTAAGTGGTATTCTTTCCGTTTGGAAAGGATACATTGGGCTAATAACTTGGGTTAATGTTAAAACCTGGCTCTCTACTAGTAAGTAATAACCTGACCAACTAAAAGCAACTGCTTGACTTATCACCACATAAAGCTAGTCCACTACAGCCAAATGGGATGCTTGCTGAGTATGTTGATGTGTACTCACTCTTGCTCTACACACCAAACCCCCCCCCCCAAGTTGTCAGCATTGCAACCACTGCTCAGGAGAAGATGAAGCTGTGGAAGGAGACTTCCAGGAGTTCCAAGACTACGACAAGTTCTAGGTGTGGGTTAGCGGCAACCCCCAGTCGGCTGCCTGTGAAGGCCGCGGTTATCTACGTTTCTTTTCTGCACTTTGATTTATTGTAAGGACTATATGGACGTCTCAGACGTATGATGTAATCGACTATTATTTCCCTTTTAATACTATTTTGAGCACTGTGTGATGATGTCCATGTTATGTAACTGCTGTGTACGTGAATAACTGATCCTGGCACGTACATGGTTCGCATTCGGTTTACCTTCTAAAAACCGGGTGTGACATAAGTGGTATCAAAGCCGTGTTGACTGTAGGACCGCTAACCTAGAGTAGAATGGTCGTTCTAAGGATTATAGACCTCTGTCACTGCCTTGACTTTGGTACCCCTTCAAAAGTTGGTCATACCGACCAAACCTATGTTCTACTATATATTATACCTTGCTGAAAATTATGTTTTATTCTAATCCTTCATTTATTTATGATTCATTATTTGCTGGTCATATTCATTCTGTTCTCACTCTTTTGCTTGCAGTGTCTTTTGTAGATGGCTCGACTTAGACACACTGCACGAAAGTCCGTCATCCCCTTCTTACCCTCTCGCCTTGCTGAGCGTCCGCTTCGCCGTCCCGTGGCCGGACAGTCCAGCCACTTGGAGAGACTGCACCACCGCCTGCATGAGGAGCAGGAACGTCGACGACAGGAGCAGCAGGGCTCTTCCTTCTCGCTCCAGCAGGAGATAGAGTCTGTGAGGAGCTGCTCTCCTATGCTTCCCCTGGAGGCGCCCCCTGCACCACCACTGGGCGCCCCAGCCTCTGGAGTAGCTGCTGGAGGAGACCCAGACGACGGAGATGGCGACGACAGCTTGAGCCACGACATCGACTTCTCTGCTGACCATGAGCCGGAAGGATGGGTTGCTCGACCCATCACTCGCGACGCTGCTCGCGGGTGTCATTTCCACGACGCGCTCGACACCCTGCTACGTCGGGCACTTGACCGGCGTACTTGGTCCATCGAGTATCGCTGTGTGGTCTACCAGCATAGTCGCGGGGTCTACCCGGACCGCTGGGAGGCGACCTGCTTGGTGCACCGTTCGGAGAACAGTCTCCAGGGCGCGGAGGCTTGCTCAGAGCACTATTCTATCTCTGAGCGGGACTCAGCTGAGGCAGCCATGCAGGATGCTGCACGGCGTGCGCTTTCGCACTACTGCTCGATTCTCGGTGGGGTAGCTGACGGTCTCGACCTGAAGTATTACCCTCGCCGTCCATCTGGCAGCACAGGAGGCGTGATTGTTTCACCTGCTGGTGAGGACAATCCTAGGTTGAGCAGCACAGTCAACCTAGCCGCCGTGCTAAACACGGAGCTGGACCATGCATTAGACGAGCTGAGTAGGGCTCGTGCTGAGATCGCCCAGCTGCGGGCTGAGCGCGCGGAGCGTCGTCACTTGGATGATGGTTCCCCCGCTCCCGTTGGGACTCAGCACCCGTACCGCTCACCTCGGCGTGGACACCAGTCTTATGGCAATCCCGACTGCAAGACCAAGATAAATCTAGAACCATAGCTCGTTAGAGTTGGATCTTGTAATTAATACAAAATATATACGTAGAAACTACAGTCTTAGCGTTAGTCTCGGTTTTAGTTAGTCTTAATTAGACAGGGTAGTTTGCTATATCCTGTGCATTTATGTTTGTCATGATGAACTATGTTTGGTTTGGATCTTTGTAATGACTGTCACCAGAGTGTGGGTATCCCCTGCATTTTGGTTTACCTATTATGTTAATGGAGTTAGTTATATAGTTGGGAAACCCTTTATTCTACTCTCCTCTTTATCTGAGAAGCTGTGTGGTCTGCGATGGAGATCAGTGAAGATGCTCATCTGTTCAGTGCTGTTGGAGAATTCTGTACTCTTTTCTTATGCTGCAAGATTTGCCAGATCAGTTCTGATGTGTGGTTGCATTCTGCAGATGTCAGAGAACAGGCGCAGAGGAGGAAGGCGTGCTCAGCAGGAGCGAGCCGCTCCGCAGGATGAGGTGCCTCAGCAGCAGCACCTGCCACCCCCGCCCCCGATGTCGATCGAGCAGATGTTTCTAATGCAGACTCAAGCAGTTCAAGCCATCGGTCAGACTCTGGCCGCCATTCAGCAGCAGCAGCAGCAACAGCAGCAGGCTCCACCCCAGCCTCAGATGCCTCAGATGCCCAGAGACAAGCGTGCTGAATTCATGAGAGGTCATCCCCCAACGTTCGCTCACTCTTCTGACCCCATGGATGCTGAAGATTGGCTGCGCACTGTGGAGCGAGAGTTGCATACCGCTCAGTGTGACGACAGGGAGAAAGTCTTGTATGGTCCCCGTCTGTTGAGAGGAGCAGCCCAATCATGGTGGGAGTCTTACCTCGCCACCCATGCCAACCCCGATGCCATCACCTGGGAAGAGTTCAGAGGTAGCTTTCGTCAGTACCATGTTCCTGCAGGTCTGATGACAGTGAAGAAGGAGGAGTTCCTGGCCCTCAAGCAAGGGTCATCATCTGTCAGTGAGTATCGAGACAGGTTTCTGCAGTTGTCTCGCTATGCTCCTGAGGATGTCAACACCGACGCCAAGCGACAATACCGTTTCTTGAGAGGCTTGGTTGACCCTCTTCAGTACCAACTGATGAATCATACCTTCCTGACATTCCAGCACCTGATTGACAGAGCAATCATGACAGAAAGGAAGCGTAAGGAGATGAAAGATCGTAAGCGCAAGATCAGTGGACCCCAGCCTGGAAGCAGCAGCCGTCCTCGTTTTTCAGGCAATCAACCTCAGCAGTTTAGGCAGAATCAGCGTCCACCTCAGCAGCATTAGCAGCGTCAGCAGTATCAGCAGTTCCAAAGGCAGTATCCTCAGCATCAGTACCAGAATCGTTAGAGCAATCAATCAGGAGGAGGTCAGTTTCAGAAGCAGAATCAGCAGGCACCTCGTCTTCCTGCCCCCGCAACTCAGCAGAACAATCAGGCAGCACCAGCTCAGGTTGGAAACAGAGCATGTTTCCACTGCGGAGAGCAAGGCCACTGGGTGATGCAATGTCCGAAGAAGGCAGCCCAGCAGCAGTCAGGCCCCAATGCCCCAGCAAAGCAGAATGTGTCTCAGCCTGGAGCAGGCAACCGCTCTCAACCGCGCTATAATCATGGGAGACTGAACCACTTGGAGGCTGAAGCAGTTCAGGAGACCCCCGGCATGATAGTAGGTATGTTCCCAGTCGATTCCCATATTGCAGAAGTGTTATTTGATACTGGAGCAACGCATTCTTTCATTACTGCATCATGGGTAGAAGCACATAATCTTCCAATTACTACCATGTCAACCCCCATTCAAATTGACTCAGCTGGTGGTAGAATTCGAGCTGATAGCATTTGTTTGAATGTAAGTGTGGAAATAAGGGGGATAGCGTTTCCCGCTAACCTTATAGTAATGGGTACTCAGGGAATAGATGTCATCCTAGGGATGAATTGGCTAGATAAGTATCAGGCAGTTATCAGTTGTGATAAAAGGACAATCAAGTTGGTGTCCCCACTAGGAGAGGAAGTGGTGATTGAGTTAGTCCCGCCTGAGCCGAAGAGAGGAAGTTGTTATCAGATGGCTGTCGATAGCAGTGAAGCAGACCCAATTGAGAGTATCAAGGTTGTGTCTGAATTCCCAGATGTGTTTCCAAAGGATTTACCGGGTATGCCATCAGAGCGGAAAGTTGAGTTTGCCATAGAGCTTCTTCCTGGAACCGCCCCTATCTTTAAGAGAGCTTACAGAATATCCGGACCAGAGTTGGTTGAGCTTAAGAAGCAGATTGATGAGCTGTTAGAGAAAGGTTACATCCGGCCAAGCACCTCGCCTTGGGCCGCCCCTGTCCTGTTTGTGGAGAAGAAAGATGGCACCAAAAGGATGTGTATCGATTATCGAGCTTTGAATGAAGTCACGATCAAGAACAAGTATCCCTTGCCCAGAATAGAAGATCTGTTTGACCAGTTGAGAGGAGCCAGTGTGTTCTCCAAGATTGATCTGAGGTCAGGTTATCATCAGCTCAGGATCCGACCTTCGGACATTCCGAAAACGGCATTCATTACCAAGTATGGTTTGTATGAGTTCACAGTGATGTCTTTTGGTTTGACCAATGCACCAGCGTTCTTCATGAACTTGATGAACAGTGTATTCATGGATTACCTCGATAAGTTTGTGGTGGTATTCATTGATGACATTCTGGTTTATTCTCAAAGCGAAGAAGAACATGCAGATCATTTGAGGATGGTATTGCAGAGATTGCGAGAGCACCAGTTGTATGCAAAGTTGAGCAAGTGTGAGTTCTGGATTAGTGAAGTCCTGTTCTTGGGTCACATAATCAACAAAGAAGGATTGGCTGTGGATCCGAAGAAAGTGGCAGACATTCTGAACTGGAAAGCGCCAACGGATGCTCGAGGAATCAAGAGCTTCATTGGAATGGCCGGATATTATCGGCGATTCATTGAAGGGTTTTCGAAGATTGCGAAACCAATGACAGCGTTGCTAGGCAACAAGGTTGAGTTCAAGTGGACCCAGAAATGTCAAGAGGCCTTCGAAGCGCTGAAAGGGAAGTTGACTACAGCGCCTGTCCTAGTCTTGCCTGATGTGCACAAGCCCTTCTCGGTGTATTGCAATGCTTGTTACATAGGTTTGGGATGCGTGTTGATGCAAGAGGGAAGAGTTGTGGCTTACTCGTCCCGGCAGCTGAAGGTTCATGAGAAGAATTACCCAATCCATGACCTAGAGTTGGCAGCAGTGGTTCACGCACTGAAGACATGGAGGCACTATTTGTATGGACAGAAATGCGATGTTTACACAGATCACAAGAGTCTGAAGTACATATTCACTCAGTCAGAATTGAACATGAGGCAACGAAGATGATTAGAGTTGATCAAAGATTATGAGTTGGAGATTCATTACCATCCAGGCAAAGCAAACGTAGTGGCAGATGCTTTGAGCAGAAAGAGTCAAGTCAATCTGATGGTCGCTCGTCCGATGCCTTATGAGTTGGCCAAGGAGTTTGACAGGTTGAGTCTCGGATTTCTGAACAATTCGCGAGGAGTCACAGTTCAATTGGAACCTACCTTGGAGCGAGAAATCAAAGAAGCGCAGAAGAATGATGAAAAGATCAGTGAGATTCGGCGACTGATTCTAGATGGCAGAGGCAAAGATTTTCGAGAAGATGCAGAAGGCGTGGTATGGTTCAAAGACCGCTTGTGTGTTCCCAATGTCCAGTCCATTCGGGAGTTGATTCTCAAGGAAGCTCATGAGACAGCCTATTCGATTCACCCTGGCAGTGAGAAGATGTATCAGGATCTGAAGAAGAAATTCTGGTGGTACGGAATGAAGAGGGAAATCGCAGAGCATGTGGCTATGTGTGATAGTTGTCGAAGAATTAAGGCAGAGCACCAGAGACCTGCTGGATTGTTACAACCGTTGCAGATCCCTCAGTGGAAATGGGATGAAATTGGTATGGATTTCATAGTCGGATTGCCTCGCACTCGAGCCGGCTACGATTCTATTTAGGTAGTAGTGGACCGTTTGACCAAGTCAGCCCACTTCATACCTGTCAAGACCAACTACAGCAGTGCCGTATTGGCAGAGTTGTATATGTCTCGGATCGTTTGTCTTCATGGTGTGCCAAAGAAGATAGTGTCAGACAGAGGAACGTAGTTCACCTCTCATTTCTGGCAGCAGTTGCATGAAGCCTTGGGCACACATCTGAATTTCAGTTCAGCTTATCATCTGCAGACAGATGGCCAGACTGAAAGGACCAATCAAATTCTTGAAGATATGTTGAGAGCCTGTGCGTTGCAAGATCAGTCCGGATGGGACAAGCGATTGCCTTATGCAGAGTTTTCCTATAACAACAGTTACCAGGCCAGTTTGAAGATGTCACCGTTTCAGGCGCTCTATGGAAGGAGTTGCAGAACTCCGTTGCAATGGGATCAGCCTGGAGAAAAGCAAGTGTTTGGGCCAGACATTCTGCTTGAAGCCGAAGAGAACATCAAGGTGGTCCGAGAGAATCTGAAGATAGCGCAATCAAGGCAGCGAAGCTATGCAGACACAAGAAGAAGAGAGCTGAGTTTCGAAGTCGGAGACTTTGTCTATCTGAAAGTGTCACCGATCAGAGGAGTCAGAAGATTCGGAGTGAAAGGCAAGCTAGCACCCCGCTACATTGGTCCGTATCAGATTCTTGCAAGACGTGGAGAAGTGGCTTATCAGCTCAGTCTGCCAGAGAATTTGTCCGCTGTGCATGACATTTTTCATGTGTCTCAGTTGAAGAAGTGCTTGCGTGTGCCAGAAGAGCAGTTGCCAGTGGAAGGTCTTGAAGTCCAGGAGGACTTGACCTACGTTGAGAAGCCAGTGCAGATCCTTGAGGTTGCAGACAGAGTCACCCGAAGGAAGACCACCAGAATGTGCAAAGTCAGATGGAATCACCACTCTGAGGAAGAAGCAACCTGGGAGCGTGAAGATGATCTAATGGCTAAGTACCCAGAGCTCTTTGCTAGCCAGCCCTGAATCTCGAGGGCGAGATTCTTTTAAGGGGGATAGGTTTGTAACGCCCTGAATTTGGGGGTAGAATTTTTTCTTCTTTTCTCTCACCAAATTCAGGTGTTACTCTTTTCTTTTCTCGTTCTCTCGCTAAACCTTGACCTTTTCCAAAGTTTTAGCGGGGTTCGGTTTGGAATTCCCGTGTAAAGAAAAAACCCTAAATTGCTTTATGTTGTTTGATGCACCATGCCGAACTATGCATTCTTTGATTGCTTGAAAGTGCAAATGCATTCATCTAGGAAGATTGGATTTCGAAAATGAGAGAAATCTTTTCTTTCTTTTTCTTTTCTTTCTCTCTCTCCTCCCTTTTCTCTCTCCCACGCCGTGGGCTGCTCCTGGCCGGCCCAGCCGCCCCCGCGCCCCCTCTTGGGCCTAGCCGGCCCAACCGCCCCCCCCCACTCCCTTCCCCTTATCCCTCTCCCTCTCCCTCTCTTTCTCCCATTCTCTCCCACCCTAGCCGCCGCCCCCCTGCCGCCGGCCCAACCGCCGCCGCCCCTCGCCGCTCGCTCGCCCGTCCCCGTCCCCGGTGAGCCCCCTCCCCCTCCTCCCTCCCTCTCCCCTCTCCCCTCCTCTCTCCTTGGCCGGCCCAGCCGCCCCTGGCCGCGCCCCCAGCCGCCCTCGGCCGCCCCTGGCCGCCCTCGGCCGCCCCCCAGCCGCCCTGGCCGCGCCCCCAGCCGCCCCCAGCCACCCTCGGCCGTCCCCCAGCCGCCCTGGCCGCGCCCCCTAGCCGCCTTGGCCGTGCCCCCTGGCCGCCCGGCCGGCCCAGCCGCCCAGCTCGGCCGCCCCCTGGCCGGTTCAACCGCCCCCCTTTTTTTATTTTTTTTATTATTTTATTTATTTTATTTTACTTTCTGTTATCATTGTTATTTATTTTATTTTAGGCAGGTTAATCATTGTTCATGTTATTGAAATAGGAAACTTGATTTAGAATTTCGTTACGCTAGTTATTTCATATATAGTTAATTGTTTATCTCGTTCAATGTTGATCAACTAAAAATGACTAGGTTTCCATTAGTGCATATAACTAAATCCTTTTGTTAGAACCAATTGGAACTAGATCGCATAATTTAACTAATCATTAGTGCATAAGCTTTAACCCCCCCCCCCCCCCCCCCCCCCGCGAGACCCTTTTCCCGTTTCTTTCTAACCATAACAAATGTGATATCGAATGTCATACTTGATGCATATTCACTTTGTTTGTTCCCTTGTATGGTGTACTGTTTGTTTCCTAATTTGAATGGATGGATGTATGTATGTTTGCAATCGCATAGAGAACGATCCGGTCGAAAAGCCCGAGGAACTCGCAGGAGAAGCCCCTGAGCAGCAGTCGGTTGGTGGAGGCAAGTGTCCTTTGACCTATTGCTGTCCTATTCATTCTTTAATTCACCTCCCGCATTACACATTTATACCTAAGGATTGACTAGCTTTTGTTATCCATGTCCTTGTTTACCTATTTGGGTCGGATTATTACTGCTTAGTCTGATGCTATTGCTCAACTCTAATCAATGAACATGATGTGATTATCTATGATACGCTGTTTTCCCTTCTTATTTATGATTATATTTGTGACCTTCAAGGGGACTCGAGCGGTTTCTCGAGTGCCTCTCCGTAAGGACCTGTTCAATGGATGACTGCCCGGGAAAACAGTGCAACCATGAGGGTGGAATGGGACGCCCTTAGCTGAATAATTGGAGGAACCGGGGTGTAGATCGCTTAGTCGTCGTGCCGTCAATGGGGCTCGGTGTATGCGGCTCGCTCTGCCAAGGTTGATTTGTCCCTTGGGGAGGAGTGCGGTACATTTAGGAAACCTAACGGGTGGCTACAGCCCCGGGGAATCTTTGTAAAGGCTTCGTAGTGAATCCCTAGCCATTCACCTTGGGAGTGAATAAGGGTCTTGCAAGCCTGGGCTAGAGAGGGAATCACGGCTTATGGGTAAAGTGCACAACCTCTGCAGAGTGTTATGAAACTGATATATCAGCCGTGCTCACGGTTATGAGCGGCCAAGGGAGCTCCAGAGATTAGTGATACTTGATCAGAGATATTTTGGTACAGGTGGCAATGAGATTGATGGTTATGATTATGCTTATGGTAATGGTAAGTGGTATTCTTTCCGTTTGGAAAGGATACATTGGGCTAATAACTTGGGTTAATGTTAAAACCTGGCTCTCTACTAGTAAGTAATAACCTGACCAACTAAAAGCAACTGCTTGACTTATCACCACATAAAGGTAGTCCACTACAGCCAAACGGGATGCTTGCTGAGTATGTTGATGTGTACTCACTCTTGCTCTACACACCAAACCCCCCCCCCCCAGGTTGTCAGCATTGCAACCACTGCTCAGGAGAAGATGAAGCTGTGGAAGGAGACTTCCAGGAGTTCCAAGACTACGACGAGTTCTAGGTGTGGGTTAGCGGCAACCCCCAGTCGGCTGCCTGTGAAGGCCGCGGTTATCTACGTTTCTTTTCCGCACTTTGATTTATTGTAAGGACTATATAGACGTCTCAGACGTATGATGTAATCGACTATTATTTCCCTTTTAATACTATTTTGAGCACTGTGTGATGATGTCCATGTTATGTAACTGATGTGTACGTGAATAACTGATCCTGGCACGTACATGGTTCGCATTCGGTTTACCTTCTAAAAACCGGGTGTGACAGAGAGTCGACTAAGATGTTGCAGGCACGGTGATTGAGAGATAAACATCTTAGTTCAGCATTAGAAGGATTTTTACTAATATCAAGGGAAAAAATACTTCTACTAAAGATCTGTCTCAAATCAGGATCAACATGCATAAAAGCATTATAAATAGAGACAGACCAAGATTTGTAATTAGAACCATCGCCTAAAAGAAGTTCTACAGTTACCTCTTGTGACGACATCGTCATCTCCAGACGGCTAAGCCCACACTGGAGAGGCCTTGCTTTGATACCAATTGAAAGTTCCCTTTGCCCGGGAACAGGATCTGGATGTCGCCTAGAGGGGGGGTGAATAGGCGAATAAAAATTATCACATTAAAACTTAAATTCTTACTCTACTCGAAGACTAGAACGCAGTGGAGTGAAGGACCCTTCGAGTAGGTTGCAGCGGATTTGAAATTCCTGTCTTAAGAATATCCTGCACTCAAAGAAGGCTAGTACCACAAGTAAGCAGTGAAGTGCAGATGTAAGAACTGAATAAGACAGAATCAGCACACAACACAGAGCAGAGCACGTGGACACAGCAATTTATCCCGAGGTTCGGCCAAGCCTGAAATGCTTGCCTAGTCCTCGTTGGAGTTAGCCACACCTGGGCTTGGAGTCTATTTCAACTCCTTCCTCCGTTTGCTCAGATCTGTCAGTCAGACAGATAGAGCCTTCCACTATGTTGAGTTGGTTACAACGAATCGCGGCTGCTTACAATCTTCTTGGCAGCACTTCGGCAGAGTAACGATATGCTCAAGACCTTGCTCTAGCTCTTAGCAGCTCTTCTCCACTCTCTAAAGGCTTATAGCTTTGCCTTCTACACAAACTAGAGAGATACACACAAGAGGGAGAGTGAGAATTGATCAGAGTTATGTCTACACTTGTTGGCTGCCCTTATATGATTGTTGGAGGCGCCTAGAAGTCCCTTTTATAGGCCCAAGGGGCCTAGGAGCCGTTGGAATCCCATTTGGAAGGCAATACTTGCTTTCTGTCGGGTGGCGCACCGGACAGTCCGGTGCACCACCGGACATCCACTATTCACGGTCCGATGCGGATCTCCTTCCAAACTTGGCGCAGTCGACCGTTGCAGACTAGGAGCCGTTGGCGCACCGGACACTGTCCGGTGCCCCCATCTGACCGTTGGCTCGGCCACGTGTCACACGCGGATTGCGCGGCCGACCGTTGGCTCACCGGACAGTCTGGTGCACCACCGGACAGTCCGTTGAATTATAGCTGTACGCTGTTGACTTGATTCCAGAGAGCGGCGACTTCGCCTCATCCGACTCACCGGACAGTCCGGTGCACCACCGGACAGTCCGGTGATTTATAGCCGTACGCCGCCGGACTTCTCCCGAGAGCGACCTGTTCACCAGAGTTCAGCCTGGCGCACCGGACACTGTCCGGTGCACCACCGGACAGTCCGGTGTGCCAGACTGAGCCAAGCCTTTTGCATCTCTTTTCTTTTCTTCTTTTCTCTGTCTCTAACACTTAGACAAATACGTTAGTACACAAAAACCAATGTGCTAAGTCTAGAAATATACCTTCTCTTGGACTTTCACCTCTCTATCATTTGACATGCTTAAGATTGATGTTGGACTCATAAATCATCAAGTCATCTTAACTTGATCTAGACTAACATTTCTGAGCTCCAACATCCTGCAAAGGTCACATAGAATATCTCCAAACATGGGAACAACCCAAACTAAAGGTCAGAGTGCACTTAGCTCTTTTAGGCTGCTTCCAGTTCTGGTTTTGACACTGGTTCTTCTTCTAGTGACCTTGTTCACTTCTTAGAGCTTGATCTTGAGCCTTATGACTTACACCACATAACTATAGGTGTTTCCTCATTGGTTGTAAGTCACATCCTTATGTAGTGATCCTTGATGTGCCATAGCTCTTCTCAACTCGATCACCCTTGATTGTGCAAGTCTTCTTCTTCACCCTTGGCTTTGGGTTCCTCAGCCTCTTTGACCTTCTCCCGTGCACTTGGTACCTCGAAGCTCTTCTTGCCTCCATCCTTGGCTTGATCAGTTGTCTCCAAGCTACGCACCCGAGTCTCACTTTATGCAATGTCCATCTTACTTGTGATGCCCATTATCTATCCATCATCTAGTCCTTGGACCATCACACTTGTTCACTTGAGTTGAACCCTGTTAGCTTTACATTAAGCACCTGTTCAACACTTATGGAGTGTTTGGTTTAAGGAATGATATAGTCCATCATCTTCTCACTCCTCACTTTTTTGTTTGGTTTGTGGAATGGAGTAAGTTAATCCATCACCACCTCATTCCTCATAGTTAGTTGTTTAATACTAATATGTGGAATGGAGTCATCCCACCAAATTTGAGGAATGGACCCATGATGCATCACTTCATTTTAGATAGAGTGATTCATCAAACCAAACACATCATTAGTACACTTGTTAGGCCTTTAATTGAGTTGTCATCCAAACACCAAAACCCACAAGAGAGCTTTCAATCTCCCCCTTTTTGGTGATTGATGGCAACACAATTAAAGCTTACATAAGAGTGAAATTTAAAGCACAAATTTTGAGCTCTAAGCTTGTAGAATGCTCCCCCTAAATATGTGCCTACATTAAAATCTTAGCTTTGGCCTTAAATGCCAAAATGCACATACTTAGGCTAAATCGAAGCATTGCTACACCTTAGCACCTGTGGGATGCGTATAACACACAAATGCACAGAATCAGAGTTAAACACCATTCAATTGAGTGGATATATCACAGGAATATCAACCTACCACTATTCACCATTAAGATACCAATTTAAACTAAGATACCAAATTAAAGCAATCTTAAAGCACCATTAACCCATTAACCACATGCACCATTACCCATATGAATATCTATTACGGAATGAACACAATAGAAGCCAATTAATTCATAGCAACGGAAGCACTAGTCCATATGATGCAACACATATAATACTGCAAGAAGCATATGATAAGAATTATCAATAACACAATAACACACTAGCAAAGCTCAAACTAACACATCACCCCTTGGGATAAGCTTTCCTCTCAGGTTGAGATAAGCTTTAATGCACAACTTCTCCCCCTTTGACATCAAACACCAAAAACCATACTCAAGCAAGAACATAGGATGATGTCAAGGGACAGCAGGGTGTTAAGGAGGAAAAACACATTATCAAAACTCCCCCTTATTCATTAAACATATACACCAGAGATATTAAGATACATTTACGCAAAATATCAATACTTCCTTTTGTACCTTTACCATGTTTTGATGTACTTCCCATCTTGAAAGTATTAGTCTCTCGGGAGCTTCTCCACACTTGTGCCTGATCCTTTATCCTAACCTTTTCTTATTGCTAAGACACCAAGCTTAGAGCAAGTTATAGTATTGTGGCACAAGATGAAGCTTCTATTCTAGTGATTATCAAAAGATGTCAATTGAAGCAAACTATCACGGCTACCAATTGAAAGGTCATTTATTATCATAGCTCCATGATATTTAAGGATAAGCATCTAGTATCACCAAATATTATAGAGCATGAGCAATCTAAAAATATGCAATTATTCACGACTTAAGATACCAAATTCTTGACTTACAGAGGTACCCAAGTCCTGATTGCTCCATTTCTTGCTCATCTTCTCTTTTCCACCTTGAGACTATACAAGATCGCTCAAGAAACAATTAGTCTCAAAAGACACAAGTTATGTGTGCTCTCCCTAAACTTGTGCATCAAGTATTTGAATAACTTGCACTTTGCACATTCTAGCTTTCTCAGAACTAGAGGGGATCACAACATCTCTTGGTCAAGGCATACTCTATCAATTTCATCACAAAGATATACCAATTGAATACCAATTGAAAGGTTGACTTAATACAATAATGCATGCCTCAAGGAGTATGACATTTTACAAACAACCTAGGCATGCTCCTCTAATGCACCCTCTTGAGCTATGAAGTGCATACACAATAGGGAGAAGGTCAAAGAGGCATATCACATAGTGCCAAAATAGGTTAATCATGTGAACATGGACTAAACAAGATGTCATGCTTGCACACATAGGTTACTCATTACACACGTATAGCTTGAACATGGACTAAATAATTGGACTAACCAGTTTGCTCTAGATTATAAGTATTACAGGTGCCAAAGGTTCACAATAAACCAATACAAGTCAAAAGAAAGGGTTCAAACAAAGGGAGCAAAAGATAACCGAAGGCACCCCTGGTCTGGCGCACCGGACTGTCCGATGTGCCACCGGACAGTGTCCGGTGTACCAGGGAACTCCAACTCCGAACTCGCCAGTCTCAGGAATTTTGGGAGCCACTCCGCTAAAATTCACTGGACTGTCCGGTGTAGCACCAGACTGTCCGGTGTGCTAGCGGAGCAACAGCTACTTCAGCGCCAACGGTCGTCTGCAACCGCATTGAATGCGCTACAGTGCACGACAGAGTCAGAGCAGCGCCAGAAGGCGCACCGGACAGTGCACAGTGACTGTCCGGTGCACCACCGGACTGTCCGATGGCCCAGAAGACAGAAGCTCCAACGGTCGAACCCTAACGGTCGGGTGATGTGGCTGGCGCACCGGACTGTCCGGTGCGCCATGCGACAGACAGCCTTCCAACGACCACTTTTGGTGGTTGGGCTATAAATACCCCCAACCACCCACCATTCATTGCATCCAAGTTTTCCACCTTCCAACACATTACAAGAGCTATAGCATTCAATACAAGACACACCAAAGAGATCAAATCCTCTCCCAAGTTCTTAGTTCCATTCCAATCAAATAGTGACTAGTGAGAGAGTGACTTGTGTTCATTTGAGCTCTTGCGCTTGGATTGCTTCTTTTCTTTCTCATTCTTTCTTGTGATCAACTCAATTGTAACCAAGGCAAGAGACACCAATTGTGTGGTGGTCCTTGCGGGGACTTTGTGTCCCGTGTGATTGAGAAGAGAAGCTCACTCGGTCTAAGTGACCGTTTGAGAGAGGGAAAGGGTTGAAAGAGATCCGGTCTTTGTGACCACCTCAACGGGGAGTAGGTTTGCAAGAACAAAACCTCGGTAAAACAAATCATCGTGTCTCACTCCTTATTTGTTTGTGATTTGTTTTTGCCCTCTCTCTCGAACTCGATTTTAATTCTAACGCTAACCCCAGCTTGTAGTTGTGCTTAAGTTTATAAATTTCAGATTCGCCCTATTCACCCCCCCTCTAGGCGACTTTCAGGTGACACACCAGAACGACTACACAAAGAGGTATGCAAATGGGCATTTGGTAGCTGGCGCACCGAGGGCACACCAGCCCAGTCCAGTGGCTATCCGGACCAGTTTACCAGAGAGGATGTTTTTTGATACTTGTAGACACCGGTGCACCGGCCTAGTCCGCTGACGCACCGAACCAGTCAGGACTCAATAGGCATCCAACGACTAGCTGACGTGGCGGCTTATGTGGCAAGGTCCGGTGGTAGACCGGATCGGTCTGGTGAGCCTGACAAGACTACTCCCCATTAAAACGGCCACCTGCTACTGTAGTCTGACGAGGTCCAGTGGGGCACCGGACCGTGTCTCTTTGCAAGGTCCGATGTGCCCATAGACTGCATATTTTTCCATTCAATGCCAACAACTATATTGGTTGTTGGGGGCTATAAATACACCCCCAACCAGCACATTGAAGACACAAGAGCTAGAGAAAACATCCATACATTCAAAGCAACAACTCCAAGTGATCCAAAGCCTCTCAAGTGCCATACTCAAGATATTTGAGCTAGAGAAGAGATAGAGGCTTGTGTGAGAGATTACATTGAGTTGGTTGTTGTGTTCTTGTGCTCTTGAGTTTGGAGTTTTAACTCCCATTGTAAATCTAGCAAGAGACTCTGTGTTGCATGAAGATCCTTGTGGGGACTTGTAACACCCTAAATTTTTTATATAAAAAATTCTTTTCTTAGTACTCAGAAAATTCAGGTGTTACCCTCTCTTTTTCGACCCTTTCATTCTATTTCTAAAACTATAGAGTATTTTGTTTAATCAAGTATTAAGTTGGCAAGTTAAACCCTATGGGAGTTATGGTTGTTGCATCACATGCCATATCATCTATTTTGTATGATAATTTGTTTTGGTGTGCATCTATTTAAATTCGTGAAGCATGTTTGAATTTGAATTCAAAAACTAAAATTAAATTCAAATAGAAAAAGAAAAGAGAAAAGAAAAAGGCCCCCTTCCCTCCTTTCCCCTAAGTCAGGCCCACCTCGGTCGTGCACCCCCACTCTCCCTCTCGGTCCAGCAATTCTCCCCAGCCATGCTTCCCCGCCACCCAAGCCTACTCGGCCACATCCCACCCCTACGCTCGCGCCACGCCTCTGCTGCTGCACCGCAACCTCTTAGGTCACCACACCATGGCCCCACAAGTCAGCCCCACCCCCTTCCTCCAACTGCCTCCTCCGCTTAGTTCGCATGTCATGCTCCCTCGCCCAACCAGCCGCACCCAACCCTTTCAAACCCCTCCCAGTGCCTCTTCATCGCAGTGTCCACGCTCGGAGCTGTCCCGACGTGCCTCGTCATCACACCGGAGCTCTGCCAGGCCGCTCTCTGTCGTGCGCCTGTCGTCTCTGATCACGCCGTGTGCTGGGTGAGCCATCTACCTCCTCACCGAGGTTCTCATCTCCCCCTCGTCTAACCCTATCCATCTACCACCCTACGTTGCTTGAACCGTCAATGCGCGGACAGCCGACGCCCTATGTAGCTAGCGATTCCTCTCGACCAGGGCGTGGTGCAACCCCTAGCCTGCGTTGGAGCGGCCAGTCTTGGCTAGGCATGACTCATCTGACCCCCGCGCACGAGCATGCTCCCTCCTTGTGTGTGCCCCTGTCGTAGCCACTAGGCCGAGCGATCGAGCCTCTGTGCTCGTTGGCCGGCGCCAGCCATAGCCCCCTAGCCTAGCCCTGTCATGCCCTAGCTAGCCATGACCGCACGGTTGGCCGAACCCCCTTGTGCGCACAGATGAAGGAGAGCAAGGAAGAAGAGAGCTTTTTGCAAAAATCCCCCTGGGCCTTTTTCGTAATTAATATACTATTTTCTAAGTCATACGAAAATTATTTGCTAGCCCCCAAAGTATATAGTTACTTGTGCATAGGTCTCTGGCATATTAAATATTCATTGTCTTCTACGTTAATCATCTGTTTTAAATCCGCTTTATGTCATTTAAGTTATGTTAGCTATGTAACGACGTAATCTACATGTTAAAAATATTATTCCATCATGACACATCTTTTAGTTAATTAATTATTTAATTATTTGTTTATGTGATGATGATTAAAATAGTAATCTAGTTAAGATTGATTAAAAGTTTTAATTTGTGTTTTTATAAATATATGACATGATTAATGTCAACTCACATGTTTTGAGATAACACTGATTTAGTATAAGCGCAATTTTGGATAGTGGTTCTCACATATCGCGTTTGTTCAAATTAATTATTTAGACATTACGGATTCTATGTAACAACTTATAAATTTAACTTGCCGAGTTTAAAATGTGTTTTCTATTTGATTTATAATTTAGGTCATAGCTAAATGAGATCTGCAAATGATTTATACTAATTAAAACCAACTTAGAAATATAGTTTTACGCGTTTAATCATGTAAATCTTCTTAAGGTTATACCTTTTCGATTATCACTCTGATTTTCATGCTTATTTTTCTTGCATGGCCGAAAAGGTGAGTTCTATGTCACGATGCACGTTTTAACAAACTTTATCCTTGTATGGTGTATTTTTCTTTTCTATCCCTAGTATGTTAAATGTATTTTTGCAACCGCATAGATAACAATCTTTTTGCGAAGCCTGAAGGATTGAAAGGAGAAGACCCAAAGCAACAGTTTAGCGAAAGCAAGTGTCTTGTGACCTACCTATGTCCTATTCACATGAGAACCCTACCGTCCCGCACAACATGATTCCACCTAGGGCCCGTTTGTTTCGTTGGAATTGAATTTCATTTTAATAATTATAATTTAAACAAAACTAATTAAGTTCATATATTTATATATGTAATATATTTGTATATTATCCTAAATAATATGAGAGAGATAGTTATATACTACATTTATGTTATAGCAAAGCAAGTACAAGAGTGTGCTATAAGTTTACATCGGAAAAATAGCATGTAAATCTATAGAATCAATTTATATCTCTCACCCCATGAATTTGAGATATGCTTATATGATAACTTTAGAAAGTGGTGGAATGTCACATTCTAAAAAAATAGTCTATTCCATTAGTAAGATTCTAATTCCTCAAAATGAAAGGAAACAAACGGGACCCTAACGATTGACTAGCTTTCTTTTACTCTGTCCATGTTACCTTTTTGGGTTGGGCTATGATGATTAGCTTTATGCTAGTGCTTGAACTTAATTAATGAACATGATGAGACTGATTATGATATGATGCTTAAGTTTTGGGTATGATTATGAACTTGTGATATCAAGGGGTCTCGAGCTTCGCCTCGAGTACTTCTTCCTAATGACATGTTTATTGAGTAAAAACCTAGGAAAACAATGAAGCCATGAGGGTGGTATGGGATGCCCTTAGCTAATTAATTAGAGGAACCTAAGGTGTAGTTTGCTTTGCCATCGTGCCATCAATGGGGACAGGGCATAGTGCTTGCTCTGCTAAGGCTGAATGCAGGGGTTCATTCGTTTGGTTTTGTTAGTCTCCCCCTTTGGGAGAGGTATTGTGTTTGTATGATTAGTGAAACCTAACGTTCTGTTACAACTTTGGAAATCTTTGTAAAGGCTACATAGTGAATCCATAGCCATTCACCTTGGAAGTGAATGTGGCCCTTGCAACCTAGACTAGGAAGGGAATCATGACTCATGGGTAAAGTGTGCGACCTCTACAGAGGTTTATGAAACTAGTATATCAGCCATTCTCATGGTTAAGAGCGGCATTGGGATCCTCTTTGATTAGAGATATAATGGGTATGATTATGATGAAGGTTTTGGTTTTGATGAACATGAATACAGGTACTGATATTTCCTCTATGAGGAGATATCTCATGAGCTAACAACTTTGGGATAATGTTAAAACATGGCTTATATAAATGATAAAACTTGATGTATAAAAACAACTGCTTTGAGCCTAACCCCACATAAAGCTAGTCCACCTCAGCCAAATGGAGCATTTGTTGAGTACGCTGATGTATACTCACCCTTGCTTTCACATAAAACACCAGGTTGCCCACACTACAATCATTGATCAGGAGAAGAAGAAGATGACGTTGAGGTAGATTTCTAAGAGTTCCAAGACTGCGACGAGTTCTAGAACTAGATTAATGTTATCCCGAGTTAGTTGCATGTGTGAGGCCTTTTATTTAGCTACGTTTCGTTTTAAGCACTTTGATCATTATCAAGTCAAACTATGTGGATATCTTTGACATAGAATTTTAATAAGTTTAAATACTCTATATACTATTATGTTATTCAAGCACTGTGCAGTGATGAATCATTTATGTAATTGCTATGTACATGAATTCTGATCCCATCACGTACATGGTTCACATTTGGTTTGCCTTCTAAAATCGGGTGTGACAGGACTAAGGTCCTTCATTTGAGAAGAAAGAGAGGGCTCAAGTTTGATCTTTAGAATCACTCGAGAGGATTGAAAGAGGCCTCGTCCTTTGGGACACCTCAACTGGGACGTAAGTTCTTTGGAACCAAACCTCGGTAAACCAAATCGTTTGTGTCTTTGGTTTGTGTTCATTTTTTATTTGTGTTTCCGTCTTCTACTCCAAAGCTCTCCCTACTCCGATTATATTACTTCTCGTTCTAACGCCTAATTGGATTGAAGTTTTTGTTGCTAAGTGTTAAATTTCAGATTTTGTCTATTCTCCCCCCTCTAGGCGACTTTTCATTATGTGTTGGGTGGTACTTGGTCCTAGGTGTGGGAAAGCTACAACATTGATGGGTTGAATGTGGAGGAGGGTAGTGCTGCTATGGTGTAGAGTGTGGATGTGTATTGTCAATATTGTGACATTCTATGTATTATATGCTGGACGATAGGGCGGGATGTTGGACGATCCATGGTGAGTTACAGGATGGCCTGATATGGGGCCAAACTGTCTAAGATTATACTTGGATGGTCCGACCACGGCTAGAGGCGTTGCTGCGTCAATTAGGTATTGTGGGGGAAGCGACTGCCTAGGTATGAGTTCACTGCCATACCACATAACGATTGGGACTACGTAGGCCTATTTGTAGCCAATGTATCTAGCAAGGCCGCCTCTATTACAATATCATGGGATGGAAAACTAGAAATGGTAGATTTTTCAAATGCATGTGTGAGTTTTTTGAGTGTTTCTTCTATTCACCCTTGCGTTGTTCTAACTAGTCCCATTGTAATTCCATAAAATTCTTAACATATTTATCATCATTAGAGTTACTTACATTGTTATCGTGGAGCCAAGGTGCGAGAGAGTCAAGCTTGATTTCTCCTTGCTTGATAATCTTCTGGTGTCGATCCATCGCGAAGTGTGACGAGAATTTCTCTTTCGCTTCCTCATGTATCTAATCGCGTTGTCATCCCACTGCTTCATGAGATCTTCAAATCGCTACTGCTCCTAGGTCGATAGACTTTCTATAGTCCTCCTAACGATGGTACTTGGGGAGGCGTTGGTACGATCTTTAGAACCAACCATCGTGTCCGATCTAATAGATCTAAAATGCAATCGTCTCCAGCGGAGTCGCCAAAAAATGTGTTGATACCTATTATTTAGGCCAAACACCAATGATCCCTAGATCCCAATCGCGGGGAACAAGACCTTGGGGATCTCTCTATGGGACCGCGGACCGCTTGCGCGAAACGAGACCTTGTGGATTTCTCTGTGGGAGCGTGGAGCGTTCTCGGTAGGTTATCGGACCGTCCATGACTCCGCGTAGAGAGCTCTGCTCTTCTCTGTGAGCACACAGACCTTCCGCGAGGGCGCAGAGGGCTTCGTGAATCTCCTGCAGAACCGGAATCTTGCCTCCCGAGAAAGACCCCGTTGGAGAGGAAAGATCCTAGAGTTATTTTAGGATTGGCATGCCACCCAAGACACCTCTAAAAAATAGAGACGAAGAGAGGGGACGATTGAGATTGAGTAAGGCTAAAAGTAAAGCTAAATTACTCGTACAAATACATAAGATAAAATTGGGATGACAGATCGATTGTTGTGTGTTTCAATCGGTCATATCCTTTATATATATAGGAGTCTAGACCCGTTTCTAGTCAGTTTCAACAACTTTCCGTGATATTTACTAGGATAATCACAATAAGGGATAAGGACTTAAGTCTGAATTAATCTAATTACGAACCGTCCGAGACGCGGACCGTTTGGTCTTCTAGGTGCCAAATTTAAGGCCTATTTGGACAGGCGCCGTAGGCGCCGCAGTGCGCCACGCCCGCGGTGGCCGATTTGGGCGCCACACCCGCGGCAGCCGGAGTGTGGCGTGGTGTCGCGCCCGAGCCAGCCCACCAAACAGGCTCTTAGTGCTAACAGGGAGTCTGTTGGAGGGCTGAACAATGTTTTAGAACATGCAAAATGGAGATGAGGAGCTAGATACGGAGGCTGCTGGAGTTGGTAGTGAATACGTAAACTGCTTATTTGATTTCCGGGGGATAGGAAAGAAGGAAGGAAAAGAAAAGGAGGCACAACTTGGTTGCAACTGCAACCATCATATGAAATCTACGTGGGCACTTGATACGGCGAGGCCACTAGGTGCAGTTTGTTGGTCCTCCTTGCCGACGCACCGACAGTCATGTCCATGTCCAGGTCCACCACCTGCATTCCGTCCGGAAGGCTCCAGTCAAAGTAGTAGAGGAGCCGCGCAACTATGATCTCCAAGGTGGACAAGCCGAAGCCCATGCCCGGGCAAATCCTCCTCCCGTGCCCAAACGGCAGGTACTCAAACTGTGTAGTGCCATCAGTAGCAGCCCTGGAATAATCTGCCGCGCTATCGTCGCGCTCAAACCTTTCAGGCATGAACCTGTCGGCGTCGTCCCAGTGCGCCGGGCTCCTCGCGATCGCCCATGCGTTCACGATCACCCTGCTGCCCTTGGCCACCTGGAACCCGCCGACGTCGCAGGTCTCTCGGCACTGGCGAGGGAGGAGCAGCGGGAGGGGCGGGTACAGCCTCAGGGTTGATTTGGTGACCAGGGATCACTGGGGGATTAGAGGGTATTGAGAGGGAAATTAGTTCATTTCCCCCTCAATCCCCTTCGATCCCTCCGTGATCCCCTTGTCACCAAATCAACCCTCATGGTCTCCTTGATCACCGTCTTGGTGTAGCGCAGCTTGTCCATCTGGGCTTCGTGCTCGTGGGGGCTTCTGTGCTCGAATGCTTGCCGCACCTCGTCTTGCGCCTTGCGCATTGCGTCGGGGTTCCTCATCAGCTCCGCCATGAGCCACTCGGCCACCGACGAAGTCGTCTCCGTCCCTCCTGTGAATAAATCCTGCTGGACCAAATTCAAGTTACGTATTGTATCATATTCATATCATGGCAGTACGCTACATACCAAGGGAAATCAACGTTATTATGTAGTATTTTTACCAGGATGATTGCCTTGATGTTTGTGTTGTTGATCGGGATCTCAAACTCGCCCTCGTCGCGAATCCTCAGCATGACGCTTAGAAGGTCGTCGTCGTCGCCGTCGTCTCCTCCTGCACCAGTCCCCTTCCTTTCCGCCCGCCGTGCCTCCCCGTCAGAGATGATCCTGGCAAACACGTCTTCGAGCCGCTGGTGCGCCCTCCGCAGGCGGCGTTTGGTGCCGGTGAGGGCGTCCACGAACCGCAGCGACGGGAAGAGGTCCGAGACGCAGAGCCCCGAGATGTTGCTTATCACCACGGAGATGGCGGACAGGAAATCCGCCGTGAGCTCCCTGCTGCAGCGGTTGCCGAACGCTGCCCTTCCGGTTACGGAGTTGGTGCACGACAGGAGCAGGCCGCCGAGGTCCACGGGCTCTCCGCTGGCGGCGGCGCAGGCGCGGCGTATCTCCCTGACCAGGGACATGGTCTCGCTGTCCCTGATGGCCGCGAACCGCCTCACCTTGGAAGCGTTGAGGAGCTCGACCGTGCACATCTTGCGCAGCGAGCGCCAGTAGTCGCCGTAGGGCGCGAAGGCGATGTCGCGGTTGCCGTAGCAGATGATCTCCGAGCCGAGCAAGCTCGGCCGCGACGCCAGGCTTCTGTCCTTCTCCCGGAGCGCCTCCTGCGCCGCCGTCGGCGAGGAGATGACGACGGTGTCCACCTGCCCCAGCTTCAGGTACATCACCGGGCCATGCTTCTGAGCCAGGTCACGTAGGGCAGCCTGCGGCTGCGAGGTGAGCACGTGGTGGATGCATCCGATGAAGGGGAGCGCCCGTGGACCAGGAGGCCTCCTCTTCACGGATCTGCTGGGTCTGGCTTTGTGAGCAACAAGTGACACAAGGATCAGTATCAGACCGGATAAGAAGGCAGTGGCTGTGCTTGTTAGATCCATGATCACCGGTTCCGGCCTGGAGGAAATAGAGAAACATAAGTTGGATATATATAGTAGAGTATATATTCGGTGGCCGAACCACGAAGTTTAGAGAGCCCAGACATAGTCATGTTTGTTTTGGCTTCTGGCAGCTTCTGATCACCAAAACCTGCTGTGGACTACTAAATGCTTAGTTTTTTAGCCAGTTTCTATAAAATTCGTTGGGAGCAAAAACCATCCAAAATGAATATAAACACATAATCAGTTGAGTCGTTGTAATAGTAGAAATCCGTCACTTTCTAGATCCTGAGCCCTATAAACAACTTTATTTTCCTCCACATGTAATTGTAATGACACTCAGATTTTTCTTACTGCCAGATTTTCCTCACCGCTAGATTCTGGACAGAAAAAAGTTGAACCTTTCCACCTTCTACTTCTTTAGCGGCATCCTGACGATCTTCCTGTGCTCCTGACACCTGCTTTACGTCGTCGGCTCAGAGAGGGGCCACCACGACAACCGATGAACCGAACGACGACAACCGAACGACTCCAAGTTTGTAAGGTCTGTCCCTTGAGATATAAAAAGAGAACTAGTCGATTGTCTGTGCGTTACGATGGCTTACAATAATATTTATATAAACTATTTTAAAAAAATCAAGATTGTTTATTGATTATTCCTATATTTTATATAATATCTTTTATTTAGCTAACTGATGTTATTATTTACTCTATCCAATATGTCTTGATACAACATGGCCAATGAAGTGAGCAATTAGAAGAGAGTTCACGATGACTGACTGAACAAACAAATATTATAAGATGACATAATTCTACCATACAGAGACCAAATAAGAGAAAGTTTGTAAGCTCAAGTTTCTAAAATAAGTCACATGAACTCAAACTTATAAAACTTATAAAATATGGAGTTATTGCTAAAGTCAGGCATCAATAAAAACTGGATGCGCTCCATATAAATTATGCTACTTTGTAGCAATTACTAACGTTTAAAACCAACAAATAATCTTTCATTTTACTGTTAGTGTGACAAATCATTATTGCTCCATCCAATTCAGCAACCTCAAACACCATGGAGTCCATTGCGCTAATGTGGTTTCAGAAACGACCTAATGCTTGCAAGAGCCAAGAACGTCGTGTCGTGCTTAGGCTGTAGCCTCGGCCCATAGTGCTGGTCCGGCCCGACACAATTATATATTTTTTTATTTTACAAAAAAAACGTACATACATATATATATATATAATTTATATTCAATATTAAAAATATCTAAGCATGATTTTCTACTGGTTAGACAACTTTACCTAGTGTCTCCCGCCCTTCTTTCATCAAGTCATAGATTTGAACCCCACCTCCTGCACCGTTTTTTAACATTTTACGCTGATTTAATCAAATGGTCCGACGGGCTGGCCCGACACAGTCAGCAGCCCAACACAGTCAGCAGGCCGGCATAACGTGACTGGGCCAGAGTTATGGCCCATGGGTGTCTGCCCCGTGCCGGGCCGCCGTTTGGCCATCTATAGACGTGCAACTGATTAATTTGAAATAGCTGTGAGGGGTTATTTGTAAAAAGATGACGCGAGACGACCGTTAAAACTGGTACTTTAAGTATAGTATAGACATCTCTCTTCTTCTCACACACCAGCACACTCGTTGTAATATGCTTCATACAATACTATGATCAGCACTATACACTATAGTGGAGTAGGGTACGATTCCGAACTAGTATAATCCTATGTCTCATATTTCTCGTTGAATCCTAGTAATTCATCATTCGGAGTAAGTTCATGCTTTCATTTTCTCAAGCTCCATTGTCGACATGTTTTGATCGTCGACCACGAGGGTGTGCCTCGTGCTCTCCGTGCTCATCAACGGTGAAGCCCGGACATGTGCTTAGGCTAACCAGGCTTTCGCAACTATGTTCGGAACAATATTGTTTGGTAATTCAGTGAATAGATCTTATAAACTTATATTCAAAATGATCACTCTCACGCGAAGCAATTTTAGACGAGGAAAAGGCATAAAACAATTCACGCATGGAACTATCCGAACAAACATTTTTAGGCGCTGCTTTAGACTCTTTAACAGACGGCAAAACATTATATACTCTAAGGGCTAGTTTGGAAACCATATTTTCCCACGAGATTTTCATTTTTCTAAGAAAAATTAGTTTATTTTTCCTTGGGAAAATAAGAATCCCTTGGAAAAACGTAGTTCCCAACACTAGTAGAAAAATGCTCATAGCCTGCGGCACCCATAAATTATCACTGGCGGTTTCAGTTATCGCGCGCCAGTAAAAAAAACGAGGTGGACATGGTTTGGGAACCGCCAGTGGAAACCTATTTCCACTGGCGGTTATCTTAATACAACCGCCAGTGAAAATAGGATATTTCCACTGGCGGTTGGTGTAACAGAACCGCCAGTGGAAACATCCTATTTCCACTGGCGGTTGGTGTAACACAATCGCCAGTGGAAATATCCTATTTTCACTGGCGGTTGTATTAAGATAACCGCCAGTGGAAATAGGTTTCCACTGGCGGTTTTTCAAGCCAACCGCCAGTGAACTATGTGTTATAAATACCACTCTTCTTTCCCCCGACAGTGAACTGTATGCTCGCAGCCAACTTCCATTGGAGGCGATTTTAGAGGTCCAGATTTCACAAAAATATAAGGGGGGAGGTTTTGGTCTTCATTTCTTGGAAGAAGGTGGATAAGAAAGGTTGGTTCATGTTTCTTTGTCAATTTTTGTTCATTCTTGCTCAATTTTAGCCACATTTTGGATCTAGGGTTTTACATGTGAGAGAGAAGAGTATAGCTAGGTTATTTTCTCTATTTCCTCAAATGAGGTTGCTTAAGATGGTTATTTTTTGTCTATTCCCTCTCCTTTTTCATGTTTAGTTCTCAAATAAGTTTATTCATAACACATATTTAGTTGCTTAATGAATGGTGAATGTGTTGTATGGAAGGTTGGTTTAATTATGTTTCAATTGTCAATTATTGTTCATTTTTGCTCAATTTTAACTACATTTTGAGTATTAAAATTTTTTGTTTATTAGAGATCCTTTTGGGATTAAAATTTGGCTTATGTTGCTAGAGATCCTTTTGGGTATTAAATTTTTTTGTTTATTAGTTGCTAGGAAAGTTTGGCTTATGTTTCTTTTGCCAAATTTTGTTCATTTTTCCTCCATTTTAGCCACATTTTGGATCTAGGGTTTCACCATGTGTTAGAGATAAAGTAGTTAGGTTGCCTAATCGATCCAACCGCCTATGCTTCATCCTTCCCGACAAAAACTGTGTAGCTCGCGCGCAGCCCAACTTTTATTGGAAGGCCAGATTTCACAAAATACAAGGAGAGGTTTTGATTTTTTTTTGGAAGAAGGTCGCTAAGAAAGGTTGTTCATGTTTCTTTTGCCAATTTTCTTTATCCATGATATATTTAGTTGTTACGAAATATTGGTATATGTTTCTCTTGCCAATTTGTGTGCCTTGTGTGTTTTATGTTACTTTTTTTACAGGTGATGATGGAGAGGATATCCTGGATGTATAACTTATCAAGGCTAGATCCATCATACATATCTGAGGTCCATAAGTTTATTGTTGTCGCTACGAACCATGCTTGGAGAACAAAGACAAAGCACATATATTGTCCATGCATGGACTGCAAAAATGTTGTTGTATTTGATGACACAGAACAAATCATATCTCATCTGGTATGCCGAGGATTTGTGAAGGATTACATAATTTGGACAAAGCATGGAGAGGGTAGCTCTTCGCCTTATACAGCTGGAAACCCTACGAACATCGACGACAGCTTTCAGTTCGTTCACGAGACACAACAACCTCTTCCACAGAGCGAACATGTAGTGTCAAATGTTACTGATCATGGTTACGCCGGAGGAAATGAACGTGAAAGAACCCATGTTCTGCCAAATGTTATGGACGAGGAAGATGCAGAGTTATTAGAGGCAATGTTGCGTCGTCATACAGATCCATCGATGTTCTTCATGAAAGGTATGGAGTCCCTGAAGAAGGCAGCAGAAGAGCCTTTGTACGACGAGTTTAAGGGCTGTACCAAAGAGTTCACGACGCTTCGGTCTGTGTTAAAGTTGTTGATGTTAAAAGCTAGATATGGTCTATCTGATGTTGGCTTCGATGCGTTCTTGAGTATTGTCGCAGACATGCTTCCAAAGGAGAACAAAGTGCCTGCTAACACGTACTATGCAAAGAAACTAATCAGTCCACTCACTATGGGCGTGGAGAAGATCCACGCGTGTAGAAATCACTGTATCCTTTATCGAGGTGATGATTATAAAGACTTGGAGAGCTGCCCAAAGTGTGGTGCAAGTAGGTACAAGACGAATAAAGACTATCGAGAGGAAGAGTGTGTTGCATCTATGTCTAAAGGGAAGAAGCGAAAGAAAGCCAAAAAGAAGACTTCAAAATCCACGAGCAAAGGAAAAGAAGAAGTAGACTATTATGCGCTCAAAAAGATTCCTGCTTTGGTGATGTGGTACCTCCCCGTCATCGATCGATTGAGGTGTTCGTTCGCTAACCCTGAGGATGCCAAACTTATGAGCTGGCATGCTTCTGATGAGCACAAAACGATGGGAAGCTTCGACATCCAGCCGATGGAAAGCAGTGGCAAGATTTCAATGAGAACCACCGAGACTTTGCCGATGAACCAAGAAATGTTAGGTTCGCACTGAGTACTGATGGAATGAATCCATTTGCTGAAAGGAGCAGCAAGCATAGCACATGGCCAGTGATCCTCACCATATACAACCTTCCTTCATGGTTGATGCAGAAACGGAAGTACATTTTGCTAACCATGCTTATTTCTGGACCTACACAACCTAGAGTTGATATGGATGTATTTTTAGAGCCCTTAATGGAGGATATGAAAATATTGTGGGTAACGGGTGTTCAAATGTTGGATGAGTATCGTAAAGATTCATTCACGCTGAGAGCAATTATTTTTGTTACGATCAACGATTACCCTGCACTCTTCACATTATCAGGCCAGTTTAAGGGAAAGGTTGGCTGCACAGTATGCATTGATGAAACTGCTTACGTGTCCCTTACTGCATCTAAGAAGATAGTGTACATGAGGCATAGATGCTTTTTATTGGAAGGACACAGGTACCGCATGCGAAAGATAGATAAGTACTTTGACAATAATGGTGAACTACATTCTACTGCTCCATCGGGTAACAATAAAGGTCATAGAGTTTTTGAAATAGTCAGGAATATCAAGTTTGTTTTCGGGAAGAAGACAAAAGACGGAAAAACAAGGAAGGATGTCAAACCAGCTCCGGGGGCTATATTCAAGAAAAAGTCTATTTTCTTCGAGTACTTGCCTTACTGGAAAGAGTTAGATGTGTGGCATGCGATCGATGGTATGCACGTTCAGAAGAACGTGTTTGAAAGCATAATTGGCACCTTGCTAGACATAAAGGGCAAAACAAAAGAAGGGCTCAATTCACGCATGGACTTGGTAAATTTAGGCATAAAAAAGGAACTACATCCTGTTCTTCAAGAAAGTGGGAAGTATCATCTCCCAGCAGCAAGCTACAATCTCAATGTAGATGAGAAACATGCGATGTGTGTTTGGCTTAAGAATTTGAAAGTCCCATCCGGATTCTGCTTTAGCATACGAAGTATTGTGTCAATGAAAGACCTGATAGTCACCAACTACAACTCACATGATTGTCATGTCATGCTGACTACATTCCTACCTATTGCCATCAGGGCTATAAATCCTTTGTTTTTAAAGATGGCAATCATACGGTTGTGCTACTTTTTCAACAGAATTTCACAAAAGGTAATTGACTGTGATGAGTTGGCATCTCTTCAGGAATTCGCAGTGGAGACAATATCACAGGTTGAGATGTGTTTCCCTCCATCGTTCTTTGATATTATGGTGCACCTTGTGATGCACTTGGTGCCACAAATAGAGGCATTGGGTCCTATGTACTTGCATGAAATATGGACGTACGAGCGTTTCATGTCAATACTGAATGGCTATGTATCAACCCGTGCTCGTCCCGAGGCATCCATGATAGAGGGGTACTGTACCGAAGAGGCCATTGAGTCCGGAGGTCCATTCTGCAATAGTATCCTAAAAGACCAGGTTGCAATAGGTCTGCCTCCGTCATGACACGAGGGTAGATTGTATGGAAGCGGGAGGATGGGACGGAAATCTTTCATCCCACCAGATTACAATACAGTACTTGAGGCACATCACAGCATCCTACATCAGCTAGCGATAATAGAGCCATTTATCCAACAACACATCAATGAGCTTCACGAGCAAAATCCTGGGCATACGGCTGATTGGGTAATGAAGCAACATAAGCAGCGGTTCAACACATGGCTAATGGTGAAGGACATTCCACGTGGAGAAACAATAGAAGAAAAAACCATCAAGGGGTTGGCATCTGGACCATCACGCCAGGTCACAACATGGCAAACATATGACATTAGTGGATTCACATTTTGTACAAAGTCCAAGGACAAAAAGAGCATGTCACAAAACAGTGGTGTTCGATGCGAGGCCATAGATGATGAAACTGGTGAGATTATTACATATTTTGGCTTTATTGAGGACATATGGGAACTAGACTATGGTACATTTCAGATCTCGGTTTTCCGATGTCAATGGGTTGAAGACAAACATGTCACGGTAGACAACTATGGGGTCAGAGTTCTTGATCTAAGTAAGGTAGGTTACAAAGATGACCCATGGATCCTTGCTAATCGTGCTGCACAGGTCTTCTATGCTGAACAGATCATTTCTAACAATGAGAAGAAAAGCACCGACAAACCGAAGCATGTAGTTTTTCCTGGAAAACAACAAGCTATAGGAGTTGATGGTGTATCTGATTTAGAGGATTTTAACCAGTTCAACAACATGTCTCTTTTCATAGACCATCCAACGAAGATAAGGAACGTTGAGCGAAGCATCCCACGCAATTCGATGCCCTGGGTACGCCACGATGGACAAGGCAGAACAATAGCTCCATAGATTATATAGTTGTCATGTAATTGATTATTGTTAGGACATGTCATGTAATTGATTATTGTTAGCGACAAACCGAAGCATGTAATTTTACACGACTTTCTAGTGACTTTCTAGAGAGGAGAGGGAGAGGGAGAGAGAGTTATTGTTGCCAATGCGCTCGGAGCAGGTCCAGCACTTACCGTCCGTGCGGATGCAGCACTTGCACATCCAGAATGCCCGTTCTTGCACTGATTTTACACAGAGCAGAGCATCATGCTGGAGCCTACCGATCAATATGTACTGTATATATACATGCATGGTAATCTGACTTGCCATGAAAACTTCCGACTGGAAGGGTAGGCAGCAGATGTTGCACTCCAGCGCGTCCTTCTCCACGGATAGTGTCACAGTCGCCTCTTCCTCATCCTCCAACCCCGCCTCTTCCTCATCCTCCACCACCACCTTGGCTTTCTTTGGAGTGTCGCCGTCAGAGGAAGCCGTGGTCTTTTTCCCGGTCATGGTTTATCACCTAGAACGCGAGGTAAAATAAAAGCAGGGAGGACTATTCGACTAATATATACATATCAGGCAGTAAGAAACAAGCATCTTCAAAGAACATGTTGTGAAAGAACTTGGAAAGATGTTACCAGATCTGATACTTGTGAAAGAACTTCACACCAATGGTGATGAGAGACGCGAAGCCAGGAGACGACGTAGTATTTAAACACTGCAAGAACGGGCATTCTAGTGACTTTCTAGAGAGGAGAGAGAGAGAAGAGAGAGAGGGAGAGAGAGGAGAGAGAGATAGGAGAAAGAGAGAAGAGAGAAAGGAGAGAGAGGAGAGAGAGAGATAGAGGAGAGAGAGGAGAGAGAGAGGAGAGAGAGAGAGGAGGGAGAGAGAGAAGTAATATATAAATATATATATTATGTATACTAAATATATATATTTATATATTTAATATGTACAATATAAAAATTTATATACTTAATGTATGAATATACAATTAAAAATAATATACTAAAAACATTACTACTGGCGGTTCACAACTAAAACCGCCAGTATAAATGGCCTCCACAGTCTGTGGATGGCATTTCTACTGGCGGTTCTCTATGACAACCGCCAGTAGAAATTTCTCCTATATAAAGGAGCGCGCTCGGGGCCGAAAATTCGCTAAGTCATTGGCGCCCTGTCTTTCACACTTCCCGCCGTCAGGCTGCCAAAATTTCGCCCGGCAATTTTCTCCGCCGTGCGCCGCCATCGTCCACACCATCGTCCACGCCGTCGTCCCCGCGCCGTAGGTAAGTTCTTCTCTCTCTCTCTCTCTCCCCCTTTCTTCGACTATGATCGCTCGGGCATGCACGCGCCGCCGCCGCCGTGTACGCGCCGCCGCCACCGCCGCGCGTGTAAACCCTAAGCCTAGGAAGAGTGAGAGAGTGAGAGGGAAGAGAGAGGAGGAAGAGGGAAGAGAGGGAGAGGGTTTAGGGTGTAAACCCCCTGCGCGCGTCTCTGCAGAGAGTGATCGAGAGAGAGGGAGAGAAGAGAGAGGAGGGAGAGGGAAGAGAGAGGAGAGGAGAGAGGGAAAGGGAAGAGAGAGGAAAGAGAGTGGAGGGAGGGTGAAAGGGAATTAGGCTTAGACCTAGTTCCTAAATAATTTTGGTGGTTGAATTGCCCAACACAAATATTGGACTAACTAGTTTACTCTAGTGCATAAGTTATACAGGTGCAAAAGGTTCACACTCAGCCAATAAAAAGATCAAATGTTGGATTCAACAAAGGAGCAGCAAGACAACCGAGGGCTTCTCTGGCCGGAGGCACCGGACTGTCCGGTGTGCACCGGACTGTCCGGTGCGGCCAGAGGACTTCGACTTCCAAACTCTTTGCTCTCGGGATGTCTCGGTGGACAGCGCGCTATAATTCACCGGACTGTCCGGTGTGCACCGGACATGTCCGGTGCTCCAAGGAAACACCGTCCCCGGAACTCGCCAGCCTCGGGTTCGCTTGGCAGCCGCTCCGCTAAAATTCACCGGACTGTCCGGTGTGCACCGGACTGTCCGGTGTACCAGCGGAACAACGGCTCTCTGCGGCGCCAACGGCTCCCTGCAGTGCATTAAATGCGCGTGCAGCGCGCGCAGGCGTCAGGAACGCCCATGCCGGTGCACCGGACATCAAACAGTACATGTCCGGTGTGCACCGGACACCCAGGAGGGCCCACAAGTCAGAAGCTCCAACGGTCAGAATCCAACGGCAACTGTGACGTGGCAGGGGCACCGGACTGTCCGGTGTGCACCGGACTGTCCGGTGCGCCATCGAACAGAGGACTCCAGCCAACGGTCACTTGTGGTGGTTGGGGCTATAAATACCCCAACCACCCCACATTCATTGCCATCCAAGTTTTCCAACTCTCAACCATTTACAAGAGCTAGGCATTCAATTCTAGACACATACAAAGAGATCAAATCCTTAGTGACTAACGAGAGAGATTTGCCGTGTTCTTTTGAGCTCTTGCGCTTGGATTGCTTTCTTTCTTTCTCATTTGTTCTTGAGATCATCATTCAATTGTAACCAAGGCAAGAGGCACCAATTGTGTGGTGGCCCTTGCGGGGAAGCTTTGTTCCCGTTTGATTGAGAAGAAGAGAAAGCTCACTCGATCCGTGGGATCGTTTGAGAGAGGGAAGGGTTGAAAGAGACCCGGCCTTTGTGGCCTCCTCAACGGGGAGTAGGTTTGCGAGAACCGAACCTCGGTAAAACAAATCCTTGTGTCACACTCTTATTTGCTTGCGATTTGTTTTGCACCCTCTCTCGCGGACTCGTTTCGTTATTACTAACGCTAACCCGGCTTGTAGTTGTGATTATTTTTGTAAATTTCAGTTTCGCCCTATTCACCCCCCCTCTAGGCGACTATCAATTGGTATCAGAGCCCGGTACTTCATTAGAGCCTAACCGCTCGAAGTGATGTCGGGAGATCCCGCCAAGAAGGAGATGGAGACCGGCGATGACAAGCCCACTACAAGCCAAGGGAGCACCTCATCTTCATCGGAAGAGTCCCGCACCAAGAGAAGGGAGAAGAAGAAGAGATCCTCCAAGCGAAAGGAGAAAAGATCTTCCTCTTCTCACCACAAGGAGAAGAAGGAAAAATCTTCTTCTCACAAGCCGCATCGGAGTGGGGACAAGCACAAAAGGATGAGGAAGGTGATCTTCTACGAGACCGACACCTCATCGACATCTACCTCCGGCTCCGACGCGGCATCCGTTACTTCTAAACGCCAAGAGGGTAAGAAGTATAGTAAGATTCCCCTACGCTACCCTCGCATTCCTAAACATACACCTTTACTTTCCGTCCCGTTAGGCAAACCACCAACTTTTAATGGTGAGGATTATGCTATGTGGAGTAATTTAATGCGATTTCATCTAACCTCTCTCCACAAAAGTATATGGGATGTTGTTGAGTTTGGTGTACAGGTACCATCCGTAGGGGATGAGGATTATGACACGGACGAAGTAGCCCAAATCGAGCACTTCAACTCCCAAGCCACAACAATCCTTCTTGCCTCTCTAAGCAAGGAGGAATACAACAAAGTACAAGGGTTGAAGAACGCCAAGGAAATTTGGGACCTACTCAAGACGGCGCACGAGGGTGATGAACTCACCAAGATCACCAAGCGGGAAACGATCGAGGGGGAGCTCGGTCGCTTCCGTCTTCGCCAAGGGGAGGAGCCACAAGACATGTACAACCGGCTCAAGACCTTGGTGAACCAAGTGCGCAACCTCGGGAGCGCAAAATGGGATGACCACGAAGTGGTTAAGGTTATTCTAAGAGCCCTTATTTTCCTTAACCCCACACAAGTTCAATTAATTCGTGGCAATCCTAGATATACACAAATGACCCCCGAGGAAGTTATCGGGAATTTTGTTAGTTTTGAATGCATGATTAAGGGCTCCAAGAAGATCAACGAGCTTGACGAGCCGTCCACATCCGAGGCGCAACCCGTGGCCTTCAAGGCAACGGAGGAGAAGAAGGAGGAGTCTACACCAAGTAGACAACCAATTGACGCCTCCAAGCTCGACAACGAGGAGATGGCCCTAATCATCAAAAGCTTCCGGCAAATCCTCAAGCAACGGAAGGGGAAGGACTACAAATCCCGTTCCAAGAAGGTTTGCTACAAGTGTGGTAAGCCCGGTCACTTTATTGCTAAATGTCCATTATCAAGTGATAGTGACAGGGACAACGACAAGAAGGGCAAGAGGAAGGAGAAGAAGAAGTACTACAAGAAGAAGGGCGGCGATGCCCATGTTTGTCGGGAGTGGGACTCCGACGAAAGCTCAAGCGACTCCTCCGACGACGAGGACGCCGCCAACATCGCCGTCACCAAGGGCCTCCTCTTCCCCAACGTCGGCCACAAGTGCCTCATGGCCAAGGACGGCAAAAAGAAGGTAAAATCAAAGTCCTCCACTAAATATGAAACATCTAGTGATGAGGATGATGATAAAAATGAAGAGGATAATTTGCGTATTCTTTTTGCCAACCTTAACATGGAACAAAAAGAAAAATTAAATGAATTGATTAGTGCCATCCATGAAAAGGATGATCTCTTGGACTCCCAAGAGGACTTCCTAATCAAGGAAAACAAAAAACATGTTAAGGTTAAAAATGCTTATGCTCTAGAAAGAGAAAAATGTGAAAAATTGTCTAGTGAGCTAAGTATTTGCCATGAGACTTTAGACAACCTTAGAAATGAAAATGCCAATTTAATTGCTAAGGTTGATTCTCATGTTTGCATTGATCCTAGAAATGATAATGTTGATTTGCTTGCTAGGATTGATAAATTGAATGCTTCCATTACTAGCCTTAGAAATGAGAATGAGAAATTAATTGCTAAGGCTAAGGATTTTGATGTTTGCAATGCTACTATTTCCGACCTTAGAGCTAAAAATGATTTGTTGCATGCTAAGGTTGTTGAACTAAAATCTTGCAAACCCTCTACATCCAATGTTGAGCATATTTCCATTTGTGCTAGATGTAGAGATATTAATGTTGATGCTATCCATGATCACCTAGCTTTAATTAAGAAACAAAATGATCACATAGCACAACTTAATGCTAAGATTAGAGAGCATGACTTAGAAAATGAAAAATTTAAACTTGCTAGAAGCATGCTCTATAATGGGAGACGCCCTGGCATTAAGGATGGCATTGGCTTCCAAAGGGGAGACAATGTCAAAATTAATGCCCCTCCTAAGAACCTATCTAACTTTGTTAAGGGCAAGGCTCCCATGCCTCAGGATAACGAGGGTTACATTTTGTACCCTGCCGGCTATCCTGAGAGCAAAATTAAGAAAATTCATTCTAGGAAGTCTCACTCTGGCCCTAATCATGCTTTTATGTATAAGGGTGAGACATCTAGATCTAGGCAACCAACCCATGCCAAGTTGCCTAGAAAGAAAACTATTAATGCATCAAATGATCATGCCATTTCATTTAAAACTTTTGATGCATCTTATGTTTTGACTAGCAAATCTGGCAAGGTAGTTGCCAAAATTGTTGGGGGCAAACACAAGGGCTCCAAGACTTGTGTTTGGGTACCCAAAGTTCTTGTATCTAATGCCAAAGGACCCAAAACCGTTTGGGTACCTAAAACAAAGAACTAAACTTGTTTTGTAGGTTTATGCATCCGGGGGCACAAGTTGGATACTCGACAGCGGGTGCACAAACCACATGACCGGGGAGAAAAGGATGTTCTCCTCATACGAGAAAAACCAAGATCCCCAACGAGCTATCACATTCGGGGATGGAAATCAAGGTTTGGTCAAAGGTTTGGGTAAAATTGCTATATCTCCTGACCATACTATTTCCAATGTTTTTCTTGTAGATTCCTTAGATTACAATTTGCTTTCCGTATCCCAATTATGTCGAATGGGCTACAACTGTCTTTTTACTGATACAGGTGTTACTGTCTTTAGAAGGAGTGATGATTCAATAGCATTTAAGGGTGTGTTAGAGGGTCAGCTATACTTAGTAGATTTTAAAAGAGCTGAACTCGACACATGCTTAATTGCTAAGACTAACTTGGGTTGGCTATGGCACCGTCGACTAGCCCATGTTGGAATGAAGAATCTTCACAAACTTCTAAAGGGAGAACACATTTTGGGACTAACCGATGTTCATTTTGAGAAAGACAGGATTTGTAGCGCTTGCCAAGCCGGGAAGCAAGTTGGTGTCCATCATCCACACAAAAACATCATGACTACCGACAGGCCACTGGAGCTTCTTCACATGGATTTGTTCGGCCCGATCGCTTACATAAGCATCGGCGGTAGTAAGTACTGCCTTGTAATTGTGGATGACTATTCTCGCTTCACTTGGGTATTCTTTTTGCAGGAAAAATCACAAACCCAAGAGACCTTAAAGGGATTCTTGAGACGGGCTCAAAATGAGTTCGGCTTAAGGATCAAGAAAATTAGAAGCGACAATGGGACGGAGTTCAAAAACTCTCAAATAGAAGGCTTTCTTGAGGATGAGGGCATCAAGCATGAGTTCTCTTCTCCCTACACTCCTCAACAAAATGGTGTAGTGGAGAGGAAGAATCGAACTCTATTGGACATGGCAAGAACCATGCTTGATGAGTACAAGACACCGGATCGGTTTTGGGCCGAGGCGGTCAACACCGCCTGCTACGCCATCAACCGGTTATATCTTCACCGAATCCTCAAGAAGACATCTTATGAACTCCTAACCGGTAAAAAGCCCAATATTTCATATTTTAGAGTTTTTGGTAGCAAATGTTTTATTCTTGTCAAAAGAGGTAGAAAATCTAAATTTGCTCCTAAAACTGTAGAAGGCTTTTTACTAGGATATGACTCAAACACAAGGGCATATAGAGTCTTTAACAAGTCCTCAGGACTCGTTGAAGTTTCTTGTGACGTTGTGTTTGATGAGACTAACGGCTCTCAAGTAGAGCAAGTTGATCTTGATGATATAGGTGAAGAACAGGCTCCATGCATAGCGCTAAGGAACATGTCCATTGGGGATGTGTGTCCTAAGGAATCCGAAGAGCCTCCAAATGCACAAGATCAACCATCCTCCTCCTCACAAGTATCTCCACCAACTCAAGTTGAGGATGAGGCTCAAGATGTTGAACAAGAAGATCAAGAAGATGAGCCACCTCAAAATGACGGCAACGATCAAGGGGGAGATGCAAATGATGAAGATAAGGAGGATGAACAACCAAGGCCGCCACACCCAAGAGTCCACCAAGCAATACAACGAGATCACCCCGTCGACACCATCCTCGGCGACATTCATAAGGGGGTAACTACTCGATCTCGTGTTGCTCATTTTTGTGAACATTACTCGTTTGTTTCCTCTATTGAGCCAACCAGGGTAGAGGAGGCACTTCAAGATTCGGATTGGGTGATGGCAATGCAAGAGGAGCTCAACAATTTCACGAGGAATGAGGTATGGCACTTAGTTCCACGTCCTAACCAACATGTTGTAGGAACCAAGTGGGTCTTCCGCAACAAGCAAGACGAGCATGGTGTGGTGACAAGGAACAAAGCTCGACTCGTGGCCAAAGGATATTCACAAGTCGAAGGTTTGGATTTTGGTGAAACCTATGCACCCGTAGCTAGGCTTGAGTCAATTCGTATATTATTAGCCTATGCTACTTACCATGGCTTCAAGCTCTACCAAATGGACGTGAAGAGTGCATTCCTCAATGGACCAATCAAGGAGGAGGTCTATGTTGAGCAACCTCCCGGCTTTGAAGACAGTGAGTATCCTAACCATGTTTATAGACTCTCTAAGGCGCTTTATGGGCTCAAGCAAGCCCCAAGAGCATGGTATGAATGCCTTAGAGATTTCCTTATTGCTAATGGCTTCAAAGTCGGCAAGGCCGATCCTACTTTATTCACTAAGACTCTTGATAATGATTTGTTTGTATGCCAAATTTATGTTGATGATATCATATTTGGGTCTACTAACAAATCTACATGTGAAGAATTTAGTAGGATCATGACACAGAAATTCGAGATGTCTATGATGGGGGAGTTGAAGTATTTTCTAGGATTTCAAGTCAAGCAACTCCATGAAGGCACCTTCATTAGCCAAACGAAGTATACTCAAGACATTATAAGCAAGTTTGGAATGAAGGATGCCAAACCCATCAAGACACCCATGGGAACAAATGGGCATCTCGACCTCGACACGGGAGGTAAGTCCGTGGATCAAAAGGTATACCGGTCAATGATTGGTTCATTGCTTTATTTATGTGCATCTCGACCGGACATTATGCTTTCCGTATGCATGTGTGCAAGATTCCAAGCCGACCCTAAGGAATCACACCTTACGGCCGTAAAACGAATCTTGAGATATTTGGCTTTTACTCCTAAGTTTGGGCTTTGGTACCCTCGGGGATCCACATTTGATTTAATTGGTTATTCGGATGCCGATTGGGCGGGGTGTAGGATTAATAGAAAGAGCACATCGGGGACTTGCCAGTTCTTGGGAAGATCCTTGGTGTCTTGGGCTTCAAAGAAGCAAAATTCGGTCGCTCTTTCTACCGCCGAAGCCGAGTATATTGCCGCAGGCCATTGTTGCGCGCAATTGCTTTGGATGAGGCAAACCCTGCGGGACTACGGTTACAAATTAACCAAAGTCCCTTTGCTATGTGACAATGAGAGTGCAATCAAAATGGCCGACAATCCCGTCGAGCACAGCCGCACTAAGCACATAGCCATTCGGTATCATTTTCTTCGGGATCACCAACACAAGGGGGATATCGAGATTTCTTATATTAATACTAAAGATCAATTAGCCGATATCTTTACCAAACCACTTGATGAACAATCTTTTACCCGACTTAGGCATGAGCTCAATATTCTTGATTCTAGGAATTTCTTTTGCTAGTCTTGCACACATAGCTCATAAATATACCTTTGATCATGTCTCTTTTATATATGCTATGACTAATATGTTTCCAAGTGTATTTCAAACAAGTCATAGGTATATTGAAAGGGAATTGGAGTCTTCGGCGAAGACAAAGGCTTCCACTCCGCTCCACTACTCACCCTTCGCCGTCGCTCCGCCTCATCTCTCCAACGTTGGTATAACCTTCACTCATTTCTTTCATGACCAAAGGGGGAGAATGTACTTCATTGGGCTCTAATGATTCCGTTTTTGGCGATTCATGCCAAAGGGGGAGAAAATATGAGCCCAAAGCAAAAGGACCGCACCACCACCCCTAATTTTTAAATTTGATGATTTTCAATGATAAATTTCAAAATTGGTATCTCTTTGTGTTCTAAAAGGGGGAGCAAGTAGTGTTTTCAAAATTAATGGAAAACCCTCTTGAACACTAAGAGGAGACCTCATTTGAGGGGGAGTTTTGCTTAGTCAAAGGAAAAGCATTGGAAATAGGGGGAGAAAATTCCATATCTTGAAAATGCTTTGCAAAATCTTTTTCATTTACCTTTGACTATCTTGCAAAAGTACTTTGAAAAGAATTTACAAAAGAATTTGCAAAAACAAAACTCGTGGTGCAAATGTGGTCCAATATGTGAAAAATAAAGAAAACCATCCATGCGCATCATATAAATTTATATTGGCTCAATTCCAAGCAACCTTTGCACTTACATTATGAAAACTAGTTCAATTATGCACTTCTATATTTGCTTTGGTTTGTGTTGGCATCAATCACCAAAAAGGGGGAGATTGAAAGGGAATTAGGCTTAGACCTAGTTCCTAAATAATTTTGGTGGTTGAATTGCCCAACACAAATATTGGACTAACTAGTTTACTCTAGTGCATAAGTTATACAGGTGCAAAAGGTTCACACTCAGCCAATAAAAAGATCAAATGTTGGATTCAACAAAGGAGCAGCAAGACAACCGAGGGCTTCTCTGGCCGGAGGCACCGGACTGTCCGGTGTGCACCGGACTGTCCGGTGCGGCCAGAGGACTTCGACTTCCAAACTCTTTGCTCTCGGGATGTCTCGGTGGACAGCGCGCTATAATTCACCGGACTGTCCGGTGTGCACCGGACATGTCCGGTGCTCCAAGGAAACACCGTCCCCGGAACTCGCCAGCCTCGGGTTCGCTTGGCAGCCGCTCCGCTAAAATTCACCGGACTGTCCGGTGTGCACCGGACTGTCCGGTGTACCAGCGGAACAACGGCTCTCTGCGGCGCCAACGGCTCCCTGCAGTGCATTAAATGCGCGCGCAGCGCGCGCAGGCGTCAGGAACGCCCATGCCGGTGCACCGGACATCAAACAGTACATGTCCGGTGTGCACCGGACACCCAGGAGGGCCCACAAGTCAGAAGCTCCAACGGTCAGAATCCAACGGCAACTGTGACGTGGCAGGGGCACCGGACTGTCCGGTGTGCACCGGACTGTCCGGTGCGCCATCGAACAGAGGACTCCAGCCAACGGTCACTTGTGGTGGTTGGGGCTATAAATACCCCAACCACCCCACATTCATTGCCATCCAAGTTTTCCAACTCTCAACCATTTACAAGAGCTAGGCATTCAATTCTAGACACATACAAAGAGATCAAATCCTTAGTGACTAACGAGAGAGATTTGTCGTGTTCTTTTGAGCTCTTGCGCTTGGATTGCTTTCTTTCTTTCTCATTTGTTCTTGAGATCATCATTCAATTGTAACCAAGGCAAGAGGCACCAATTGTGTGGTGGCCCTTGCGGGGAAGCTTTGTTCCCGTTTGATTGAGAAGAAGAGAAAGCTCACTCGATCCGTGGGATCGTTTGAGAGAGGGAAGGGTTGAAAGAGACCCGGCCTTTGTGGCCTCCTCAACGGGGAGTAGGTTTGCGAGAACCGAACCTCGGTAAAACAAATCCTTGTGTCACACTCTTATTTGCTTGCGATTTGTTTTGCACCCTCTCTCGCGGACTCGTTTCGTTATTACTAACGCTAACCCGGCTTGTAGTTGTGATTATTTTTGTAAATTTCAGTTTCGCCCTATTCACCCCCCCTCTAGGCGACTATCAGAGGGAGAGAGAGAGAAGAGAGAGGAGGGAGAGGGAGTGTATATATAGGAAAGAGAGTGGAGGGAGAGAGAGAGAGGAGAGAGAGGGAAAGGGAAGAGAGAGGAAAGAGAGGGAGAGGGAGGGAGGGAGATGGAGAGGAGAGAGGGAAAGGGAAGAGAGAGGAAAGAGAGTGGAGGGAGGGAGAGATAGAAGAGAGAGGAGGGAGTGTATATATAGGAAAGAGAGTGGAGGGAGAGAGAGAGAGAGGAGAGAGAGGGAAAGGGAAGAGAGAGGAAAGAGAGGGAGAGGGAGGGAGGGAAGAGAGAGGAAAGGGAGGGAGATGGAGAGAGAGAGGAGAGAGCAACGGAAAGCATGTTTTTTCCATTGTATTCCATTGTAAACAACGTATTCTATTGTATTCTATTGTAAACAACGTATTCCATTGTAAACAACGTATTCCATTGTAAAATGTAGACTAGATTCACTAGTATAAAATGTTTTTTTGGCTTCCACTCTCTAGTAAACAACGTATTCCACTCTATACGTCCATCTCTCTCTCTCTCTACGTCCTATACGACTCCATCTCTCTCTCTACGTCCTATACGACTCCTCCTCTCTCCCTCTCTCCCTCTCTATACGTTCTATACGACTCTCCATCTCTCCCTCTCTCTCCCTCTCTATACGACTCTCCATCTCCCTCTCTCCCTCTCTATACGTCCTATACGACTCCTCCTCTCTCCCTCTCTCTCTCTATACGTTCTATACGACTCTCCATCTCCCTCTCTCCCTCTCTCCCTCTCTATACATCCTATACGACTCTTCTCTCCCTCTCTCTCTCTCTCTATGCGTTCTATACGACTCTCCATCTCTCTCTCTCTCTCTACGTCCTATACGACTCTCCCTCTCTCTATATGTAACTCGATAATATTCGTATCACAATATTAGGGGTTAGGGTTAGGGCTTAGGGTTAGTGTTAGTGGTTAAGGGTTAGGGTATTTGTTAATATGAATTTAATTATTGCTTATGTTAATATGTAGCTCAATGAGTTCTCCAACCAAGGACCAAGGATTAGGGCCCGACCACATGGACAAGAGTGTTGCTCAAGAAGAATCCAGCAGTGAAGGATATGAAATGCCTAGCGACCCTTTTCCTACCACTAGGATAGATAGGGCCGCTGCGCGTGAGTTGCAACGTGACCCTACTTATGATCCACAAGAACATGAGGTAAATTACACATCCTTAATTTCGTGTGTGTACCTAATTAATTAGCTGATTTCACAATGTCTATTACACATGCATGATTTCTTGTGCATTTTATTACATGAATAGGAGGTCTTGTCTCAATTTCGTGCGATGCTCGAAAAAGCTGCGGCACGATACCAAGACGCACCGGAACCGACCCAAGACGCACCGGAACCGATCCAAGGCGCACCGGAATCGACCGAGACAACCACCGAGAGGTCAAGGAAAAGGAAGCAGAGCGATCGGAACAGAGGTGACAGGGGGCTAAACAAGTTTACTGACAAGACATATAAAATCACAGACGTGAGCCCGAGTGGTCAGCCCCTAGCTCCAGAAGAGGCACTGCCTAAGTTCCGGAATGCACTTGGGTTCTTAGTTAGAGATAATCTTGACATCACAATCCGACAGTGGAGAGATGTATCAGATGATGTCAAGAATCAAATGTGGAATAAGCTAATAACGAGGTTCGTTTTGCCTGGGGGTTCAGAAGAACTCGTGAAAAAATACACGATGAAGCAGTTTGCAATCAATTTCCAAAACTGGAGGTCTGAGATGAATACAAAGTTTGCAAAGAAAGGCCTAGACCCGACGAAAAAATATAAAATCTCAGCAGGTCAGTGGGCAGTATTTCTAGAGCAGAGGAGCAGCCCTGATTTCATATCGCTAAGTGAGGCAAATTCAGAACTGTCTAAGAAGAACAAATACCGCCACCACCTTGGCACAGGTGGTTACAAGTGTCAGGTTCCTAAATGGAGACAAGAAGACACTGAGAAGAAGGCTGCAGGGTTGCCGACGCTGTCCGAGCAACTTGGTGAAAGGACAGCTAATTGGATCCGTGCTAGAAAACCAAGGGAAATTGAGTCTGGTGTATCTTTTGATGATCCCACTATCGAAGAAGCGGCAAAAAACATATATGCAATTGCAGCTAAGCAGAGCGAAGGAACATTTAAGCCGCAAAGGGAGAAAGACATTCTAACGGCTGGTCTCGGTAACCCTGAGCATCCTGGTCGTGTACGAGGAATCTCATCTAAGGAAGGATGGAAGGAAGGATTCGGACCACAATGGGAAGGTCTGTACAAGAAACGTGATCGATACAAGGAAGAGATGGCGAATTATTTTAAGGAGGAGGCCAAGAAAGAGTTCAAAGGCCTGATGTCTGAAATGCTATCGAATCCTCCTCCAGAATCGATGCAGCAATTGGCGATGGCGAGTGTGATGTCTGTTCAACAGATGACCACTCCACAGATGCAAATAATTCCAGCAGCTCAAACGCCGGCTGCCACCGAGGGTACGACGACCATCCCAAGCTCTGTCGCATCAACGGGAAATAAGGTCCGCTATCCAGTTGATGACATCACAAGGCCTGTGGCATGCACACTAGTTATAAGATATGGTATTAACAATCAGCGTACAAAGAAAGTAGCCACAGGCCTTGCTGAAAGGGAAATGTGCCCTTGGGCCATTTCTAAGTATTTTGGTGATTGAGTGCCAACACATGCGCTTAATTGTGAATTTATGTACATGGATGAACAAGGTGCAAATCATGAGATAAAGGTATGTTTCTAAGCCTTAGTACATTGGTTTAGTGTGCTAATATATTTGTCTAAGTGTTAGAAACAGGAAGAAGAAGAAAAGAGAAGAGGAGAAATGAACTTGGCCGTGTGCAGCCAAGACCCAGCTCGGTCTGGAGCACCGGACTGTCCGGTGTGCACCGGACAGTGTCCGGTGCGCCAGGCTGCCTCGACTCAAACTGGCCGCTCTCGGGAAATTGGCCGGCGGCGTACGGCTAAAATTCACCGGACTGTCTGGTGTGCACCGGACTGTCCGGTGAGCCAACGGTCGGCCGGGCCAACGGTTGGCCGCGCAATCTGCGCGGGACACGTGGCGGAGCCAACGGTCGGAAGACGGCACCGGACTGTCCGGTGTGCACCGGACTGTCCGGTGCGCCAACGGCTCGCAGATCTCCAACGGGCTGCAACGGTCGGCAGTGCCAGAAAAGGAAACAAATCGGGCACCGGACAGTGTCCGGTGTGCACCGGACTGTCCGGTGTGCACCGGACTGTCCGGTGCCCCCGACGACAGAAGGCAAGGATGGCCTTCCGGATTTGCTCTCAACGGCTCCTAGCTGCCTTGGGGCAATAAAAGGAGCCCCTAGGCGCATGGAGGAGACACACAAGCAACTCTTGAGCATTCTTGATCATCCACACTTAATCTTTGCGCGTTCATTTGTGATTCTAAGTGATTCGAGCTCCGTTCTAGTGAGAACTTTGTGATACTCTTGTGAGCTCGAGTCTTGGCCGTGTGTGTGCGCGTTTTGCTGTGGATTTGTGTGTGTTGCTTCCCTCCCTTACTCTGTGCTTTCTTTGTGATCATATACTTGTAAGGGCAAGAGACTCCAATTTGTGGAGATTCCTTGCAAACGGGATAGTGAAAGGAAAAGCAAAACACCGTGGTATTCAAGTGGGTCTTTGGACCGCTTGAGAGGGGTTGATTGCAACCCTCGTCCGTTGGGACGCCACAACGTGGAAGTAGGCAAGCATTGGCTTGGCCGAACCACGGGATAAAACCACTGTGTCACCCCTGTGCTTGATTTTCTTGTGGTACTGTGTTTTGTTGAGACTTCACCTTAGCCACTTGGCAATAATCGTGCTAACACTTAACAAGTTTTTGTGGCTTAAGTTTGAAGTTTTTTACAGGATCACCTATTCACCCCCCCCCTCTAGGTGCTCCCAATTGGTATCGGAGCCGTTCTCTTCACAAAGGGACTAACCGCCCGAAGAGATGGATCCTAAAGGGAAGGGTATAGTGATCAACGACAAAGAGAAGGAATCCTTCGTCAACGAGCCGAAGGACGATAAGCCTACCGACTCCGGCTCGGGCCAAAGACGGAAGGAAGGAAAGAAGAAGAAGACCAGGCGCATCAAGGAGATCGTCTACTACGACAGCGACGAGTCTACTTCTTCCCAAAAGGACGACCACAGCGACTACGAGAGGAAGAAATCGGTTAATTCGAACTTTTCTTTTGACTACTCTCGTATTCCGCAAAGTTCACATTCACATTTGCTCTCCATTCCACTCGGCAAGCCCCCACACTTTGATGGAGAGGACTACGGATTTTGGAGCCACAAAATGCGTAGTCACCTATTCTCTCTCCATCCTAGTATTTGGGAGATTGTAGAGAGTGGAATGCATTTTGATAGTTCGGATAGTCCCATGTTCATTAATGAACAAATTCATAAGAATGCACAAGCTACTACTGTTCTTCTAGCTTCCTTGTGCAGGGATGAATACCATAAAGTGAGCGGCTTGGATAACGCCAAGCAAATCTGGGACACCCTCAAGATTTCTCATGAGGGGAACGACGTCACCTTGCTCACCAAGATGGAGTTGGTGGAGGGAGAGCTTGGACGGTTCGCAATGATAAGGGGCGAGGAGCCGACGCAAACATACAACCGGCTCAAGACCCTTATCAACAAGATAAGAAGCTACGGGAGCACGCGATGGACGGACCACGACGTCGTCCGCCTAATGCTCAGGTCATTTACCGTTCTTGATCCTCACTTGGTAAACAATATACGTGAAAATCCCAGGTACACCAAGATGTCGCCCGAAGAAGTTCTTGGGAAATTCGTTAGCGGGCGAATGATGATCAAGGAGGCGAGATATGTGGACGACGCCTTGAATGGTCCGATCAACGAGCCGCAACCCCTTGCTCTCAAAGCAACACGAAGCAAGGAGGCGCTACCTAGCAAGGTGGCACAGATTGAGGCGGCCGGACTCAATGATGAAGAGATGGCTCTCATCATCAAGAGATTCAAGACGGCGTTAAACGGTCGCAAGGGGCAGCCAAGCAAGACCAAGACAAAGGGGAAGCGCTCATGCTTCAAATGCGGTAAGCTTGGTCATTTTATTGCTAACTGTCCCGATAATGAAAGTGACCAGGAAAAGGGGAACAAAAGAGAGAAGAAGAAGCAATACAAGAAGGCAAAGGGCGAGGCGCATCTAGGAAAGGAGTGGGACTCGGATTGCTCCTCCTCCGACTCCGACAACGAAGGACTCGCCGCCACTGCCTTCAACAAATCTGCTCTCTTCCCCAACGAGCGTCTCACTTGTCTTATGGCAAGGGAGAAGAAGGTGAGTACTCAAGACTCCACTTATGCTTCTTCTAGTGATAGTGAGTCTAGTGATGATGACATAGACTATTCTTGCTTGTTCAAGGGCTTAGATAGATCTAAGATAGATAAAATCAATGAATTGATTGATGCTTTGAATGAAAAGGATAGGCTTTTAGAAAAGCAAGAGGATTTATTGTATGATGAACATGATAAGTTTGTAGAGGCACAAAAATCATATGCTTTAGAAGTGAAAAGAAATGAAGTGCTTTCTAGTGAAATATCTTCTTGTCATGAAACCATTGCTACTTTACAAAGTGTTAACCATGATTTAAATGCTAAATTAGAAGTAACAAATAAATCTAAGTCTTGTGTTGAAAATGTTACAATTTGCACTAGGTGTAAGGATTTTGATGTTAACACTTGTTGCAAACACTTAGTTTCAATTTCAAAACTAAAAGATGAAGTGGCTAGTCTTAATGCCCAACTTAAGACTAGCAAGAGTGAAGTTGAAAAGATAAAATTTGCAAGGGATGCCTATACAATTGGAAGACATCCCTCAATTAAGGATGGTCTTGGCTTCAAGAGAGAGGCCAAGAACTTAACAAGCCATAAGGCTCCCATCTTCGTCAAGGAGAAAGGGAAGGCCCCTATGGCAAATAGTGCTAAAAAGAACCATGCTTTCTTATACCATGATAGGAGACATGCTAGAAATGCTTATAATGATTTTGATTCACATGTTTATGATTCTCATGCCATGTTTGCTTCTAGTTCGTCTTATAAGCATGATAGAGATATGTGTAGGAGAAATGTTGTACATATGCCTAGGAGAGATATTGCTCATGTGCCTAGAAAGAATGTTATTCATGCTCCTAGGAAAGTAGTAAATGAACCTTCTGTAATTTATTGTGCTTTAAACACTTCCTTTGCTATTTGTAGAAAGGGTAAGAAGGTTGTTGCTAGGAAATTAGGGGCTAGATGCAAGGGAGATAAATCTTGCATTTGGGTCCCTAAAGATATTTGTGCTAACCTTGCAGGACCCAACATGGGTTGGGTACCTAAGACCCAAGCCTAAATTTGCCTTGCAGGTTTATGCATCCGGGGGTTCAAGCTGGATTATCGACAGCGGATGCACAAACCATATGACGGGGGAGAAGAAGATGTTCACCTCCTACGTCAAAAATAAGGATTCCCAAGATTCAATTATATTCGGTGACGGGAATCAAGGCAAGGTAAAAGGGTTAGGTAAAATTGCAATTTCTAATGAGCATTCTATCTCAAATGTATTCTTAGTGGAGAGTCTTGGATATAATTTGCTATCTGTTAGTCAATTATGTCAAATGGGATATAATTGTTTATTTACAAATGTAGATGTGTCTGTCTTTAGAAGATGTGATGGTTCACTAGCTTTTAAGGGTGTACTAGACGGCAAGCTTTATTTAGTTGATTTTGCAAAAGAAGAGGCCGGTCTAGATGCATGCTTAATGGCTAAGACTTGCATGGGCTGGCTGTGGCATCGCCGCTTAGCACATGTGGGGATGAAGAACCTCCACAAGCTTCTAAAGGGAGAACACGTAATAGGTCTAACAAATGTGCATTTCGAAAAAGATAGACCTTGTGCAGCTTGTCAGGCAGGTAAACAGGTGGGAGGAGCGCATCACAGCAAGAATGTGATGACCACGTCAAGACCTCTGGAGCTGCTGCATATGGACCTCTTCGGACCCGTCGCCTACCTAAGCATCGGAGGAAGTAAGTATGGTCTAGTTATTGTTGATGACTTTTCCCGCTTCACTTGGGTGTTCTTTTTGCAGGATAAGTCTGAAACCCAAGGGACCCTCAAGCGCTTCCTCAGGAGAGCTCAAAATGAGTTTGAGCTCAAGGTGAAGAAGATAAGGAGCGACAACGGGTCCGAGTTCAAGAACCTTCAAGTGGAGGAGTTTCTTGAGGAGGAAGGGATCAAGCACGAGTTCTCCGCTCCCTACACACCACAGCAAAATGGTGTGGTAGAGAGGAAGAACAGGACGCTAATCGATATGGCGAGGACGATGCTTGGAGAGTTCAAGACCCCCGAGTGCTTTTGGTCGGAAGCCATGAACACGGCTTGCCACGCCATCAACAGGGTCTACCTTCACCGCCTCCTCAAGAAGACGTCATATGAGCTACTAACCGGTAACAAACCCAATGTATCTTACTTTCGTGTTTTTGGGAGCAAGTGCTACATTCTAGTGAAGAAGGGTAGAAATTCTAAGTTTGCTCCCAAAGCTGTAGAAGGGTTTTTATTAGGTTATGATTCAAATACAAAGGCGTATAGGGTCTTCAACAAATCATCGGGTTTGGTTGAAGTCTCTAGCGACGTTGTATTTGATGAGACTAATGGCTCTCCAAGAGAGCAAGTTGTTGATTGTGATGATGTAGATGAAGAAGATGTTCCAACGGCCGCTATACGAACCATGGCGATTGGAGACGTTCGGCCATAGGAACAGGATGAACGAGATCAACCTTCTTCCTCAACGACGATGCATCCCCCAACTCAAGACGATGAACAGGTTCATCGAAAGGAGGCGTGCGATCAAGGGGGAGCACAAGATGATCATGTGATGGAGGAAGAAGCGCAACCAGCACCTCCAACCCAAGTTCGAGCGATGATTCAAAGGGATCATCCCGTCGACCAAATTCTGGGTGACATTAGCAAGGGAGTAACTACTCGATCTCGATTAGTTAATTTTTGTGAACATTACTCTTTTGTCTCCTCTATTGAGCCTTTCAGGGTAGAGGAGGCCTTGCTAGATCCGGATTGGGTGTTGGCCATGCAGGAGGAACTTAACAACTTCAAGCGCAATGAAGTTTGGACGCTGGTGCCTCGTCCAAAGCAAAATGTTGTGGGAACCAAGTGGGTTTTTCGCAACAAACAGGACGAGCACGGGGTGGTGACGAGGAACAAGGCTCGACTTGTGGCAAAAGGTTATGCCCAAGTCGCAGGTTTGGACTTTGAGGAGACTTTTGCTCCTGTGGCTAGGCTAGAGTCCATTCGTATCTTGCTAGCATATGCCGCTCACCATTCTTTCAGGTTGTACCAAATGGATGTGAAGAGCGCTTTCCTAAACGGGCCAATAAAGGAGGAGGTGTACGTGGAGCAACCCCCTGGCTTCGAGGATGAGCGGTACCCCGACCACGTGTGTAAGCTCTCTAAGGCGCTCTATGGACTTAAACAAGCTCCAAGAGCATGAGTTTAGCAGGGTGATGACGCAGAAATTCGAGATGTCGATGATGGGCGAGTTGAACTACTTCCTTGGGTTCCAAGTGAAGCAACTCAAGGACGGCACCTTCATCTCCCAAACGAAGTACACGCAAGATCTGCTAAAGCGGTTTGGGATGAAGGACGCCAAGCCCGCGAAGACTCCGATGGGAACCGACGGACACACCGACCTCAACAAAGGAGGTAAGTCCGTTGATCAGAAAGCATACCGGTCAATGATAGGGTCTTTACTTTATTTATGTGCTAGTAGACCGGATATTATGCTTAGCGTATGCATGTGTGCTAGATTTCAATCCGATCCTAAGGAGTGTCACTTGGTGGCGGTGAAGCGAATTCTTAGATATTTAGTCGCTACGCCTTGCTTCGGGATCTGGTATCCAAAGGGGTCTAACTTTGACTTGATTGGGTACTCAGATTCCGACTATGCTGGATGTAAGGTCGATAGGAAGAGTACATCGGGGACGTGCCAATTCTTAGGAAGGTCCCTGGTGTCATGGAATTCTAAGAAACAAACCTCCGTTGCCCTATCCACCGCTGAGGCCGAGTACGTTGCCGCAGGTCAGTGTTGCGCGCAACTACTTTGGATGAGGCAAACCCTCAGGGACTTTGGCTACAATCTGAGCAAAGTCCCACTCCTATGTGATAATGAGAGTGCTATCCGAATAGCGGAAAATCCTGTTGAGCACAGCCGCACAAAGCACATTGACATCCGGCATCACTTTTTGAGAGACCACCAGCAAAAGGGAGATATCGAAGTGTTTTATGTTAGCACCGAGAACCAGCTAGCCGATATCTTTACCAAGCCTTTAGATGAGAAGACCTTTTGCAGGCTGCGTAGTGAGCTAAATGTCTTAGATTCGCGGAACTTGGATTGAATTGTAGCATACATGTATTCATGCTTTTGATCATGTTCCTTTCTGCATTTTTGTTGCTTATTATGGTGCTCAAGTTGTACAAACACTCCCCGGACCTCACAAGTCCGTTGCAATGTGATGCACATGTTTAGGGGGAGATGTGTTACAACTTGACCCTTTGAGACTAACCATATGTTTGAGTTTGCTTGTTTTAGTCACAAAGGAGAATTGAAAGGGAAAAGGTGGACTTGGACCATGAAAGACTTCCACTGCACTCCGATGAGGGGTAACTTATTCCAAGTTCATCTCATTAACTCTTATTGCCATTTGCTCTTAAGTGAAGATTTTGGTGAGGCAATGGGGTTAAAGGGCCAAAATTGATCCCGTTTTGGTGGTTGATGCCAAAGGGGGAGAAAATAAAGGCCAAAGCAATAAATGGATCAGCTACCACTTGAGAGATTTGAAAATAGTAGAGTAGAGTTTTTGGTTTGACAAAACTCTTTCATTGTCTCTTTTGGCTTCTTGTGGGGAGAAGTATTGATTATGGGAAAAAGGGGGAGTTTTTGAAATCTTTGATCAATCTCTTTTGGAATGACTCTCTTTTTGCTTAAACATGTGTGTTTAACTTAGAGATAGAGATTTGAGTTTGATTTGCAAAAACAAACCAAGTGGTGGCAAAGGATGATCCATATATGCCAAAATTGAATAAAACTTAAATTTATTTTATTTGAAGTGAGTTTGCACTTGTTCTAGTTGCTTTATGTTGTGTTGGCATAAATCACCAAAAAGGGGGAGATTGAAAGGGAAATGTGCCCTTGGGCCATTTCTAAGTATTTTGGTGATTGAGTGCCAACACATGCGCTTAATTGTGAATTTATGTACATGGATGAACAAGGTGCAAATCATGAGATAAAGGTATGTTTCTAAGCCTTAGTACATTGGTTTAGTGTGCTAATATATTTGTCTAAGTGTTAGAAACAGGAAGAAGAAGAAAAGAGAAGAGGAGAAATGAACTTGGCCGTGTGCAGCCAAGACCCAGCTCGGTCTGGAGCACCGGACTGTCCGGTGTGCACCGGACAGTGTCCGGTGCGCCAGGCTGCCTCGACTCAAACTGGCCGCTCTCGGGAAATTGGCCGGCGGCGTACGGCTAAAATTCACCGGACTGTCCGGTGTGCACCGGACTGTCCGGTGAGCCAACGGTCGGCCGGGCCAACGGTCGGCCGCGCAATCTACGCGGGACACGTGGCGGAGCCAACGGTCGGAAGACGGCACCGGACTGTCCGGTGTGCACCGGACTGTCCGGTGCGCCAACGGCTCGCAGATCTCCAACGGGCTGCAACGGTCGGCAGTGCCAGAAAAGGAAACAAATCGGGCACCGGACAGTGTCCGGTGTGCACCGGACTGTCCGGTGTGCACCGGACTGTCCGGTGCCCCCGACGACAGAAGGCAAGGATGGCCTTCCGGATTTGCTCTCAACGGCTCCTAGCTGCCTTGGGGCAATAAAAGGAGCCCCTAGGCGCATGGAGGAGACACACAAGCAACTCTTGAGCATTCTTGATCATCCACACTTAATCTTTGCGCGTTCATTTGTGATTCTAAGTGATTCGAGCTCCGTTCTAGTGAGAACTTTGTGATACTCTTGTGAGCTCGAGTCTTGGCCGTGTGTGTGCGCGTTTTGCTGTGGATTTGTGTGTGTTGCTTCCCTCCCTTACTCTGTGCTTTCTTTGTGATCATATACTTGTAAGGGCAAGAGACTCCAATTTGTGGAGATTCCTTGCAAACGGGATAGTGAAAGGAAAAGCAAAACACCGTGGTATTCAAGTGGGTCTTTGGACCGCTTGAGAGGGGTTGATTGCAACCCTCGTCCGTTGGGACGCCACAACGTGGAAGTAGGCAAGCATTGGCTTGGCCGAACCACGGGATAAAACCACTGTGTCACCCCTGTGCTTGATTTTCTTGTGGTACTGTGTTTTGTTGAGACTTCACCTTAGCCACTTGGCAATAATCGTGCTAACACTTAACAAGTTTTTGTGGCTTAAGTTTGAAGTTTTTTACAGGATCACCTATTCACCCCCCCCCCCTCTAGGTGCTCTCACTTGCGATCCCAGGACGCAAGTTCTATGGAAACGACATTCCAGAAGAATATTGCAGGGTAGAAGTGACGTCAGTCGTCCAAGGATACGAGGACGACATGCTAGACATCCCTGGGCCTGAAGGTATCAAGACACTTGGACAATCTATCAAGAATTTTATCCTTTGGCCTCGAAGGGATGTCGAATTGGTTGATTGGTCGAATTCGTCGTAGGTCCAACTGTCTCCGCCTTCTCAAATTGTTGTTCCTATTGTACATCCATCATCACCTCCTCAAACTTCACATGTTGCTCCTCATCCTCTTTCTGACCCTCCTTCTCCTCATCCTCATGGTGGCCCACCGCCTCCGCCACATACATCGCCCTTCAGGGATCCACCTTCTCCACAGCCATCTCCACGACCATCAAAGAAATCTAAAGTTTCTATACCAAAATTAGTGTCCCCGTTCGATAAGAAAAAGAAGAGTAAATCCATTGCTGGCACTGTTCGTTTTTTGAAAGGGATTGGACGGAGCCTCACGTCAGACACTGTTGATTTGGCCGATCTCGAGGAGTCCACAAAAAAGGCTGAGGCAATGGCCGCAAAGATAAAGAAGCCAACTAAGGCAGATTATAAAAACGTGCCTAAAAAATATGTGCCGGGCAGACCACTACTCACTTTTGAGAAACTAAGGAAGGTCCCGGCTAATATTAAAAGGTTGCATGATTGGTACATGCGGGCATCTTCAGTTGGCATCGATACCATCAGTGTTAATATACCAGCCCATGCTTTTATTGGTTCAAATCAAAAAGCCGTTGTTACATTCGAGGACATGTGGTTAATGATGAACCTTTAGAGACTCGACGTGCAACTTGTAACCATATTTGCATTGTAAGTGTCACTCATACTCCACATATATGTGTTATTATTAGTGAGTTGTATAAATTTTCAATATCTGACATGCACATGTGCGTTGCAGAATGCAACATGATCAGCAGGAGATCCTTTATGGTACCAATCCCAATGCTAGTGTCAGTAAAAGGGTTGGGTATCTCAACCCAATAAAGATATGCGAGGATAACCACACTTTTAGAATCGGAAAAGGCAACGAAGCATTACAGGGGCTAACAGACAAAGAAATTGAGGTGCGTATCCAGGATCTGAAGAAGGATTTTGAAGCAAGATACGCCACCTACATAGGACACGCAATGCTTCAATTTCAAGACAGGGAATCCATAGTGGCCCCGTACAACTTTAAGTAAGTGTGATTTTGCATAAATAAAATTAATAATTTCAATACACATGTATCACAAGTTTGATTCGTACAGGGACCACTGGATATGCTTCTTCATTTATCCTAAGGTTGGAAAGGTGCTGGTGCTCGACTCCTTGCACACCGAGCCTTCGGCCTATTCAAAATTCCTCAGCATCTTAGAGCTGTAAGCCTTTTCTATGCATGCATACTTATATCGATGAGAATTGTAGAATAACATGGTGACTCTATTTGAGATCACAGGGCATTTAGGTTTTATAAGCTACAAGGTGGAAAGTACGACACGTCCAAAAAAGGCGTGCCACTAGACATCCATTATAACTTGCCGGTAAGTATGTGAATTTATGAATACATATCATATATGTACGTACATAGGACAATGTTGCAACTAAATAACCAATCTCCCGTTATGTAGTGCCACAAGCAACCACCCGGATCGGTCCTATGTGGGTTCTACGTGTGCGAGTTCATGAGAATGAACGGACGATACATCACGAACCCTGACAAGGTATTATTAGTAATAGTCACGTATGTATTTATGTCATTAAAGATGCAAATGTGTTATTATTGAGTATAAATAGATGATGTTTATAAACTTTCTTTATAGCAATTTCAACAAGGAAGCCCGGAGAACTTGACTGAAGGTGCATTGTATGGCATAGTTGAGGACCTGTGCACATTCATATTGAAAGAGGTCATTCCCGCAGAAGGGAAATATCACGATGCTTCCGGAACATTAGCTTTGCCAGAGTTTAGAATACTAGCAGAAATTAGTAGACTATCTCTTAGCCGAGATAGTTATTAGAGTTTAAGTGAAAACTTTGATGTATATAATGTGTGATGCATACATGGTTGTAAACAAGACTTTGATGTATATAAATGTATGATAGAATTTAATTCCATGTTGCTTTTAATATCAATACTACAAGTTTATCAATATCAATATATATATATATATATATATATGTTAGTGTGTGTAAATATATAAATTTCATTACGAAAATTTAAAAAAAGGCAGGAAACTTTTCCACTGGCGGCTAAATAAAACAAACCGCCAGTGGAAATATTCCACTGGCGGTTTTCTTAATAAAACCGCCAGTGAAAATGCTATTTTCACTGGCGGTTGCTTAAGAAAACCGCCAGTGAAAATGGAGATTTCCACTGGCCCCTAGCACTGGCGGCACTGAAAAACGCCAGTGAAAACGTCTCTAGAACCGCCACTATAGAGGCTCTGTGTACTAGTGCAAACTAGTCCTAACATTTAGAAAAGATTTTCATCCTCTACCTATCTAGTATGTATATAGTAGCGTCTTCTAAATGGAGCTCCAAATTTAACAGACGTTGTTGGATACTCTATATATAGAGATTCTTTTTTATATCCTCTTTCCATTTTAACACTTTAAAAATAGATTTAGTAAAACTAAAATATGTACATTATAATTAAGAGTATGATGGAATGCAGGGGATCACAAACGCAACCTCAATGGTATCTTTGGCCTTATGTGCAGAGACAATTCCCTGGATTTGTTGAGTACGGCAGAGTGACAGGCTCAGTCTATTCCTTCGACCACTACGCCGCCCCCGATGCACTAGATCGGGCGGCAGGCTATTCAAACAATACTACGATCAGCACTATACACTATAGTAGAGTAGAGTGCGATTTCAAACCAGTATAACTCTATGTCTCAGATTTCTCGTCGAATCCTAGTGACATCATTCGGAATGAGTTCGCACTTTCATCTTCTGTCAAACATAAATTTTATTGTCCCCGATTCTCAAAACCACGACAAAAGTCCTATACTCCTGTGACAAAGACTTCTCTCTAACACCAGCACCAACGATGTCTGTGTTGTGTTCTCAGGCTCCATTTGTTGACATGTTTTGATTGTCGACCACGAGGGTGTGCCTCGTGCTCTCCGTGGTCATCAACGGTGAAGCCCTGACATGTGCTAGTCTAACCAGGCTTTGGCAACTATGTTCGGAACAATATTGTTTGGTAATTCAGTGAATAAATCTTATAAACTTATATTCAAAATGATCACTCTCACACGAAAGCAATTATAGACGAGGAAAAGGCATAAAACAATTCACGCATGGAATTATCCTAACAAACATTTTTAGGCGCTGCTTTAGACTCTCTTTAACAGACACGGCAAAACATTATATACTCTAACATTTAGAAAAGATTTTAATCCTCTACATATCAAGCAGCGTCTTCTAAATAGTCCTCTAAATTTAGCAGACGTTGTTGGATCCTCTATATATAGAGATTCTTTTTTTCTTATCATCTTTCCATTTTAACACTTTAAAAACAGATTTAGTAAAACTAAAATATATACATTATAATTAAGAGTATGACTGAATGTAGGGGATCACAAACGCAACCTCAATGGTATCCTTGGCCTTCTGTGCAGGAACAATTCTGTAGATTTATTGAGTACGGCGGAGTGACGGACCCAACCTATTCCTTCGACCACTATGCCATCGTCCCCGGCGGAGCGGGTGAAACAAGAGTTGTGGGTAAATCTTCGACGCACTATATTGTTTAATACGTCGCATTCATTGCACATTCTTAAAATAATATATGGATATATTATTTTTGTATGCAGGATTTCTTCATATGCGAGGCTAGATATGAGGGCAGGGCAGATGTGGTGCTTACCATGAGCTATAAGAAGCTCGTCATGGACATGTACTACGAGACGCGCATCCAGGCCATTGTAACTTTCCACGCCTCCGTCTTTAGAGATAAGGTGTGCAAGAAGGATGTTAGAACCATGTCGTTGACTCAGGACCAGTATTTGCAGATAAATACAGAACATTAATATTGACATTAAATATGCTTAATTTTATATTCGGATATGTCGTGTACTTGATATCTTGTAGGTGATTACTTATTGGTGCGTCGTGCATCTTAAGTGCTAGGATCAGATACTGCAAAGATGGTGCTCCAACGAGTGGGACGAGGTGCACAACACTAGCTGGGACCGTCGTTTGACGATGCAAGATCCCTCCCACCACCAAGGCAGCCACAACCTCACCAAATACACAGAAGCATGGGTACGCTATTTCTTTTATTTAGTTTAACTGCCGATTATGCATGATTTCTAATCATCTTGTTGGTTTCTCGCAGTCAGTGTCTCATGGTGGCTAGCCTTGCTCCATCTTCTCGACATATATGTTACAGACCACAAGGGCAAGGCGATGTCTGATGTCACCTACAACCCAAACGATGACCCCGTGGCGTACAACAACCCCACCGTCCACAGTCGCTCAGGACATCGCCATGGCAAAGGAGATCTATAGGCCAAAATACGTTCCGAGGACCGAGGACATCGACAGAGATGTTCTTATGAGGGTTGGAGGAGGCAAGAGGCATGAGCAATACTGGATTACCGATGAGGCAATCAATTCATCCTCCACTCCCACTCTGTCTCAAGTGCGAGCAAGGAGCACAAGTGCGAGCCCAACCATACGACCTCGGCAAGACATCTCATAGCATCGCATATAAGAACTCCATATTATTCCTTACATATTCGTCGTTCATTGATTATTATATATCTTCTCTCTGCATTATCGTAAATATTACAGACATAGCTAGAGGAAGAGAGGAGGCAACGTGTGGAGTTGGAGGCGAGGATGATGGGCGAGCAGACGGCTCGCTTGGCTAATCAGCAGAGAATGGCGGCATGTTTCAGTACATGCAAAACATTGGCACCGCATCAGGTTTTGCTCCACTGCCTCCGTTATTCCTTGCAGCTGGCCTTGTTGAGTTCTCTACTCCTGTGAGTATCAAAATTTTAGTCGTGTATGATATATATTCATCTGGTCTCAAACATAAAATCTCTCCTCTGTGCAAAATCAATCAGCGACATCAAACAACCCTCATGGTTCGCTCAGCCCTTCGTTGAACCAGTCCAATCGGCCACCTCGCTGCTCTTCTGAACTCAGTGGTGATTTGTGAAACCTATGTTTGTGATACTTAAGTTTGTGAGTGTTGGTAATACTTATGTTTTTTAAACTTGTTGATGTTGGTGATACTTGGTCTGAAATTAGTGATGTTTGAGAAAACTTGTGACATTTACGGTCTTTGTGAGATATGTGGTCTCTATGATGTATGTGATGGTTCTGTAAACTCTGTGATGTATATGTGATGATTATGTGATATATCTTTTGTTTGTTTGGATGGAATGATAAAAACAAATTAAAAGGGGTCTCTGGTCACATTGCTAAGAGTGCCTTTGCCGAGTGCAATGACCATATCACTCAATAAAAAGAGCACACCTGAGAACCGATAAAGTTTCTTTGCCTAGTGCTATGGTCTTGGCATTCGACAAAGAAGAAACCTTTGTCGAGTGTCAATCGGCACACTCGGCACAGAGACTGACGTGTGGGCCCACTGGAGCTCCCTTTGCCGAGTGTCATCTTGTTGCACTCGGCACAGAGGTTGGCGGAGGGGCACTGGAGCTCCCTTTGTCGGGAGCCAGGCCAGCAGGCACTCGACAAAGGCTTCGTTAGCGTTACATGATGACGTCACGGCGATTTTTCTTTGTCGAGTGCCCGACATAAAGTACTCGACAAAGAGACCGTTGCTGATATATACTATTTATCGAGTCTTCTTTATTGAGTGCTACACTCGGTAAAACGTTTGCCGAATATGATATAGGCTTTGCCGAGTATATCAGGCACTTGACAAAGAACTCTGTTCTGATACGTAATGCTAGCTATATTCGAGGACCGTCAACTGTCGGAAATAATGTGCCTTAGTGCCTACCATCGGAAATTATTTATCTTCAACGGCGTTCAGCTTATGTCCGACGATTTTAGTTGTCGGGAATAATTGCCCTGATTCCTATAGCGATTCAAAGACTCATTTGCTTGTTTTCTCAAGGGTATAGCTATTTTTCGTCGCATGGACGCGGTAGCTATCCTTACTCGTTTGCTCGTAAATTTTATGTCTCTTCACGTGTAAGTGTGTGCTTACGCGTTGTGTGTTGTTCAGTTCCACTCCCACGCCTGCGTTTGGGTTGGGAGTTGGGACCGATATTCATGTGAATAGAAGCATAGGAATTCAGACACCTAGCTAGGCATATTTGGAGCTTTTTTTTTGTAGATCTGGATGCTGGGTTTAGTAGATAATGCAATGGCCGTTTATCATACAGAAAGCGTCCGGTGAAAGAAGGTAGCAGAGGTGTGCACTACTGCAATCACATGCGCAACACAGCATGGCTAAGCAAGCGGCTTTCGGGGCATCGTAGCATATGGTTTCCCTTTTACCGCCTTAACTTCTCCGTCGCACGTTCGACTTTAAGCTTCACTCACTAGCACAGGCGCAGCCATTTGGATCGGAAGCAAGCAAGCGAGCCAGCCACTATCCATGGCCATCCTCATCGCCAACCTCTCGGTCGTCGTCACGGGCGCGCTCGAAGCGGCAAGGGCCATTGCCACCGAGACGCTCCCGGCGGCCGTGACGAGGGACGCCGTCGTCGAGGCGTCGAGAGCCTCGGTGGCATGGCTCACGAGCTACCTGGGGGCCTGGCTGGCCGTCGCCGTCGACAACCTCCCGGCGGGCGCCGCGGCGGTGAGCTCCGCGGCCGACGCCTCGGGGCCCTGCCTCCAGACGGCGGCCAAGCTCCTCCGCGGCCTCTACGCCTGGCTGGCCGCCGCGGTGGTCCAGAAGCTCCCGGACGTCGCCGCCGAGAAGCTGCTGGGCGACGCGGCTGCGTGGCTCGTGCGCGGCCGCGGCGGCGCGGTGTACGCCACGCTGGCGCTCGCGCTCCTGGCCGTCGCCTTCCTCGGCGGCGCCGTGTGCGCGCTCACCTGCCGCCGCTCCATGATGAGACCCGGGCCCTTGCCCTGGCTCGGCGGAGCGCGCAGCGTGCTCGAGGCCAACCCCAAGCGCTACTGCTACGCCACCGTGCGGACCGCGCGGCGCCGCGCCGGTGGGGCTGCTGGTTGCAAGATGCTTCCGGCCGGGCTTCTCGTCGCGTTCGTGGCCTACCTGGCTGCAAAAACGCTCTACTAATGCCTGAGGTGTTACGCTAGGTGTCCCGATCTTAGAAGCACGAATGCTGCATGCCTGCAAATCACGCTGTAGTTGAATTTCAAGTGGGGTTTTTTTTTGCCCGCTCATAACTCGCAAAATATAAAAATATGCAACTCACTGTTGAGGATACATGGGAGAACTAAAGATTGTGCGATTTGGCAGTGCAACTGAAAAGTTGATTCCAGTGGTAGCTTGACATAGTTCTTTTTTCAACAAAAAACCATTTACATATAAAAGGTTCAGAAAGTTAGTGCCTGTTTCGCTCTAGATTGAAGTCATTCTAGCTCGTTTTAGACCCAAAGCATGTCAAGTTTGATCAAAATAATATAGAAAATTACAAATATTTATAACAACAAACAACTATACTATTAAAATATAATTGATAAAAATCTAATAGTACTTATTTAGTATTAAATGCTATTATTTTATCATATAAATTTGTTCGAACTCGAGATGATTTGACTCAAAAAATAAAAGAACTTATAATTTAGGATAGAGGGGGCAGAAAATTAGAGCTGAACAATATACATGTCCATTATCTCAGTTCCAAACCATTAGAGTACATTTACCGCATGGAATTTGAGTATTTTGCTAAACTATCCTATGATAAAGTTAGAACTTCATTACAACAACTCATCAGCAGTGCATCAAATATTCAACCATTTAAGGTTTACTTCAGTCGCACCAGCTGACCAGGGGTTGAAACGAGTCCGCATTCGCTTAATGGAGTTGATCCGCTCGCCGTTTGTAGCGTGCAACAACAGATATTAAGTTATTTAAGGTTTAGTTCAGCCATTCAATGTTTACTTCAATCGTTCATGGTTTACTTGAATGTATAGTAGACCAAATATTCAACTATTCAAGATTTATTTCAAGCATTCATCGTTTTTTAAATTTTACGATGAAGAAACATTCAACAATTCAAGGTTTATTTTAGTCATTCCTTATTTAACGAAGTACAACGGGAATAAACATTCAGCAATTCAAGTTGGTGAGTTGAGGGCAGGAGGCGGTTGCTACGTTAGATGAGTGGAGGCGCAACGGTGAGGAATCATGAACGTTGGTGACGTGGGTTGGCACGGTGGTGGGTTGTACCTAATTGGAGCAGAATTGTTGATTTGTAGACGGATAGCAGTGGCGCTCCAATGGCCGAGCAGAGCAATTACTGGTGAGTAGGAACTCGCGAGCGGGGGCACAGGGGCGGTTCAATAGATTTGATTTGGTGGGCTGGTTCAGGTGATGGACAATGCACAAGCTTAGGTGCTACAACTTTTCAAAAGTACTAGAGTACACTTTACATAGTCGTTGTTGAACCCATCACATGGGTCAACCTCACCACAACTTGGTAGTTAAAGATTTGGTTGGTAGTACAATAGAAATAAACATTCAACAATTCAAGGTGATGAGTCGAGGGCAGGAGATGGCTGTTGCGTCAGATGAGTGGAAGCGCAAAGATGAGGAACTGTGAACTTTGGGTGATGCGGTCAGTGTGGTGGTGGGTTGTACCTAATCAGAGCAATGTTATTGATTTGTAGACGGATAGCAGTGGCTCCAACGGTGACCGACAGAGGAATTACTAGCGAGAAGGAACTCGCAAGCAGGGGCGTAGGGGTGGTTCAGCGGATTGATTCGATGGGCTGGTGCAGGTGATGGACAATGCACAAGCTCGAGTGCTACAACTTTTCAAAAGTATCATAGTACAATTTACTTAGTCGTTATTGAACCCATCACCTGGGTCAACCTCACCACAACTTGGTAGTTAAAGATTTGTTTGGTTGAGTTATGTTTTTTTAAAAGGGTACTATAAGCTATGAGCTATGGAAAACCAGTTATGATTTAAAGGTTGTGCAAAAACTAAAAGTTGTTTTGTTCAACAACTATGGCTTTTAGAAAAATGTTGTCAGCTTCTCTTATTGATAAACAGATCATGCCCATCAATCTCATCTTTTTCCTCTAGATGAATCCCCAAGCGATGTTGCATTCATCCACGATGATGGTGTCGGCGTTTCGACCCCGGGGGGGGTCCCTGGACCGACGAGTGAATTGTCGCTGCGTGTCCCTGCCCAGATGGGTTGGCGCGGGATGGAACACAAGATGTGGGACAAGCCTTGTATTATCCTGCACCAGGGGTGCCGCTCACAGTAGGGGTTACAAGCGCGTCGCGTGAGGGAGAGAGAGAGTGGGCTCGTACGCCGCTTCCCCTCGCGCGAACCCCGAACCTCTTTCAGGGTGGCCCTGGACTCCCCTTTTATAGAGGCAAGGAGAGAGTCCAGGTGTACAACGGGGGGCGTAGCTATGTGCTAACGTGTCCGGCAGTGGAGTGCCTAAGCCCTGTGTACAAGCCAACGTGGCCGTCGGGGGAGAGCTTGGGCGCTGTACATGTGATGGCGTGGCTGCCAGAGGAGCACCTGAGTCCTGTAGGAGCACAGCTGGCAGCGCGGCGAGGACCCTGCTGACGTCTCCTTGCTGTTGTAAGGGGTGGAGAGCCACCGGCGTCATGGTGCACGCGGGGCACCATCATTACCCGTCGTCGGGGTAAGCCAGATGGGACACCGGTCTTGTTCCTTGTAGCCTGAGCAGGCTAGGAGTAGGGGAATGATGTATCCCCTATCAGCACGGTCAGCCTGAGCCCAGGGTCGGTCGAGGCGGAGACTTCTCTTGTGGCCGAGGCCGGGGTCGGGCGAGGACGCGATTCCTCCCGAGACCGGGGTCGAGGCCGAGTCCGGGGGTCGGGCAAGGCGGAGATCTCCTCCCGAGGTCGGAGCGTGAGGTCGGGCGAGGCGGAGCTTTCTGTGGCGCCCGAGGCTTGAGCTCGGTGGCTGATCGTGACCTGTTGTCAGTCGTTGCCGGGGTGGCTGACACGACAGTCGGAGCAGGGCAGGCGGCACTAATTTCCTATCATATCGGACAGTAAAGAGGAGGGGCGAAGTGACTGCGGTCACTTCGGCCTGACCGACTGAGGCGCGTGTGTCAGGATACGGCGTCAGGCATCCCTCGCATTTAATGCGCCTGCGAAGCGGTCGGTTGGTGAGGCGGTATGGCCAAGGTTGCTTCTCGACGAAGCCTGTCCGAGCCGAGCCTCGGAAGAGCCGAGGGGGCGTCTACCGCCTGAAGAGGCCCTCGGGCGAGGCGTGAATTCGTCTGGGACCACTGTTCCTGCCCGAGGCTGGGCTCGGGTAAGATCGCGTCCTTCGGGTAGACGAAGTCTTGGCTTGAACCGCACCTGTCAATTGGTCTGAGGGTGTTAACCAGCCGTGATTAGGAGCGTTGGGGTACCCCTAATTATGGTACCCTACAATAGCCCCCGAGCCTCGAAGGGAGTGATGGTACTCGCTTGGAGGCTTTTGTCGCGTTTTCGGTGAGGGGACCGACCTTTCTCGGTTTTTTGCCTTGTTCTGGTGGGTGCGCGCGAGCGCACCCGTCGGGTGTAGCCCCGGAGGCCTCAGAGGAGTGGTTTGACTCCTCTGAGGTCTGAATGCTTTTCATAGTGCTTCGGCCGGTCTGGTCGTTCCCTCTCGCGGCCTAGCAGTAGCCCGGGTGCGTGGTCGGGTTCCAAGTTATCAGGCTGGTTTGTTGATGCTGTCAATAGTTTTGGTCGTAGCCGGGTGCAAGAGCAACCCCCGAGCCTCTGCACGGAGCGAGAGGACGATCAAGGACTTTCCCGACTTTTTTTATGCGCCCCTGCGTCGCCTTTCCGCAAGGAGGAGGGGGGAAAGCGCCATGTTGCCCTCGGAGGGCGCCGAACATGGTGTTTCCAGTGAGCTGCTAATGGGTGACATGAGCCCCGTTCGTTAGGGGTCGGCTATAGCCCGGAGGCACGCTCCAAAAGTACCTGCGGGTGATTCGCCGGACCCAGACCCCTTCGACAGGGTCCGAGGGATCGATGCCTCCCTCTGGTGGGATTCCGTTACAAATCGTTCCCGCTGGTCTCGGAAATGTCCTAGGGTACCTCGGGAGCGTAGCCCGAGCCTTGGTTATGTATCGAATGTACCCAGAGTCATCCCTCACTCTGCATGTTCTGGGGCGACTGTCGAACTCTTCCGAGGGGCCAGCCTACGAACCCCTGATCAGTAGTGGGCACGGAGCCTGGGACTCTGGGGCGACTGTCGAACCCTTCCGAGGGGCCAGCCTTCGAACCCCTGATCAGTAGGAGGGCCTGGGGCCCGCTTCCTTCACCGGGAAGGATCCTTTCCACAACGTCCCCTTTCCCGGTCCCTGTGGCAAGAGAGAGAGGAGGAGGGGAAGGATATGAATTTTAAATAAAGTGGCGCACCTTTTTTGACGCGGTCATCATAGCGAAGGTGAAGCGACGCCCGCCTCACCTGCCAGAGGTGTTGCCTGCTCCGTCGGGGAGTTGATGCGACGGGACGGGTGATTCGCGCGCCCGTTGCGCGTGCGAGCCGTTCGAGGAGCGGGGCACGGGCGCGTCGTCTTCACGCCGTGAGGGAGGGCTCTCCCGTCGCTTCAGGAGGGGACGCGAGCCTGCAGGCGACTTGACTGCTGCCTCCGTTCGTCTGCCGCTGCAGTTACTGCTGGCCCACTTTTGACCACGCCAACCGTCGTGCCTGCCCCGCGGCTGATCGACCCATGGCCGTCGCCTTTAATTGGCACTGTTGGGTCATGCGCAAGGGTACCTCGAGTCGCGGTACTGGTCCCGCAGTTGAGGAGGTGCGGCATTGGCGTGAGTGGCGGTGTAGCTTCTTGCACGTCGTAACCGGCGCGCCGGTTACATGACGTGCGGGCCCGCTTCCTTTGCGCTGGTCCACCGGATGTGGACGGAGCCGAAGGGGCGCACAATCATGGTGCAGTTGGACGTTTGTCGTGTAGCAGTCCACCCTTTCGACCACCGGTTTCTGCGAAGATGGGGGAGTGCTTGTAACCGCGGGACGGTTACATGCCTTGCCTGCGGCGGTTCGCCTTCTTCGTGCTTCGGGTCAGCTCGTACGACGTGTGGGTCCTAGCCCCTGTGTCGTGGGGGGGAGAACCCTGGAGGATGTCAGCGGGGACTTCGCCCGTGACGCTAAGGGGTGCAAGCGAGGAGGTCTGCCTATAAAAGGGGGAAACGATCCCCTGGGCAGTGGCCATGCCTTCGTCCTCCCCTCATGCCTTGCGCCCTTCCGCCTTTTGAGCCCCCGGATGGGGTGCCCCAGCTTCGCCTTGCTCTTGCTGTCATTGGAGGAGCGCGGTCTCATGGAGGTCGGTACCTTTCAGCCACCGTTCGGCTTCAAGGATTTTCGTCGTGCAGCCCGGCTGCATTCCCTCACCAACGGTCAGTTTGGTGGGGAGAAGCGAGCCGGGCTGCGGCCTCCGCCCTGCCCTCAGCTTCAAGGATCTTCGTCATCCTTGCTAAGGCGGAGGGAGAGCTGAGCCGAGGTTGGCCTCTGCGTAGGCAGCAGACCGCTCCTTCCCTCAGTGATCTGGGGAGAAGGGTGTTCGCTGCCTGTGGCGTTCGGCGGCTGCCGCGCGCTTGGTTCCCCAGCACGAGCGGCTCTGGCGCTGCTTCCGGCGTCGCCCCCCACTACCGATCCTTGCTGCATCGCCGGCTGTTGGGGGGTCGTCCAACACGTCGTATGCCGCGAGGGCGGCGTTCGTGTTCTGGGACGGTCCCGTTCTCGTTCTTGTGGCCAGGGCGAGAGCGAGGACGTGCCGGTGCGCTTTCGGGGCGGACGCCGTACGCCGGTGCGGCGTCGGTGAGTAGGTGGCCGCTTGGAGTTCATCGTCCCGCGGGCCCCCTGGTATGGAGGTTGTTTATACCCACGGGAACGGAACCGGAGTCCCGTTTGTAATGGCACCATGAGCGCCAGTGTATGTTCATCGTGGCTGTCGAGGCCTGAACATTTAGGTATTTGAGAACGAAGCTGTGTGTCTCCCTCATTCAGAGCGCTGGGACTTGTCTGTTGGCTAGTCGAACCACTTAACCGAGCGTCGGTTTCCTTTCGCGGAAGGTGACGAGTGAGGTGTCCGTATCCCGGAGGTGTAGGAGTCCCTCGGCTCTGTCGGCCTTGCCGCTTTAGGCTTCCCTTGCTCAGTTTTTGGAAACCTCGACTGCTCTGCGATGAGCCGAAGCCGGAGGCAGCGGTGCTAGCGCTGACAGACGCGGAGTCGGCTCGGAACGAGGCTTCGTCGGCCCGGGAGATGGCGTCTTCCCAGGACGAGGAAGATGTGGCAGCAGGCTGCTGGAGCTTGGCCAAGACATCTGCTGGCGCGGTGCTGGTGTCCTCCCTTAGGTGGAGGTCCTTTTGCTCGGGTCGTCGTCCGAGGCCGGGCCTGGTTCCGCCGAGGGTGGAATCAACACCGAGGGTGCTGCTGCTCCCCCTGCCGATGCCAGAACCTGCAGGAACAGTTTGTCTGTAGCATGCGCATGCTTTTTTGCGGCCGCCGAGGCCTAAACACTTCATCGTCGTGTTTAAAAAGCTGCGTCTTCTCTCCTCTTGTTTCGAGCATCACGACTTGTCTGTCAATAGCAGAATCGTTTATCCGAACGAGAGTTACTTTTTGCGGAAGGTGATGAGTGAGGTATCCGTATCCCGGAGGCGTAGGAGTCCCTCGGCTCGGTCGGCCTTGCCGCTTACGTGTGCTCTCATTCAGTCGAAGGATTCCATTATTGGGACAGTCGAGAAGGCGCGAAAGTCGTTTTCTACCCGAGCGTTAGGACTTGTTTGGTAGCAGGATCGCTTATCCGAGCGTGAGTTACTTCTCGCGAAAGGTGATGAGTGAGGTATCCGTATCCCGGAGGCGTAGGAGTTCCTCGGCTCGGTCAGCCTTGCCGCTTATGTGTACTCTCGTCGTTCTCAGGATCCCGCTATCAATACGGAAGTCGAAAGCACAAAGGTTGTTTTGGTAGAAATTTTTTCCGAGGAAAATTTTGACGCAGAGGGGGTTCCCCCCTTCTAGCCCCCGAGGGAGGGTCGGGCTTTGTTGAGGCAAGGCCGACCCTTCCTTGACGGTTAGACTTTGCGTACATAAACGAGGTACATGAACGACTTAAAACATCTTAAGGGTAGAAGCAACGTAGCTGTTGGATGTTCCAAGCGTTGCTGTAGACTTCGCCTTGGTCGTTAGCCAGCTTGTATGTTCCGGGCTTCAAGATCTTGGCGATGATGAAGGGCCCTTCCCAGGGAGGAGTGAGCTTGTGGCGCCCTCGGGTGTCCTGTCGCAGGCGAAGCACCAAGTCACCCACTTGGAAGCCTCAGGCCTAAACGCTTCGGGCATGATAGCGCCGCAGCGACTGCTGGTACCATGCCGAATGTAGTAAGGCGACATCCCGAGCCTCCTCGAGTTGGTCCAGCGCGTCTTCTCGGCTGGTCTAGTTGCTTCGGTCGTCATACGCCTTGGTCCTCGGGGGGCCATATTCCAAGTCTGTGGGGAGGATGGCCTCGGCCCCATAGACTAGAAAGAACGGCGTGAAACCCGTGGCGTGGCTCGGTGTCGTCCTCAGACTCCAGAATACCGAGGGTAGCTCTTTCATCCATCGCTTGCCAAACTTGTTGAGGTCATTGTAGATCCTTGGTTTGAGCCCCTGCAGAATCATACCGTTGGCTCGCTCCACCTGCCCATTCGTCATGGGATGAGCTACGGCGGCCCAGTCCACACGGATGTGGTGGTCGTCGCAGAAGTCTAGGAACTTTTTTCCGGTGAACTGCGTGCCATTGTCGGTGATGATTGAGTTTGGGACCCCTAACTGATGAATAATGTTGGTGAAGAATGCCACCGCCTGCTCGGACCTGATGTTGTTTAGGGGTCGGACCTCGATCCACTTGGAGAATTTGTCGATAGCGACCAGCAGGTGCGTGAAGCCCTCGGGTGCCTTCTGCAAGGGTCCGACGAGGTCCAGACCCCACACAGCAAATGGCCAGGTGATGGGTATTGTCTGCAAGGCCTGAGCGGGCAGATGCATCTGTTTTGCGTATAATTGACACCCACGACAGGAGCGTACAATCCTAGTGAGAGCACCTAGAGGGGGGGGGTGAATAGGTGATCCTGTAAAAACTTCAAACTTAAGCCACAAAAACTTGTTAAGCGTTAGCACAGTTAATGCCAAGTGGCTAAGGTGAAGTCTTCAACAAAACACAATACCACAAGAATCAAGCACAGAGGGACACGGTGGTTTATCCCGTGGTTCGGCCAAGCCAATGCTTGCCTACTTCCACGTTGTGGCGTCCCAACGGACGAGGGTTGCAATCAACCCCTCTCAAGCGGTCCAAAGACCCACTTGAATACCACGGTGTTTTGTTGTTCTTATCTCAATCCCGTTTGCGAGGAATCTCCACAACTTGGAGCCTCTCGCCCTTACAAAAGATGTTCACAAAGAATCACGGAGTAAGGGAGGGATTAGCAACTCACACACAACACAAAGATCACAGCGAATACGCACACACAAAACCCAGACTTGAGCTCAAGAGGCTAACACACTAGAACAGAGCTCAAATCACTAGAATTTCAAACAAGTGCGCAAGATTGATGTGTGAGTGATCAAGAGTGCTCAAGGAATGCTTGGGTGCTTCCTCCATGCGCCAAGGGGTCCCTTTTATAGCCCCAAGGCAGCTAGGAGCCGTTGGGAACAAATCTGGAAGGCCATCTTTGCCTTCTGTCTCGTGGCGCACCGGACAGTCCGGTGCACACCGGACACTGTCCGGTGCCCGATTTGTTTCCAAAAACAGCACTTCTGACCGTTGCTGGCTGCTCCAGATCTGCGCTTAGTTGGCGCACCGGACATGTCCGGTGCACACCGGACAGTCCGGTGTTCCTTCCCGACCGTTGGCTCGGCCACGTGTCTCGCGCGGATTGCGCGGCCGACCGTTGGCCCTGGCCGACCGTTGGCTCACCGGACAGTCCGGTGCACACCGGACAGTCCGGTGAATTATAGCCGTACGCCGTCGGCGAATTCCCGAGAGCGGCCAGTTCGCGCCGAGGAGGCCTGGCGCACCGGACACTGTCCGGTGCACACCGGACAGTCCGGTGCTCCAGACCGAGCTGGGACTTGGCTGCACACAGCCAAGTCATTCTCTCCCCTTTTCTCTATTTCTTCATGCTGTTTCTAACACTTAGACAAACATGTTAGTCCACAAAACCAATGTACTAAGGCTTAGAAACATACATTTACTTCATGATTTGCACCTTGTTCCATTTTACAAATAGGTACCTGTGTTGAGCACTAAATCACCAAAATCCTTAGAAATGGCCCAAGGACACATTTCCCTTTCAATCTCCCCCTTTTTGGTGATTTATGCCAACACTTCATAAAGCCACTAGAACAAGTGCCAACTCAATTCAAATGACATAAATTTAGGTGTTATTCAATTTTGGCATATATGGATCATCCTTTGCCACCACTTGGTTTGTTTTTGCAAATCAAACACAAATCTCTATCTCTAAGTTAAACACACATGTTTAAGCATAAAGAGAGTCATTCAAAAAGAGATTGATCAAGAATTTCAAAAACTCCCCCTTTTTCCCATAATCAATACTTCTCCCCACAAGAAGCCAACTTTTGACAAGAGAGACATCAAAAGAGTTTTGACAAACCAAACGCTCTATTCTACTATTTTCAAAAACTCTCAAGTGGTAGCTGATCCATTTATCACTTTGGCCTTTATTTTCTCCCCCTTTGGCATCAAGCACCAAAACGGGATCAATCTTGGCCCTATAACCCCATTGCCTCACCAAAATCTTCAATTAAGAGCAAATGGCAATAAGAGTTCATGAGATGGACTTGGAATAAGTTACCCTTCATCGAAGTGCAGTGGAAGTCTTTCATGGTCCAAGTCCACCTTTTCCCTTTCAATTCTCCTTTGTGACTAACACAAGCAAACTCAAACATATGGTTAGTCTCAAAGGGTCAAGTTGTAACACATCTCCCCCTAAACATGTGCATCACATTGCAACGGACTTGTGAGGTCCAGGGAGTGTTTGTACAACTTGAGCACCATAATAAGCAACAAAATGCAGAAGGGAACATGATCAAAAGCATAAATACATGTATGCTACAATTCAATCCAAGTTCCGCGAATCTAAGACATTTAGCTCACTACGCAGCCTGCAAAAGGTCTTCTCATCTAAAGGCTTGGTAAAGATATCGGCTAGCTGGTTCTCGGTGCTAACATAAAACACTTCGATATCTCCCTTTTGCTGGTGGTCTCTCAAAAAGTGATGCCGGATGTCTATGTGCTTTGTGCGGCTGTGCTCAATGGGATTTTCCGCTATTCGGATAGCACTCTCATTATCACATAGGAGTGGGACTTTGCTCAGATTGTAGCCAAAGTCCCTGAGGGTTTGCCTCATCCAAAGTAGTTGCGCACAACACTGTCCTGCGGCAACGTACTCGGCCTCAGCGGTGGATAGGGCAACGGAGGTTTGTTTCTTAGAGTTCCATGACACCAGGGACCTTCCTAAGAATTGGCACGTCCCCGATGTACTCTTCCTATCGACCTTACATCCAGCATAGTCGGAATCTGAGTACCCAATCAAGTCAAAGTTAGACCCCTTTGGATACCAGATCCCGAAGCAGGGCGTAGCGACTAAATATCTAAGAATTCGCTTCACCGCCACCAAGTGACATTCCTTAGGATCGGATTGAAATCTAGCACACATGCATACGCTAAGCATAATATCCGGTCTACTAGCACATAAATAAAGTAAAGACCCTATCATTGACCGGTATGCTTTTTGATCAACGGACTTACCTCCTTTGTTGAGGTCGGTGTGTCCGTCGGTTCCCATCGGAGTCTTTGCGGGCTTGGCGTCCTTCATCCCAAACCGCTTTAGCAGATCTTGCGTGTACTTCGTTTGGGAGATGAAGGTGCCGTCCTTGAGTTGCTTCACTTGGAACCCAAGGAAGTAGTTCAACTCGCCCATCATCGACATCTCGAATTTCTGCGTCATCACCCTGCTAAACTCTTCACAAGACTTTTGATTAGTAGAACCAAATATTATGTCATCGACATAAATTTGGCATACAAACAAATCACCATCACATGTCTTTGTAAAAAGAGTTGGATCGGCTTTCCCAACCTTGAAAGCATTAGCAAGTAAGAAATCTCTAAGGCATTCATACCATGCTCTTGGGGCTTGTTTAAGTCCATAGAGCGCCTTAGAGAGCTTACACACGTGGTCGGGGTACCGCTCATCCTCGAAGCCAGGGGGTTGCTCCACGTACACCTCCTCCTTTATTGGCCCGTTGAGGAACGCGCTCTTCACATCCATTTGGTACAACCTGAAAGAATGGTGAGCGGCATATGCTAGCAAGATACGAATGGACTCTAGCCTAGCCACAGGAGCAAAAGTCTCCTCAAAGTCCAAACCTGCGACTTGGGCATAACCTTTTGCCACAAGTCGAGCCTTGTTCCTCGTCACCACCCCGTGCTCGTCCTGTTTGTTGCGGAACACCCACTTGGTTCCCACAACATTTTGCTTGGGACGAGGCACCAGTGTCCAAACTTCGTTGCGCTTGAAGTTATTGAGTTCCTCCTGCATGGCCAACACCCAATCCGGATCTAGCAAGGCCTCCTCTACCCTGAAAGGCTCAATAGAGGAGACAAAAGAGTAATGCTCACAAAAATTAACTAATCGAGATCGAGTAGTTACTCCCTTGCTAATGTCACCCAAAATTTGGTCGACGGGATGATCCCTTTGAATCATCGCTCGAACTTGGGTTGGAGGTGCCGGTTGCGCTTCTTCCTCCATCACTTGATCTTCTTGTGCTCCCCCTTGATCACACGCCTCCTTTTGATGAACCTGTTCATCGTCTTGAAGTGAGGGATGCACCGTCGTTGAGGAAGAAGGTTGATTACGTTCATCCTGTTCCTGTGGCCGAATGTCTCCAATCGCCATGGTTCGTATAGCGGCCGCCGGAACATCTTCTTCATCTACATCATCACAATTAACAACTTGCTCTCTTGGAGAGCCATTAGTCTCATCAAATACAACGTCGCTAGAGACTTCAACCAAACCCGATGATTTGTTGAAGACCCTATACGCCTTTGTATTTGAATCATAACCTAATAAAAACCCTTCTACAGCTTTGGGAGCAAACTTAGAATTTCTACCCTTCTTCACTAGAATGTAGCACTTGCTCCCAAATACACGAAAGTACGATACATTGGGTTTGTTACCGGTTAGTAGCTCATACGAAGTCTTCTTGAGGAGTCGATGAAGGTAGACCCTGTTGATGGCGTGGCAAGCCGTGTTCACGGCTTCCGACCAAAAGCACTCGGGGGTCTTGAACTCTCCAAGCATCGTCCTCGCCATATCGATTAGCGTCCTGTTCTTCCTCTCTACCACACCATTTTGCTGTGGTGTGTAGGGAGCGGAGAACTCGTGCTTGATCCCTTCCTCCTCAAGAAACTCCTCTACTTGAAGGTTCTTGAACTCGGACCCGTTGTCGCTCCTTATCTTCTTCACCTTGAGCTCAAACTCGTTTTGAGCTCTCCTGAGGAAGCGCTTGAGGGTCCCTTGGGTTTCAGACTTATCCTGCAAAAAGAACACCCAAGTGAAGCGGGAAAAGTCATCAACAATAACTAAACCATACTTACTTCCTCCTATGCTCAGATAGGCGACGGGTCCGAAGAGGTCCATATGCAGCAGCTCCAGGGGTCTCGACGTGGTCATCACGTTCTTGCTGTGATGTGCTCCTCCCACTTGTTTACCTGCCTGACAAGCTGCACAAGGTCTATCTTTTTCGAAATAAACATTTGTTAGACCTATCACGTGTTCTCCCTTTAGAAGCTTGTGGAGGTTCTTCATCCCCACATGTGCTAAGCGGCGATGCCACAGCCAGCCCATGCAAGTCTTAGCCATTAGGCATGCATCTAGACCGGCCTCTTCTTTTGCAAAATCAACTAAATAAAGCTTGCCGTCTAGTACACCCTTAAAAGCTAGTGAACCATCACATCTTCTAAAGACAGACACATCTACATTTGTAAAAAGGCAATTGTATCCCATTTGACATAATTGACTAACAGATAGCAAATTATATCCAAGACTCTCCACTAAGAATACATTTGAGATAGAATGCTCATTAGAAATTGCAATTTTACCTAGCCCTTTTACCTTGCCTTGATTCCCATCACCGAATATAATTGAATCTTGGGAATCCTTATTCTTGACGTAGGAGGTGAACATCTTCTTCTCCCCCGTCATATGGTTTGTGCATCCGCTGTCGATAATCCAGCTTGAACCCCCGGATGCATAAACCTGCAAGGCAAATTTAGGCTTGGGTCTTAGGTACCCAACTCATGTTGGGTCCTGCAAGGTTAGCACAAATATCTTTAGGGACCCAAATGCAAGATTTATCTCCCTTGCATCTAGCCCCTAATTTCCTAGCAACAACCTTCTTACCCTTTCTACAAATAGCAAAAGGAGCATTACAAGCATAATAAATGGTAGAAAGTTCATTCACTATTTTCCTAGGAGCATGAATAGCATTCTTTCTAGGCATATGAGCAATATTTCTCCTAGGCATATATACAACATTCCTCCTATCATGCTTATAAGATGAACTAGAGGCAACCATGGCATGAGAATCATAAACATGTGAATCAAAATCATTATAGGCATTTCTAGCATTTCTCCTATCATAATACATAAAAGCATGGTTCTTTTTAGTATTACTAGCCATAGGGGCCTTCCCTTTCTCCTTGACGAAGATGGGAGCCTTATGGCTTGTTAAGTTCTTGGCTTCCCTCTTGAAGCCAAGCCCATCCTTAATTGAGGGGTGTCTACCAACCGTGTAGGCATCCCTTGCAAATTTTATTTTATCAACTTCATTCTTGCTAGTCTTAAGTTGGGCATTAAGACTAGCCACTTCATCATTTAATTTGGAAATTAGAACTAGGTGTTCACTACAAGCATTAACATCAAAACCCTTACACCTAGTACAAATTTCAACATGTTCAACACAAGAATTTGATTTACTGGCTACTTCTAGTTTAGCACTTAAATCAATATTAACACTTCTTAAGGTAGAAATGGTTTCATGACAGGAAGATATTTCACTAGAAAGCATTTCATTTCTTTTCACTTCTAAAGCATATGATTTTTGTGCCTCTACAAATTTATCATGTTCATCATACAATAAATCTTCTTGCTTTTCTAAAAGCCTATCCTTTTCATTCAATGCATCAATCAATTCATTGATTTTCTCTATCTTAGATCTATCTAAGCCCTTGAACAAGCAAGAATAATCTATGTCATCATCACTAGACTCACTATCACTAGAAGAAGCATAAGTGGAGTCTTGAATACTCACCTTCTTCTCCCTTGCCATAAGGCAAGTGAGACGCTCGTTGGGGAAGAGAGCCGATTTGTTGAAGGCAGTGGCGGCGAGTCCTTCATTGTCGGAGTCGGAGGAGGAGCAATCCGAGTCCCACTCCTTTCCTAGATGCGCCTCGCCCTTTGCCTTCTTGTATGCCTTCTTCTTCTCTCTCTTGTTTCCCTTTTCCTGGTCACTTTCATTATCGGGACAGTTAGCAATAAAGTGACCAAGCTTACCACATTTGAAGCACGAGCGCTTTCCCTTGGTCTTGGTCTTGCTTGGCTGCCCCTTGCGACCATTTAGCGCCGTCTTGAATCTTTTAATGATGAGAGCCATCTCTTCATCATTAAGGCCAGCCGCCTCAACTTGCGCCACCTTGCTAGGTAGCGACTCCTTGCTCCTTGTTGCCTTTAGAGCAATGGGTTGAGGCTCGTGGAGTGGTCCGTTCAACGCGTCGTCGACGTATCTTGCCTCCTTGATCATCATCCGCCCGCTCACGAATTTTCCAAGCACTTCCTCGGGCGTCATCATCGTGTACCTGGGATTCTCACGAATATTGTTCACGAGATGAGGATCAAGTACGGTAAAGGACCTGAGCATTAGGCGGACGACGTCGTGGTCCGTCCATCGCGTGCTCCCGTAGCTTCTTATCTTGTTGATAAGGGTCTTGAGCCGGTTGTACGTTTGCGTTGGCTCCTCGCCCCTTATCATCGCGAACCGTCCAAGCTCGCCCTCCACCAACTCCATCTTGGTGAGTAAGGTGACGTCGTTCCCCTCATGAGAAATCTTGAGGGTGTCCCAGATTTGCTTGGCGTTGTCCAAGCCGCTCACCTTATGGTATTCATCCCTGCACAAGGAAGCTAGAAGAACAGTAGTAGCTTGTGCATTTTTATGAATTTGTTCATTAATGAACATGGGACTATCCGAACTATCAAAGTGCATTCCACTCTCTACAATCTCCCATATACTAGGATGGAGAGAGAATAGGTGACTACGCATTTTGTGACTCCAAAATCCGTAGTCCTCTCCATCAAAGTGTGGGGGCTTGCCAAGTGGAATGGAGAGCAAATGAGAATGTGAACTTTGCGGAATACGAGAGTAATCAAAGGAAAAGTTCGAATTAACCGGTTTTCTCCTCTCGTAGTCGTTGTGGTCCTCATCCTTTTGGGAAGAAGTAGACTCGTCGCTGTCGTAGTAGATGATCTCCTTGATGCGCCTGGTCTTCTTCTTCTTCCCATCCTTTCGTCTTTGACCCGAGCCGGAGTCGGTAGGCTTGTCGTCCTTCGGCTCGTTGACGAAGGTCTCCTTCTCTTTGTCGTTGATCACTATACCCTTCCCCTTAGGATCCATCTATTCGGGCGGTTAGTCCCTTTGTGAATAGAACGGCTCCGATACCAATTGAGAGCACCTAGAGGGGGGGGGGTGAATAGGTGATCCTGTAAAAACTTCAAACTTAAGCCACAAAAACTTGTTAAGCGTTAGCACAGTTAATGCCAAGTGGCTAAGGTGAAGTCTTCAACAAAACACAATACCACAAGAATCAAGCACAGAGGGACACGGTGGTTTATCCCGTGGTTCGGCCAAGCCAATGCTTGCCTACTTCCACGTTGTGGCGTCCCAACGGACGAGGGTTGCAATCAACCCCTCTCAAGCGGTCCAAAGACCCACTTGAATACCACGGTGTTTTGTTGTTCTTATCTCAATCCCGTTTGCGAGGAATCTCCACAACTTGGAGCCTCTCGCCCTTACAAAAGATGTTCACAAAGAATCACGGAGTAAGGGAGGGATTAGCAACTCACACACAACACAAAGATCACAGCGAATACGCACACACAAAACCCAGACTTGAGCTCAAGAGGCTAACACACTAGAACAGAGCTCAAATCACTAGAATTTCAAACAAGTGCGCAAGATTGATGTGTGAGTGATCAAGAGTGCTCAAGGAATGCTTGGGTGCTTCCTCCATGCGCCAAGGGGTCCCTTTTATAGCCCCAAGGCAGCTAGGAGCCGTTGGGAACAAATCTGGAAGGCCATCTTTGCCTTCTGTCTCGTGGCGCACCGGACAGTCCGGTGCACACCGGACACTGTCCGGTGCCCGATTTGTTTCCAAAAACAGCACTTCTGACCGTTGCTGGCTGCTCCAGATCTGCGCTTAGTTGGCGCACCGGACATGTCCGGTGCACACCGGACAGTCCGGTGTTCCTTCCCGACCGTTGGCTCGGCCACGTGTCTCGCGCGGATTGCGCGGCCGACCGTTGGCCCTGGCCGACCGTTGGCTCACCGGACAGTCCGGTGCACACCGGACAGTCCGGTGAATTATAGCCGTACGCCGTCGGCGAATTCCCGAGAGCGGCCAGTTCGCGCCGAGGAGGCCTGGCGCACCGGACACTGTCCGGTGCACACCGGACAGTCCGGTGCTCCAGACCGAGCTGGGACTTGGCTGCACACAGCCAAGTCATTCTCTCCCCTTTTCTCTATTTCTTCATGCTGTTTCTAACACTTAGACAAACATGTTAGTCCACAAAACCAATGTACTAAGGCTTAGAAACATACATTTACTTCATGATTTGCACCTTGTTCCATTTTACAAATAGGTACCTGTGTTGAGCACTAAATCACCAAAATCCTTAGAAATGGCCCAAGGACACATTTCCCTTTCACCTAGTGGCGTCGGCCACCGTGGTTGGCTAGTAGAAACCTTGTCGAAAGGCATTTCCCACGAGGGCTCGAGGCGCTGCATGGTGGTCGCAAGCCCCCGAGTGTATTTCTTGCAATAGCTCTTGTCCTTGGGCGATGGATATGCATCGTTGAAGGATGCCCGAGGGGCTGCGGTGGTAGAGCTCCTTTTCATCACCCAGCAGGACAAATGACTTGGCGCGCAGAGCCAGCCGCCGAGCTTTGGTCTTGTCGATGGGAGGCTCTCCTCGGAGGAGATATTCCAGGTACGGGGGCCTGCCAGTTCAGATCTGGCGCGTCCCCATTCTGTTCCTCTTCGACGGGCAAGGCCTCTTCCTCGATGGGCGAGGGTGCCTCGGGCGCGGCTCAGGGTACCTCGGGCTTGGCCGAGGGTGCCTCGGGCTCGACCGAGGGTGCCTCAGGCTGGGCCGAGGCTTCCTCAGGCTCGGGCGCGTCGTCGATCTTGACGGATGGTTGATGTAGATCTCTAGAGAAGACGTCGGGGGGACTGTCGTTCGCCCCGAGGCTATTTTCGCCAGCTCGTCCGCAGTCTCGTTGTACCATCGGGCGATATGGTTGAGCTCCAGCCCGTAGAACTTGTTCTCCAGGAGCCGGACTTCGTCGCAGTAGGCTTCCATCCTCCGGTCACGACAGTGGGAGTTCTTCATGACTTGTCAATGACAAGCTGCGAGTCGCCTCGAGCGTCGAGGCGTCGGACCCCTAGCTCGATGGCGATGCGTAGCCCGTTAACCAGCGCTTCGTACTCGGCCACATTGTTTGACGCCGGAAAATGGAGGCGAATGACGTAGCGGAGATGCTTTCCGAGGGGTGAAATGAAGAGCAGGCCAACGCCCGCTCCTGTTTTCGTGAGTGACCCATCGAAGTACATGGTCCAGAGCTCGGGCTAGATCGGAGTTGTCGGTAACTGGGTGTCAGTCCACTCAGCCAGGAAGTCTGCCAAGACCTAGGATTTTATGGCCTTCCGAGGAGCGAATGATAGCGTTTCGCCCATAAGCTCCACCGCCCACTTTGCTATCCTACCCGAGGCCTCGCGGCACTGGATGATCTCCCCTAGGGGGAAGGATGACACCACAGTTACCGGATGAGATTCAAAGTAGTGTCACAACTTTCGCCGCGTCAGGATCACCGCGTAGAGCAGCTTCTGGATCTGTGGGTAGCGAGCTTTCGTCTCAGAAAATACTTCACTGATGAAGTAGACCGGCCTCTGGACGGGCAGTGCATGCCCTTCTTCTCGTCTCTCGACTATGATCGCGGCGCTGACCACCTGAGTAGTCGCGGCTACGTAGATCAAGAGGGCTTCTCCTGCGACGGGGGGCACCAGGATGGGTGTTTTCGTAAGGAGCGCCTTAAGGTTTTCGAGAGCTTACTCGGCCTCGGGGGTCCAAGTGAAGCACTCGGCCTTCCTTAAGAGGCGGTACAGAGGCAAGCCTTTCTCGCCGAGGCGTGAGATGAAGCGGCTTAGAGCCACAAGGCATCCCATGACCCTCTGTACTTTCAAATCTTTGATCGGTCCCATGCTGGTGATGGCCGCGATTTTCTCTGAATTGGCCTCGATGCCCTACTCGGAGACGATGAATCCAAGGAGCATGCCTCGGGGGACTCCAAAGACACACTTCTCAGGATTGAGTTTCATGCCTTTCGCTCTCAGACACTTGAATGTCGTTTCAAGGTCAGAGAGGAGGTCGGAGGCTCTCTTCATCTTGACAACGATGTCGTTGATGTAAGCCTCGACTGTTCTGTCGATGTGTCCTCCAAACATGTGGTTCATGCACCTCTGGTAAGTGGCGCCTACATTCCTCAACCCAAATGGCATTGTGGTGTAACAATACATGCCAAAAGGTGTGATGAAAGAAGTCGCAGGCTGGTCGGACTCTTTCATCTTGATTTGGTGATAGCTTGAGTAGGCATCGAGGAATGACAGGGTTTCGCATCCAGCTGTGGAGTCCATGATTTGATCGATGCGAGGTAGAGGGTAGGGAACTTTCGGACATGCTTTGTTTAGACCAGTGTAGTCTACACACATCCTCCATTTCCCATCCTTCTTCCTTACAAGAATAGGGTTAGCTAACCATTCGGGATGGAATACCTCTTTGATGAACCCTGCCGCGAGTAGCTTGTGGATCTCCTCGCCTATGGCCCTGCGCTTTTCCTCGTCGAAGCGGCGCAGGGTTTGCTTCACGGGTTGGGCACCAGCTCTGATATCCAGTGAGTGCTTGGCGACATCCCTCGGTATGCCGGGCATGTCCGAGGGACTCCACGCAAAGACTTCGGTGTTTATGCGGAGAAAGTCGACGAGCACTGCTTCCTATTTGGGGTCGAGCTCGGAGTCGATCCGAACTTGCTTGCTGGCGTCGTTGCTAGGGTCGAGAGAGACGGACTTGACCGCCTCAACCGGTTCGAAGTTGCTGGCGTGCCGCTTCACGTTGGGCGCCTCCTTGGAGAGGCATTCAAGGTCGGTGATGAGGGCCTCAGACTCGGCGAGAGCCTCGACGTACTCCACGCACTCCACGTCGCGTTCGTACGCGTGGCGGTACGTGGACCTGATAGTGATGATCCCATTCGGACCCAGCATCTTGAGCTTGAGGTAGGTGTAGTTGGGGACGGCCATAAACTTGGCGTAGCATGGCCTTCCCAACACCGCATGGTAGGTTCCTCGGAACCTGACAACCTCAAAGGTGAGAGCTTCCCTTCAGAAGTTTGAAGGAGTACCGAAGCAGACGGGTAAGTCGATCCGCCCGAGGGGTTGGATTCGCTTCCCGGGCGCGATCCCGTGGAAGGGTGCCGCATCGGCCTAGACTTCGGATCGATCAACCCCTAAGAGTTCCAGGGTCTCGGCATAGATGATGTTAAGGCTGCTACCTCCATCCATGAGGACCTTGGAGAGCCTAACGTTGCCGATGATCGGGTCGACGACGAGCGGGTACCTTCCTGGGCTCGGCATGAAGTCGGGGTGGTCGCCTTGGTCGAAGGTGATAGGCTTGTCGGACCAGTCTAGGTAGACTGGTGCCGCCACCTTCACCAAGCAGACCTCCTGGCGCTCCTGCTTGCGGTGCCGAGCCGAGGCATTCGCCGCCTGCCCGCCGTAGATCATGAAGCAGTTATGGACTTCCGGGAATCCCTCTTCCTTGCTGCCCTCCTTCTTGTCGTTGTCATGGCCCTTGCCATCCTCTCTCGGGGGCCTGGTCTTATGGAAGTGGCGTCGGAGCATGATACATTCTTCGAGGGTGTGCTTGACGGGCCCCTGGTGATAGGGGCACGACTCTTTGAGCATCTTGTCGAACGCGCCGGCCCCTCCAGGTGGTTTTCGAGGGTTCCTGTGCTCGGCCGCAGCGACGAGATTCGCGTCTGCGACGTCGCGCTTCGCTCGCGACTTGTTTTTGGCCTTCTTCTTCGTGCCCCGCTGGCGGACACCTCAGGGGCGTCTGTCTTCGGCTCGACCTGAGGCTGCTTGTCCTTCCGGAAGATGGCTTCGACCGCCTCTTGACCCTAGGCGAACTTGGTGGCAACGTCCATCAGTTCGCTCGCGCGGGTGGGGGTCTTGCGCCCCAGTTTGCTCACCAGGTCCCGGCAAGTGGTGCCGGCAAGGAAAGCCCCGATGACATCCGAGTCGGTGACGTTGGGCAGCTCGGTGCGCTGCTTCGAAAACCACCGGATGTACTCTCGGAGGGACTCCCCGGGCTGCTGGCGGCAGCTTTGGAGGTCCCACAAGTTCCCTTGGCGCACGTACGTGCCTTGGAAGTTCCCCGTGAAAGCTTTGACCAGATCGTCCCAGTCAGAGATCTGCGCAGGAGGCAGATGCTCCAGCCAGGCTCGGGCGGCGTCGGAGAGGAAAAGGGGTAGATTACGGATGATAAGGTTGTCATCATCCGCCCTCCCAACTGGCAGGCCAGTCGGTAGTCCGCGAGCCATAGCTCCGGCCTCGTCTCCCCCGAGTACTTGGTGATAGTAGTCGGGGCTTAGAAACGGGCAGGGAACGGTGCTCGTCGTATGGCCCGGCTGAAGACTCGCAGGCCGGGTGGTTCGGGCGAAGGACTGCGGTCCTCCTCGTTGTTGCAGCGTCCCCCGTGCCTGGGATGGTAGCCTCGGCGCACCTTCTCGTCGAGGCAGGCTCGATAGTCGTGATGGTGGTGCTCGTTGCCGAGGCGTTTGAAAGTCGCCTAGGGGGGGTGAATAGGGCGAATCTGAAATTTAACAACTTAAACACAACTACAAGCCGGGTTAGCGTTAGAAATAATAATGAGTCCAAGAGAGAGGGCGCAAAACAAATCGCGGGCAAACAAAGAGTGAGACACGTGGATTTGTTTTACCGAGGTTCGGTTCTCTCAAACCTACTCCCCGTTGAGGAGGCCACAAAGGTTCCCTCTCTCAAACAGTCCCGCGGACCGAGTGAGCTTCTCTTCTCAAATCAACCGGGAACAAAACTTCCCCGCAAGGACCACCACACAATTGGTGTCTCTTGCCTCGGTTACAAATGAGTTTAGATCACAAGAACAAATGAGAAAGAAAGAAGCAATCCAAGCGCAAGAGCTCAAAAGAACACGGCAAATCTCTCTCGCTAATCACTAAAGCCTTGTGTGGAATTGGAGAGGATTTGATCACTTGGGTGTGTCTAGAATTGAATGCTAGAGCTCTTGTAAGGTGTAGAAGTGTGAAAACTTGGATGACTTGAATGTGGGGTGGTTGGGGGTATTTATAGCCCCAACCACCAAACTAGCCGTTTGGTGGAGGTTGTCTGTCGCATGGTGCACCGGACAGTCCGGTGCGCCAGCCACGTCACCAGGCCGTTAGGGTTCCGACCATTGGAGCTCTGACTGTTGGGCCCGCCTGGATGCCTGGTGGCGCACCGGACATGTACTGTAGAGTGTCCGGTGCGCCGTCGCGCGCGTGCCTGACTTCTGCGCGCTCTGGCGCGCATTTAATGCGCCTGCAGGTGACCGTTGGCGCTGAAGTAGCCGTTGCTCCGCTGTCACACCGGACAGTCCGGTGTACACCGGACATGTCCGGTGAATTATAGCGGACTAGCCGTTGTGGATTCCTGAAGCTGGCGAGTTCAGAGTCGCGTCCCCTTGGAGCACCGGACAGTCCGGTGAATTATAGCGCGGCGGTCCCCTGGTGCGAAGTTTAGCTCGGAGTCCCCTGGTGCACCGGACCGTCCGGTGCGCCCGACCAGGGTGCCTTCGGTTGTCCCTTTTGCTCTCTTTTATTGAACCCATTCTTGGTCTTTTTATTGGCTTGTTGTGAACCTTTGGTACCTATAGAACCTATAGACTTGGGCAAACTAGTTAGTCCAATTATTTGTGTTGGGCAATTCAACCACCAAAATCAATTTAGGAAATAGGTGTAAGCCTAATTCCCTTTCAATCTCCCCCTTTTTGGTGATTGATGCCAACACAAACCAAAGCAAATATAGAAGTGCATAATTGAACTAGTTTGCAATATGTAAGTGCAAAGGTTACTTAGAATTTGAGGCAATAAATATTACTTACTAGATATGCATGGATTGTTTCTTTATTTTTAACATTTTGGACCACGCTTGCACCATAAGTTTTGTTTTTGCAAATTCTTTTTGTAAATCCTTTTCAAAGTCTTTTTGCAAAATAGTCAAAGGTAAATGAGTAAGATTTTGCGAAGCATTTTCAAGTTTTGAAATTTTCTCCCCTTGTTTCAAATGCTTTTCCTTTGACTAAACAAAACTCCCCCTCAAATAAATTCTCCTCTTAGTGTTCAAGAGGGTTTTAAGATATCAATTTTGAAAGGTGCTACTTTCTCCCCCTTTAGAACACAAAGAGATACCAATTTGAAATTTACCAATTGAAAATCATTTTAAAATTAGGGTGGTGGTGCGGTCCTTTTGCTTTGGGCTCATACTTTTCTCCCCCTTTGGCATGAATCGCCAAAAACGGATACTTTGAGCGAGATATAAGCCCTTTGCTAACTACTTTCTCCCCTTTGGCAAATAAGACATATGAGTGAAGATTATACCAAAGATGGAGAGATGCTCGGAGCGATGACGAAGGATGAGTAATAGAGTGGAGTGGAAGCCTTTGTCTTCGCCGAAGACTCCAATTCCCTTTCAATACACCTATGACTTGGTTTGAAATGCACTTGAAAACATATTAGTCATAGCATATAAAAGAGACATGATCAAAGGTATACTTATGAGCTATGTGTGCAAATTAGCAAAAGAAATTCCTAGAATCAAGAATATTGAGTCATGCCTAAGTTTGGTAAAAGTTTGTTCATCTAGTGGCTTGGTAAAGATATCGGCTAATTGATCTTTAGTATTAATGTATGCAATCTCGATATCCCCCTTTTGTTGATGATCCCTAAGAAAATGATACCGAATGGCTATGTGTTTAGTGCGGCTATGCTCAACGGGATTATCCGCCATGCGGATTGCACTCTCATTATCACATAGAAGAGGAACTTTGGTTAATTTGTAACCATAGTCCCGCAGGGTTTGCCTCATCCAAAGCAATTGCGCGCAACAATGGCCTGCGGCAATATACTCGGCTTCGGCGGTAGAAAGAGCGACCGAATTTTGCTTCTTTGAAGCCCAAGACACCAAGGATCTTCCCAAGAACTGGCAAGTCCCCGATGTGCTCTTTCTATTAATCTTACACCCCGCCCAATCGGCATCCGAATAACCAATTAAATCAAATGTGGATCCCCGAGGGTACCAAAGCCCAAACTTAGGAGTATAAGCCAAATATCTCAAGATTCGTTTTACGGCCGTAAGGTGAGATTCCTTAGGGTCGGCTTGGAATCTTGCACACATGCATACGGAAAGCATAATGTCCGGTCGAGATGCACATAAATAGAGTAATGAACCTATCATCGACCGGTATACCTTTCGATCGACGGATTTACCTCCCGTGTCGAGGTCGAGATGCCCATTGGTTCCCATGGGAGTCTTGATGGGCTTGGCTTTCTTCATTCCAAACTTGTTTAGAATGTCTTGAGTATACTTCGTTTGACAAATGAAGGTGCCCTCTTGGAGTTGCTTGACTTGGAATCCTAGAAAATACTTCAACTCCCCCATCATCGACATCTCGAATTTCTGTGTCATGATCCTACTAAATTCTTCACATGTAGATACGTTAGTAGACCCAAATATAATATCATCAACATAAATTTGGCATACAAGCAAATCATTGTCAAGAGTTTTAGTGAATAGAGTAGGATCGGCCTTGCCGACTTTGAAGCCATTAGCAATAAGGAAATCTCTTAGGCATTCATACCATGCTCTTGGGGCTTGCTTGAGCCCATAAAGCGCCTTAGAGAGCCTATAGACATGGTTAGGGTACTCACTGTCTTCAAAGCCGGGAGGTTGCTCAACATAGACCTCTTCCTTAATTGGTCCATTGAGGAAGGCACTCTTCACGTCCATTTGGTAAAGCTTGAAGCCATGGTAAGTAGCATAGGCTAATAATAACGAATTGACTCAAGCCTAGCTACGGGTGCATAGGTTTCACCAAAGTCCAAACCTTCGACTTGGGAGTCTCCCTTGGCCACAAGTCAAGCTTTGTTCCTTGTCACCACACCATGCTCGTCTTGCTTGTTGCGGAAGACCCACTTGGTTCCTACAACATTTTGGTTAGGACGTGGAACTAAATGCCATACCTCGTTCCTCGTGAAGTTGTTGAGCTCCTCTTGCATCGCCATCACCCAGTTTGAATCTTGGAGTGCTTCCTCTACCCTGTGTGGCTCAATAGAGGAAACAAAAGAGTAATGCTCACAAAAATGTGCAACACGAGATCGAATAGTTACCCCCTTATGAATATCGCCGAGGATGGTGTCGACGGGGTGATCTCGTTGTATTGCTTGGTGGACTCTTGGGTGTGGCAGCCTTGGCTCTTCATCCTTCTTGTCTTGATCATTTGCATCTCCCCCTTGATCATTGCCGTCATCTTGAGGTGGCTCATCATTTTGATTTTCTCCTTCATCAACTTGAGCCTCGTCCTCATTTTGAGTTGGTGGAGATGCTTGCGTGGAGGAGGATGGTTGATCTTGTGTATTTAGAGGCTCTTCGGATTCCTTAGGACACACATCCCCAATGGACATGTTCCTTAGCGCGATGCATGGAGCCTCTTCTTCACCTATCTCATCAAGATCAACTTGCTCTACTTGAGAGCCGTTAGTCTCATCAAACACAATGTCACAAGAAACTTCAACTAGTCCTGAGGACTTGTTAAAGACTCTATATGCCCTTGTGTTTGAATCATATCGTAGTAAAAAGCCTTCTATAGTCTTAGGAGCAAATTTAGATTTTCTACCTCTTTTAATAAGAATAAAGCATTTGCTACCAAAGACTCTAAAATATGAAATGTTGGGCTTTTTACGGTTAGGAGTTCATATGATGTCTTCTTGAGGATTCGATGTAGATATAACCGGTTGATGGCGTAGCAAGCGGTGTTAACCGCCTCGGCCCAAAACCGATCTGGCGTCTTGTATTCATCAAGCATGGTTCTTGCCATGTCCAATAGAGTTCGATTCTTCCTCTCCACTTCACCATTTTGTTGTGGTGTGTAGGGAGAAGAGAACTCATGCTTGATGCCCTCCTCCTCAAGGAAGCCTTCAATTTGTGCATTCTTGAACTCTGTCCCGTTGTCGCTTCTAATTTTCTTGATCCTTAAGCCGAACTCATTTTGAGCCCGTCTCAAGAATCCCTTTAAAGTCTCTTGGGTTTGTGATTTTTCCTGCAAAAAGAATACCCAAGTGAAGCGAGAATAATCATCCACAATAACTAGACAGTACTTACTCCCGCCGATGCTCATGTTAGCGATCGGGCTGAATAAATCCATGTGTAGGAGCTCCAGTGGCCTGTCAGTCGTCATGATGTTCTTGTGTGGATGATGAATACCAACTTGCTTCCCTGCTTGGCAAGCGCTACAAATCCTGTCTTTCTCAAAATAAACATTTGTTAATCCTAAAATGTGCTCTCCCTTTAGAAGCTTATGAAGATTCTTCATTCCAACATGGGCTAGTCGGCGGTGCCAGAGCCAACCCATGTTAGTCTTTGCAATTAAGCAAGTGTCGAGTTCAGCTCTATCAAAATCTACCAAGTATAGCTGACCCTCTAACACTCCCTTAAAGGCTATTGAATCATCACTTCTTCTAAAGACAGTGACACCTACATCAGTAAAAAGACAGTTGTAGCCCATTTGACATAATTGTGAAACGGAAAGCAAATTGTAATCTAAAGAATCTACAAGAAAAACATTGGAAATGGAATGGTCAAGAGATATAGCTATTTTACCCAAACCTTTGACCAAACCTTGGTTTCCATCCCCGAATGTGATAGCTCGTTGGGGATCTTGGTTTTTCTCGTAGGAGGAGAACATCTTCTTCTCCCCTATCATGTGGTTTGTGCACCCGCTATCGATGATCCAACTTGAGCCCCCGGATGCATAAACCTACAAAACAAGTTTAGTTCTTGACTTTAGGTACCCAAACGGTTTGGGTCCTTTGGCATTAGAAACAAGAACTTTGGGTACCCAAACACAAGTCTTGGATCCCTTGTGTTTGCCCCCAACAAACTTGGCAACTACCTTGCCGGATTTGTTAGTAAGCACATAGGATGCATCAAAAGTTTTAAATGAAATGTCATGATCATTTGATGCACTAGGAGTTTTCTTCTTAGGCAACTTAGCACGGGTTGGTTGCCTAGAGCTAGATGTCTCACCCTTATACATAAAAGCATAATTAGGGCCAGAGTAAGACTTCCTAGAATGAATTCTCCTAATTTTGCTCTCGGGATAACCGGCAGGGTACAAAATGTAACCCTCGTTATCCTGAGGCATGGGAGCCTTGCCCTTAACAAAATTAGATAATCTTTTAGGAGGGGCACTAAGTTTGACATTGTCTCCCCTTTGGAAACCAATGCCATCCTTGATGCCATGGCGTCTCCCATTATAGAGCATACTTGTAGCAAATTTAAACTTTTCATTCTCTAAGTTATGCTCGGCAATTTTAGCATCTAATTTTGCTATATGATCATTTTGTTGTTTAATTAAGACCATGTGATCATGAATAGCATCAATGTCAACATCTCTACATCTAGCACAAATAGACACATGTTCAACGGTAGATGTAGAGGGTTTGCAAGAATTAAGTTCAACAATCTTAGCACGCAAAATATGATTGTTATCTCTAAGATCAGAAATTGTAACATTGCAAACATCTAAATCTTTAGCCTTAGCAATTAATTTTTCATTTTCATTTCTAAGGCTAGCAAGAGAAATATTCAATTCATCAATCTTAGCAAGTAAATCAACATTATCATCTCTAGGATTGGGAATTGAAACATCACAAACATGTGAATCAACCTTAGCAATTAATCTAGCATTTTCATTTCTAAGGTTGGTAATAGTGTCATGGCAAGTGCTTAGCTCACTAGTTAATTTCTCACATTTTTCAACTTCTAGAGCATAAGCATTTTTAATCTTAACATGCTTTTTATTTTCCTTGATTAGGAAGTCCTCTTGGGAGTCCAAGAGATCATCCTTTTCATGGATGGCACTAATCAATTCATTTAATTTTTCTTTTTGTTGCATGTTTAGGTTGACAAAAAGGGTACGCAAATTATCCTCCTCATCACTAGCATTATCATCACTAGAAGATTCATATTTAGTGGAGGATTTAGATTTAACCTTCTTCCTTTTGCCGTCCTTGGCCATGAGGCACTTGTGGCCGACGTTGGGGAAGAGAAGTCCCTTGGTGACGGCGATGTTGGCAGCGTCCTCGTCGGAGGAGAAGTCGGTGGAGCTCTCGTCGGAGTCCCACTCGCGGCACACATGGGCATCGCCGCCCCTCTTCTTGTAGTGTCTCTTCTTCTCCTTTCTTCTCCCCTTCTTGTCGTCGCCCCTGTCACTATCACTAGATAATGGACATTTAGCAATGAAATGACCGGGCTTACCATATTTGTAGCATACTTTCTTGGAGCGGGGCTTGTAGTCTTTCCCCCTCCTTTGCTTGAGGATTTGGCGGAAGCTTTTGATGATAAGCGTCATCTCCTCGTTGTCGAGCTTGGAGGCGTCGATGGGTGTTCGACTTGGAGTAGATTCCTCCTTCTTTTCTTTCGTCGCCTTGAATGTGACCGGTTGTGCCTCGGGCGTGGAGGAGGTGCCTTGCTCGATGATTTTCTTTGAGCCTTTAATCATTAGCTCAAAGCTCACAAATTTTCCTATTACTTCCTCGGGAGACATTAGCTTATATCTAGGATCACCTCGAATTAATTGAACTTGCATAGGGTTAAGAAATACGAGGGATCTAAGGATAACCTTGACCATCTCATGGTCATCCCATTTTTCGCTCCCGAGGTTGCGCACTTGGTTCAACAAGGTCTTCAAGCGGTTGTACATAGCTTGTGGATCCTCCCCTTGGTGAAGCATGAAGCGACCGAGCTCCCCCTCGATCGTCTCCCGCTTGGTGACCTTTGTCACCTCGTCTCCCTCGTTTGCGGTCTTGAGTACGTCCCAAATTTCCTTCGCACTTTTTAACCCTTGCACCTTATTATACTCCTCTCGACTTAGAGAGGCGAGGAGTATAGTGGTTGCTTGGGAGTTAAAGTGGTGAATTTGGGCCACCTCGTCCGAGTCGTAGTCTTCATCCCCTACGGATGGTACCTGTACACCAAACTCAACAACATTCCATATGCTTGTGTGGAGTGAGGTTAGATGATGCCTCATTTTGTCTTTCCACATATTATAATCTTCACCGTCAAAAACCAGTGGTTTGCCTAATGGAACGGAGAGTAAAGGAGTACGCTTTGAAATGTGGGGGTAGCGTAGGGGGATCTTACTATACTTCTTGCGCTCTTGGCGCTTAGAAGTTACGGACGGCGCATCGGAGTCAGAGGTCGATGGTGATGAAGAGTCGGTCTCGTAGTAGACCACTTTCCTCATCCTCTTGTGCTTGTCGCCTCTCCGATGCGACTTGTGGGAAGAGGATTTCTTCTCCTTCCCCTTCACTTTGTTGGAGGAGTTTTTCTTCTCCTTCCTCTTGTTGCGGGACTCTTCTGATGAAGTCGACCCGTGGCTTGTAGTAGGCTTGTCACCGGTCTCCATCTCCTTCTTGGCGTGATCTCCCGACATCACTTCGAGCGGTTAGGCTCTAATGAAGCATCGGGCTTTGATACCAATTGAAAGTCGCCTAGAGGGGGGGTGAATAGGGCGAATCTGAAATTTAACAACTTAAACACAACTACAAGCCGGGTTAGCGTTAGAAATAATAATGAGTCCAAGAGAGAGGGCGCAAAACAAATCGCGGGCAAACAAAGAGTGAGACACGTGGATTTGTTTTACCGAGGTTCGGTTCTCTCAAACCTACTCCCCGTTGAGGAGGCCACAAAGGCCGGGTCTATCTCAACCCTTTCCCTCTCTCAAACGGTCCCGCGGACCGAGTGAGCTTCTCTTCTCAAATCAACCGGGAACAAAACTTCCCCGCAAGGACCACCACACAATTGATGTCTCTTGCCTCGGTTACAAATGAGTTTAGATCACAAGAACAAATGTGAAAGAAAGAAGCAATCCAAGCGCAAGAGCTCAAAAGAACACGGCAAATCTCTCTCGCTAATCACTAAAGCCTTGTGTGGAATTGGAGAGGATTTGATCACTTGGTTGTGTCTAGAATTGAATGCTAGAGCTCTTGTAAGGTGTAGAAGTGTGAAAACTTGGATGACTTGAATGTGGGGTGGTTGGGGGTATTTATAGCCCCAACCACCAAACTAGCCGTTTGGTGGAGGCTGTATGTCGCATGGTGCACCGGACAGTCCGGTGCACACCGGACATGTCCGGTGCGCCAGCCACGTCACCAGGTCGTTAGGGTTCCGACCGTTGGAGCTCTGACTGCTGGGCCCGCCTGGATGCCCGGTGGCGCACCGGACATGTACTGTAGAGTGTCCGGTGCGCCGTCGCGCGCGTGCCTGACTTCTGCGCGCTCTGGCGCGCATTTAATGCGCCTGCAGGTGACCGTTGGCGCCGAAGTAGCCATTGCTCCGCTGTCACACCGGACAGTCCGGTGTACATCGGACATGTCTGGTGAATTATAGCGGACTAGCCGTTGTGGATTCCTGAAGCTGGCGAGTTCAGAGTCGCGTCCCCTTGAAGCACCAGACACTGTCCAGTGTACACCGGACAGTCCGGTGAATTATAGCACGGCGGCTCTGAGTTTTCCCGAAGGTGCGAAGTTTAGCTCGGAGTCCCCTGGTGCACCGGACACTGTCCGGTGCACCCGACCAGGGTGCCTTCGGTTGTCCCTTTTGCTCTCTTTTATTGAACCCATTCTTGGTCTTTTTATTGGCTTGTTGTGAACCTTTGGTACCTGTAGAACTTATAGACTTGGGCAAACTAGTTAGTCCAATTATTTGTGTTGGGCAATTCAACCACCAAAATCAATTTAGGAAATAAGTGTAAGCCTAATTCCCTTTCAGTGTTCCCCGGCGGTGGACGCCTCGGCCCGTGTACGCTCGGGACGGACCGAGGCTTCCCGAATGCGTCGGGAGGACACCGCGCGATGCTCCGAGGGGTCAGCTCGCCTACGGGAGGCAGGGCTCTTGGCTCGTCGAACCGCGGCGCCCTCTAGAAGATTCTTGAGTTCGCCCTGGATGCGCCGTCCCTCGGTGGTGGATGGCTCCGGCATGGCCCGAAGCAGCATCGCCGCTGCAGCTAGGTCCTGGCCGGACCCGCTGACGGTCGAAGGCAGCGCTGCCCTGGCATTGTCGATGATGCGGTGCTGGATGTCTTAGGCCTAGTGACAGGCTTCTCCGGCGAGTGATCGGCCTACCCACTCCTGTTTGATGCTCTGTCGGAGCTGTACAAGCCGGCCTGCTTCCCTGTCGACTCGGGCCTGCATCTCATGGATTTGCTCGAGCTGTATGTCCTGACCCCCCGCAGGGACTAGGACGACAGCTAGCTCTCGCAGGATGTCAACGCGAGATGAGGGCCCTGGGGGATCGTGAACCTCTGGCATACCGAGGTGGTTGCCTTCATTGTGATCCCCCAGATCGACGTGGAAGCATTCGCGACTCGGGCCGTAACCTTCATCGTCAAGGTCATGGCCATCGTCAGAACAACTGGAGAGGCAGTGGTCGCATGTGGACATGAAGCTCCGCATGGCACTGGGGTCATTGAGGGCAGAGAAATCCCAACCGGAGTCGGGGATGTCCTCCTCCTCAGAACCCGCCGGCCCGGAGGTCAAGACGGTTGTCAGTCGGTCCTAGGTCGACCACATGTGGTACCCTGGAAGGTTTGGATACGCCTTTACGAAGGCGCTCACCATCGCGGGGTCGGTAGGTGGATCGAAGCTGAACCGAAAAGGTATGGGATGGAAAACGGACGGTACCTCTTGGTCGTTGAACGGTGGTGAAGTCGCGTCGGGGGTGATGCACACCGTCAACTCAGGTACGAGGGTAACGCCCAGCAGACCTTTCGCGAGGGTGTTGGCGTCATCAGTCCGCTTGGGGCTGACACGTTGCGGGGAAGTGACACCCGCCGTCGCCTCAGGTACGAGGGCAATGTCCGACATGTCCTGCGGGGGAGTGCCGACGTCGTCGACTCGCTCTGGTGCGACAGCCGACAAGGTGCCGCCTCCTACATGGCCATGGTTGCCCCGTCTCCGCCTCCTCCGACGAGGAGGGTGGCAGGGACGACCGGAGTGCTCCTCTTCTGCCGCGGGGAGATGCTGTCGTAGAGCTCATCGTCGCCGTGCGAGTCGAAGACCGTCGTTGTCAACACGCCGCGGGGGGAGGAGTACCATGTCATAGCTGTCGTCGAGGGACAGGAACTCAAGACTCCTAAAGCGGAGCACCGTCCCGGGCTGGAGAGGTTGTTGAAGACTCCCCATCTGGATCTCAACAGGAAGGTGTTCGTTAACACGCAGCAGGCCCCTACCTGGCGCGCCAACTGTCGGTGTTTCGACCCTGGGGGGGTCCCTGGACCGACGAGTGAATTATCGCTGCGTGTCCCTGCCCAGATGGGTTGGCGTGGGATGGAACACAAGATGTGGGACAAGCCTTGTATTATCCTGCACCAGGGGTGCCACTCGCAGTAGGGGTTACAAGCGCGTCGCGTGAGGGAGAGAGAGAGAGAGTGGGCTCGTACACCGCTTCCCCTCGCGTGAACCCCGAACCTCTTTCAGGGTGGCCCTGGACTCCCCTTTTATAGAGGAAAGGAGAGAGTCCAGGTGTACAACGGGGGGCGTAGCTATGCGCTAACGTGTCCGGCAGTGGAGTGCCTAAGCCCTGTGTACAAGCCAACGTGGCCATCGGGGGAGAGCTTGGGTGCTGTACATGTGATGGCGTGGCCGCTGGAGGAGCGCCCGAGTCCTATAGGAGCACAGCTGGTAGCGCGGCGAGGACCCTGCTGACGTCTACTTGCTGTCGTAAGGGGCGGAGAGCCACCGGCGTTGAAAGTCGCCTAGAGGGGGGGTGAATAGGGCGAAACTGAAATTTGCAAGGTTAATCACAACTACAAGCCGGGTTAGCGTTAGAAATAATAATGAGTCCGAGAGAGAGGGCGTAAAACAAATCGCGGGCAAACAAACAGTGAGACACGTGGATTTGTTTTACCGAGGTTCGGTTCTCTCAAACCTACTCCCCGTTGAGGAGGCCACAAAGGCCGGGTCTATCTCAACCCTTTCCCTCTCTCAAACGGTCCCGCGGACCGAGTGAGCTTCTCTTCTCAAATCAACCGGGAACAAAACTTCCCTGCAAGGACCACCACACAATTGGTGTCTCTTGCCTCGGTTACAAATGAGTTTAGATCACAAGAACAAATGAGAAAGAAAGAAGCAATCCAAGCGCAAGAGCTCAAAAGAACACGCCAAATCTCTCTCGCTAATCACTAAAGCCTTGTGTGGAATTGGAGAGGATTTGATCACTTGGGTGTGTCTAGAATTGAATGCTAGAGCTCTTGTAAGGTGTAGAAGTGTGAAAACTTGGATGACTTGAATGTGGGGTGGTTGGGGGTATTTATAGCCCCAACCTCCAAACTAGCCATTTGGTGGAGGTTGTCTGTCGCATGGTGCACCGGACAGTCCGGTGCGCCAGCCACGTCACCAGGCCGTTAGGGTTCCGACCGTTGGAGCTCTGACTGCTGGGCCCGCCTGGATGCCCGGTGGCGCACCGGACATGTACTGTAGAGTGTCCGGTGCGCCGTCACGCGCGTGCCTGACTTCTGTGTGCTCTGGCGCGCATTTAATGCGCCTGCAGGTGACCATTGGCGCCGAAGTAGCCGTTGCTCCGCTGTCACACCGGACAGTCCGGTGTACACCGGACATGTCCGGTGAATTATAGCAGACTAGCCGTTGTGGATTCCTGAAGCTGGCGAGTTCAGAGTCGCGTCCCCTTGGAGCACCGGACACTGTCCGGTCTATACCGGACAGTCCGATGAATTATAGCGCGGCGGCTCTGAGTTTTCCCGAAGGTGCGAAGTTTAGCTCGGAGTCCCCTGGTGCACCGGACACTGTCCGGTGGCACACCGGACAGTCCGGTGCGCCCGACCAGGGTGCCTTCGGTTGTCCCTTTTGCTCTCTTTTATTGAACCCATTCTTGGTCTTTTTATTGGCTTGTTGTGAACCTTTGGTACCTGTAGAACTTATAGACTTGGGCAAACTAGTTAGTCCAATTATTTGTGTTGGGCAATTCAACCACCAAAATCAATTTAGGAAATAGGTGTAAGCCTAATTCCCTTTCAATCTCCCCTTTTTGGTGATTGATGCCAACACAAACCAAAGCAAATATAGAAGTGCATAATTGAACTAGTTTGCAATATGTAAGTGCAAAGGTTACTTAGAATTTGAGCCAATAAATATTACTTACTAGATATGCATGGATTGTTTCTTTATTTTTAACATTTTGGACCACGCTTGCACCGCAAGTTTTGTTTTTGCAAATTCTTTTTATAAATCCTTTTCAAAGTCTCTCTCGCTAATCACTAAAGCCTTGTGTGGAATTGGAGAGGATTTGATCACTTGGGTGTGTCTAGAATTGAATGCTAGAGCTCTTGTAAGGTGTAGAAGTGTGAAAACTTGGATGACTTGAATGTGGGGTGGTTGGGGGTATTTATAGCCCCAACCACCAAACTAGCCGTTTGGTGCAGGCTGTCTGTCGCATGGTGCACCGAACATGTCCGGTGCGCCAGCCACGTCACCAGGCCATTAGGGTTCCGACCGTTGGAGCTCTGACTGCTGGGCCCGCCTTGATGCCCGGTGACGCACCGGACATGTACTGTAGAGTGTCCGGTGCGCCGTCGCGCGCGTGCCTGACTTCTGCGCGCTCTGGCGCGCATTTAATGCGCCTGCAGGTGACCGTTGGTGCCGAAGTAGCCGTTGCTCCGCTGTCACACCGGACAGTCCGGTGTACACCGGACATGTCCGGTGAATTATAGCGGACTAGCCGTTGTGGATTCCTGAAGCTGGCGAGTTCAGAGTCGCGTCCCCTTGGAGCACCGGACAGTCCGGTGAATTATAGCGCGGTGGCTCTGAGTTTTCCCGAAGGTGCGAAGTTTAGCTCGGAGTCCCCTGGTGCACGGGACACTGTCCGGTGGTGCACCGGACACTGTCCGATTGCACACCGGACAGTCCGGTGCGCCCAACCAAGGTGCCTTCGGTTGTCCCTTTTGCTCTCTTTTATTGAACCCATTCTTGGTCTTTTTATTGGCTTGTTGTGAACCTTTGGTACCTGTAGAACTTATAGACTTGGGCAAACTAGTTAGTCCAATTATTTGTGTTGGGCAATTCAACCACCAAAATCAATTTAGGAAATAGGTGTAAGCCTAATTCCCTTTCAATCTCCCCCTTTTTGGTGATTGATGCCAACACAAACCAAAGCAAATATAGAAGTGCATAATTGAACTAGTTTGCAATATGTAAGTGCAAAGGTTACTTAGAATTTGAGCCAATAAATATTACTTACTAGATATGCATGGATTGTTTCTTTATTTTTAACATTTTGGACCACGCTTGCACCACAAGTTTTGTTTTTGCAAATTCTTTTTGTAAATCCTTTTCAAAGTCTTTTTGCAAAATAGTCAAAGGTAAATGAGTAAGATTTTGCGAAGCATTTTCAAGTTTTGAAATTTTCTCCCCTTGTTTCAAATGCTTTTCCTTTGACTAAACAAAACTCCCCCTCAAATAAATTCTCCTCTTAGTGTTCAAGAGGGTTTTAAGATATCAATTTTGAAAGGTGCTACTTTCTCCCCCTTTAGAACACAAAGAGATACCAATTTGAAATTTACTAATTGAAAATCATTTTAAAATTAGGGTGGTGGTGCGATCCTTTTGCTTTGGGCTCATACTTTTCTCCCCCTTTGGCATGAATCGCCAAAAACAGATACTTTGAGTGAGATATAAGCCCTTTGCTAACTACTTCTCCCCTTTGGCAAATAAGACATATGAGTGAAGATTATACCAAAGACGGAGAGATGCTCGGAGCGACGACGAAGGATGAGTAATAGAGTGGAGTGGAAGCCTTTGTCTTCGCCGAAGACTCCAATTCCCTTTCAATACACCTATGACTTGGTTTGAAATGCACTTGAAAACATATTAGTCATAGCATATAAAAGAGACATGATCAAAGGTATACTTATGAGCTAGGTGTGCAAATTAGCAAAAGAAATTCCTAGAATCAAGAATATTGAGCTCATGCCTAAGTTTGGTAAAAGTTTGTTCATCTAGTGGCTTGGTAAAGATATCGGCTAATTGATCTTTAGTATTAATGTATGCAATCTCGATATCCCCCTTTTGTTGGTGATCCCTAAGAAAATGATACCGAATGGCTATGTGTTTAGTGCGGCTATGCTCAACGGGATTATCCGCCATGCGGATTGCACTCTCATTATCACATAGAAGAGGAACTTTGGTTAATTTGTAACCATAGTCCCGCAGGGTTTGCCTCATCCAAAGCAATTGCGCGCAACAATGGCCTGCGGCAATATACTCGGCTTCGACGGTAGAAAGAGCGACCGAATTTTGCTTCTTTGAAGCACAAGACACCAAGGACCTTCCCAAGAACTGGCAAGTCCCCGATGTGCTCTTTCTATTAATCTTACACCCCACCCAATCGGCATTCGAATAATCAACTAAATCAAATGTGGATCCCCGAGGGTACCAAAGCCCAAACTTAGGAGTATAAGCCAAATATCTCAAGATTCGTTTTACGGCCGTAAGGTGAGATTCCTTAGGGTCAGCTTGGAATCTTGCACACATGCATACGGAAAGCATAATGTCCGGTCGAGATGCACATAAATAGAGTAATGAACCTATCATCGACCGGTATACCTTTCGATCGACGGATTTACCTCCCGTGTCGAGGTCGAGATGCCCATTGGTTCCCATGGGAGTCTTGATGGGCTTGGCTTTCTTCATTCCAAACTTGTTTAGAATGTCTTGAGTATACTTCGTTTGACAAATGAAGGTGCCCTCTTGGAGTTGCTTGACTTGGAATCCTAGAAAATACTTCAACTCCCCCATCATCGACATCTCGAATTTCTGTGTCATGATCCTACTAAATTCTTCACATGTAGATTCGTTAGTAGACCCAAATATAATATCATCAACATAAATTTGGCATACAAGCAAATCATTGTCAAGAGTTTTAGTGAATAGAGTAGGATCGGCCTTGCCGACTTTGAAGCCATTAGCAATAAGGAAATCTCTTAGGCATTCATACCATGCTCTTGGGGCTCGCTTGAGCCCGTAAAGCGCCTTAGAGAGCCTATAGACATGGTTAGGGTACTCACTGTCTTCAAAGCCGGGAGGTTGCTCAACATAGACCTCTTCCTTAATTGGTCCATTGAGGAAGGCACTCTTCACGTCCATTTGGTAAAGCTTGAAGCCATGGTAAGTAGCATAGGCTAATAATAACGAATTGACTCAAGCCTAGCTACGGGTGCATAGGTTTCACCAAAGTCCAAACCTTCGACTTGGGAGTATCCCTTGGCCACAAGTCGAGCTTTGTTCCTTGTCACCACACCATGCTCGTCTTGCTTGTTGCGGAAGACCCACTTGGTTCCTACAACATTTTGGTTAGGACGTGGAACTAAATGTCATACCTCGTTCCTCGTGAAGTTTTTGAGCTCCTCTTGCATCGCCATCACCCAGTCCGAATCTTGGAGTGCTTCCTCTACCCTGTGTGGCTCAATAGAGGAAACAAAAGAGTAATGCTCACAAAAATGTGCAACACGAGATCGAGTAGTTACCCCCCTTATGAATATCGCCGAGGATGGTGTCGACGGGGTGATCTCGTTGTATTGCTTGGTGGACTCTTGGGTGTGGCGGCCTTGGCTCTTCATCCTTCTTGTCTTGATCATTTGCATCTCCCCCTTGATCATTGTCGTCATCTTGAGGTGGCTCATCATTTTGATTTTCTCCTTCATCATCTTGAGCCTCGTCCTCATTTTGAGTTGGTGGAGATGCTTGCGTGGAGGAGGATGGTTGATCTTGTGTATTTGGAGGCTCTTCGGATTCCTTAGGACACACATCCCCAATGGACATGTTCCTTAGCGCGATGCATGGAGCCTCTTCTTCACCTATCTCATCAAGATCAACTTGCTCTACTTGAGAGCCGTTAGTCTCATCAAACACAACGTAACAAGAAACTTCAACTAGTCCTGAGGACTTGTTAAAGACTCTATATGCCCTTGTGTTTGAATCATATCGTAGTAAAAAGCCTTCTACAGTCTTAGGAGCAAATTTAGATTTTCTACCTCTTTTAATAAGAATAAAGCATTTGCTACCAAAGACTCTAAAATATGAAATGTTGGGCTTTTTACCGATTAGGAGTTCATATGATGTCTTCTTGAGGATTCGGTGTAGATATAACCGGTTGATGGCGTAGCAAGCGGTGTTAACCGCCTCGGCCCAAAACCGATCTAGCGTCTTGTATTCATCAAGCATGGTTCTTGCCATGTCCAATAGAGTTCGATTCTTCCTCTCCACTACACCATTTTGTTGTGGTGTGTAGGGAGAAGAGAACTCATGCTTGATGCCCTCCTCCTCAAGGAAGCCTTCAATTTGTGCATTCTTGAACTCCGTCCCGTTGTCGCTTCTAATTTTCTTGATTCTTAAACCGAACTCATTTTGAGCTCGTCTCAAGAATCCCTTTAAAGTCTCTTGGGTTTGTGATTTTTCCTGCAAAAAGAATACCCAAGTGAAGCGAGAATAATCATCCACAATAACTAGACAGTACTTACTCCCGCCGATGCTTATGTTAGCGATCGGGCCGAATAAATCCATGTGTAGGAGCTCCAGTGGCCTGTCAGTCGTCATGATGTTCTTGTGTGGATGATGAATACCAACTTGCTTCCCTGCTTGGCAAGCGCTACAAATCCTGTCTTTCTCAAAATGAACATCTGTTAGTCCTAAAATGTGCTCTCCCTTTAGAAGCTTATGAAGATTCTTCATTCCAACATGGGCTAGTCGGCGGTGCCAGAGCCAACCCATGTTAGTCTTACCAATTAAGCAAGTGTCGAGTTCAGCTCTATCAAAATCTACCAAGTATAGCTGACCCTCTAACACTCCCTTAAAGGCTATTGAATCATCACTTCTTCTAAAGACAGTGACACCTACATCAGTAAAAAGACAGTTGTAGCCCATTTGACATAATTGCAAAACGGAAAGCAAATTGTAATCTAAAGAATCTACAAGAAAAACATTGGAAATGGAATGGTCAAGAGATATAGCTATTTTACCCAAACCTTTGACCAAACCTTGGTTTCCATCCCCGAATGTGATAGCTCGTTGGGGATCTTGGTTTTTCTCGTAGGAGGAGAACATCTTCTTCTCCCCTATCATGTGGTTTGTGCACCCGCTATCGATGATCCAAATTGAGCCCCCGGATGCATAAACCTACAAAACAAGTTTAGTTCTTGACTTTAGGTACCCAAATGGTTTTGGGTCCTTTGGCATTAGAAACAAGAACTTTGGGTACCCAAACACAAGTCTTGGAGCCCTTGTGTTTGCCCCCAACAATCTTGGCAACTACCTTGCCGGATTTGTTAGTTAAAACATATGATGCATCAAAAGTTTTGAATGAAATGCTATGGTCATTTGATGCACTAGGAGTTTTCTTTCTAGGCAACTTAGCACGGGTTGGTTGCCTAGAGCTAGATGTCTCACCCTTATACATAAAAGCATGGTTAGGCCAGAGTGAGACTTCCTAGAATGAATTCTCCTAATTTTGCTCTCAGGATAGCCGACAGGGTACAAAATGTAGCCCTCGTTATCCTGAGGCATGGGAGCCTTGCCCTTAACAAAGTTAGACAATTTATTAGGAGAGGCATTAAGTTTGACATTGTCTCCCCTTTGGAAGCCAATGCCATCCTTGATGCCAGGGCGTCTCCCATTATAGAGCATACTTCTAGCAAATTTAAACTTTTCATTTTCTAAGTTATGCTCGGCAATGTTAGCATCTAATTTAGCTATATGATCATTTTGTTGTTTAATTAAAGTCATATGATCATGAATAGCATCAATATCAACATCTCTACATCTAGAACAAATAGACACATGCTCAACGGTAGATGTAGAGGGTTTGCAAGATTTTAATTCTACAACCTTAGCATGTAATACATCATTTTCACTTCTAAGGTTAGAAATAGTAACATTACAAACATCAAAATCTTTAGCCTTAGCAAGCAATTTTTCATTTTCAATCCTAAGGCTAGCAAGAGAATCATTCAATTCTTTAATCTTAGCATGTAAATCAACATTATCATCTCTAAGATTGGGAATTGAAACATTAGAATCAACCTTAGCTAACAAATTAGCATTCTCATTTCTAAGGTTGTCAATAGTCTCATGGCATGTGCTTAGCTCACTAGATAGTTTTTCACATTTTTCTACTTCTAGAGCGTAAGCATTTTTAACCTTAACATGCTTCTTATTTTTTTTAATAAGGAAGTCCTCTTGAGAGTCCAAGAGATCATCCTTCTCATGAATAACACTAATCAATTCATTTAACTTTTCTTTTTGTTGCATATTTAGGTTGGCAAAAAGAATGCGCAAGTTATCCTCCTCATTGCTAGCATCATCCTCATCACTATAGGTTTCATATTTAGTGGAGGATCTTGATTTTACCTTCTTCTTTTTGCCGTCCTTGGCCATGAGGCACTTGTGGCCGACGTTGGGGAAGAGAAGTCCCTTGGTGACGGCGATGTTGGCGGCGTCCTCATCGGAGGAGGAGTCGGTGGAGCTCTCATCGGAGTCCCACTCGCGGCATACATGGGCATCGCCACCCTTCTTCTTGTGATATCTCTTCTTCTCCTTTCTTCTCCCCTTCTTGTTGTCGCCCCTGTCACTGTCACTAGAAATAGGACATTTGGCAATAAAGTGACCGGGCTTACCACACTTGTAGCAAACCTTCTTGGAGCGGGGCTTGTAATCCTTCCCCCTCCTTTGCTTGAGGATTTAGCGGAAACTCTTGATGATGAGCGCCATTTCCTCGTTGTCGAGCTTGGAGGCGTCGATGGGTTGTCTACTTGATGTAGACTCCTCCTTCTTCTCCTCCGTTGCCTTGAATGCCACCGGTTGTGCTTCGGGCGTTGAGGAGGTACCTTGCTCGATGATTTTCTTTGAGCCTTTAATCATTAGCTCAAAGCTCACAAATTTTCCTATAACCTCCTCGGGAGACATTAGCTTATATCTAGGATCACCTCGAATTAATTGAACTTGTGTAGGGTTAAGAAATACGAGGGATCTAAGAATAACCTTGACCATCTCATGGTCATCCCATTTTTCGCTCCCGAGGTTGCGCACTTGATTCACCAAAGGTCTTCAAGCGGTTGTACATGGCTTGTGGGTCCTCCCCTTGGTGAAGCATGAAGCGACCGAGCTCCCCCTCGATCGTCTCCCGCTTGGTGATTTTTGTCACCTCGTCTCCTTCGTGCACGGTCTTGAGTACGTCCCAAATTTCCTTCGCACTCTTTAACCCTTGCACCTTATTATACTCCTCTCGACTTAGAGAGGCGAGGAGTATAGTAGTGGCTTGGGAGTTAAAGTGGTGAATTTGGGTCACTTCGTCCGAGTCGTAGTCTTCATCCCCTACGGATGGTACCTGTACACCAAACTCAACAACATTCCATATGCTTGTGTGGAGTGAGGTTAGATGATGCCTCATTTTGTCACTCCACATATTATAATCTTCACCGTCAAAAACCGGTGGTTTGCCTAATGGAACGGAGAGCAAAGGAGTGCGTTTTGAAATATGCGGATAGCGTAGAGGAATCTTACTATACTTCTTGCGCTCTTGGCGCTTAGAAGTAACGAACGGCGCGTCGGAGTCGGAGGTCGATGGTGATGAAGAGTCGGTCTCGTAGTAGACCACTTTCCTCATCCTCTTGTGCTTGTCGCCTCTTCGATGCGACTTGTGGGAAGAGGATTTCTTCTCCTTCCCCTTCCCTTTGGAGGAGGAGTTTTTCTTCTCCTTCCTCTTGTTGCGGGACTCTTCCGATGAAGTCGACCCGTGGCTTGTAGTGGGCTTGTCACCGGTCTCCATCTCCTTCTTGGCGTGATCTCCCGACATCACTTAGAGCGGTTAGGCTCTAATGAAGCACCGGGCTCTGATACCAATTGAAAGTCACCTAGAGGGGGTGAATAGGGCGAAACTGAAATTTGCAAGGTTAATCACAACTACAAGCCGGGTTAACGTTAGAAATAATAATGAGTCCGAGAGAGAGGGCGCAAAACAAATCGCGGGCAAACAAAGAGTGAGACACGTGGATTTGTTTTACCGAGGTTCGGTTCTCTCAAACCTACTCCCCGTTGAGGAGGCCACAAAGGCCGGGTCTATCTCAACCCTTTCCCTCTCTCAAACGGTCCCGCGGACCGAGTGAGCTTCTCTTCTCAAATCAACCAGGAACAAAACTTCCCCGCAAGGACCACCACACAATTGGTGTCTCTTGCCTCGGTTACAAATGAGTTTAGATCACAAGAACAAATGAGAAAGAAAGAAGCAATCCAAGCGCAAGAGCTCAAAAGAACACGCCAAATCTCTCTCGCTAATCACTAAAGCCTTGTGTGGAATTGGAGAGGATTTGATCACTTGGTTGTGTCTAGAATTGAATGCTAGAGCTCTTGTAAGGTGTAGAAGTGTGAAAACTTGGATGACTTGAATGTGGGGTGGTTGGGGGTATTTATAGCCCCAACCACCAAACTAGCCGTTTGGTGGAGATTGTCTGTCGCATGGTGCACCGGACAGTCCGGTGCACACCGGACATGTCCGGTGCGCCAGCCACGTCACCAGGCCGTTAGGGTTCCGACCGTTGGAGCTCTAACTGCTGGGCCCACCTGGATGCCCGGTGGCGCACCGGACATGTACTGTAGAGTGTCCGGTGCGCCGTCGCGCGCGTGCCTGACTTCTGTGCGCTCTGGCGCGCATTTAATGCGCCTGCAGGTGACCATTGGCGTCGAAGTAGCCGTTGCTCCGCTGTCACACCAGACAGTCCGGTCTACACCGGACATGTCCGGTGAATTATAGCAGACTAGCCGTTGTGGATTCCTGAAGCTGGCGAGTTCAGAGTCGCGTCCCCTTGGAGCACCGGACACTGTCCGGTCTATACCGGACAGTCCGATGAATTATAGCGCGGCGGCTCTGAGTTTTCCCGAAGGTGCGAAGTTTAGCTCGGAGTCCCCTGGTGCACCAGACACTGTCCGGTGGCACACCGGACAGTCCGGTGCGCCCGACCAGGGTGCCTTCGGTTATCCCTTTTGCTCTCTTTTATTGAACCCATTCTTGGTCTTTTTATTGGCTTGTTGTGAACCTTTGGTACCTGTAGAACTTATAGACTTGGGCAAACTAGTTAGTCCAATTATTTGTGTTGGGCAATTCAACCACCAAAATCAATTTAGGAAATAGGTGTAAGCCTAATTCCCTTTTAGGCGTCATGGCGCACGTGGGGCACCATCATTACCCGTCGCCGAGGTAAGCCGGATGGGACGCCGGTCTTGTTCCTTGTAGCCTGAGCAGGCTAGGAGTAGGGGAATGATGTATCCCCTATCAGCACGGTCAGCCCGAGCCTAGGGTCGGTCGAGGCAGAGACTTCTCTTGTGGCCGAGGCCGAGGTCGGGCGAGGACGCGATTCCTCCCGAGACCGGGGTCGAGGCCGAGTCCGGGGGTCGGGCGAGGCAGAGATCTCCTCCCGAGGCCGGAGCGTGAGGTCGGGCGAGGCGGAGCTTCCTGTGGCGCCCGAGGCTTGAGCTCGGTGGCTGATCGTGACCTGTTGTCAGTCGTTGCTGGGGTGGCTGACACGGCAGTCGGAGCGGAGCGGGCGGCGCTGTTTTCCTGTCATATCAGACAGTAAAGAGGAGGGGCGAAGTGACTGCGGTCACTTCGGCCTGACCGACTGAGGCGCGTGTGTTAGGATACGACGTCAGGCATCCCCCGCATTTAATGCGCCTGCGAAGCGAACGGTTGGTGAGGCGGTATGGCCAAGGTTGCTTCTCGACGAAGCCTGCCCGAGCCGGGCCTCGGGAGAGCCGAGGGGGCGTCTGCCGCCTGAGGAGGCCCTCGGGCGTGGCGTGAATTCGTCTGGGAGCACTGTTCCTTCCCGAGGCTGGGCTCGGGTAAGATCGTGTCCTTCGGGTAGATGAAGTCTTGGCTTGAACCGCACCCGTTAGTTGGTCTGAGGGTGTTTACCAGCCGTGATTAGAAGCGTTGGGGGTACCCCTAATTATGGTACCCGATAGATGGATCCATGCTCATCAGCGATCGTTGACCCACGCTCGCCTACACGGTGATTGAGGTCCCACGCGGTGGCCAAGTTCATGCCCGTCACCAGTGCAGAGGATGGAGCCATGCATGCTTGAGAGAATAGCCATACCCTAGAGAGGCTAGAGAGGGAGCGGTCACTGGAGGTGAGCGCGAGAGAGAAAGGAGTGCTTCTATTGGCCAGAGACGTCGCACATGATGAAAAAGGGGATCATGGACTCACGGACGGAAAGATGTCGAAGATGGAAAATAAGAAAAATGAGTCGATATCTTCGTAACCAGTGACAGGTGTGTAAGTTTTAAAAATTATCCACCTTCACACCTAGGTAAAATAGGGGGAAGCTACTTTTAGTTTTGTAGTAGAGTAAAAACAGCTTTTGAACTACATTAGTTGTTGCTTTTTACTCCTTTGGTTATTGTTTGGCTTTTCGAAAGCAAAAGCAACTTCAAAAGTCCAATCAAAGAGAGCCTAAGTGGACCACATAGGTCGAACTTCAAACAAGTCTTAAACAGGAGCTTCCTAAGCTCTCTATAGCAACATGAGATCGGACCATATACATAGCTCTCGAGCTTGGCCTCAAGAGTTAAAATATCAATTTTGCTTGTTGTTATCATTGCCTTCGCACCAAAAGGGTCAGGAATGGCGAAACTATGACTTTGCATTTTCCTACCGTGGTCATGGGCTCATGGCTCATTCAACAACAATATGGTTGCACTCGCTAGGGAGCATAAGATATCGTCGTGGAGCATGTGGAGGCAGCCAAGAGATGCTGGAGGAGGCGAATGAGGTAGCACCAGACATGGAGATTGGGAGGTTGAAGAGTTTTCGCAAGGCTTAAACTTCATCGGGTTAACAATATGTTGGAAAAAAAACTATTGATGGATCAAGATCTTAAGAGTTTATCATAGGACTGAACACCAATCAAGAATATAGGTCAGTCCAGGACTCAACGTGTACGCCTATCCTCTAGACTATATATATAAAGAGCAGTAGGACACTCCATTTTACTAGATTATAATCAGCAACCCAATGAAAGGCATCACACCACATATGATATAGGGTATTACGCTATCTAGCAGTTGGAACCTGTATAAACTGTTGTCTCATGTTCACATTCACTTTTGTTGATGTCGAAATCCACCAATTTCTACTCTAGGTATTCCCATTGTATACTTTGTTGGTGATCGAACACAGATATTGGTAATCATCGTGGTTGTTCTAAAACTCAGTATATAAAAAGAAAATTTAAGACACCATGGCACAACATGCATGTGGAGCCATGTCCCCGCCAATGGCTGACCAATACCCGTGGCCTCATCCCAGTTTGCAATATAAGTGACTAAGATTTGATAATCAGACAAGTCTAGAAACAGATGTATTCTGAAAATAGTTCGTTTAAGGATTAGTTCGTGGTTTTCTAGTGTGAGTCGATTTATTATTTTTCTAGTTTGTTTAGATTTGTTAGTTGGCTATCCAATTGATTCAGGGATGCATATCTCTATATAAGCGTAGTAGGATATAGCAGAGAGAAACCGAAGAAATAAGAATCTTCTAGTGGAGCGATTTCTTCGACATCTTATTCCTAATGAAGTCTCACGCAAGTGCGACCAATGAAGGGATCCAATTCACTAAGAGTGTGTTTGGTTTAAGAAATGAGGTGATCTATCTTCTTCTCGCTCCTCGCTTTTTTTATTTGATTTATGAAATAGAATGAGTTGATCTATCATCATCTCATTCCTCATAAGCTAATAATTAGTATATACATAAGGAATGGGTTGATTTTACCAAAATTTATAGGATAAACTCATGATGTATCATCTCATAAAGTATAAGGTGACTCCACAAACCAAACATGTCGTAATATTATCTTCTCTCTCATAATCCACACTTGTAGGAGTATTCCCGCCTTTCTGGTATGGGTCGGATGGCCCAGTTCATCTTCAACGCCACGGCCCACGGAGCACGGGTTGCAGCAGCGTGATGACATCGGGCTGTTTTGGGCCAACCCTATAACAATGTCTTTCTTGTGGGCTGTGGGCCTATGACCAGTGGTCACACACTACTGCACGATTATTCAGCAGATACCGAAGCAGTGGCGGAGCTAAATTTTGCCCTCCTGAAAGACGAGGTGGGCATTGGCCACCCTTCAACATCAAGGGAGGATAATCATTTGGTGAAAAGATGCAGACAATCTCTTCGATCCATTGGCTCGCTTATACTAATCAAGTCCTTTTCCCGCTTTTTCCTCATGGGCCTTAATTAATCTTGAAGCAAACACCCGACCTAACAAAAAAAAGAGAAGGAAACTCCAGAGCCATCATCGTGGTTGTTCTGATACTCTGCTTCGTACTAACCACATGCTATGTAGTATGTACATTAAAAAAAGAAAATCTAAGACACCATGGCACAACATCAACATGCATGTGGAGCCCGTGTCCCCACCAGTGGCTCACCAACCCTGCCACTTTTCACACCACGCGACGTGCATGTATGCTGCTTCTCCTACCTGTTTGCAAACAGATCTCTAATCTCTGCTTCAGCACAAACCGACTCTGATGATCCTTGTAGCTAATTAACTGATTGATCAGGAGATCATATCGATCTGCTAGTCTCATTGCCTCCTTTGCCACACTTCCCAAAACTGCCTACACCTGACCTAGTGTTAGGTTAGAAGTCCAAACCTGACGAGGAGACTTCTGGCCAACAACACTAACTAATTAAAAACCCAGCATATAATCAACATGCCATATGTCTTGCGCTGCGCCTAACTTTAGTATGACCGACACACATGTAATTAACCAGCCAATCTGCATCTGCTCCTTTCAGTCCTGTGTCTTGTGGAGTCCGTCAGTCCATCTATCACCCATGTCCTTGACGACAAATCCACCATGTGATGTACCTTGAAGACAAACTGTGAGAACAGTAGCTTGGATAGTGTGGTGTTTGGAAGGATTCAGCCAGCGCCTCCATTTCCGTTCTCCCTCTGCCAGAGTCTGAGTCTCCAAGGTAGTTAGGCTGCTCTAGTTTATCAAGGAACATAGATAGAGATCGTGTCTGACTCTTCAGTCGTCGGCCGGGACACGACGAGCTTCACTGTTCCGGGTCAATGCCGACAACGATGGCCTGGAAAATGCTACAAGGAATTTTAATACCTCGCTTCGTTGCCCTCTTCTTTAAATTTGGGCTGTGATTGAGAAAGCATAACCAAAGGTGACTGGCTGAGGAAGATTGGTCCATCACAGGAATCTGATGTGCTATATACTCACTTCTTATCAGAAAGAACATAGATATAGCTAGGTTATGTGTCAGTTAATAGAGTGTTTGGTTTGATGAATAAGTTAGTCCATCATTCATTTACTTCTCACTTTTTTTATTTGGTTTGTGTAATAGATTGAGTTGATTTATTAACACCTCATTACTCGTTAGTTAGTACTAACATGAGGAATGAGTTCATCCAACCAAATTTGAGGAATGGACTTATAATACACCACCCTATCTTAGACAGAGTGATTCCTCGAACCAAACACCTCGTAAAACAGTTCATATTTGATGACGTCTCTCCTGGATAATATTTTATATTTATAGTTTTAAATTAATTTGTCATGCAAATACATCCTGTGATTAATACGATGATATTTATTTGATATCGTCGATGTTGATGCATTCTATTTATAATTGGTCAGATACTAAAGCATGATATATATTATGCTAAAGTTGCATTCTGCACGCATTATTGGACTTTTTTTTGAACTTAACATTATTGGCCATTTCGATATGGGTAGCTAGTCAACTCGTTCATTTGTCTGGGCCCTAGACAAGTAGTGTATGGCAGTATATATGGTACTATATGCCATGTTTTCGGTTGGTAGAATCGTTCAAGCATGGAATAGTGGCCAATGTCACCAATATATAGTATATATATCTCGTTTATCTAAGAACTACTCCTAAGTAAGCATGCCATGTGCAACCCAAATTACGACTCGAAGAGTTATTCGGCGACAGCATCAGATGTTCTAATAAGTCTTGAAATCGAACTCCTCTTTGTCGCGCTGAAGGACCAAAATAAGCGACCATACAAAAGTGAATGAATGGGAGACAAATTTGGAAGAAATCAGAGGTGCAGAAGGTGTTGTGTAAAGCTTGCCATTCGTTCTCTGCCAGTCCTACGTGTTTCTATAGGCAACAATAGTGCTCGTAAGATTACAACAAATATGTAACAACCTTGCTATATTTACATTGATGTTTATCTCCAACTAATAGATAGCAATATATGGAATTTATCTATTTGTTAGAACAAACTTCTATCTCTATCTTTAACACCCCCCTCCAATCACAACTTAGCTAAGTTGAGATTGTATTTGAAAATCTCTAACTGTCATACTGGGAGAGGCTTTGTAAATCCATCTGCAACATGATCTCCAGATGCAACAAAATCTATATGTAGAAGCTTCCTTTCAACTCTTTCACGAACATAATGATAGCCTAATTCAATATGTTTTACTCTGCCATGAAAAACTGGATTGGATGCAAGATACTTAGCACCAATATTATCACACAACAATTTAGCTTGTTGAGGAGCTTGTATCCTAATTTCCCATAGAATTGTTTGTATCCACATGACTTCTGTTGTGGCATTAGTTAATGCTCTATATTCTGCTTCAGTGCTTGATCGGGCCACAGTTGGTTGCTTACGTGCACTTCGAGAAATTAGATTAGTGCAAAGAAAATGCCTAGTCTGCTCACAAGAAGGGACTTAGTCTTGACAATTTTTGAAACCAACTTAGTGCTTAACTTTGAATATCTGAGGATTCTCTTCACGGTTGACCAATGTTCATCACTAGGAGCTTGTAAAAATAGGCATGCCTTATTAACAACAAACGAGATATCTGGTTTAGTGAAGGTCAAATACTAAAGTGCTCCAACAATGCTTCTATCCTAGGTGACATTGTGTGTGCCAAGAGGAGTAACTTGAGCTAATGAAAGTTGTGTGTCGGCGACCATGGGAGTGCTCGATGGTGTACACAATGACATGCTGGCATATCTCAACATATCATTTGCATAAATATCTTGTGTAAGAATTATACCATAAGTAATGTAGATCTCCTAGGTCTCTGAGTGCAAACTCATCTCCAAGTTTCTTTAGCAATGCAGGTATAGCTTGCGGGGAAGAACTAGCCACAATGATATCATCCACATAAAAATATGTTCATTCCTTTGTCTAAAATATAATAAAATCATCTGCTTGAGATATTTTGAACCCTAATTTGATCAATCTGTTGCTAAGTCTGGAGTACCATGCTCTAGGTGCATGTTCACACCATATAGGGCTTTGTCCAATGTACAAACATAGTTAGGCACATATTTGTCCTCATAGTCAGGGGGTTTCCACATATGAACCTCTTCCTCTAGATATCCATGAAGGAAAGCATTATTCACATCTAGTTGCCTCCGTCGAGGATAAGATCCCTGAGCCCTAGAGCCCACGAGTCAGAAGGAGGATGGGAGAAGAGTACACCTTGGAAGGACCTGCCCCAGAATAGTCCTGAGAGAACTGAGCCCGGGATCGGGCAAGGCAGAGCCAGAAGGGGGGGATCGAGCGAACCGAGAGGAAACCACTCGAGTGGATTCCGCACCTGGTCCAAGGCTAACCCACCATAACTAACTGATCGCATTAACTGCACCTGGCGTCGATCCACGGTAGGGAAGTCGGTCCTCCTTCCACTCATAACCTACGAGGCCATATGCCTGTGACCCACTCATGACATACCAAGTCTAGGCCTGAGTACCCTGGCAATCTACAGGGCCCGCAACATGATGAGCTGCGTCAAGACTCAGGCTATGAAGGCTAGAGGTCGGCGTGACACATAGAGTGTAATGATGATGTTGAAGCTCCTTGCCGCCCACACGTAGCCATACTTAATGAGCCTGGCCAGAGACCTCAGATGACCAAGACGAATACCAACAGACACGTTTCTACCGAGGTAGAACACTTTGTTCTACCATGCCGCAAAAACTCTTTCCATGAGAAGCTACTCATAACCGGTCCCCTCCTTGGTCTATACAAGGGGAGGGTCGGCCAAGACGGACGGACAAAGGACAACGGAGGCAAAGCTGAGGAGCACACCGCCATGATGTCCAAGGCTTTAGCTAGGTAGTGAACACCAGATACGTAGTCCTTAGACCTTACTACGCATAAGAGACTTGGGAACTCCTCCCTCTCTCGCCCGCTCGTAACCCCTACTACGAGCATCGAGCAACAAGGTGTCGGTAGTGCGAGCCACCGAAGACTGGATGTAGGGACGTTCTACCCGAACCAGTATAAATCTTGCGTCCATTGAGCACACCATCTGAATCCAGAACCCATACAAACAAATTTACTTGTCGGAGCTAGTTCAAACACCGACAACCCCCAACTCCAATTTCTTGATACGGTTAATGACAGAATAGCTCGAACAATTATATGTTTAACCATAGAACTAAAAGTTTCTTCATAATATATTCTATGTTGTTGTGTAAATCCCTTTGCAACAAGCCTAGCTTTGTTTCTGAAAACACTTCCATCAACATTACGTTTGATCATACACACTTATTTACAGTCAATAACATTCATGCCTCTTTATGGTGGAATAAGATGTCATGTTTTATTTTTAATTAAAGCATCATATTCTGAATCCATTATCGTTTCCAATCTTTGTTTTGTAGGGCCTCCTCTAGATGACGTGGTTCACCCACAGAAGTAACCAATCCATATCGAATAGTACCATCAATATATATTTTTGGTTTAGAAATATCATCATGAACACGTGTGCATGGTCGATCTTCTGGTGGTGGTGCACCAGATGATCCACTCATGGGCACCAAAGACACACAAGATCCTCTTGATGTCGGTAGAGTGGAAACCGAAGCTAATAGTACCCTTTGACGGTATTAAGGACCTGGATGTTGCCTAGAGGGAGATGAATAGGCGAATAAAAAATTTAACTATTCATTAACTTTCTTACTCTACTCAAAGCGTTGAATGTAGCAGAATAAAAGTCAAGTCGAGTAGGTCGCAGCGGAATTATAGTCTTTGTCTCAAAAGAACATGCACTTCACAAATAGTTTATACCAAAGATAAGTATAGAAGTGCAAATAGAAACAAAACAAGAGGCAAGAGACACGACGATTTTCCATGGTTTGGCCAAGTCTGAAATGCCTGCCTACATCCACGTTGGAGTTAGTCAACCTGACTTAGAGTCTATTCAACTCCTTCCTCTAGTTGCTCAGATTTTATCACCAGTGTGATAAACTAAGTCTTCCACTATATCGATGTTGGTTACAACGGTACCGAGGCTATCAGAACTTGGTAGCTCAACGGTAGAGTAGCAACACAAAAAAATGCTCCAAGGTAACTGTGGGAGATAGATATCCAATGAATCCTTGTAAGCACAGAAGTGTTCCATGGGCTGCCTGATGGCCCCGCGACAGTTTGCCTAGCATGGCGTACCGTTTGGGACGCGTCCAGGCAGAGCCAGTCTGACTAAGAAGGGTGACACCCGAAACATGAAATGATCCTGTAAAATACGACACAAGAGCGCTATCTACGCGCGCCTGACGCAGAAGGAGCGCTGATGCTTCGCGCGCACGATTCACATGTACCTAAAGAGTTAGATACTCGGAAGATAACTCGAAATAAAGGTGATCGAACTCCTGATGAGCAGGAGCACCTGCAATGTCAAACATAGACTCATATGGAGTTAGATAGATTTCATGACTTGTAAAGGGATACCCTCCGGTCACCTATATAAGGCTGAGGGGGTACCCCTACAAAAGATCTCATCATCCCTCTCGTAGCGACCCCGCCACCATTAGATTGTTAGGAGAATTCATCCATCGCCAGCCACTACTCATCTGTAACTTAAGCACCACCAGCAAACTCAATACTCAACACCAATAGGACGAAGGGTATTACACATTCAGGCGGCCCAAACCTATATAACTCTCTCGTGTTCCAACATGCTTCCACACATACCATCGAGTCGCAATCAACGACGCCGTCCTGCCCAAAAGCACTGCGTGGGGTACCCCGTAGTGCGCAGTCAGATCATAAACACCAACATCTGACGCGCTAGGTAGGGGGTGCGACGTTGATGCACGACGACTCCATGGCAATTGTCTTCAACATCCCGATCATCTTCATTGCTGGGGAAGTTTTCCGCTTTGGATTGCTCTCCTGCATCGCAGACAGGAAAAGGCGTCATGCACCGCGTCGCGGATCCACCCGAGAAGGAATCTTCTCCGATGGCTTCGACCGCGAGCTTAGGCTCGCCCCACCTAACCCTAACAAGGACTACTTCGATGAACCTCGAAGCATGGAGACCTCAACCAAACTCCGGCCCACGTTTGACCGCGGTTGCGTCAACCAGGCCCAGGGCTATACTGGCACATGTGACCCAGCCAACTGAGACAGCACCCTTTGCACGACGGACTCCATTGTCCATGTCACCCACCCGGGAGTGGACCCAGATCACTCGGAGAAAAGGAGCGGAAAGCCTTGGCACCACCATAGCCGTGGGAGCAAAACCGAAGACTATCCCTCACGTCCCGCCCGCATGGGAGACGACCGGATCACGAGAGGTGGCTCCAAGCTCTTACTTCCCAGATGTCCTCTTTATCCAGGGAAGAATAGAGGACACTCCCATCTTCGACAACGAGGCCACCGTACCGGAGGAGGAGCCATCGTAGCGTGAGGCGCATCAGCGTCAAACAGGCGCCAGAACGTTCGACGTCATCACAAGGTCGAAGAGCAGGACCCCACTCAACCCATATCTCGAGACGAGGCATCCGAAGCAGGAGAAACTCCTGACGACAGGGCTCTCCGCGAACACCGAAACTCTCGATGCTGTGATCGCCATTAGCCCGTCACGCCCAGGAGCGCGAGCAGGAACGAGCGGAGCACGATGCCAGACACTGGCGCGACAATCCACTCCTTTCTCGGAACCTGCTACCCAGCTTCGCTGGAGCCTTACACACGCCAAGTGAAAGTCGACGGAGTTCTGGCTCAAATCGCCAACGGCCTGCCCCGTACTCCGTTGGTGGAGGGCTACCGACAGATCCTTACCCAGGCGGCAAACCATCTTCTTCCCCCACTCATCCGGGTCCAGACATGCGCCACATCATCAACAGTTGGCGAGACGCGCGAAGCAACATTAATGTTTCGCGCGACGTTGGCATGAAAATGAGATAAGATGGTGGGAAGAATACGATAACGATCACAGCGCGACCAGCACGGTCGCGCGGCAAGGATGAAATCTGCAGCGGCCTCTACAAACAGGCCAGCACCAGACATATCGGTTTGGTAGAGGCTACGTGACCCTCAACGTCAGTCACCTCCCAGGATCGCCATCGCGACTGTTCAGCACATTGTAGGTTTTTAATTTAACCAGGGACCTCGGGGGACCGCCGGACCGCCATCTCGACCCATAACAGGCCTTGAAAAAATTTGAGATAATTGAGCTGCTGGCTGCTGCTCAGCACAGTGGCTTGCGAATGCGAAGCTGCAGCTGCATGCTGCAAAACCAAAAACCGGGAACGCGAAGTCGCGAATGGTACGAGGCCACGGGGAGGGTGAAAATGAACAGAGACGCATGACTGGAAAGGGTGGCTTTTGCTGACTTTCGTTTTACGTCAGCGAGTGAAGAACTACTTCCTCCCTCCCTTCTGCCTTCTCCCCTGCCCCCTCTCTCATCACTCTCAGATCTCTCCCTCCCCCTCCCTCCTTCCCTTCCTCTTTCTGAATCCTGCACACCTCGCCGTCCACGCATTCCGCCGCTCGCCCTCGCGGATCCGGCAGCCCTTTCTTCGCCGTCGTTCTTGCCTCCGCTGTCCTGCTCTCCTGGAGGCTGCTGTTGGGTCACCAGTGGCTGGACTCGACCCCGCGGCCTCCGGGGGGTGGGTTCGCTGGATGGTTATCGCCTCCTGATCCATCCGGACCCCGGATCCTCTGCAAAGGCACCGCCTTTGTGGGTTGGGTTCTCTGCGCCCATGCAGAAGGGTTTGGCGCGTCGGCGGTGAGGCAGGGCTCTGGTTTAGTTCTTGCGTTGGACTAGTCCGGAGATGCTTCGTGGAACGGGGCACGGGGGCGGCGATGCTCGGAGGCGGGCACTGCGCTCGTCGCGGCGGCGGCTGCCGGGGTGGATCTGGTGGCTTCTCGGGATCTTCCTCCTCGTCGGGCTCATGCTCTTCGTCCTGCACCACAACCAAAAGGAGCAGTTCCGGCCGCCCGTCGTGGTGAGTGCCGCAAACCTGGTCTTGTGTAGCTTTCAGATTGCTCAATTCGGCGAGATCTTCCGAAAGATCCCTGCTTTGCTGTTATTAATGAAGAATTGTGAGAAATTAGGTGTCTCTATGTTCTTGTCACCTGCTTCTGATACGTGGATCTCCATCAGCACTATGATTTGTGATCTTTTAAGTGTACGCGAGAATGCTCATGCTTTCATGTTGTTGACTTGTATTTACACGCACTGAATGTTATCTATGTTTGTAGAGCACGAGGTTTTGACATTATGTGCAGGGTATGGCTGGGTGGTAGGCTCTTGAGTATCAGAGTACAATTTTTTGCCCTAGATCTTTATTGCCATATTTCAGTATTGGATCCTTTGAAGGTTAGTATGGAGTCACCCACTTTGCCATTTTATGGAAATTTTAGTTACCACATACTATTTCGTTGATGGTAGAAAGTGTTTTTGGTTTATCATGACTGGTTGTTAGAAATGGCAAACATGGTATGTGATTCTAGGAGTTGGTGTGTCATGATATGTGATAGTTTGTCCCTGTACTTTTTTGGTGATCCGTTCAAGTACTTAGTTAGGGTGTCGTTCTCACAAGGTGGTTTCACATCCTATCTGTTAATAACAAATACTATCCACACACTAGGAAGATGAGTGTTTTCTTTTCATCCGGGGTGGACATGTACTGGAGAAATTTAATCTGTATTATACATTAATATTCAGTACTATGTGTGGTGTTGTGCTTTGATAACCTCAAGTGATTATTCAAGGCCTTCTTGTTGTATCTGAACCCTCCCAAAATTGTGGCAATTGGCAGTCATCATTTATAATTTCTTTTTTATTTTTCCTTTGGTGTCAAGCAACTTCCAGTAACACTTAAACCTATCTCCTTGTTTGTGATATTTAAATTGCATGAATTTGAATCGCTTCAATGAATTTCTTATGATAACAATGAGTCCTACCTGTGATACCTGCTTAATAAGGTTCTTGGGATCGCACAATTGAGATTTGAAGATGCCGAAGTGAGATCAGATGAAATCATCAAATAGAATAGGATACTGTTGAGGTATATGATACCATTGTTGATTTTAGCTTGTGGTATAGTCTTTCTTTCAGGTACATGATTTGTGTTAGGTTTTATATAATTAAATTTATAATCAGAGTATCATATCACGTGGCAGAATGATTAAGTGCTACTTGAAACCAAGAAGATTAAGGGGGTGTTTGGTTACACCCCGCTAAAATTTAGCCCCTGTCCCATCGAATGTTTGAACCTCCGTTCCGGGTATTAAATATAGTCGGATTATAAAACTAATTTGTCAGCCGAAGATTAAAAGACGAGACGAATCTAGTCCAGTTGGTTGGGTCTATATTTCATACTCCTATTTAAAAGTCAAACGCTTGATGTGACCCGAGCTAAACTTTAGCAGGAGCAACCAAACACCCCCTAATTTGTTGTTATGGCTGTCCGGTCTTTAGTTATTTTTAACTTCAATGAAATATTAAATTCTATTGCACTGCCAATGTCTACCGGTAACTTGACTATCCAACGGGGTGTTGTAAGGTGCTCGTTGTAAGGAGATTTTTGTGTTTGGGCTTTTATTATGACTTGATGCATGATAATCATAACTTAGAAAATCAGTTTTTTATGGCATACAAAGAGAAAATTGAATCCTGGGCATTAATGTGCTGGTCATTCTTTGACTACATTGTACTAAAAGGGTATTGTATCCTCTGCAGTGTCACATGGATAAATGGGAAGTGTTGTGAATGGTCTGTGTTATTGGCAATAAAGAGTTCGCTTAGATAGCTTCGCCAATCACTTTAGGACCATCTCAGGGTAGATCTAGGGCCTGTTCAGCTTTTTTTAGCTTTGGCCGCCAGAAGCTGCCGCAGACGCCAAACGCCCAGTTTTTCAGCCCGCTTTTGTGAGAATCGTTTTGGTGAAAACCATTTGAAATCAACGTGGACACAGAATCGATCGAGTCGCCGCGATAGTAGGAATCCGTCACTTTCTAGATCCTAAACCTTACGGACCCCATCTTCCTCCATACGTAATCTCTACAATACTCAGATTTTCCCCACAATCAGATTCTTCCTACAGCTAGATTCTCAGAAAAGCTCGTCAGAAAAAAGCCGAAACAAACCGCCCCCCTAATCAAGTAATCATCTCATCATATGAAAGGGTATTGAGTGGTGGGATCCTGAAAGACATACTGATATAAATCTTAAACCAGTTTGAATCTTGAATTTCTCTAGATTGATGTTATGAATCAATCTACTAGAAGTTCCAATCATTTATTTCTTTTAACATCTGTCTGTTTATGTTGTTATCTTCAGAACTACATGTTGTCGTCATATGAGAAAAAAAGTGAAGCCGGTAGCAAATCATATCAATTCCTATAGTTCTGTTTATAGAAAAGTACTTTTGCATTCAAAGGCGAGGTTTTAACACCATATGTGATGGAATGTCAAGAATTGGCCACATCATAGTTCACAAGCAAACAAGCTCTTCGTATCCATATATATAAGCCATATTTTCATACAGTAGGTCCTCAGGTGGTTCAAGTGGTGGTTGAGTGGTTCACATTCACTGTAAATGAAACGAAGATAGCATTTTTTTGTGGGTGCTTTTGGAAGCTTTTTCCTTATAATTACTTGATTAGTTCATTAAAATATAACACCCAGCACTTGATTATTGTTAAAGCTTTGCAAACCTGTATCTGGTTAATGTTGGATTAATTTAAATTCTACTTCAGATATGGCAGCTTCACATGAAGTTAGACTTTTTTCACTGGAAAGTGATGCTGTGATATTGGAGTAAATGCCATTTTAAAGTAAAAACCTCAACAGTTGGGTTGACTTGCTTTAAGAAGTATAGTACTGAACTACTGATGCTACGATAATGGACTATTGTAAAATAAAAAATGTTAACGTTTTTACATCTAATGAACTGTAGTTCAAAGATTGAGGTTTTTTCCTTCATTCTCTCTTTTATACAATCTTGATTGGTTGCTTCTGCTGTAAGCAGAAGTAACTGTTCCATTTATGAAAAATTTGCCCTGCATGTTCCCATGTTTTTATTTTGATTTATTTCAGGATAATGGTTCAGCGATCCAGGAAGTCCCTCGTGAAAAAGTGAATTTCTCAGAAGAACTTTTGAGCAGCACATCATTTGCTCGCCAATTAGTGGATCAGATGACTCTAGCAAAGGCATATGTCATCCTTGCAAAAGAGCAAGGTAATCTTCAGCTTGCATGGGAGCTTAGTTCACAGATAAGGAATTGTCAAAGATTGCTATCTGAAGGGGCAGTTAATGGAAGAGCAATCACTAAAGATGAAGCCCATCCTATAATAAGCCGGCTAGCACGGTTAATATACAAGGCTCAGGACTCTCACTATGATATCAGCACAACAATAGTGACATTGAAGAACCATGCCTTGGCACTAGAGGAGCGTGCAAAGGCAGCAATTGTTCAGAGTGCTGAGTTTGGCCAGTTAGCAGCAGAATCCTTCCCCAAAAATCTGCACTGTCTAACTGTGAAACTGACAGAGGAGTGGCTTCGGAACCCGAAGCATAGGAGTCACTCAGAGGAGAACCGGAATTCCACACGATTGGTGGATAATAATCTGTACCATTTCTGTATATTCTCTGATAATGTGCTGGCCACTTCAGTTGTTGTCAATTCTACGGTCTCCAATGCAAATCATCCTCAACAGCTTGTGTTTCATGTGGTCACCGACAGAATCCATTTTGGCGCAATGTCAACTTGGTTCCTCATAAATGACTTCAAAGGTTGTACTGTTGAAGTCCGCTGCATAGATGAGTTCTCGTGGTTGAATGCTTCTTCATCTCCTCTTGTCAGGCAGCTATCTGAGGCGGAAACTCAGGGTTACTATTACTCAGCTGGTTCCAAGAATCCTGAAAGAGAAACAAAATTCCATAATCCAAGGTTTGTTTCTCTACTGAACCATTTACGTTTCTACATTCCTCAGATACTTCCCAACTTGGAGAAGGTGGTGTTTCTTGATGATGATGTTGTGGTGCAAAAGGACCTGACTCAGCTGTTCTCCATTGAGTTGCATGGCAATGTCATTGGAGCAGTGGAAACCTGTTTGGAGTCGTTTCATCTATATAGCAAGTATCTAAATTTTTCGCACCCTACCATCAGCTCCAAGATTGATCCACATACTTGTGGATGGGCTTTTGGAATGAACATTTTTGACTTGATAGCCTGGAGGAAGGCGAACGCCACATCGTTGTACCATTATTGGCAAGAGCAAAATTCAGATCTATTGCTCTGGAGAACGGGAATTCTTCCTGCAGGCCTTTTGACATTTTACGGCCTGATGGAGCCCCTAGACCGCAGATGGCATGTCTTGGGTCTTGGGTATGATGTAGACATAGATGACCGTTTGATTGAGAGTGCTGCTGTTGTGCACTATAACGGAAACATGAAACCGTGGCTGAAGCTGGCTATTCGCCGTTACAAGTATATATGGGAGCGGTATGTGAATATCTCACATCCGTATGTTAGAGAGTGTATGTTGCAATAGAAAGCCTGCAAATCTCTGTATGTTCTTGGATGGTGTTGAAGCTGTTTCCTCACACGAGGCTGCTTTCGAGCACATTGTACGAGGGAAAGGTTCAGAGGTAGTAGAATATATACCAGTCATCAAAGAAGTCAACTGTTAAGTTTCTTTTTCTTTTTGGGTTGGGGGAAGATTCATTTTGAGATGAAAATAATTCCTTTGCAGAGTTTACATACAAATTTGGACTGGGAATTTTAGCAGTCTAACCAGATACATCTGGATAGATATTGTAAAAGAGAAACAGTCGGATCAATGAGCAATTTTTTTTGAGATTTAGGAAGTGCAAACTGTGAGCTCAACTGTGCAGGGTCAGTGGTGCTGCATTCTTTTAGTACTATCTTGTTTTATACTGGCGAAGAAGGTTCTGCCTCCCTACTTGTATAAGTAACTGTTTTAGTTTGTGCTCTCCATACTTAAAGGCTCTGTTTGGAAGCGACCCAGTTTAAGAAAACCAGTTTTTATCTTTTAGCTAGGAGAGCCAGCTTCTTGATTCTTAAGAAACTGCGAGTCTAATTTCTATAAACTGAGTTATAAACTGGCATGTTTGGAACCACATCAATTTTTATAAACCAGATTCTTAAAAGCTTCGAGTTGCTGATATTGTATCACTGATACAATAGATTTTTTGTGGCGCTAGAAGCTGTACTTGTCGATGGTATTTCTAAGCCAGTTAACCTAGCCTTCATGTTTGAAACCCTCAGTTGCTTCCTTTCTGTTACGACCGCTGCAACTGCATTTTTTTTTTTTTGCTTCATTCGTTGTTTCTGGAAACGGCCTGGGGTTATTCGTGACGAATTGTCTGTCGTTCTTCTAGGCATGTAATTCGAGTTCAACAGAACCGAACCGAGGAGGGCGAATGAGTTTAATCTACGTGGTCTGAGGAATCAGCTGTATAAACATGTAGCTCAGGGGAACTGCATGGATGTAGGTAGTAGATCCAGATCTGGCCGACAGCTGAAAGCGAGCGAGCGAGCACTCCTACCTGAAAAGGGCTTCACTTTTCATGTGCCGTCTCTGCAATGCATGCGTCTGCAATTAACGTGTGAACGACGAGACGTCTCATGTGCTTCAGCGACACGGATTGCATCTCCGTACCTGGGAACGGCTAGATGTGTCTCCATGTCTGTTGCCATGCCATGGCATGCCATGAACCGGTACCAGCATCATGCGTTGCTGCTGTCTGTCTCCACTCTCCAGGCCCGGCCGTTCAACGGGGGCCATTGATGATGAACTCCCAAAACCCTATCATGTTTCATTGATCAACCTGGCATCGTCCTTAATAACCAGGGTAGTGCAGTCCTGAGTCCTGACATGCATGCCAGATCGATTACGGTCTGGAAAAAAGAAGGGCTCTAGGAATCGTCATTATGATCACAAGGGAAGGGAAGGGGTAGTCAAGAAGGGATTATATATATATATATATATATATATATATATATATATATATATATATATATATATATATATATATATATATATATATACACCCTGTCCATCACCATAAGCATTCTCAACCTAATAAAAGTGACGTAATTAAGTAGATTCATCTCGAAATATAATTTGGTAAAAAGTATATTAATTGAAGTACTTTGTAGCAAAACGTAGGGTTTGCCTTATGCGTTTGGTTGCGGGACGTATGGGGACAGACAAGGCAGAGACGTCCTATCCCCTAGCATCCTCTTTCGTCCCTCCAATTTTGAGTAACAACTGGAGACGACACTGTCATGTTCCAACTTTTGACTCTGAACTAAATAACCTTATATAAAGGATCATCCATTTGTCTTATCTCATCTCGTTCTGTCATTACAACCAAACCCACAGAACCGGAGGAGTAATAAGGAATATATATTTAAGGATAAAGAGAGTACTGTATATGGCAGCAATCAGAAATGTTGGCCGCCCATTATACATGGAAGTATGTTCTCATTTTCACACTCTCTCTATACACACATTCTTTAAATGTAAAAAAAAGATGTAGAACTGAATAGCGCAGCTGTTTTGGCTCGCAATAAAGCAAGGGTCCTGATCGAGCAAGACTACGTCCTATCTATCTATCTCTCCAAACACAATATCTTGAGTACCTATGATGGTGACTACATCTGCTGGCATGTGATTTGCGCTCCTACACTGCCTTATCAACGGATTCCTGAGAGAAGGGGCCGGGCTATTCATTTCTTTGAGGTGCCGCAGTAAAGGTAGACTAGCTTATTGGGCAAAAAGGTGCCGTACTTCTCAATTGTGAGACTAGAGCTTGATCCTCTCTTACGAGATTTCTAGTTCGAGATTTGGAGTTTCAATGAGCTAGTCCGAAGCCACAAGTTTCGTGTAGCCTTAGCTTCTTCATCGCTGCTGTCGTGAAGCACCAGTTGCAAGCAACGATCGCAGTCAGGCGTGGGGGTGGCAGTGCCGGCACAGTGTTCAAGGGCTGCTGTCGACAAGCGCATCTCAACGGTCGATTACACAGCTGCCAACAAACTCGTCACTCGGATCATGGTTTGATGAGCTGCATGCATAGCAGAAGGATCGCTGTTTGAGACAGCAAAAATATGCAGCAAGCCCGCCCGTAACAGAGGTGGCGAGAAAAACTGTCGAGATCGGTCTACCTTTTCCGCATGGGATCCAAATAATGCGTGTGGAACAATATAATAATAGAGATCGCACACGCTTTTTGACTACGTAGTACGTACCATTCATGTTTACATTATTGGGCGTGCTTCCACACTGCTTTGGTGACAAGAGAGAAGATGTTCTATTTAATTTGTGAATTTATTTATTTATTTATTTTCTCCGCGACATAGGTTGCTAGTGTATTTTCCCTCTGGCTAGCTTAGAAACTAAAATCTTCTTAGGACTTTTAAGAGCAAGTGGATCGAAGAGAATTGAAGGGACCAAAATCTCTTGCCATTCAAAATTGAATAGTAAGTAATATTAACCCCCTCAAATCATCTCCAATTCCTTTGCTTTCAAACAAGAGCAAGGATATTGGAGGGGATTGAAGGGGCTAAATAAAATGATTTTGCTATTCAATTTTGAATATCAAGGAGATTTTAGTCTTTTTAATCTCCTCTGGTATCCTTGCTCCCAACCAAGCCTTGAGTGTTAGTTCGGAAACTCAAACCATCTTTGGATTGAAGGGGATTGAAAGAAATTAGTTTATTTTTTCTCAATCATCTCTAATACTAAAGAGAATTTAAATTTCCAAACATGTCCTTAGATATTAGAGGAAATTTTTTACCTCAATCCCCCTTAACCCCGAAGGAAATTTGAGTCTTCAAACTACCCCTCAAAGCAGTTCTACTCTCTCCTCCACCCGAACAGGCGAGGATAGGACACGGCTAGACCCACACGTTAGGTCTTGTTCGGTTAATCACTACCGGAATCGCGTTCTTTGCCGAGTGTCTAAGACACTCGGCAAAGGCTATTTTACACTCGGCAAAGGCTTTGCCGAGTGTAACACTCGGCAAAGAACACTCGACAAAAATTTTATCGGCAAAGGGTTCTTTGCCGAGTGCTTTTTTTCAGACACTCGGCAAAGACCTTGCCGAGTGTCAAAAAGCACTCGGCAAATTAAGAATCGAAAAAATTAAAAAAAAACAGCAAAACATTTTTTAAATTCTAGAAACAACTCTCCAACCCTACCCTATTATCTTACCCGTTGCCCTATCATTTTTCACTATTATTTTGAATCAAACTTATATGTTTTGTAAATGGTGAGATTCGAACTCGCAACCTCTCTCTCGCGCATACCCTCCTATACCACTACACTACTACACCAATTATGTTTATATTACGTTTCCATTCCCCATGTACTATAACAAATCGAGAGTAATTTGATTATTTAAGGCACTAAATGAGTTCATTTAAAAATGTGACCAACTATAAAGTTGCATAACTTTTTGAGATCTAAAAGTTTTATTTTAATAGTTTCTACATCCGAGACCATTTATAAAATTTGAATTTTCAATTTAAAAACTTCACACAAAATTTTCAATGATAAGATGATTTCAAATCAAAAAATTGTCAACTACAAAGTTTCATTACATTTCAAGACCTACAACTTTTATTTTGGTGGTTTTTCCATCCGAGACAGTTTGAAAAATTCAAATTTCAAAATTCAAACATAGTTTTGCATAACAAGATGATTTCAAACTAAAACATTGTCAACTACAAAGTTTCATAACTCTTCAATACCTACAACTTTCATGTTGGTGGTTTTTCCTTTCGAAGTCGTTTTCAAAATTCAAATTTTAAATTTTTTAAATTCAGACGTAGTTTTCGTTGACAATATGACTTCAAATGAAAAGTTGTCAACTATAAACTTCTATAACTTCTCAAGATCTACAAAGTTTATTTTGGTTGTTTGGTAATTTGTTTATCTCAGATGATGGTTCTAACAATATGCACAAATTCTATACGTCTCTCTCGTAGTTTCATAAACTACGAGAGAGATATAGGTTTTATGAACAAATTTATTTTTATTTTGTCATATGAAGAAATGTTCAATATATAAATTGTACATCATGATGAGTTATACAAATTTGTAGTTGAAAACTTTTTCATTTGAATTAATTTACTACTTTAAAATGTGATTTTTAAATTGTCTTTGCCTAGTGTTGGAGAAAAAACACTCGGCAAAGAGCTCTTTGCCGAGTGTTGTATTTGTGACACTCGGCAAAGAGCCCTTTGCCGAGTGTCAAAAAAAGACACTCGGCAAAGAAACTCTTTGCCGAGTGTCAAAAATAAAACACTCGGAAAAGAGCTTCTTCGCCGAGTGTTTTCTTTTACCGAGGGTTTTTTGCGTGGCACTCGGCAAAGAGCTCTTTGCCGAATGCCCGAAATAAAACACTCGGCAAAGAATATGGCACTCGGCAAAGAGCCAAATTCCGGTAGTGAATCCCGTTACATATGGATTGGACGTGATTAGAAAAAATTGTGAAGAAATTTAATTTGCTTGAGATTTAAACCCACCCAATCACACTCAATTTACATGGACTGAAAGTTAATCGAACAAGCCCTTGCTCGGCTAGCGGCGGCTACAACGGTTGTACGTTACGGTAGAGAACTAGAGATCCGGCCGCCTCCCCCACACGGCCACACTTCACTGCACATACTCTTTTTCTCACACGTCGTTCTCCTGTTACAGCAGAGATGACAGTATTACAGCAACCGCCTCCTGCCTTGTTTTTTCTTGATCCCTACGTGGGCTATGACGCCATGACTATGAGGTCAGGTTCAACGCCAGCAGCCTATCTAGCTCGTGCTGGTTGCATCCATGCATATGGAGTTCAGCATCCATATCTGACACCAGTTTTGTACGTTCTGTCCATGTTCGGCACACACGCCGTTGTTTCCATGCCCTAGATATGATCCACAGCTAGCTAGAGTTCTAGGAATGATTGAAGCCACAAGCCAGGGCCGAAACCAAACAACAAAGTTATTGGGGTCAGTTTCACTAATAATCATCATCTAAATGCACTAGATAACAGTATATTTATATAGTATTTTCGAAATTTTATAGGGGTCAGCTGATCCCAACAAAAAAATCCCTAGCTCGGCCCCTGACTGAACCACAAGCACATCACTGTTTCATGCATGGCCTAGCAGCTATATATGATCCACAGCTCTAGCTCTCTGCAATCTGCACTTCTTTTTGGATGTTGACGGGAGTCGTTTCAAATGGACAGAAATGTTAGGGATGATAAGCACATCACAGAATTAGTGTTTGGGAGTGTCCAGGAGCATCCTCCCCCTTTTGCACATGCTCATCTCCTGCCGATGAAACTAACGCGTCCACCGAACTTTTTGTTTTTTAGCCCTTTTCGTGACAAAAATTTACATTTGGACCTCCAGAATTTTTATTTCCACGTTTGGACCCGAAGCTCGGCGCCATAGGCTGTGGCGCCGAGGTAACACAGCTCGGCGCCACAGCCTATGGCGCCGAGCTTCGTGACGTGGCAGCCCGCGTGGCACACCTAGCTCGGCGCCACAGATCTTGGCGCCGAGCTAGGAAACTTAACCGTGACCCCCTTTCCTCTTCGTTTGTTCTCTGTTTCACCCGACGCCCGCTGCCGCCGTTTCCCACGCCCGCCGCCGCGCATACCACCGCCGCCGCCGCCAGCGCTCGGCGAGAGCGCCCCGGCCGCCGCCCGCCGAGCTCGCCGAGGGCGCCCCGCCCGCCGAGCTCGCCGAGAGCGGCTCGCCAGCCGCGGCCGCCGCCGAGCTCGCCGCGGAGCTCCCGCGCCGTCGCGGCCGCGGAGCTCCTTCGCCGCCCCGCCCGCCGAGCTCGCCGAGAGCGGCTCGCCAGCCGCTCCCGCCGCCGAGCTCGCCGTCGAGCTCCCGCGCCGTCGCGGCCGCGGAGCTCCCTCGCCGCCGCGCCACCGCCCCGGCCCGGCCACCGCCCCGGAGCGCCTGCGCCACCGCCCCGGCCCGGCCACCGGCTGCCGCTAGGTATTTTTTTTATTTTTTAGTTACTAAATTGTTAGCTATTGTTAGGTATTGTTAGGTATTTACTTAGTTAGTAAATTGTTAGCTATTGTTAGGTATTAGTTAGTAAATTGTTAGCTATTGTTAGGTATTTTTTTATTGTTTAGTAAATTGTTAGCTCTTGTTCGTGTTTATTAAAATAGTTAGCTAGTTTCTTGCTTAGCATATTGTTACTGTTTAGTAAATTCTTAGTGATTATATAGTTAGCATTTTGTTTAGCGCATTGATATTACATGTTTTCTGTGTTGGCAACCATCGTGTTGTCGTTTATTCGCAGGTTCTATAAACATCACTTTACAGGGGAGGTGCTGCCAAATTTTTTACTGACAATAGGTTTTTTTGTACGTAGGTGTTCGTCCGACTTGACCTTCTCCACCGTTAGCTGGACTCGTACGCGTTCTCAGGTATACAATGTTTTCGTACATTATTTATAGATTATGTAATTTCGTTTGATGTGTTCATTTAATATTTACTATATAGTTATTAGTTAATATATATTTATTACTTAGTAAGTTAGTAGGCTTAAGTATATAGCCATTATTGAGTTAGTAATCCATTTTTGTAATAGATGGACAGCCTAGTAACACTATACCATGGAGGAAGGGTGGAGATAGATGCTTATGGGAGTGTTACTTTTGATGGTATGAAGATCGTGACCATGTTGTTCGATGAAAGACCATCTTTTGACAAGCTTTTGGCTCGAGCTTGTGAGGAGATTAGTTGCGACATAAACGACCCTAGAATATCAATTCAGGGTTTGTTGTCCCATATTACATATGGAACAGTTGTCCGACGGTTGATCTCCATTACCTCAGAAGATGATTGGGTGATATATTTAAGAATTGTGAAGACGATGGTTCCACCATGTTTGGATGTGGTTGTTCAAAAGTTACCTGTTAGTCATTGCGATGGTCCAGTCGGGTTGTCTCCACAAATGCCAAATGCATCTCGTATTGAAGCTCCTTTGGTAGAGCTTCATGAAGAAGTGGTTGTTGTGCCCGATGCTCAATCGGGTCCGCACGAGTATGGGATTTCTCGTCCTCTTCCTGGCGTTTGTGGGGCTTCTAATGCGGTGGTACCCCCCCAAGAGATCCCATTGACCCAGGATCCAGTGCACGATCATCCTAGTAAGTGTCTTCGACACATTGTTCGTATCCATCGTTATTTCGTTTGATTAGACTTTTTAATGTGGTTTTTCTTGCTCCGACACGATGCAGGATCTCCACATATGGATAATGCTGCTTATCTTGATGTGCCTGTGTCATATAATATGGACAACATATGCAGGGCATCCAATAGTGTTGATGTTCAGATTGAGGATGAGGAGGAGCCATATGAGGCTGCACGGGCCTTAGATTCTGATGATGACCGTCCGGTTCAAGAAATGACGGAGCAAGAAATTGAACTCATAAGACGTTTGTGTCCGGAGCGAGACCCTGCAGTACATGAATTTAGCAGTTTAAGTCATTCCACCCGTGCTTATGCTGAAGGACGTGACGATGAACTGCTAGAGGCTCCGGATAACGTCGACAGCATTGAGATTAAGGTAGGCTTACTTTTCAAGGACCTGCCTACACTGAGACGATGGCTACAGGAATATTTAGTGAACCGGAAGAGGCCGTTCAAGGTGAGACATTCGTATGCACAACGTCATTACACTGTTGTGTGCGAGGTGTCGGAATGTAATTGGAGGGTATGTGCCCGAAGGCAGAAGGACACCGGAAAGTTTAAGATCACCAAAATTGTAGGTCCACACACTTGTGCCCAGACAGAGCTGAGCACTAAGCATCGTCAGTTGACATCTACCCTGATTGCGAAAAGGATATTGGGGATATTGAAGGGTCAACCAAACTTGAAGGTGAAGTCAATTATGACCATGACTTCGGAGCTGTTTGGTTACAAGATCAAATATGGGAAAGCATGGAGGGCAAAGCAGCGAGCATGGAAGATGATATACGGGGATTGGGAGGAGGGTTATGAGAAGTTACCAGCATTGTTCAATGCAATGAAAGCAAAAAACCTAGGCATGCATTACGAGTACATCCCCAAACCTAATGAATGGAGGAACGACAGAGAGATATTTTTTCGTGCTTTCTGGTGTTTCTCGCAGTGCGTAGAGGCCTTCAGGCATTGTCGTCCCGTGCTCTCTATTGATGGTACTTTTCTGCTTGGGAAGTATAAGGGCACATTGTTGGTTGCCATATCATGCGACGCAGACAATGCACTGGTTCCTTTGGCATTTGCTTTGGTGGAGAGAGAGAACAGAGATAGTTGGTCTTGGTTCTTGCGGCTTGTACGCATCCATGTCGTAGGCCCTGGACGCGAGGTTGGTGTCATATCTGACAGACACCAAGGTATTCTTAATGCAGTGCAAGAGCAGATTCCTGGCTACGCACCCATGCACCACAGATGGTGCACTCGACATCTAGCAGAAAATCTTCTTCGAAAGGATCATAGCAAGGCTAACTTCCCCCTTTTTGAGGAGGTATGTCGACAATTGGAGGTTTCGTTTTTCGAGGATAAGTTGAAGGAACTAAAAGATGCAACAAATGTTGAAGGTAAGAACTGGATTGCTGGATTGCTGAGGGAACCGCAGAAATGGACAAGGGCCTACGACGTAGGTGGCTGGCGGTTCGAGTTTCAGACTAGCAACATGGCCGAGTCATTTAACAGTGTGCTCAAGGGTATACGGGGCATGCCAGTCAATGCTATAGTAACATTCACTTTTTATAGGCTTGTGGCTTGGTTTAATGAGAGACACGCGCAGGCCAAGGCAATGCAGACCCGAGGGCAGAGATGGGCACCTAAACCAACATCACACCTTAATAATGCAAAGGAACGTGCCCATAGACATGAGGTACAATGCTTTGATGAGGAGTTGGGTAAATACGAGGTAACAACACTAGGCGGCATAACTTCCGACGGTGAGGTGCGACCTTCGAGGACACATGTCGTGTTACTTGATGCATTCTGGTGCGGATGTGGTAAACCTAGACAATACCATTTTCCATGTTCTCATTATGTTGCGGCCGCACGTCATCGTAACTTTGCATTTGAGAGCAGAATACCTTCTGAGTTCAGTGTAGAGAGCTTAGTACGTACCTGGAGCCCTCGTTTTGAGCCATTTCTTGATGAGTCACAATGGCCAACGTACACCGGTCCGGTATACGTTGCTGATCCAGCGCATCGATGGGACAAACGTGGTAGTAGGAAAAGGAGCCGGTGCAACATGGTTATGGATCAGGTTTCCGGTCACAGTAGGAGAGGTCGAGCGTCCCCCTTTCTCGTGGACCCAGAGCAGAATGAATGCGGAAAATGCGGTAGACTTGGCCACAACTCACGTACATGCATTTGGACACTTAGTCAGGTGTGATATATTTTTTTATACACAAATTTTATTCTAATATGTCGATGTTTTTGTTACACTTTGTACACAAGTTATATTCTAATATGTTGATATCTTAATTTGCAGGATGGCGCAGTTTCACTTGCTGGACCCTCACTACGACGAGCACCACAGGGGCCGTCTCACCGCAGAGGGAGAGGTAATATTTTGTACATAAATTAAATTTTCGAATTAATATATGCGACCTATATTTGACTAACGAAAATTCTTTTGATTGATAGGTGTTGCCCGTTCTGCGGGTCCGGACCCACGACCGGTTTCTGGAGGAGATGAGGTACGATGAGAGGTACACTCCTCTCCTACAGAGGACTGGCTTGGACGTCTTATCGTACCAGGTCCGCCGTGGGCTGCCCACTTTCAACCCAGCGGCGTTGACGGCTCTGGTCGACAGGTAAAGACTTCTCTAGTTGTTTAATATTTACAATTATCAAATCTACTTTGCATACTAATGATTTTGTATTCGTTTGTCTTCCAATAGGTGGCGGCCAGAGACTCACACTTTCCACCTTCCCTGCGGTGAGATGACCGTGACGCTTGAAGATTGCCAGAAGATTCTTGGTCTCAGCATTATGGGTCGTCCAGTGACCGGTCAGGCATCACCAGGCGGTTGGAGGCAGAGGGTGGAGGCCTTTCTTGGGACACTGCTTCCGGATGAGCTACGAGGTAGCCACAACACCGGAGTCCCACTGACCTAGCTTAGGCAGACCTTTGGGCAGTGTCCACCTGGTGCAGATGAGCAGACGGTTGGATACCATTGTCGAGCTTGGATTCTCCATCTCTTTGGTTCAGTTCTTTTTCCAGACGCGACAGGCGACAGCGCGTCATGGATGTTTCTGCCCTGCCTGACTGACTGGGATACGACCGGAGGTTACAACTGGGCTTCAGCAGTGTTGGCCTTCCTGTACAGGCAACTTTGCGAGGCTTGTCGTCGTTCGTCGAGGACCGCCAGCTTAGGTGGATGTGTCTACCTACTAAAGCTGTGGATGTGGGCACACATACCCGTCGGGCGACCCAGAGAGTTTCCTCCTCGTGAGTGGTTCGTGGTAGCCGGACATCGGCTTAAGCCCACGGCTGCTTACCGCTGGGACCAGGTCGAGGAGCCATTCGCACGACACCAGCGTGCTTACGTGGAGTACTCAAACGAGCTCGACGCACTTACTCCTTCGATGGTGAGTTGTCTCCTTTATCTTTTTACATGTCCTTTCTACTTTTATCGCACGACACCAGCGTGCTTACGTGGGCTTTCTAAAACTTTCTAAAACTTTTGCAGGTGACTTGAAATATCAGTTAGTCGCTAATATATGGTTCTAACTTTTGCAGGTTCGACAGACAGAGACAAAAGAAGGTCACGGACTTCGAGACGCACCATCGTGATTACATTGATGAATGGGACCAGCAGGGGGATCTTAACTATGAGAATGACCAGGCGCACACAAACTACAACTTCCGGAGGTATTTGATTTGGTATTCTGGTGTGACTAGGTGCAAGCTGAAGGGACAGTGGACAGCTGCAGACTACGCCGAGCAAGAATCGTCAGACGACGAAGACACAGCTTTCGACATAGCTGCTCGGCACGGGACCCAAATTGAGGCTGCTCCAATCCTTGATAGAGTGGTAACTATTTCTATACTAAAATTAGAGATTTCAATTCAATGTTTTATGTCTAGTTTTGAGCATCCTAATGTCTTAACTTGTGATAGGGAAACTCTATGCTCGTATCTGTTGTTGAACTCGAGCGTATCTCACAGAGAACTTCAGATACTACTACGCTATCGTTACTATCAGTGAGTATCAATGTCTAACAGAAAACTTGTTTATTTGTATGTTGTAACATATGTCTTTAACTAACTTTTCGATTACAGAGGGTATCACGTCGTCTTCGTCGAGCAGCGGCTCGGTGTGGATGCCGGTCTCTAGCGGGCGTTGACGTGCAGCTGCCTGTGCCTCGTATGCAGCAGGATGTTCAGCCTCCCATTTCTGCAGTTGGACCATCTACAGCAGGACTCAGCTCGTCACGATCGACGCGGGACACGTTTGAGAACGTGGCCCAGGACGACGAGGACGATGACGACGACGACGACGACGACGACGACGCTGGCGCTGGCGCCGCAGGTCAGGTGGAGATTGGACCGTCTCAGTTGCAGGATGCTCCTACAACTCAGCCATCACAGCTAACACCACGTAGAAGGCGTCCACGAGACCCTTACACTCCAGGCACCGACGCTCTTGGGGCCAAGGGCAAGGGTAAGACTAGGAGGAAATGAATACTGTTGTGATGTTGGTCTCTATCCTGAAAACTGTGTGATTTGGACTCATGCTGGAGACGTTGTAATATGAACTATGTTATGTGTTTTGGACTATGTGTTGTGGAACTTGTATTTTGGACTTTGTTTGTGGACATTGTATGAAGAACTATTCTCTGTGGATGTTTTTATATTCGATGTTATTTTGTGATGTATTATATGTTCAAATGCTTATATGTCTTATAATATGTGATTATTTGAACTGTGGTTGTTAATAAAACAAGGGGAACTCTTGCAAAATTTTTTTGTGAACTGTAAAAAACATAATAACCAATAAGTAACGCATCTTTAGAGTTCTAAATTATTTTTGATACGTAAATACTACATAATAGGCTACAATTCTTCAGTCTGAATCACAATCTATGAGTAACTCATCTTCGGAGTCATCCGTCGCGCAATCCTCAACAACAACCTCATTCCACTTGCTGCATTGTCCTGCATCACACTTGTCACCAGTTCTTTTGTAATAATTGGCTTCTGCTTCATCTGCAGCTTGGGAGAATAGCTCATCCTCAGCCTCAGCCTCATCAGACTTCTTCTTGTAATAAGCTGCCTCTACCTCTGCGGCGGCCTGAGACATAAACTCATCCTCTTCCTCTTGAGCACGTAATCCTGCCTCAGCTAGTGCGATGAGCTCACTCAACCTTGACGTGTCGTCCTCCTCCTCTTCATGTAATCCTGCCTCTGCGAGGGTGATAAGCTCACTCAATCTAGATGTGTCGTCGTCCTCCTCCTCCATCAGCTCAACCGTTGCCATTTTATCCTGAACATATCTCGCATGCGCCTCATCGGCCAAATAGTTTACGCCGCTTCCAATCTCTACAAATATAATGAGAAAATTAAGTTAGCAAAGTCAGGATAAATAAATTGTACTAACATAATTATAATATCATTTATCTCACTTACTTCCCTTGAGGCGATCAGCAAGATTATCCAACATCTGTTTCTCGGCTTGAGCCGCTTCCCATTCCCTTGCATCCTGTGCTCTCTTCTCATCTGCCGCCTTCAACCTCCTATACTCTGCACGCTTCGGGCTATCATAAAAGGCAGATTTTGCTTCCCTACGCATGTCGCGTATGCGATCGTTAATGTACGAATCGACGAGCCGAGATCCACAACGCATCTTCTGTCCCATTATTCTCTTGGACTCTATTGTGCGCATCACCTCTCCTTTGTCCTCGTAACTCTCCCAACTGCATTTCCTCGTCTCCTACAAAAAAAATAGTAAGTACCGCTATAACATTACATCTGGTGCAAAAAAAATACCAACCTCATCGTAATCGACCATATGTCCACAAAAATATCCAACACCAAGCTCCGAAGGAACTAATCCATACTTAGCTTCAATACCACATTTGCAGAGTACTGGATCCACAAAAATATCTAACTACTAAGAGAAGAATATCTGCTCATATTGTCATGAACAGATCTTGCGACAGGTTTAGATTTATGCTCTGAGATGCTCTAACCATCGCTGCTGGGAGATGCAAATTGCCTGCTGGAAAATAAACAATTAATAATGTTGTTTTGGATGTGTCATTCAAACATAAGAAGGGAATGGCCATATAAGATGAATATGGACACATAATTATTGTATCTTAAAGTATGAAATGTGCAATACCTTCTCTGCAAAAGCACCTTAAGTTATCTCACGACTTATTTTAGATTTCCTTCATGTTTCTTCCCCTTCTACAATGACAGAGAACAAGAAAGACAATTGAATTCATAGAAATTTGAGATAGCTACTTCTTAATACCTAAATACACAATTGAGACTACGTCAAACCAGTGAAAATAACGCATGCCAAGAGTAGCCCTTGTTTGTACATTTTAATATTAGGCAAAGTCAAAAGAAAGGTGGCAATTACCACGAGAGCAAGCCAAACAGTTCAGCAACCTGACATTGTAGATCAAATAGCAAACTGTAGATAAATTTTGACATTTAAGTCACATGTCAATGCAGTTTGCTATTGTCTAAACTGTGCATCCAGAAAAATAATTGGGAGAGTGAAACGTATTCATGAAAATATAGAACTGTTTTGTTCAAATGAAGTAATTGTACTTCAGTGATGCAACAACAAGAACAAGAAAGTTCTCAGTAAGTCGTACCTTTATAAGTTTATTCCTAGTGACCATGCTGATACATGTTGACAGATATATTGAAACCTTCCATGTACCTCCTTTCTTCCCCTTCTTTGCAGTTTGTTAAACCTCACCATTCCTTGAGTACCAAACACAAGAGTGGACCTATAGTCAGGTCGAAAATCATGGCCCTATTTAGAAACACAATGGACCTCATCAATGGCAAAAAGTGCAATCCCTAGCTTTTTTGCAAGTTTCTTCAACGAATCCATTAATCTGCAAGAAGAGACATCACCACCAAGATAGGCACGACAACATGTTAATAAACTTTAGAACACCACAAGAAGAATGATAACCTTAATATTGTCTTGTGGCAAACATAAACAATCTTATACATGCCAGCTATCGCTTTAGCTTCAACGCGGCTATCAGGTTGCCCTGATCCAAGGAAGCATGCAGATAACCTGTGATTTGCATGTTTCAAGCACTGATCATGAATTAGACTTACAAGGGTGATATGACCACCACAACCTTTGTTGTTAATAGAGCTGTGATCCGAGAATAATATACGAGCAAACACAATCTGCTCAACAATTTCAGTTGTCGAGAGATGTTTTCTCAAACCCGTCCTTATATATAGAAAAAAGCTAAGCTTGGCTTCATCCCACTGGAGCAGCTACAAAATAAAAGGAGTGGCATGGTTACCAATCCATTGTTATATGTCTATCCTTATTACCAGGCATAACCAACAGAGAAATTCCTATTTTCTAGTTTAGTGAAACAAAATACTGCTTGGTTCAACTCCAATAAGGTTGCATCCATGCCAATAATCAGACCTGTTGATAGAAATTTCTTCATAGATTGGAAAGGTAGAACATGGTGCACTGTGGACGCCTACACTACAGGCTTATAGAGTAGTAGAGATTAGAGACCGCGTCGATGACTGAATGGACTTATATTTCTGATCAGAGGAAGTATAATTAGAAGATTTATACTTGTGGTGTAGCGGTAGCTACTGCTCGCATTTTCCTGAGAGGTCGCGGGTTCAAATCCCCTTGGGGGAATGAGAATGACAGAACATGTGAATGAGTTGTGCGGGGAGGAAGGAATGAGAAAGGCAAAACAGGGAATGGTGGCAAAACACGGAACGGCAGGCCACCCTTACAACCTTAGTAAGTAGTAGAGATATTGTTTAGCATGCATGTCTCAACATAAAAGAAAAAGGCAATAAGACATTATCTTTTATTGCACTTTTATTCTGCTCTGTTAGGTTTTCTTTACTCAGCGAAATAAATTAAATTGGACTGTTCAAGAAAAAAGAAAAAGCGACCCTGAGATGCCATGTACTATACGAATACTTTTATGAGATTGTATAAGTAAATGTAAATACGGGGCTGAGTGTTGGCCTACTAAGAGATGCTATATTCAATAACTAAGTGTCGCAGAGATGCGTATGTTGTGTTGAATATGTGGACACACAAGATTAGACCGAGTGAGAAACGATGACATACACGATCGGCTAGGAGTAGCGCCATTTAAAGAAAAGCTTATTCAACACCGGTTAAGATGGTTTGAACATGTCCACCGGAGACCTCTAAAGGCACCGGTGCATAGATGCATCATAAGACAGAACAATAATGTGACAACATTATATTCATTTACGAGAAATTGTTATACAATCACATGAAAAACAATTAATTGTGATTCATCTTTTCAAGTATTTCTCTAGCTAAATTAGGAACTTGATTCCACATAAGAGGACACATTAAATAATTTGGTATTCAGAAAGGAAAATATAGGAGCACATCGTCGCTAGAATATGAACGCCTTCCAGAGATGGTCTCAAGCAGTACAAAGCAAACTTATACACTGTGTTGTACTCATCAGGAGCGTTGTACTCGTCATCTTGTTTCTTGTCAATGCCAAAGCTGATGTCTGAAACCTTTGCAACATCGTCTTCAGTTAAGGATATGCATGAACTGTTTAGTGTTACAGGAGTGTTTTGCTGGTGTGTATACTGCAGACAATACCTATCCGTAGACGTGACTGCCAGTTCAGGTGCTCCACTTCTTTAACTGCAACAGTGTTTTGACGACAATTAGTAAAAGCTAAAATGAGTGTTATCCTATCAACAACTACTAATACCATGTGCCTTGGTATGATGACTGTTAAATTGTTAATAGCGGTTAACCAGGGTGTTTCAGATTCGCAGTACCATGTGATGTACACATCAAAATAGATAAAGGTAACCCCACAATTAAACTTACCATGCAATCTCTCGAATAGTGATCCATTTGAAACATACTCGAAGACCATCATCCGGATGAAGGGTTTTCATCTTCACAATAACCCGCAAGGTTCATAAGATTTTTATGGTTTACCCTCAATAAGGCTTCAACCTATAAAGCAAGGCATAACCATCATGAAAACTCAATATCTTACAGACTGGAAATAGAATGAAATAAAATGACCAATTTTATACCTTATTCATGAAATGTGCTTCAGCTATAACGGACCATAATGCACACCTCATCTAGCAGTTCAGGAACTGGTTTGATTTCTGCCCAGAAGAAGTACGTACATGAAAAGCTAAGAAAAATAAACATTATATAGACTGGAACACATACTTTTAGTTCTTCAAAGTCCCCATTTGCTTCCATCAAGCCCTCTAAGGCTTTGATTTCTTTTGTAAGCTCCTACCACCAGTCTCTTCTTACAATTTGTCCAAGTTAGTTACATATTTCAGGTCTTCTGACTTACCATTTGCTTCTTGTGATATATAAACCATGGCCCTTTCCATTACCTCATTAAATATCCACTAACAGACTTCCTTTAACAGATGAAGATATTTGGAGATCAACCGAACAATATCCTCCATGTGTTCTACATTATACTACAATAATTGTAGCCTAAAAGGTGTAAGTAATATCAAAGTGTCTCCAATGAAAATAGTTATGCTAGCTCAACTAAGATAATATGGATCAAACCTAACCATCACCAGCATCAGTGAGCCTCATGCTTACTGAGAAAAAGGAATACTCATTGTTGCCATTGCTCTCTCTAGCATTAAGTTAATGACCCATCCTATAGTAGTTAGATTAGATATATTACAGGTTGACGAGTAAAGGATGACAAGACTATACTCGAGTACATAAGGTTAGCAAAAGCATAAGTACAACAACCATTTATGGAAGTAAACTTACCTAGTTCCTTTATAATATGGAAGATGGACCCCTCGCCTTCATGTCCAATGAGGTGACTTAGATAATGTCAAGGATCAATTATGTAAAACTGGATGCTAGGTGTAATTGACCATATAATTCTTAGATAGCCCCCTTCTTTTTTTTGACATAAGATGGTCCCCTTCTTCTATTGGCAGTGCTTTGACAACATGTATAACAAGTAGATATGAGAAATCACCCACATTTGTGTAGCATCCCAAAAATTCAAATCTTGAAGTTTTCTCAAACTCGCTCTAAATTCAAAATGAATTTTAAATTTCATTTCAAAATGTCTGTTTGCGAGTTGATATCAACAAATAAAATATAGTGGTCTATATTTTCTCGAGAATCCTCCTCAAAATATCCTACAAATATTTCCCTAGTGATCCCCCTCAAATTCTTTCCAGAAATACTGCCCAAATATTCCACCGATATATCTCCGGATATTTTCCTTTTGAGAAATACCTTCAGAATCATTTTTCAAGACCATACAAATATTTTCTTCATAACTTTCCTCATGCCCATACGTATACGTATGCCTCCAGTGTCATACGGTGAGCTCTACAAGCTAATTACACTTATACAAGACAAATACATGCTAATCTTCCACTACTCCTCTCATCCCTCCCCCTAATCCCCCCACCATGGCTATAAATAGAGGGGCAAGGGCCTCCTCTCATCCCACTCAAGCCATTTCATGGCAACTCTCTCCCCCCCACACACCCACTCCATGTTCCACACAAGCACACACTAGCACAAGGATTGTTCGGTCGTTCTTTGATCGTTCGTCCCCCTGTTCTTGGTTCGTTCGTCCGATCGTTCGTCCGTTCGTTCGTCCAAATAATCTTTTCCCTGCCATTATGCTGCCAAAATTCCGATCGTTCGTTCGTTCGATCATTCGATCGTTCATCGTTCGTTCATAGTTCCTATTCATCATTCATCGTTCATTCAAGCACCTATTCATCGTTCTTCCAGATAATCTTTGTCCTGTCGTTATGCTGCCAAAATTCCGATCGTTCGTTCATTCATTCGTCCAAATAATCTTTTCCCTGCCGTTATGCTGTCGAAATTCCGATCGTTCGTTCGTTCGATCATTCGATCGTTCATCGTTCGTTCATAGTTCCTATTCATCGTTCATCGTTCATTCATCATCACTATTCATCGTTCGTTCATACGAACTATTCACCATCACTATGCACCATTACTATTCATAGTTACTATTCACCGTTACTTCATCGTTACTATTCATCGATGATAGCTATAATACCTTTTTGTCGTCACTATTCATCGTTACTATTCATCAATCATCCGATCGCCCCAAATTTCAACTACTCATCCATCATGCTGTCCAGTCCACCTAAGACCAGCCAGACCCATGTTCCAGTCATACGAACTCCGGTGACTGTAATTTTCCTTCCAGTGGGAACTTCCCATCTGGTCACCCATCCTAGGTTTCTCCAAGTTGAGCACGCTTAACTTTGAGATTCCTTCGAACCAGGCTTCCAAACTCAGATTCCAATAATTCTTGTTTCTAAATTCTTATCGAATTATTCCCTATCCAACCATGTCATCCCTTAAGCATGGTTCATATTCCAGAAAACTCCCAAAATACTCTTGTCCCATATTCTGCCTATAACTCTCCTGTTCATACTAAGTCAGACAATTCATCCGTCACTATTCTCACCAACAGTGAACTTCACTATGCTACACCACATACACCCAGCTATAAATACACCCAGCTACCCTCTCCCTCTCCACACACTCAACACCCTCAGCCAAGGCAAACCCCCACCCACTTAGATACTCCGCTCCGCTGGCTACACGCATAGTGTCGCTTCGCCTCCAGTCTACCCTCCTGGTAAGCACCTCCGCTCCACCACCAGTAATATCACAACACCACATGACACAGATTCTACTCAAGACTCTACCCATCCATATATCGTTATTCTGACCACAATACTAAATATTTATTGGTATACTTGCTGGTTTGTATGTTTGCTTGTTCATGTCGCATAGTTATCGGAGCGTTCGTGCTGTCTCGTGGAGGCCAGATCTGCAAGTCTACACCAGGCGGTGGAGCCAGAAGCCAGTTCCGCGAGCTCCCCTTCCCCCTTCGCCGGACAAGCACGACAAGCTCACTGGATCCCTTTGATGCATAAATTACCTATGTTTTACAACCATAACCCTCAGCCTGTTATTTTATGCATGATATGATTTTGAGACAAGTTATTATGGCCACCCAGCCGCTTGCCGCAATCAATCCTTGATATATTTGTTCCAAATGATTTGAGAAAAGGTGTGAGTTTTCAAAAGAAAATGCTTTTCAAAATGTGTATGATGAAGGGTTTTCACCCTTATCACCTTTGAGTAGGGATGATCAGGGACTCCCTGGTTTAGGGGAGGGCCTAAGGTGATGGCTCAACTAGTTTAGGCGTGAGCAGAAGGATTGTCCCATCATATAAGGACCGATTTGTCATCCTTCACTACCTGTACTCATGATAAGTACAACCACTCGAGACTGTGTGGGCAGTCACTCAATCTGAACTCGTACGGTCCAACAGGGTTATGAAGGCTGGGGAGCACCAGGAGGATAAGGAGGGGGAATGTTTTGTCCGGTTTGGGCATGGCGGTGGCCTGACTCCTTCCGGTATAACCGTTAAGGTTAGGACGTGCGAGGAAAGAAAGAGATTCGGATTTGGATCTCATTGATCATGAGATCATAGAGCCGGACTAGTAGGTAAAGTGTACACCTCTGCGCAGAGTTTGAAAACCTATTCGAATAGTCTGTGTCCACAGGAATGGATGAGTCTGGTGTGGTATGGCAATTAGTGTTTATTTTCAAAAAAAGGGTGCGTATGAGAAAAGTGGTTTTTAAAAAGGTCCGGCGGTTGAGCCGTGAGCTATGGTGGACGGGAAGTCCAGTAGCTGTTTTTGAAAAGGAAAAACCAGTGGGAAACTGCTGAGACACCTGGATGGTTTAGTCCAGGGGATTTTGTTCTAATATTGAAAAACTTCCTGCCCTTTGGGAGAGGATGCGCTTTAAAAAATGCAAAATGTTTTACAAAACAACCCTGCATCAAATATTGCTGTTTCTGTAAAATATCCTGAGCTCCACATATTCCATGCATTATATCTGATTTCCCCATTCCGTGGGTGAAGGTGGGCTGCTGAGTATGTTTGTACTCACCCTTGCTTATTTGTTGTTTTTTAGAAAAAAGGAGATCGGGTAAGAGTTACGACTGTTCCCAACCTTGCCTGTGGCTGTTGGACCGCTGATTTGCTTCGCTGCGTATATCGGGCTGCTTCAGCCCCACTTTGATGATATGTCCCGAGTTGTGGACCAACTCTTAAAGTTGTTCGCCACCTTTGTAGGTTTGTCTCGTTTAAGCAGATTTGGTATCATCTGATGTATAAATGTGTTTACTAGCCTCCTAGGACTAGTAATTGTATCACATTTGAGTCCCAGAGGATTGGGGCGCTTCAGGTGGTATCAGAGCTGTTAGGTTGGCCGCAGGACGTAACCCTTAGCCTGATCCAAAAGTTTTTGAGTCAAAACTATTTTCTTAAAAAAATTCTTGCTCTTATCCCTTCATTTCAAAAATGCTTTCCCCCTTTCCTTCTCTTAGAAGTCAGATGGAGGTCCGCTACCAAACCAGCTTGTGCCAAAATGAAGATGGTTTCCCCAAGTTGCTGAGAGCATGCACAGTTCACCTCGGAATCAGGAGCCAGCCAGAGTATGATGGTCGTGAATTCGTCGAGCATGGCATAGAGAAGTGTGTCGTGACTGTATACATTGGATCCAGTCCGTACCATGTGGAATGGAGTGTCACTGCTGCTAGGCACAGATTCAAAGACACCTGCCAAGTCGTCGCCTGCAAGGCATTGAGGGCCCTGTGTCAGATCTATGAAGAAGAAGTGGCCGACACCCCGCTCAGATTCTTTCCGCCCTTTCAGAGAGACCGTCCCGTTTGGATGGCCATAATGCATGCATTGGAAGGGCAGCAGCTGCTTGAGGACGACCCCTCAGTCGTGTACCTCACTGCATACCTACTCACCCTAGATGCCCAGTATGATATCTTGGCTCGGCACCACCGTCAGATGATTGCCCGAGCAGAATATGCAGAGAAGCTCAACCGTAAGCTCCATGTGGATCTCACCACAGCTCAAGCCCGTGCAACTGCATCGGAAAGTCATGAAGTCATTGCTGTTGAAGCCCTGAAGCAAGCCAAGGATGAGCACGTCCAGAAGTTGATGGATGCCTACTTGGTAACCCATAACCAATGTAGAGCCCTACGAATCCAAGAGCCCGCTTCATCCAACCCAGTTCAACCCAGGAGAGCTGAAGATCCCCAGATTCTTGAAGGTCACCCGGTCTCTATCAGAAGAGAGAAGAAGGCTTGGGAACTACCAGAAGGAGCCATAGTCTTGGAAGGAATTCCAGTCTTCCCTCAGGCTATGGATAAGCAAGAGCACCCTGAATCCTCCCAAGGTCCCCTTCCGGAGTTGTTTGAGCCCCTCACCATGAAGAAGATTCCAGCACCATCCCTTGAAGTCAAAGAAGAAGCTACAAGCACCCCACCAGCACCACCGCTCTCTAAGGAGCTACAAGAGCGATTCAGCTTGAAGAAGAGTTCGACCCCATCTTGCCATCTCAGTCGCCGCCAGAAGAAGTCATTAACATCAGCTCTCTCTTGACCCATCTAGGAGATGTCTCAGATTGAAGTTGTGTGCAAGCCTTGCCAGAAGAGAAGTTGCCTGGTCTAAAGTTAGTATGCCCAGTCCTCTGCATGCATTGGGTAGTGAAGTTTTTCTCCACTTTGGCTAGAGCCCTGCATGTATGAGAGGTAATCGTGTAGTCCCGTGCTTTGAAAAACTCTATTTGTGTGGCCCCCTAGGGCATTTCAAAATGAATTTCACTTGATGTTTTCCTCCCTTTTGAGTGCATATGTGATGCTTTAACGTTAGTGCTCATAAGTTGCATTTAGCATAGTTCTCAATTCAGGAGCCAAGCAATAGTAGTTATGCTTAGCCCCCGAATCTGAGTATTCCATGCTTTGGAAAAACTCTATTCTTCCCTTATTCAAAACATTTGATTTGTTTGTGCTTATCATTGCTGAGCTTATATGTTTTCTTTCTTTTTAAGAAAGGTTTTCTCTAAAAACATATATCACAAATTATAGCTAATTCTCACCTTATGCTTCCATTCTCATCTTAACCCATCTCAAGAGAAAAGCACCTTACCCAAGAAGATACTGGGAAGCTTACCCTTGAAGCCTGGAATAAGCTACAGAAGAAACAAGTCCAGCAGCTCAGTCAAAAGGACCGACCGTGAGAATCAAAGCACTGTCCCTGAGTCAAAGTAAACAGGAAAAGAGGACAAAAGGAGTTATTACCATACAGAGAGGCAAAGATTCTTGGAACCATAGACCACAAACATCAGGGTCATTGACCCCACCACTCAACCGTGCTCCCCGCACGCGTGCCCGCCTCCATGCGCACTACCGCCGCCCACGCCCCTTTGCAGCGCACTACCGCCACCCATGCCCCCTTTTGCAGCGCACCCACCGCCATCGTCGCCGGCAACAGGCCCCCCTTCCCCTTGTCGCACCTGCTACCTCATGTCACCTACTCCATCGCCGCCACTCCGCACCCGAGCACCCCCACTCACCTATAAACCCCCCCCCACCAGCTCCCTCGACTCCCATCTCGCTCAAAGCAAAGCACACTCCAGATAAAACCCCCTCTGCCAAATCGCAAGCAACTCCATTTTCACTCCCTCGCCCCTAAGATCACAATGCTTGGTGATTCTTGGGTTGAAGACTGTTGTACATGGTTCAACATCTTCGGTTTCCTCTTTTGTATGATGGTAATACTCTTTGATAGAATCCTCCAGTGGGAAGAGCAAAGAGAAAGGAAGGGTCAGTGAAAAGAAGATAGTGAAGAGAAGATAAGAAGGAGGTTCTCCCAGAATCAACCCTGTGTCAGTCATTTCTCTGCAGCATGCTCAAGCAGCAACAGTAGAAGAAGGCCTTGTAACGCCCTTGTTATGAGGTACTTCAAGGAGTTCAAATCCCCAAGATTCAGGAGTTCTACCCTCATCCATTTTAAGTGGGGTAGTGTTCCAGTAAGGTTCCTGCTATGGAGAAAAAGAAGAAGGCCTGTAACAAGTTTGTGGAGGACCCGATCATCCAAGCATATGAGTTTCTGGATGAGAAGTGGTCACCCAAGTTCCGTTGATGAAGCACCAGAAGACCAATCAAGGAAGGAATCCATGTGGAAGTTCGCAAGGGGAAGGTTTGTGTGTTGGCATCGATGCTTCTTCAATAAGGTAGCTGCCAAGTGAAACCTAGAAGCCTGAAGATGATCTTTGAGTAGCCAGAATCAGCGTTTGCAATCGGCAACCAGATGCTCCTCAAAGGCTGGATTTTGTTGAAGTTCCATCTCCTCGAAGAGTCTGCAAAGTGAAGATATGTAGCTGAAGTAAAGCCATACCCATAACCATTCTAAGCCGAATCTTGAGGACGAGATTCCTTTTAAGTGGGGTAGATTTGTAGCATCCCAAAAATTCAAATCTTGAAATTTTCTCAAACTCGCTCTAAATTCAAAATGAATTTTAAATTTCATTTCAAAATGTCTGTTTGCGAGTTGATATCAACAAATAAAATATAGTGGTCTATATTTTCTCCAGAATCCTCCTCAAAATATCCTACAAATATTTTCCTAGTGATCCCCCTCAAATTCTTTCCAGAAATACTGCCCAAATATTCCACCGATATATCTCCGGATATTTTCCTTTTGAGAAATACCTTCAGAATCATTTTTCAAGACCCTACAAATATTTTCTTCATAACTTTCCTCATGCCCATACGTATACATATGCCTCCAGTGTCATACGGTGAGCTCTACAAGCTAATTACACTTATACAAGACAAATACATGCTAATCTCCCACTAATCCTCTCATCCCCCCACTAATCCTCTCATCCCTCCCTCTAATCCCCCACCATGGCTATAAATAGAGGGGCAAGGGCCTCTTCTCATCCCACCCCAAGCCATTTCATGGCAACTCTCTTCCCCCCCCACACACCCACTCCATGTTCCACACAAGCACACACTAGCACAAGGATCGTTCGGTCGTTCTTCGATTGTTCGTCCCCCTGTTCTTGGTTCGTTCGTCCATTCGTCCGATCGTTCGATCGTTCGTCCGTTCGTTCGTCCAAATAATCTTTTCCCTGCCATTATGCTGCCAAAATTCCGATCGTTCGTTCGTTCGATCATTCGATCGTTCATCGTTCGTTCATAGTTCCTATTCATCGTTCATCGTTCATTCATAGTCCCTATTCATCGTTCTTCCAGATAATCTTTGTCCTGTCGTTATGCTGCCGAAATTCCGATCGTTCGTCCATTCATTCGTCCAAATAATCTTTTCCCTGTCGTTATGCTGTCGAAATTCCGATCGTTCATTCGTTCGATCGTTCATCATTCGTTCATAGTTCCTATTCATCGTTCATCGTTCGTTCATCATCACTATTCATCGTTCGTTCATACGAACTATTCACCATCACTATTCACCATTACTATTCATCGTTACTATTCACTGTTACTATTCATCATTGTTACTATTCATCGATGATATCTATAATACCTTTTCGTCGTCACTATTCATCGTTACTATTCATTGATCATACGATAGCCCCAAATTTCAACTACTCATCCATCATGCTGTCCAGTCCACCTAAGACCAGCTAGACCCATGTTCCAGTCATACGAACTCCGGTGACTATAATTTTCCTTCAAGTGGGAACTTCCCATCTGGTCACCCATCCTAGGTTTCTCCAAGTTGAGCACACTTAAATTTGAGATTCCTTCGAAACAGGCTTCCAAACTCAGATTCCAATAATTCTTGTTTCTAAATTCTTATCGAATTATTCCCTATCCAACCATGTCATCCCTTAAGCATGATTCATATTCCAGAAAACTCCCAAAATACTCTTGTCCCATATTCTGCCTATAACTCTCCTGTTCATACTAAGCCAGACGATTCATCCGTCACTATTCTCACCAACAGTGAACTTCACTGTGCTACACCACATACACCCAGCTATAAATACACCTAGCTACCCTCTCCCTCTCCACACTCTCAACACCCTCAGCCAAGGCAAACCCCCACCCACTCAGATACTCCGCTCCGCTGGCTACACGCATAGTGTCGCTTCGCCTCCAGTCCACCCTCCTGGTAAGCACCTCTGCTCCACCACCAGTAATATCACAACACCACATGACACAGATTCTACTCAAGACTCTACCCATCCATATATCTGTTGGGGGCCTTCGGCTCCCGAAGGTCCTCAAAAACATAGTTTGACAATATTTTCCAAGTGTAATATGTGAACAGGCACCTTCGGAACAGGCACCTTTGGAGTCAGGTCGCGAATATACAAGAGCATGGTTAAGACGAAGCTTGACTGGAATGAAAAACGATCATGACGAAGGATAAGACGATCACGAAGCTATGTGCAGAAAGGCTTCGGCACAATAACAGAAAAGAAAAACTGACTTAAAGATGAAAAGCCAAATTGGACCTCGAAGAATTACTATAGTTATTGATAAATGTAAAGGGCATCAATGTAATTTTACACGGGCTGCGTCCCGTGCCTATAAATAGGTGAACAGTACTCCCGTACTGTTCACGCTGACTGGGCATACACTTTTTCACATCACGTTTGTACCTTTACTTTACATCAATCGGAAGGTACATTTGTAATTCGTTTTTATGAATTTAATAATGGAAATATATCGATTATAATGCTGGTATTATTACTCGCACATTATATATAGTTGCTCTGTTTAACCATTTATCAACCTAACGAAGGTCTTTTCTTTCGTAACCTTCGTCCGAGATTCATTATACCCGAAGGGATATACTGTTTCTAAGGACGAAGGAGTTCGACATTTAACACTTTTATGTTGTCCTGTTCTTAATTCATAGCATTTGAGAACAAGCCCCCAACATTGGCGCCCACCTCCGGTGAACTCACTTCCACTTTTTGGGTTTTGAAAACCTTCGGCAAGCGTCACCTTCGTCATGCCGCCGAAAAAAGCTTTAACGACAGAGGCTGCCACTCTGCAGCCGCTGGACCCCAATCAAGATGTCGTCTCTCTTAGGGAGGCCCGAAGCCAGAAGAGGAAGGCCATCAGTCCAACGCCTCCGGAAGACGACTTGGACCATGAAATACAAAAAATGGAGATGCTCCATCAATAGGTTCAACGGAAGAAGGAGAAGATGGCTCGTCTAGCTGATCTTCAAAAGCAGATAGATGAAGCCTCTGAAGAGATTTGACACCTCGCTCAAGATGACCAGAATCAAAGGCCCCCGCACAGAGAGCTTCATCAAGAGGGTTTCTACAACAAGGATGACTGGTATGAAGATTTCCATCATGGAAATTTTGCTTTTGATGACACTTCTCCCCTGTCAACAGAACTGCAGGCTACACCTTGGCCACAGTCTTATAAGCCACCTCAGCTCCCTATGTATGACGGTCATTCAGACCCGAAGCAATTCTTGATGAGCTATGAGGCAACTATATCTTCGTATGGTGGCAACACAGCGGTCATGGCAAAGTCCTTCGTCATGGCTGTCAGGAGCGTTGCACAAACCTGGTACTCCTCCCTTAGGCCAGGAACAATCACCTCATGGCAAAAGCTGAAGGATATGTTGATAACCAGCTTCCAAGGTTTTCAGACGAAGCCAGTCACTGCTCAAGCTTTATTCCAGTGCACCCAGGATCACGAAGAGTACCTTCAGGCATATGTCCGAAGGTTTCTACGTCTGAGGGCACAGGCACCAACAGTGCCCAATGAAATTGTCATTGAGGCCATGATTAAGGGGCTTCGACCAGGACCTTCAGCTCAGTACTTTGCCAGGAAACCTCCTCAAACTTTGGAGAAGCTGCTCCAGAAGATGGACGAGTATATTCGAGCTGACAATGATTTTCGCCAAAGAAGGGAGGAAGCTCTCAGGTTTTCTGAAATGACCAGGGGCTTCGGAGGAAGGTTTTATCTGAGGCATGTCAGGTCAATTCACAATTCTACTCAAAATGATGACAAAGGGAGTCAGCAGCAAAGGTCACAATATTCCTCGCAAGCTTCGGGGCAACAGCAAGCTTCGGGGCAACAGCAAAGCTCTTTTCGGCCGCCAGCGCCAAGAGGCAGAGGCGCCAGGGGCTTCGGGGGAAGATTTGGAGATCAACCAAGAAAAATTTACTGCTTATTCTGCGGTGAAGGCAAGGGCCATACCACCAGAATGTGTCATGTTACCATTCAAAAGCAAAAGGAGCTAGCAGAGGCTGCAGCACAACAGAGCCAGCCAAAGCAGGTTATGCATACTGCTTTGTATCATTCGCCTTACATTCCAGAATATGTAGGCAATCACCCTGCAGCCTCTGTTGCTTCGGCAAGCCAACCCCAAGCTTCCTGGCAACAGCTTCCACCGCCACCACCAATACAACGAGCTCCGCAGCCAGAAGGGAGCCAGTACTCTCACCCCCAGAGGGACTTCAGAGAAGAATCTGAAGCTCGCACAGTCAATAGCACTGTGCCAGAGTCGAAGCACATTTACTGACAAAATATCCTACTCCCACAACAGTTTTTTATGCTTTCACGTTCAGTTTTATTTTCTTCGTAGTAAAGAACAATTATGGGGAGTTTAAGTGTTTTTTATTGTTTTTCAAATCCTTGTAACAGTTTACCGTATTATCATAATGAAAATATATCTCCTCCAAAGGCTTGAGTTACCGAAGCACAAGAATTTATGGAGGCACGGAGAACCTTCGGATTATCGAAAACTTGTTCTAAGGAATGAGCCGTAACTTTTTTGAAGTAATAAAAAGTCGTTCCTAAGGGAGCGCAGTGTAAGTTTTCTGCTCGAAAGTCGTTCCAAAGGGAATGCAGAGCTTACAGCGAAAAATAAACACTGATTCCACTGAAAGTAAAAGGTGAAGAAGCTCCTAAGGGAGGCTTACAGCGAAAAATAAACGCTGATTCCGCTGAAAGTAAAAGGCGAAGAAGCTCCTAAGGGAGGCTTACAGCGAAAAATAAACGTTGATTCCGCTGAAAGTAAAAAGCGAAGAAGCTCCCAAGGGAGGCTTACAGCGAAAAGTCAACGCTGAGATAAAAAGATTGTGTGCTCTATGGTAGGGATATGTGTATTTCAGCATAAATGTCATTTTGCATAACATAACATCATTACATCATTTTGCATAACATAAGCATCATCCATCATTTTGCATGGAGAACAGGAAGGGGACACAACATTGATCTTCGAAGAATGTTTTGAAAAAGAGAAAATCGTGCCAAGGCACAAGATAAATTGAGAAGAAGTGTAGCTTCATTTGAGAGGCAACATAAGACTTTTTATGGACTCAAAGAATGTTTTCATGAAGTTTGGAGATTCTTCATCAAAGAAATATGGCAATTCTTGTGACACATAAAAAATTTTTCTTTACGAAGCATGAAAAGAAGGGAAGGTGTTTTTTCGCCGAAGGCTCAAAAAGCGGTATGTATGAAAAAAATTTCATGCATCGTAAAGAATTGAACCGTAAATAGATTATATATTACATTCAAAGTTACAAAGTTTTACACTTGTCATGTTCCAAGTATTTTTACAATAGCATTTAATCTTCCCTAAGAACTACTTCTGCAGCTTCGTTTAGCAGCTGATTGACAACTTCGTCCATGATGGCTTCGGCCATTTGTCTAATTTCGTCGTCTCCCTTCGGGGGAGGGTCCGCATATGCCTCAGCGGGTTCTGAGGGAGGAGAGGACACGACTATATTACTATTACAAACTACGAATAAAGTTCAAAATCAAAAATTACAACAAAATAAAAATCACTAATTAATACCTATTTGCCCTTCGGGCCCTGTGTTTTTTTTCAGCAGCTCTCGCTACCTCCCTAGCATCATGGATGCCTTTTTCACTTCTCTGAATGATCTCTTGAGCCATTTTTCGGCCGCCATTGTCCCAAATGTCAGTGAAAAATTTTCCACCAACCTGGCTTGCTTCGGCTGAAGGGTCTTTGATATCTTCAGAGGATAAAGTAGCTTCAGACTGCGCCAAAGATTTCACATGCTCGCACCCTTTCTTCTCTAAAATGGTAACAATTCCCCTGGCGCCCGAAAAAGCACAAATGTCCCCGCGACTATTCAAGATTTCGTCGAATACATCAGCTTCGCGACTAATCCATTCAATCGGGCCTTCTGGATTTCCTCTTGTGAAATTTTCTTCACTAGAGAACGCGCCAACGCTGGCGAAGCTGGATTTTATTTTCTTAACACATTCTATGGATTTATCATAGCACCTCTTCTTCGAAGCACGAAGCTCTTTAACATTTACTTCCAAATGATCTGCCCATTGATCGCTTAATTCTCGTTTTGTTTCTTCAAGAATGCGTTCTTCTTTGGCTCGGGCTAGTTGTTTACGAAGATCTTCGATTTCACGCTTCTGAGCTTCGGCTTGAGTTTTAGAGTTAGCTTCGTCTTCCTTCATTTTTTCCACTAATGTAAGCAGAATTTTGTCCTTCTCCAAGGCTTCGTTTCTTAGCCTGATAACCTCTGTTCGAAGGTTGTTAAGAGCAATGGTGCAGCTCTCATCTTCGGCATTCTTCTGAGCCCTTAAGGCATTGCTGAGTATTAAGCCCTATTCAAAAGAATGAATGAGTTAACATAAGAGCAAAAAACTAATTCAAAATTCATAAACTTCAAAATTCACAATTTTTGTACCTTCAGATTATTGTATGCTAGGCTATCCGCAAGATCGTCCTTCGTCATGGCGCAAAGGCCAGCTTCGAGTTTCGGGAACCCCATGCTTCTAGCCATCTCCCGGCATACGGATAATTCTTTATTGTCTGGAAGACAGTACAGGAAATCATCTTCGTTTGTCCCATTGAACACTACGGCCCCCCTCGGATACTTCAGTTCTTGGGCATAGTGATTGGCTTCAAAAATCTCTTCTTCAGATAGTTTCTTCCCCGAAGCATGTCGCACAATATAATCATGTATTTTGGAAGATGCTTCGGGGGTGCCAGTGCCAATTTCCTCAGTCAGAATCGGCTCTGTTATTTTTGCTTTTTCAGTTTCTAAACTTGCCTTTAACATTTTTTCGACCTCCAAAGGTTGTATCTTGGTGGATTCCGAAGGCCCAGCTTCAGTTTCCAATTGCTGCTTCGAAGTTTCAGCAACAAAGGCTTCAGTAGACACTTCAACAATTTTCTTTGGAGTTGTGCTTGAAGATTTAATTGTCTCCAAAACATCCAGCACATTAACCATCCTTTTTCTTTTCGGGGTCGCTGCTGGCCCCTTCTGGCTTTTAGCTGCCTCAACTTTTGATGAAGGACTTAAAACATCTAGTGTTTTTCTTTCTTCAGTTCTCTCTTCTCCTGTTTTTTCTATTGCTGGTGCTTCGGCCATTTCTTCGGATTTTGGCGCTGGAGTTGGTTCTCTGGCTTCGGTGGCCGAAGAGGCCTCGCCAATAAACTCGGGCACTGTGGCCGGCTCAATACAGCGTGGAGGGTGTGTGAACACTTTTACCTTCTTCCTCTTCGGCGCTGGCTCCCCGGGAGCAGCCGAAGCAGTGTCCTTTGCAGGAGAAGTATTTTTTCTCTTTTGACCTCGCATTGGAAAATAGTAGTCGGGATAGATAAACCCAATTGCATCAAATACTCGGTTGAATCTCTTCTTCTTTCGGCCTCCGAAAGCCGTTGATAATGCAGTGTTTTCGGCCTTTGAGTATGCCCCAAGAAATTCATCACTTACATTCTCAATGCTTTTCAGCCAATCATCATCCGGTTCAACAAACTTATCTCCGTACTTGAATGTATATTTCAGCCTGATTAGTCCACCCTCGTCAGTTTCTTTAACGGTCTCCTTCGGCATTTCCCAGTTATCTGCAAGTGGCCACACTCTGAAGGCAATGTGCTCTTGCATTAAATCCCTGGTCCCAATAAAAGAACAGACTACGCCGAAGGCCCTCTGACATTCTTCAGCTGCTTCGTCCATTTCTACCTTTGGTTTCCGGAGTCCGAAGCGCTGCCAGATAGGGCGCATGATGATATCTTTGATATCTTCCCGAACCTTCAAATCGTTCTTCACATAGAACCATTCCTTCATCCATTCCCTAGGCCATCTCTTCCGAAAGGTTGGCACGGGACAGCTTGACCCAGAGCGGGCACCGAAGCTATAGCAACCAAAATTATTATGATATTGCTCCTTACCCCAGGGTTTCGTCTCATATACTAGCTCGTGTATATTGCAAAAGCTTTTTGCACTTGGCTCCAGGCCCTGGCTCCTCACGGCCCAGACGAAGATTCCCAATCTTATCACTGCCTCAGGGGTAAGTTGATGAAGGTAAATTTGATATATTTTCAGAATTTCTACCACAAACCTGCTTAGAGGGAATCGTAGCCCAGCCTTTAAAAAGCTTCGGAAGATCACGACTTCATTATCTTCGGGGGTCGGCGTAGTTTTTTCTCTGTCATCTGCCCTCACGATGGATAAATCTCGGAAATATCTCCCCCTCATATTTTCAAGGTGACTCTGCTTTATAGTTGATTTTCCGAAGTTTGAGTGACTAGGCCGCCACGGGCGATCTTCGGAGTCCTCTCCACCACTATCCACATCATAACTATCACTGTCGCCAGTATCTTCAGATAAACCCTCCAAAGTTTCCTTGACAATCTTTTCCGTATTGGTCTTCGACATTGACTCAAGAAAACCCAGGTGCATTTCCTCAGAAAGGCTTAGCTTCGAAGCACCAGCAACTATCTTATCCTCAGACATCTTCGCGAATGCTGGCAAACCAGACTTGAAACCGAAGCTTAAAAATTTAAGACCGAGAAAATGCTGTCGCGCGCAGGCTAAAAGCTGGGTGAGTAAAAAGCAGGTGGCAAAAGGGCGTGCCAAATAAACTCGTGGTGAGCTTGTATTTATACACCCAGTATGTCGAAAACTGGAGGGCCCCGCTTGTCAATGACTGTTGCTATTCTAGCAAAAGGAAGGTGTTTTTTCAGACCTTCGGCTTAAAGCCTTCGTCCATGTCGCAATATGAATTTATCTTTACAATAAATTGATATTGCGAGGGGCTACTGTTGGGGGCCTTCGGCTTTTTCCAAGTGTAATATGTGAACAGGCACCTTCGGAACAGGCACCTTCGGAGTCAGGTCGCGAATATACAAGAGCATGGTTAAGACGAAGCTTGACTGGAATGAAAAACGATCATGACGAAGGATAAGACGATCACGAAGCTATGTGCAGAAAGGCTTCGGCACAATAACAGAAAAGAAAAACTAACTTAAAGATGAAAAGCCAAATTGGACCTCGAAGAATTACTATAGTTATTGATAAATGTAAAGGGCATCAATGTAATTTTACACGGGCTGCGTCCCGTGCCTATAAATAGGTGAACAGTACTCCCGTACTGTTCACGCTGACTGGGCATACGCTTTTTCACATCATGTTTGTACCTTTACTTTACATCAATCGGAAGGTACATTTGTAATTCGTTTTTATGAATTTAATAATGGAAATATATCGATTATAATGCTGGTATTATTACTCGCACATTATATATAGTTGCTCTGTTTAACCATTTATCAACCTAACGAAGGTCTTTTCTTTCGTAACCTTCGTCCGAGATTCATTATACCCGAAGGGATATACTGTTTCTAAGGACGAAGGAGTTCGACATTTAACACTTTTATGTTGTCTTGTTCTTAATTCATAGCATTTGAGAACAAGCCCCCAACAATATCGTTATTCTGACCACAATACTAAATATTTGTTGGTATACTTGCTGGTTTGTATGTTTGCTTGTTCATGTCGCATAGTTATCGGAGCGTTTGTGCTGTCTCGTGGAGGCCAGATCTGCAAGTCTACACCAGGCGGTGGAGCCAGAAGCCAGTTCTGCGAGCTCCCCTTCCCCCTTCGTCGGATAAGCACGACAAGCTCACTGGATCCCTTTGATGCATAAATTACCTATGTTTTACAACCACAACCCTCAGCCTGTTATTTTATGCACGATATGATTTTGAGACAAGTTATTATGGCCACTCAGCCGCTTGCCGCAATCAATCCTTGATATATTTGTTCCAAATGATTTGAGAAAAGGTGTGAGTTTTCAAAAGAAAATGCTTTTCAAAATGTGTATGATGAAGGGTTTTCACCCTTATCACCTTTGAGTAGGGATGATCAGGGACTCCCTAGTTTAGGGGAGGGCCTAAGGTGATGGCTCAGCTGGTTTAGGCGTGAGCAGAAGGATTGTCCCCTCATATAAGGACCGGTTTGTCATCCTTCACTACCTGTACTCATGATAAGTACAACCACTCGAGACTGTGTGGGCAGTCACTCAATCTGAACTCGTACGGTCCAACCCCAGGGTTATGAAGGCTGGGGAGCATCGGGAGGATAAGGAGGGGGAATGTTTTGTTCGGTTTGGGCATGGCGGTGGCCTGACTCCTTCCGGTATAACCGTTAAGGTTAGGACGTGCGAGGAAAGAAAGAGATTCAGATTCGGATCTCATTGATCATGAGATCGCAGAGCCGGACTAGTGGGTAAAGTGTACACCTCTGCGCAGAGTTTGAAAACCTATTAGAATAGTCTGTGTCCACAGGAATGGACGAGTCTGGTGTAGTATGGCAATTAGTGTTTATTTTCAAAAAAAGGGTGCGTATGAGAAAAGTGGTTTTTAAAAAGGTCCGGCGGTTGAGCCGTGAGCTATGGTGGACGAGAAGTCCAGTAGCTGTTTTTGAAAAGGAAAAACCAGTGGGAAACTGCTGAGACACCTGGATGGTTTAGTCCAGGGGATTTTGTTCTAATATTGAAAAACTTCCTGCTCCTTTGGGAGAGGATGCGCTTTGAGAAATGCAAAATGTTTTACAAAACAACCCTGCATCAAATATTGTTGTTTCTGCAAAATATCCTGAGCTCCACATATTCCATGCATTATATCTGATTTCCCCATTCCGCGGGTGAAGGTGGGCTGCTGAGTACGTTTGTACTCACCCTTGCTTATTTGTTGTTTTTCAGAAAAAGGAGATCGGGTAAGAGTTACGACTGTTCCCAACCTTGCCTGTGGCTGTTGGACCGCTGATTTGCTTCGCTGCGTATATCGGGCTGCTTCAGCCCCACTCTGATGATATGTCCTGAGTTGTGGACCAACTCTTAAAGTTGTTCGCCACCTTTGTAGGTTTGTCTCATTTAAGCAGATTTGGTATCATCTGATGTATAAATGTGTTTACTAGCCTCCTGGGACTAGTAATTGTATCACATTTGAGTCCCAGAGGATTGGGGCGCTTCAATTTGCCTCTGACAAATAGAACTGCCAAATGCACTAGTAAATAGAACCGTTAAGCAGTCCATCCTCTACCTGCAAATGTTCCCCTGAAAGAGGATGACTTGGACATTTGAAGCCCTGAATGTAAAGAACAACAATATTTCCAAACAATCAAATATAACCAAAATAATTAATATCCCATACTGCCCCTATATTGATTATACCCATTGTAAAGAATTGCTTAGCATATTGAGCCATCAGTTGTTTATGTATAGCTTGGGTTTGACAGTGCAGAATTTAGGAACCAAAAACTGCAAAGGAGAGAAAACAGGGAAGGATCTCTAAGTGTTCCACCTTGTGGTGTGCTTTTTCCATGTCCATGAACTCCTTTGCAACTATCATAAAATCCACATATTTAACTCTACCATAAGTAATTTAGCACTCCCAAACGTTCAAGCAGATGGTATAAGGGGAAAATATAGAAATTGATTATGGATGGATCAAATCTAACACATTGGACCACATAGTATAATACCCATGCGTTGCAATGGCACACAAATATTTGATAAAGTATTAGTTCACAACAATTAAATAAAAATAATGATACACATTATTATCGATCTTAATATCATAATACTATCCATCAAGTTTCACAACTATGCTAAGAATAACAAAAGAGTCATCTCGTTGTGTATAGGCTCAGGTTAAGACGATCTCACTTTAAGATTATATGACTTCGCTGCGTATAGCAACAAGCTTTGAAAGCTTTATGATTATAGCCCTTGTTAGTGCTTGGGATCTACGTACTTCCACGACCTCTTTCAAATGTGTTCATCAGACCCTTTATTACAATAGTAGTTACTTCAAGTCTGTGTTCAGTTGTGCGTTCTAGGTTTCATGCTTTCATGTTTTGGAAGCGTCGGGACAATATGTGACAAGGTTTATCAGGTTTTGGAATCGTCAAGACAATTTGTGAAAAAGTTTATCTAAGAGATAAACGGAAACCACCTATTTATAATTCAAAAAGGCCAGTCCATTTACCGCTTGTTGTACTGAAACAAATCTGATAACAGGTTCAAATTGACAATGGCTATTTATGTTGTTGGATAGTATTAGTAAGAGATTTACCCCTTCCTGACACCATAATCAGCTCACCTTTTTTTGACACAAACAGGTTTCCAATCACATCTCTTTTCCATCTTTCCCGAGATAGTTCTAATTGATTTTCCATCTCTTTTTATTGTTTTCAATCTGAAACAAACCAAACTAATGCTGCAACATACCTTTAGAATTCGATGTCAAGTAGAGTAAAACTACATAGGATACCAAAACTATCTTTTATTGTGCATTTTTTGTCAAGTAGAGTAAATATCGACATTTTTGAATAATCAATGGTGGGTAGGGGATACACATGTTTACGTGCAGGACTATGAATAACACTAATGTTTCACATGTCCCTAATAACCATCACTCTTATGTAGTTTGGTTCTGATGCAATTAGTTCATGGATGGATATGGTTTTGCCAACCTTATTAACTCCAAGGATAAGCACATGGTTCATGTACCTCTAATCCTCACCTAGCACTAAATTTCATTGTGCTTGAGTTCTCCTTTGCAAAAAAGAATTTGTTTATGCTCTTAAGTACATAATACATGATTTATATGCATTACTTATCTCCAGTAGAGAACCAAATTGCAAACTTAAATTCAAACAAACCGATTCTAAGAACTTGCACAGAAGGTGATATCCAATCATGTTTATTTATTACCTGCATCACACTTGTTTGTGTAGATATCAATATTTTCACCCTTCTTCTGGACATTCATTCAGGTCAGAGAGAATTTGCACTTAAAACCCTTCTGGCACTGGCCAGCCTTGAAGAACTCACACACTATTTGTCGGCGTTTCGAGACCGGGGGGTCCCTAAGCCGACGAGTGAAGTGTCGCCGCGTGCCCCAGCCCAGATGGGTCGGCGCGAGGCCGAGCGCGAAGGGGGGAAGTGAGGTGGCCGGAGATGGGAGTGAGAGAGGTGGAAATCCCGCGGCCTTTGTGTTCGTCCCGCGCCCAGGTCGGGTGCGCTTGCAGTAGGGGGTTACAAGCGTCCACACGGGGGAGGGAGCGAGCGGCCTCACGCGAGCGCCTGTCTCGTCCTCGTCCCCGCGCGGCCAACCCTCTCTAAGAGGGCCCTGGTCCTTCCTTTTATAGGCGTAAGGAGAGGATCCAAGTGTACAATGGGGGGTGTAGCAGAGTGCTACGTGTCTAGCGGAGGAGAGCTAGCGCCCTAAGTACACGCCATCGTGGCGGCCGGAGAGATTTTGGCGCCCGGTTTGTGTGATGTCGTGGCCGTCGGAGGAGCGCTGGAGCCTGGCGGAGGGACAGCTGTCGGGGCCGTCGAGTCCTTGCTAACGTCCTCTTGCTTCCATAAGGGGGCCGAGAGCCGCCATCGTCAGGGAGCGTGCGGGGCACCATCATCGCCTATCTGGCGGAGCGAGCCAGATGGGACGCTGGTCTTGTTCCCCGTAGCCTGAGTCAGCTTGGAGTAGGGTAATGATGGCGCCTCCTGTTGACGTGGCCGGTCCCAGCCCTAGGTTGGGCGATGTGGAGGCTCCTCCGAGGTCGAGGTCGAGTCCGTCTTCCGTGGCCAAGGCCGAGTCCGAGCCCATAGGTCGGGCGAGGCGGAGGCCGTTGGCTGAGGCCAGGGTGGAATTTGAGTCCCGGGATCGGGCGAAGCGGAGTTCGTCATCTTCTGGGGCTGAGCCCAAGTCCGAGCCCTAGGTCGGGCGGAGCGGAGTTCGCCGTCTTCCGGGGCTTAGCCCGAGTCCGAGCCCTGGGTCGGGCGGAGCGGAGTTCGCCGTCTTCCGGGGCTTAGCCCGAGTCCGAGCCCTGGGTCGGGCGGAGCGGAGTTCGCCGTCTTCCGGGGCTGATCTCAAGTCCGAGCCCTGGGTCGGGCGGAGCGGAGTTCGCCGTCTTTCGGGGCTTAGCCCGAGTCCGAGCCCTGGGTCGGGCGGAGCGGAGTTCGCCGTCTTTTGGGGCTTAGCCCGAGTTCGAGCCCTAGGTCGGGCGGAGCGGAGCTTCCTATGGTGCGTGCGGCCGGGCCTGACTGCCTGTCAGCCTCACTCTGTCGAGTGGCACCGCAGTTGGAGCGGTGCAGGCGGCGCTGTCTTTCTGTCAGACAGGTCAGTGGAGCGGCGAAGTGACGGCGGTCACTTCGGCTCTGTCGGCTGAGGGGCGCACGTCAGGGTAAAGGTGTCAGGCCACCTTTGCATTAAATGCTCCTACGATTTGGTCGGTCGGTGCGGCGATTTGGCCAGGGTTGCTTCTTGGCGAAGACAGGGCCTCGGGCGAGCCGGAAATATGTTCGCCGCTGGAGGGGGGCCTCGGGTGAGGCGGAGATCCTCCGGGGTCGGCTGCCCTTGTCCGAGGCTAGGCTCGGGCGAGGCGTGATCGAGTCCCTCGAATGGACTGATCCCTGACTTGATCGCACCCATCAGGCCTTTGCAGCTTTATGCTGATGGGGGTTACCAGCTGAGAATTAGGAGCCTTGAGGGTACCCCTAATTATGGTCCCCGATAGTAGCCCCCGAGCCTCGAAGGGAGTGTTAGCACTCGCTTGGAGGCTTTCGTCGCACTTTTTTGCAAGGGGACCAGCCTTTCTCGGTTGCGTTTTGTTCCGGTGGGTGTGCGCGAGCGCACCCGCCGGGTGTAGCCCCCGAGGCCTCGGAGGAGTGGTTTGACTCCTCCGAGGTCTTAACGCCTCGCGCAATGCTTCGGCTGGTCTGGTCGTTCCCTCATGCGAGCTGGCCGTAGCCCGGGTGTACGGTCGGGTCCCAAGTTCTCGGGCTGGTATGTTGACGCTGTCAACGGTTTGGCCAGAGCCGGGTTTGCGAGAGCAGCCCCTGAGCCTCTGCACAGGGCGAGAGGGCGATCAGGGACAGACTCGACTTTTTTACATACGCCCCTGCGTCGCCTTTCCGCAAGGAGGAGGGGGGAGAGCGCCATGTTGCCCCTGGTGGGCGCCGAACATGGTGTCTCCGGTGAGCTGCAGGCGGGTGATCCGAGCGGACGTCCGTGCCCCATTCGTTAGGGGTCGGCTAGAGGCCCAGAGGCGCCCCCAAAAGTACCTGCGGGTGATCTGCCGGACCCGGTCCCCTGGCGACGGGGTTCGAGGGCTCGATGCCTCCCTCTGGTGGGATTCCGTTAAAAGATCGTTCCCGCTGGTCTCGGAAATGTCCTAGGGTACCTCGGGAGCGCAGCCCGAGCCTTGGTTATGTATCGAACGTACCCATGGTCATCCCTCGCTCTGTGTCTGAGGCGGCTGTGAACCCTTCGGGGGCCAGCCTTAGAACCCCTGATCAGTAGTGGGCGCGGAGCCCGAGTAGCCTGAGGCGGCCGTTGAACCCTTCTGAGGGGCCGGCCTTCGAACCTCTGACCAGTAGTGGGTGTGGAGCCCACGTGCTCTGAGGCGGCTGTTGAACCCTTCCGAGGGGCCAGCCTTCGAACCTCTGATCAGTAGGGAGGCTCGGAGCCTGGTTCCTTCACGGGGAAGGATCCTTTTCGGGGTATCCCCCTTTCCCGGTCCCTGTTGCAAGAGAGAGAAAGAGGAAAAAAGGAAAAGGATACGAAATCGAATGACGCGGCATACCTTTTTTGACGCGGTCATTATGGCGAAGGCGAAGCATCGCTCGCTTCTCCTGCCAGAGGCGCCGCCAGTCCCGCCGCGGAGTTAATGCGACGGGGCGAGTGGTTCGCGGGGCAGCCGTTGCGCGTGCGCGAGCCGTTCGAGGAACGGAACACGGGCGCGTTGTCTTCAGGCCGTGGGAGAGGGTTCTCTCGCTGCCCCCGGATGGGACGTAGGCTTGGCTGACGACGTGACCGCTGCTCCTGCCCGCCTGCCACCACCATTACTGCCGGCCCATTTTTGGTCGCATTGACCGTCGCACCAGGCTGGCGCCGCTGGGTCGTGCGCTGGGTCGCCTCGAGTCGCGGTATTGGTTCCGCAGTCGAGGAGGCGCGGTGGTGGCGCAAGTGGCGGTGCAGTTGCATGCACGAAGCATTCGGCGCGCCGGTTGCATGATGCGTGGGCCTGGGCCTCCATGCTGGGCGTGTTGGGAGTCGGAGAAGCGCGCCCACTTGGCGCGGTTGCATGCCGCCTGCATGGCTGCCCGCCCTTTCGCTCGCTGGTCTAGGCAAAAGTGGAGAGCCGCTTGTAACCGCTGGGCGGTTGCACGCACCGCGCACGACGGTTTGGCTTCTTCTGCTCTGGGCCGGCTTGCATGACGTTTGGGTCCCAGCCCCCGCGCCGTAGGGGAGGACCTTGAAGCATGTTGGAGAAGACTCAGCCCACGACGGCTGGGGACGCAAGTAGGGAGAGTCGCCTTTAAAAGGAGGGTGACCCCCTTGGAAGGCGACCATGTCTTTGCGTTCCCTTACGCATCGTGTCTTTCCAACTTCCAAGCCCCCGGATGGGGGATACCCGCCGTCTTTCCGCCTCGTCGTTGGAGGAACGCAACTCCGCGGGAGTTGGTACCTTTCAGCCATCGTTCGGCTTCAAGGATTTTCATCATGCAGTCCGGCTGTATCCCCTCGCTGGTGGTCACCCAAGACGGTGACCACCAGCCCCTGGGTGGGGAGGAGCAAGCCGGGCTGCGATCTTGGTTTCGCCCTCAGCTTCAAGGATGTTCATCATCCTTGCTGGGGCGGAGGCCGGGCTGAGCCGGAGCTCTACCTCCCGCGCGGGTTCGTGGGTCAGCCTCCCCTTCAGCATTCAAGGGAGAGGGCGCTCACTGGCCCTGCGAGCGGGGCGGACTTTGACAACGCGGGGCTGGTCGACGGCGGGCGTCGCCAGCTTCAGCACGTTGGGCTCGCCGACTTGGTTCCCGGTGCCCCCTCCCGCCGTAAGGGCGGTTGTCGCGCCGTGCGCACGGGTGGACCGCCCAAGATATCGCGCGCCGCTAGGGCGGCGTTCGTGTTCTGGGGCTGTCCTGCCTTTGCACCGGTATGGCGCCTCCACGCGGAGGTCGGTGCCCCGCTCGTCCGGGAGGATCCGAGTGGGGATCTGCCGATGGGCTGACGGCTCCGGTCGTCGGTGCCGAGGTGGACGCGGCTCGAGAAGTCCCCGTCACCGACGGGATCACCGCCACCATCCGCGCTCCGGGCCTCCGGCTCTTTGTACTTGTCCTTGCCCCTCAAGCGTCGGTGTGGGCGAGGGCAAGGTTGCAGCGGCGTCCGCCCTAAGGCCATCGCTGCTGCAGTTCGGCCACCCAGAGCGGGGGTCGTTGTCGTGGCTGCCGGAGCGGGCGACGGCGAGCCACCCGTCGGCCTTCTGTTGCTCCGTAGGCCCCCCAATCGTGTGGGGTTGTTCATACCTGCGGAGGTGGAACCGAAGTTCTGTTTGTAATGGCACTTTGAGTGCCGGTGTCTTGTTCATTGCGGCTGTCGGGGCCTAAACATGTATGTATTTTCGGCGCAGAGCCGTGTTTTTCTTCATTTCGAGCACTAAGACTCGCCTGTTGGTTATCTGAACCGCTTCACCAAGCGTGAGTCGTCTCGTGCGAAGGTGACGAGTGAGGTATCCGTATCCCGGAGGCGTAGGAGTCCCTCGGCTCGGTCGGCCTTGCTGTCCGAGGCTTCTCTTGCTTAGTTAAAGGAACCCCTCGGCCGCTCTTTGATGAGCCGAAGCCGGAGGTAGCGGTGTCAGCACGGGCAGAGGCAGAGTTGGCTTTAGAAGAAGATTTGGTCGGCCGGAGCCTGGTCGGGTCGTCCACTGGCGGAACCGACGCCGGAGTTGAGTTGCCGAGGCCACAAGCCGGGATGATGTCCTCGGGGAAGAGCTGGCCGAGGCCTCGGGGTGACCGGTTGAGCCGTCCGCTCGAGCCGGATTCCTGGAGAAGACCCTGGCGGCGATGGCCCAGGTGTGGTGCTAATGTCGTTCTTCAGAGTGGGGATCCTCCAACCGCGTCGCCGTCCGAGGCTAGGTCAGACCCCGCCGAAGGTGTAGTTGACGCCGAGGGTGCTGCTGCTCCCTTTAGCCGTCAAGATCCGAGCCTGCAGGATCGGATTATCTTGTAGCGTGTGTTTTCTGCGGCCGCCGAGGCCGAAACACACCCTTGCCGTATTGTAAAGCCGCGTCTCCTTTCCTCTTGTTTCGAGTATCTGGACTTTTTTGCCGGTAACAGAACTGTTTGTGCGAGCGATAGTTGCTTCTCACGGAAGGTGATGAGTGAGGTATCTGTATCCCGGAGGCGTAGGAGTCCCTCGGCTCGGTCGGCCTTGTCGCTTACGCGCACTCTTACCCGTCCATGAGGTTCTGTCACCGACGCAGTCGAGAAGGCTCGAAGAATCGCTCCGACAGAAGAGCTTCCGAATGTGAAGACTTGTTCGGTCCGCGGAATCACTTATCCGAACGTGAGTTACTTATGGCAGAAGGTGATGAGTGAGGTATCCGTATCCCGGAGGCGTAGGAGTCCCTCGGCTCGGTCAGCCTTGGCTGCTTACGTGTACTCCGTCATTTTCAGGATCCACTTTCAAAGTAGTCGAAAAGCACGAAAGACATTCTGGCAGAAAAGATCTTTTTTCGAGGAAAATTTCGACGCAGAGGGGGTTCCCCCCTTTTAGCCCCCGAGGGAGGGTCGGGCTTTGCCGAGGCAAGGCTGACCCTTCCTTGATGACTAAACTTTGCGTGGGAGCGAGGTATATGAACAACTTGAAAACATCTTAAGGGTAGAAGCGACGTAGCTGTTGGATGTTCCAAGCGTTGCTGTAGACCTCACCTTGACTGTTGGCCAGCTTGTACATTCCGGGCTTCAGAACTTTGGTGATGACGAACGGCCCCTCTCAGGGGGGCGTGAGCTTATGTCGACCTCGGGCGTCTTGTCGCAGCCGAAGCACCAGGTCGCCCACCTGGAGGTCTCGGGACCAGACCCCTCGGGCGTGGTAGCGTCGCATGGACTGCTGGTACCGCGCCGAGTGTAGTAAGGCCTTGTCCCGAGCCTCTTCCAGCTGGTCCAACGAGTCTTCTCGACTAGCTTGGTTGCTTTGGTCGGCATAGGCCCTCGTCCTCGAGGAACCGTATTCCAGGTCTGTGGGCAAGATGGCCTCGGCCCCATAGACTAGAAAGAACGGCGTGAAGCTCGTGGCTTGGCTCGGTGTCGTCCTCAGGCTCCAGACCACCGAGGGGAGTTCCTTCATCCATCGCTTGCCGAACATGTTGAGGTCGTTGTAAATCCAAGGCTTGAGTCCTTGTAGAATCATGCCGTTGGCACGCTCTACTTGCCCATTCATCATGGGATGAGCCACGGCTGCCCAGTCCACCCGGATGTGGTGATCCTCGCAGAAGTCCAGGAACTTTCTGCCGGTGAATTGGGTGCCGTTGTCGGCGATGATGGAGTTCGGGACCCCGAAACGATGGATGATGTTGGTGAAGAACGCCACCGCCTGCTCGGACCTGATGCTGTTTAGGGGTCGGACCTCGATCCACTTGGAGAATTTGTCGATGACGACCAACAGGTGCGTGTAGCCCCCGGGTGCCTTCTGCAAGGGGCCGACGAGGTCTAGACCCCACACAGCAAAAGGCCAGGTGATGGGTATCGTCTGCAGAGCCTGAGCGGGCAGGTGGGTCTGCCTTGCGTAGAACTGACACCCTTCGTAGGCGCGGACAATTCTAGTGGCGTCGGCCACCGCCGTTGGCCAGTAGAAACCTTGTCGGAAAGCATTTCTGACAAGGGCTCGAGGTGCTGCGTGGTGGCCGCAAGCCCCTGAGTGTATTTCTCGGAGGAGTTCCTAACCTTCGGTGGTGGAGATGCATCACTGGAGGATGCCTGAAGGGCTGCGGTGGTAGAGCTCCTTCCCTTCTCCCAGCAAGACGAACGACTTGGCGCGCCACGCCAACCGCCGAGCTTCGGCTCGGTCAAGGGGTAGCTCTCCTCGGTGGAGATATTGCAGGTACGGGGTCTGCCAGTTTTGATCAGGCGTGACCCCGCTTTGCTCCCCCTCGACGTGTAGCGTCTCGCCTTCGGGGGCCGAGGGTACCTCGGGCCGAGCCGAGGGTGCCTCGGGCTGGGCCGAGGGTGCCTCAGGCTCGGGCGTGTCGTCGATCTTGATGGAGGGTTGATGCAGATCTCGGGAGAAGACGTCCGGGGGAACCGTTGTTCACCCCGAGGCTATTTTAGCCAGCTCGTCCGCAGTCTCGTTGTAGCGACGAGCGATGTGGTTGAGCTCGAGCCCGTAGAACTTGTCTTCCAGGCGCCGAACCTCATCGCAGTAGGCCTCCATCTTCGGGTCGCGGCGATGGGAGTTCTTCATGACTTGGTCGATGACGAGCTGCGAGTCACCGCGAGTGTCGAGGCGTCGGACCCCTAGCTCGACGGCAATCCGCAATCCATTGACCAGAGCCTCATACTCAGCTACATTGTTGGACGCCGGGAAGTGGAGGCGTAGCACGTTGCGTAGGTGCTTCCCGAGGGGCGAGATGAAGAGTAAGCCTGCGCCGGCTCCTGTCTTCATCAGCGACCCGTCGAAGAACATGGTCCAGAGCTCCGGTTGGATCAGAGCTGTTGGTAGCTGGGTGTCGACCCATTCAGCCACGAAGTCCGCCAAGACCTGGGATTTGATGGCCTTCTGAGGGGCGAACGAGATTGTTTCGCCCATGATTTCCACCGCCCACTTTGCAATCCTACCCAAGGCCTCTCGGCAATGGATGATCTCCCCCAGGGGGAAGGATGACACCACAGTTACCGGATGAGACTCGAAGTAGTGTCGCAACTTCCGCCGTATCAGGATCACCGTGTACAACAGCTTCTGCACTTGTGGGTAGCGGATCTTGGTTTCGGACAGTACCTCGCTGACGAAGTAGACTGGCCTCTGAACGGGCAATGCATGCCCCTCTTGTTGCCTCTCGACCACAATCGCGGCGCTAACCACCTGAGTGGTCGCGGCGACGTAGACCAAGAGGGCTTCTCCGGCGGCTGGGGGCACCAAGATCGGCGCCTTCGTGAGGAGCGCCTTCAGGTTCCCAAGGGCTTCCTCGGCCTCAGGGGTCCAAGTGAAGCACTCGGCCTTCCTTAAGAGGCGGTACAGAGGTAGACCTCTTTCGCCGAGGCGTGAGATGAAGCGGCTCAGAGCCACGAGACATCCCATGACCCTTTGTACGCCTTTCAAGTCCTTGATGGGCCCCATGCTGGTGATGGCTGCGATCTTCTCCGGGTTGGCTTCGATGTCCCGCTCGGAGACGATGAACCCCAAGAGAATGCCTCGGGGCACCCCGAAGACACACTTTTCGGGATTGAGCTTGACGCCTTTCGCCTTGAGACATCGGAATGTCACTTCAAGGTCGGAAAGGAGGTCGGAGGCTTTCCTCGTCTTGACTACGATGTCATCGACGTAGGCCTCGACCGTGCGGCCAATATGTTCGCCGAACACATGGTTCATGCACCGCTGGTACGTCGCGCCCGCATTCCTCAAGCCAAACGGCATGGTGACATAGCAGTACATGCTGAAGGGTGTGATGAAAGAAGTCGCGAGCTGGTCGGACTCTTTCATCCTGATTTGGTGATACCCTGAGTAGGCATCAAGGAAAGACAGGGTTTCGCACCCAGCAGTGGAATCCACGATTTGATCGATGCGAGGCAGAGGGTAGGGAACCTTCGGACATGCTTTGTTCAGACCAGTGTAGTCTACACACATCCGCCATTTCCCCCTTTCTTTCTCACAAGCACAGGGTTGGCAAGCCATTCGGGATGGAATACCTCTTTGATGAACCCTGCCGCCATTAGCTTGTGGATCTCCTCGCCTATGGCTCTGCGCTTCTCCTCATCGAATCGGCGCAGAGGCTGCTTGACGGGTCGGGCTCTGGCTCGGATGTCCAGCGAGTGCTCGGCGACATCCCTCGGTATGTCGGGCATGTCCGAGGGACTCCATGCGAAGACGTCGGCGTTCGCGCGGAGAAAGTCGACGAGCACTGCTTCCTATTTGGGATCAAGCCCGGAGCCGATCCGGACTTGCTTGGAGGCGTCGCTGCTGGGGTCGAGGGGGACGGACTTAACCGTCTCTGCTGGCTCGAAGTTGCCGGCATGACGCTTCACGTCTGGCACCTCCTTAGAGAGGCTCTCTAGATCGGCGATGAGGGCCTCGGACTCGGCGAGGGCCTCGGCATACTCCACGCACTCCACGTCGCATTCGAACGCGTGTTTGTACGTGGGGCCGACGGTGATGACCCCGTTGGGGCCCGGCATCTTGAGCTTGAGGTAGGTGTAGTTGGGGACGGCCATGAACTTTGCGTAGCATGGCCTCCCCAACACCGCGTGGTAGGTTCCTCGGAACCCGACCACCTCGAACGTTAGGGTCTCCCTTCGAAAGTTAGAGGGTGTTCCGAAGCAGACAGGAAGATCGAGTTGTCCGAGGGGCTGGACGCGCTTCCCGGGAATGATCCCATGGAAAGGCGCAGCGCCCGCCCGGACCGAGGACAGATCGATACGCAGAAGCCCGAGGGTCTCGGCGTAGATGATGTTGAGGCTGCTGCCTTCGTCCATGAGGACCTTGGTGAGCCTAATGTCGCCGATGACGGGGTCGACGACGAGCGGGTATTTCCCCGGGCTCGGCACATGGTCGGGGTGGTCGGCTCGGTCGAAGGTGATGGGCTTGTCGGACCAGACTAGGTAGACTGGCGTCGCCACCTTCACCGAACAGACCTCCCGGCGCTCTTGCTTGCGGTGCCGAGCCGAGGCGTTCGCCGCTTGCCCGCCATAGATCATGAAGCAGTCGTGGACCTCAGGGAACTCTCCTGCCTGGTGATCTTCCTTCTTGTCGTCGTCGCGGGCCCTGCCACCCTCCGCGGGTGGCCCGACCCTGTGGAAGTGGCGCCGAAGCATGACACACTCCTCAAGGGTGTGCTTGACGGGCCCCTGGTGGTAGGGGCACGGCTCCTTGAGCATCTTGTCGAAGAGGTTGGCACCTCCGGAGGGTTTCCGAGGGTTCTTGTACTCGGCGGCGGCGACAAGGTCCGCGTCGGCGGCGTCGCGTTTCGCTTGCGACTTCTTCTTGCCCTTCTTCTTTGCGCCGCGCTGAGTTGACGCCTCGGGGGCGCCTTCCGATGGGCGGCCCTGGGGCTGCTTGTCCTTCCGGAAGATAGCCTCGATCGCCTCCTGGCCGGAGGCGAACTTGGTGGCGATGTCCATCAGCTTGCTCGCCCTGGTGGGGGTCTTGCGACCCAGCTTGCTCACCAGGTCGCGGCAGGTGGTGCCGGCGAGGAACGCGCTGATGACATCCGAGTCGGTGATGTTGGGCAGCTCGGTGCGCTGCTTCGAGAATCGCCGGATGTAGTCCCGGAGAGACTCTCCCGGCTGCTGTCGGCAGCTTCGGAGGTCCCAGGAATTCCCGGGGCGCACGTACGTGCCCTGGAAATTGCCGACGAAAGCTTGGACTAGGTTGTCCCAGTTGGAGATCTGCCCCGGAGGCAGGTGCTCCAACCAGGCGCGAGCGGTGTCGGAGAGGAACAGGGGGAGGTTGCGGATGATGAGGTTGTCATCGTCCGTTCCACCCAGTTGGCAGGCCAGACGGTAGTCCGCGAGCCACAGTTCCGGTCTCGTCTCCCCCGAGTACTTTGTGATAGTAGTCGGGGGTCGGAAACGGGTCGGGAACGGCGCCCGTCGTATGGCCCGGCTGAAGGCCGGCGGACCGGGTGGTTCGGGCGAGGGGCTCCGATCCTCCCCGCTGTCGTAGCGTCCCCCACGCCTGGGGTGGTAGCCCCGGCGCACCCTCTCGTCGAGGCGGGCCCGACGGTCGCGGTGATGGTGCTCGTTGCCGAGGCGACCCGGGGCCGCAGGCGCTGTGTTGCTCCTGCGCCCAGTGTAGACCGAGGCTTCCCGCATGAATCGAGAAGTCGCGACATGATGTTCCGAGGGGTACCCCTGCCTTCGGGAGGCGGAGCTCTCGGCCCGCCGGACCGCGGTGCCTTCCAGGAGATCCTTGAGCTCTCCCTGGATTCGCCGCCCCTTGGTGGTTGATGGCTCCGGCATCGCACGGAGGAGCCAGCCAGGTTCTGGCCAACCCCACTGGATGCGGGTGGCGGCCTGACCCTGACATCGTCGGCGATGCGGTGCTGGTAGCCCTGGGGTAGATGACGCATTTCTCCGGCCAGAGGTTGGCCCGCCCATGCCTGCCCGACGTCCCGGCGGATTGGCTCAAGCGCTCCTGCTCCCTCGTCGAGCCTGGCCTGCACCCCGTGGATTTGCTCGAGTTGTGGGTCGTGACCCCCCGCCGGAACGGGGACCACAGCTAGCTCCCGCGGGATGTCAACGCGAGGCACCGGCCTAGGGAGATCACTGTCCTCCGGCATGCCGAGATGGTTGCCTTCGGAGGGACCCCCTAGATCGACGTGGAAACATTCGCGGCTCGGGCCGCAGTCCTCGTCGCCGAGGCTACGGCTACCGTCGGAACAGTCGGAAAGGCAGTAGTCGCATGCGGTCATGAAGTCCCGCATGGCACTGGGTTGCCAAGTCCGGAGAAATCCCAACAGAAGCTAGGCTCGTCGTCTTCCTCGGACCCAGAGGGCCCGTAGGTCGAGACGTCCGTCAGCCGGTCCCAAGGTGACCGCATACGAAACCCCAGAGGGTTCGGATTCGCCTCTGCAAGTGCGTCCGCCAAAGCGGAGCCGCTAGGCAGGTCGTGGCTAAATCCGAAAGGTGTGGGATGGGAATCGGTCGGTACCTCTTGGTCGACGGGCGGTGATGAAGCCACGTCGGGGACTGACTGCACCATCGTCTCAGGTACGAGGGTGACACCCAGCAAGCCTTTCGCGAGCGTGCTGGCGTCGTCCGTTTGCTCGGGACTGGCGTGTCGCGGGGAGACAACGCTCGTCTTCATCTCAAGCGCGAGGCCGATGCCCGACGCACCCCCCATTGGAGTGCTGGCGTTATCGACTCGCTCGACGGTCGACGAGGCGCCGCCTCCTGCTTGGCCTTGGTTGCCCCGCCTCCTCCTCCATCGACGGGGAAGAGGACGGGGCGAGCTCGAAGGTTGTTCTTCCACCACGCGGGGAAGACGTCATCGATCCCGCCGCCGGCGGGCGGACTGTCGGCCGCCATTGTCGCTGTCGCCCGGTGGTGGAAAGAGTATCATGTCGTAGCTGCCGTCGAGGGACATGAACTCAAGGCTCCCGAAACGGAGCACCATCCCGGGCCGGAGAGGTTGCTGGAGACTACCCATCTGGAGCTTGACGGGAAGCTATTCGTCAACACGCAGCAGGCCCCTACCTGGCGCGCCAACTGTCGGCGTTTCGAGACCGGGGGGTCCCTAAGCCGACGAGTGAAGTGTCGCCACGTGCCCCAGCCCAGATGGGTCGGCGCGAGGCCGAGCGTGAAGGGGGGAAGTGAGGTGGCCGGAGATGGGCGTGAGAGAGGTGGAAATCCCGCGGACTTCGTGTTCGTCCCGCGCCCAGGTCGGGTGCGCTTGCAGTAGGGGGTTACAAGCGTCCACACGGGGGAGGGAGCGAGCGGCCTCACGCGAGCGCCTGTCTCGTCCTCGTCCCCGCGCGGCCAACCCTCTCTAAGAGGGCCCTGGTCCTTCCTTTTATAGGCGTAAGGAGAGGATCCAGGTGTACAATGGGGGGTGTAGCAGAATGCTACGTGTCTAGCGAAGGAGAGCTAGCGCCCTAAGTACACGCCATCGTGGCGGCCGGAGATATTTTGGCGCCCGGTTTGTGTGATGTCGTGGTCGTCGGAGGAGCGCTGGAGCCTGGCGGAGGGACAGCTGTCGGGGCCATCGAGTCTTTGCTGACGTCCTCTTGCTTCCGTAAGGGGGCCGAGAGCCGCCATCGTCAGGGAGCGTGCGGGGCGCCATCATCGCCTATCTGGCGGAGCGAGCCAGATGGGACGCCGGTCTTGTTCCCCATAGCCTGAGTCAGCTTGGAGTAGGGTAATGATGGCGCCTCCTGTTGACGTGGCCGGTTCGCGCCCTAGGTTGGGCGATGTGGAGGCTCCTCCGAGGTCGAGGTCGAGTCCGTCTTTCGTGGCCGAGGCCGAGTCCGAGCCCCTAGGTCGGGCGAGGCGGAGGCCGTTGGCTGAGGCCAGGGCGGAATTTGAGTCCTGGGGTCGAGCGAAGCGGAGTTCGTCGTCTTCTGGGGCTGAGCCCAAGTCCGAGCCCTGGGTCGGGCGGAGCGGAGTTCGCCGTCTTCCGGGGCTTAGCCCGAGTCCGAGCCCTGGGTCGGGCGGAGCGGAGTTCGCCGTCTTCCGGGGCTTAGCCCGAGTCCGAGCCCTGGGTCGGGCAGAGCGGAGTTCGCCGTCTTCCGGGGCTGAGCCCAAGTCCGAGCCCTGGGTCGAGCGGAGCGGAGTTCGCCGTCTTCCGGGGCTTAGCCCGAGTCCGAGCCCTGGGTCGGGCGGAGCGGAGTTCGCTGTCTTCCGGGGCTTAGCCCGAGTCCGAGCCCTGGGTCGGGCGGAGCGGAGCTTCCTATGGTGCGTGCGGCTGGGCCTGACTGCCTGTCAGCCTCACTCTGTCGAGTGGCACCGCAGTCGGAGCGGCGCAGGCGACGCTGTCTTTCTGTCAGACCGGTCAGTGGAGCGGCGAAGTGACGGCGGTCACTTCGGCTCTGTCGGCTGAGGGGCGCGCGTCAGGGTAAAGGTGTCAGGCCACCTTTGCATTAAATGCTCCTGCGATTTGGTCGGTCGGTGCGGCGATTTGGCCAGGGTTGCTTCTTGGTGAAGACAGGGCCTCGGGCGAGCCGGAAATATGTTCGCCGCTGGAGGGGGGCCTCGGGCGAGGCGGAGATCCTCCGGGGTCGGCTGCCCTTGTCCGAGGCTAGGCTCGGGCGAGGCGTGATCGAGTCCCTCGAATGGACTGATCCCTGACTTGATCGCACCCATCAGGCCTTTGCAGCTTTATGCTGATGGGGGTTACCAGCTGAGAATTAGGAGCCTTGAGGGTACCCCTAATTATGGTCCCCGACACTATTGACTTGGGATCAACACCTCCATAACGTAATCTGAAGCATCAACATCTATTTTAGATTGCAAACATGGATATCAGTCGTAATATCTTAAATTACCATGTTGCACTCATCCTAATAACTTGCTATATCTAAGAGCTCAAAAGTGTTCAAATTTCACAAAGTACAACTTACACATAATTCACTCCCAACATCAAGATTCAATCACAGCAAAACAACAGTTACCTCTATGACAATACCATCCACATAATATCCATAATTTAAACTGAACAGTCCAAGTCATCCTACTGCTCAAACAACTATATATCTAAGGCATATTCAATTGGAGCTATTTCTCAGTCAATCTAACACACTCATTAGATGGTTTGGCTAAGACACTTCAGCTTGAGGAACAGTCAGGCGTTGAAACCCAATTATCTAGGCAACTAAAGCTACTTTTAGGTGGAGTAGACTAATGCAATACTCCCTTTATCCCAAAAAATAAGGTGTATATTTTTTTTCACGAATATTAGTGCAGCTGTTTATAGTACTTATCTTTTCTTCGGTGCCCTATGTTTTGGCTTAACGGATCAGCAGGTGGTACTGCACATGCTGCATGGAATGTAAGGTAATTATTTTCGGCTTTAATTGTGTTTCAGACATTACGCATTGCGGCATTGGGTGCATGCAAGGAGAAAAATCTTGTTTCCTCATCTACTCGGCCGGGACAAATAATCATGTGTCACCTTGTCTCCAGCCGTATAAAGAAACGTGTATGCACTGGTAGGAAAATGGAGAAGGGCACATGCATCCACAGTAGGATAAAAGTAGTAGTATGCCTTGTTTTTTTGGGACAAAAGCTAAAACTTTATGAGCCTTGTTTTTTGAGATGGAGAGACTTTTTTTGTTAAGGGGTTCCGTGGTTTAATTTATTCACTATCTTTGCCTTGTTCAGTTATGAAGATTTTAATGGTCATCATCTTATATATACATCCTCATTTGCCTAATACTTAACATGAGTATATATGTTTGTTCATGAATACATCTGATAATACCCTTCTGTAATTATTTACCCATTGAATAGCAGGTACCCAACCATGAAGCCAAGATGAAATAAAGTGTATGCACTCAAAAAAGATTTGATCTTAAAGAGATCGCAATAGCAGAGTAAGTCAGGCAAGCAAAGATTTTTTTACTAGAGAAAACAGAGAAGGGAGAGAAAAGGATCTATGGCCCATGCTGACGCCGCTCGAAAGGAGCGGAGTGGAGGGAGAGGGGTGGCGTCGCGGAGGTATGGGATATATCTGCGTCGAGGCAAAGAGAGGGGTGGCGCTGCAGAGGTATAGGATGGATCTGGATCTAGGCAGAGAGGAGAGGTGACCTGTAGATCTCCACCAGCACCTTCTCGTGGTACTCCTTGAGCCACGCTGCCCGTGCGAAGGCCGCCACCATCCCGTGGCTGCAGGAGAATCTGAAAAAACTGTAACCTAATGAATAATAAATACAATCATATAAGTATTCCATGGAAAGTTTATACTCCAAGTGATAGACAGTAAATTAATACTTGAATTTAGACTACTCAAAAGTATAAAGATGTGAACTTGAGTACCATGTCAGTGGAAAACGAAAAAGGGCCGAAGGGCTGAAAATTTAATGCATAGTTCTATTTATGGCTTCGTAGTATGATATGTACCATTAAATTCAGTTATGATTTACTTTGCCATAGTTTTCAATGTAATTAAGAAGTAAATCTTAGAAAAACAATACAATTATAAATAACAGGACTGCTCAGGAACTAAATATAAAGTCTGGACGGATACATCCTGAGTGGTAGACAATATAAGGAATAGGGAGTGGTAAACATACTCAGTTAAACAAGAACATCTCAAGATGTTTTGTGTTTTAGAACAGACAAGTACCTCTTGACAATTTCATCAGAACAGAGATGACTACATCTTGACAATCAAGAATAAGTATCAAGTGATGACAAACTTGTAGGATAAGCATTGCAACACACAACAAGGCGTTCCTATTTTCAGACAGCCAAGAACAGAGATGACCACCTCACAACAATCAGGAGTTTAGTATTAGGTGATGATACCAACTTGTAGAGTAAGCATGTATCCATTATATGTTAAAACTACAAGTTGTAGCTCCAATTCTTCAAAATTGGAGAACAACTGCTCTTTCTATGAACTAAAGATTATTACTTGGAAGATGAATTGAAAACTACACAAACCTCTACTTTTTCTTGGAGTCATATATAATTTGTGGCCAGACCAAGCAAAAAATTCACTTCAAGAGCAAAAGCAAAGACAAAAAATAGCGCTATTTATTCTGCTAGATCTTATGTTCAATACAAATCAATCTTATATTTAAAAATTGAGGTAGTTTCAGAGTTAAGGAAGTAAAGGTACCTTCGGGTCTTGCACCACAAGAAGAGCTGCCCTGTCACAAGTCAGCTCTGCAGCTCGTAGCCATCTATATAGCTGCTCTTCCAGAAAGCCAGCAACCATGCCGAAACCTGATAAAAGTGCATGTACTTACCATGAGATGTAGTTCAAATGAAGTGTATTTAGGTACATAGCCCACCAATATAATGAGATTTCAAGTAGTCAGATGGTCTACCAGGGACAATGTATGCTCCCATTGTGAGTATATTGGCAAAAGTGAGCCAAACACCATGATCGCACTTGAGGTGACCCAGCTCATGAGCCAAAACAACCTAATTGAAACAAATCCAATATGATGAGTAATCAATGCATTCAGGCAGTAGGTAAGCAAATAATAATTCTTGTTTTGATTGTTCATCTAGGCAATACCTGCCGATGAGTTTGTTTGGAGTAAACAACAGTACCTGCAATTCCCTTGGAGTAAGCAGCTCCACAAGGCTTGTGTGAACGACAATGAATGGTTTTTTGCCGTTGATTGCTAAGGTGTAGGCATTTGGAACAGGATTCTGCCTTATGTACAAGTCAGGAGCTTCGGTGTTCAAGAGCTGCAAACATATAAGAAAACGATATACAACATCAAAGAGCCAGCTATGTCCATACATTCCAATCTATATCAGAACAGAACCCTTAAGTCTTAAACCAATAAGTGCCTAACAATCAAATAGGTCGCAACTCCCAATGCAGTGGTCCAACAGTCATATCGAATGTACCAAAACAGCATAACAAATGAGCACCTACAGTTAGTGAAATGATCTTAGTTTGTTTTGTTAGTTTAAATATTTTCAAAATTAAGAGAAAATAGTAGTGTTAAGTTGTATGTGTTCAGAATTCATAGTATAACTGAAAATCTGGAAAAAAATCAACAGTGAAGTATCTCAGACTAAGTGTCTTTATATTTCACATGCCAAGTAGGTTACAAAAAAAATAATTTAACATTTAGTTTTTATAAATTGCTTCACCATTATAGTGGGATCGAGACCTTTGAGATCTTGATAGTGACCGTCATGTGTTCTTCCATTATGTACCTACCACTACATTAATGAAAGCACAAATTTATTTCTTTTTAGTTTTTCAAGTATAAGTTTACAAAATGTTCAGATCTGAACCAATAGAGTATAGTATAATAAACATTTGTAGAACAAGCCTCACAAGAAAAATAAAAAAATGACGATCCAAAAAAATAAGTCAAGTGTCCGTGCGGTTTTTAGGGCTCGATTAATTAGGAATTTCATGGCAAGGAACTTAAAGATGTGGTTTTTGATGACCTGGAGAACATAAACCAAAGATATGACATTAACTACTACACATTATCAAAGTATAACCCCTTGTTAAGGCTACAACAACACCACAATACACACACGTACATGATAAGGAAGTACATAACACATTATATGTCTAAAGTTTGGGTCACTTGTCCTCTATTCACGATAAGAAAGTACAGAACACATAATATGTCTAAGTTTGGGTCACTTATCCTCGATTCACCATATCATCTAACTATGGAAAGAAAAAGAGCAACCAATCACACATCCATACATGAGAACAACTTTAATCTGCTATTGTTTTTTAACCATGGGAAATCTTTTTGGTATATATGAGCTGAAACATCCATCGAAAAAGGACAATAAACCTGCAGATACTTCTACTGACAAGACTGTCACAAGTATGTTTCTGTTTTTTATAGATAAATATAAATTAATAGCTGGAAGGTCGGCATCATCCAAGCAGTCCATTATGGCATAGCAACAGAGCATATGGGCTTCAATGACAAAAAATACAAGTGCCAAGAAGTATCTCAAAATCTCGTGTGAAATTAGAGCATGGTAGCCTATGCAAACATAAGTACAAATAGAGTTCTGAACTGAAATCAATAAATGCATCATCAAATGCAAAAGAAAAATGGTTCCTAAAATATCAAGACAATTCTGAAAATCGCCCCAAGGGAGGATATGCCACTCTGTGCTATCTATGCGGTCGCTTTTGATCCATCAAAAGCATGTGACTGACGATGATCCCTGAACAAAGCCACGAAAATGATAGGATTCCGGAGATTGTTACCGGCGGGCTAGGCTGCTTGCTGCGACGACGCCCGTGTATAATCCATGTAGTAGATGCAGTTGAAAAGGGTCAGCTTCAGCTAGTAGCTCACAGTAAAAAACAAGACCGAGGCCACATCTCGATCTCGTCATGGTTTGCTCACTCAGAAAACCTGTTAAGTTTCAGTCAATATAGAGAGATTCTTGGGCCCAAGAACAGGTTGCATAAAGTTTACTTTCGTTCATTCCTTCATTCACCGCCATTGTTAAACAATAATCCTGCTGCATGAGGTCAACAAAAGCAGTTTCGTTTCGTATGCACCATCTATGGCGATATTAGTACTAAGGGCATGTACGAGAGGTAAGGAATGAGGGCAGGCATACCTCACCACTTTTTTTGGAAGGGGAGCTCGCCGGAGGGGATGGAGAAGCCTTGTCGATGGTACTACCTCGCAGACCTGCAAAGAGAGAGAAGAGGTGAGGAACTAAAGGCAGAGAGGATCCATGCGGCTAGTGGAGGGACAACTCTAGTTTCCATGTCGACGGTGATGGTGGCCATCTCCATCCCTAGCACCCACTCTCCTGCTCCCGGTGATCTGGTTCACCATTGTGCACCTCGCCGTATTCCCCCTGTGCTTCTAGGGATCGTCCAGGTGCGCGTCGACGTCCACGGGTCCGTGGAGAACCACCGCGCATGCGGCCGCACCGTCCCCAACAACAGGAGAAGGAAAGGCGAGGTGCGCACGTGAAGAGCTCCTGCGTCGAGCGCAGTGGATCCATGGAGGAGGGTGACGCGCGCGAAGAGCTCCTGCGCCGAGTGCAGTGGATCCATGGAGGAGGGCGACGACGGGCGGGCAGAGGGGACGAGAAGAGTGGATCCTGCACCGTGCACCGTGGATCCGCGGGAGGAGGGCGGCGGGGGGCGGACGGGCGGGCGGGTGGGGGTGCCTCCTCCACGTCACGCGCAGTCGCTACCGCCCGCCGCAAGCAGAGCTAGGGTTTCGGCTGGGAGTCCATGGAGGAGCGGTGCAGATGAGGCGGGCGGTTGGTGCGGGGTGGGGAGGGGGAGGGGGCGGGCACGACTGGATCTTGCGTGGACAGGGAAGGGGCACGTGCGGCTGGATGGCATAGACAATAGAAACGGACAGTCCAGATAGATGGGAGGCAGAACGGCAGAACGAGGGGAGGCAGACTACTATTGCTTACTTAATAAGTAGTAGAGATTTTCCAACACAAGACTCTAGTTGTGTAGTAGCTTAAGCTTTCCTGAGTTTTCGCTTGTGAGATCCCCAATGTAGAGATTGATTACTTTGTTGTGTTTAAACTTTTCTCTGTAAAAATCAGATCTGGCTGATCTTAGAATGAAAACAATCCTCAATCGGATGTCTAATAGTCTATATTCTTAGTTTGAGTTGGGATTGATTTGGTTTCTTCTCTTTCCATCCCCTTCCTTTACGATTTTTGGTAGGTTTTGTGTTCCAGCGTGGTTAGGTTTTTTTCGAGGAATTGGATATGTGCTAAGACTTCTGATAAACATATCTACTAAGTTCTAGACAGATTCATCACGAGCACAAAAAGTGACCACTGGGAGGAAATTTGATAAAATCCGAGACGTTTTGATGGATTTTGAGATCGTGGATGTTCAGCTAAGTTCTGGGTGTTGGTGCTCTGATAATATCATGTGAAGATCCTCTTAAACATGTTTGCAAAGTTTCAGATCAATGGGAGTTGATTTGAATCAGTTTTGAATTTGTGAAGAAAAATTCCCGCTGGCTATTTTATATTTTTATATGGGACTGGTCCGATTTGATGGCCCTAAGACGACTGTGTCTAGCAAGTCCTAGCTCCGGCCCACCAGAAGAGGGTCCTTGCATTGCGATTTGCGACCAGCCATACATGCATTGTGGCAGAAGAGATGGACACTGTGAAGCTGTGATCATCTTACATACTAGTGTAGTGGTACAGGAGTTATTATGGAAGACACACATCGCTGCCCCCTGGACCCTGAACCAGATGGAAAGGAGTAGGTTCCAACTCCGACCTATTTGGGTTAGAATCCACATGGTTTCAGCAGCTTCTGCCGTTCCCTAAACATGAATGCATGGCCACCAATAATCCCTTTTTTGCTGGCCGAGCCGCTCACTTGACTTGGATCCCACGACATGAAAAGGCTAGCTCTTATTCTTCTTCCGTATGCTGGCGCGGACCGTCCGCGTCTCTATAGAGAACACCGCCAACAGTTCATCTCTGGTGTTTAGCGCCAACACCCACCAATCCCTTTATTTCTGCTTGTCGCTCCGATCCCACGACATGAAAAGACTAGCTCTTCTTCCGTTGCTTGCATTGCATGACACGAGATAAAGATGGCACGTGATGAAGCTTAGAAGCATGATTAGGCGTTTTCAGCGTAACAACTCCCCCACGCTTTTCCTTAGGCCTGATATTGCAAAGGCTTTTGATTCTATCCATTGGGACTATCTAGTAGCCTTACTCCGTAGCATGGGCTTCCCTGTGCCTGATATTGCAAAGGCTTTTGATTCTATCCGTTGGGACAATCTACTAGCCTTACTCCATAGTCTGGGCTTCCCTGTGAGGTGGACAGATTGGATCATTTCAATCCTCTCCACTTCAACCTCAAGAATGAGTATTAATGGGGTTCCTAATCCGCCCATTCGCCATGAGAGAGGCCTCAGGCAGGGGACCCTCTCTCACCTCTACTATTTGTTTTGGCGATAGATCCCTTGCAGAAAATTCTGAAGATTGCCGCAGAGATTGGTGCACTGACCAAATTGGGAGGCCCTTCGCCCAGCCTTAGGATTTCTCTATGTGCAGATGACGCCGCCTTATTTGTTAAGCTACTGGTGAGGCTACTGGCTTGGTGACAAATTTTCAGAAATCCATGATCGTCCTGATCCGGTGCCAGGGACTCCCGCTTGACGACATCCTTAGTTGCTTCCCAGCTAGAAGAGCAGCCTTCTCCATCCGGTACCTAGGCCTCCCGCTCTCTTCATCTAGGCTTAGGAAAGGGGACTTCTAGTTCTTGGTGGACAAGATCTTAAACAAGCTAAGTAGTTGGAATGGGAGAAATTTCTCGATGGCGGGCCGGTTGACGCTTATTAAAATAGTGATTACCTCGTAACCAATCTACCTGCTTTCCTCACTCAACGCCCAAGGAAATTATGGCTATTATCGACTCTAGAAGGAGACAATTCCTTTGGGCTAGTTCTAAAAGGCTGACGGGTGGAAAATGCAAGGTTAATTGGAAGCGTGTGGCGAGACCAAAGGTTCTTGGTGGCTTGGGGGTCCTCCACTTGGGCGCTTTCGCGTGTGCATTGAGTGTGCGATGGCTATGGCATAACTACATCTCCTCAAGTACATCTGGTGTAGTTGGGAGTTGCCTTGCACCAAGACTGATAAACTTCTGTTTTGCGGCATCAACTGATATTGTGATTGGTGATGGCTCTAAAATATCCTTCTGGGCCAGTGCTTGGGTTGATGGGATGAGGGCCAAGGATCTGGCACCTCGCCTATTTACCGTATCAAGAAATAAGAGTAAATCCTTGGCAGATGTGGTAAGAAGCAATGCCTGGATCACTGATCTTGATTTGCTTGACAGAGCAATTTCATCTCACCATATTCTCGAGTTCTACACTCTTTGGTCCCATGTCCAAAAGGTCCATCTTCGATAGGGAATGAAGATGTAGTCAATTGGAAATTCACTGCAGATCATCGCTTCATAGTAAAATCGGCATACCAGGCCTAGTTCTTCGGCTCGACAAGCACAAACTCTGACATGTTCATCTGGAAGGTTTGGGCACCCCCTAAGTGTAAGTTCTTGAGTTGGTTAGCTATTCAAAATCGAATTTGGACAACTGATTGTTTGACAACCAGAAATTAGCCCCATGCACCATCTTGTGTTCTGTGCAATGTGTAACACCCCTGGTGTTACTGTTACTAAAACTTGAGCATGGCATCATAAACATTGGCATTGCATATGTTTGACACACCTAGAGTGCATTCACTAGGTAAAAATTTCAAACAAGTTGTATTGTTCTAGTGTTTTGCAAATAGAACCCTGGAATAGGGGACTTAACCCTAAATGGGATTTAAAGGGGTAAAACATGACCCAAATTGAGAAAACCCTAAGGTTTAAGTAAAACAATCATAAAATGTTACTAAAGATGAATCTACATTACATTCATACCCCTGAGAAACCAGAAACCCTAATTGAAACCCTGGAAAACCCTAAATTCAAACCCTAGGAGCCTATGTGCAAAAACAGTGCATATTTGGACTAAAGTGTAAAAACTACTATGTTAAAGTATATAAAGTCATTTGGTTCACAAATGTGTGGATTTGTAAGATAAACCTTGGATTTTGGACTTATTTGCAAAATAGACCTCAAGTGAGTTCTATACTAAGTCTGAAATTCAGTGTTAAGGGCTCAACTTTGGAGCTTTGTATCTTTCAAATTCTAGGGTTTTTGCCCTAGGTCACCACATCAAACTTGTAGATCAAACAAAGGAGAACAACTTTGCTTAAGAGTGTAAGCATAGTTGTTAAGAAGATATTGGAGATAATTAAGCCCAAAGTTGGACTGTCAGGCTGATGAAACTCTGAAATTCAGAATTGCAGTGTAACAGAGCTAACTTTGGACTTGGATTCGACCTTGATCCAGTGCTCAACTAAGTTTAATCCCTATAGTCGAGTTGTAGCTGGTTTATAGCACTATAATATTGCTGCAGAGATCTGGATGTGTTGCCACAGAAATTTGAGAGAAAATGGGGCCCAAACTCTGTCTGTCAGACCAACTGAAGAGCATTCGCCATGGTACAGTAAGTCCCAAACTGAAGAAGATCACGATTCCCCCCCTTGCCGGTGATCTGTCGCTGATGGTTGATTGTTCGCCGCGATTCGTGCGCCATGGTCAGCAGATAAGCTCAGCCGAATAAAGATCTCGGCATCAGATCAACTTGCGCTCGGATTCCGGCTAAGCTTGACGTACCCCCCTAGCCATCGGTCGCTCGGATAACTCTCACCGCCGTCGAGCTGTCGCCATTGTGCGCCATGTGCTTATGCGCTAGCTCTCGTCACGGTGAATCATGCGGTGCATGTCCGGTGATCACCGGAACACCTGCCACGGTGAAAGCCCACCTGTGTCATGCGCAAGAGCCCTTTTCCCCTCCGATCGCCAGCTTTGCTCGGCTAAATCGAGCGCCACCGCCTAAGCCTCCTATAAATTGTCGCCACCACTCGCTCTGTTATGTAATTGCGCAACCAGTGGAGCCAATCGTGCCTTGAATCGTTCCCCGAAGCTCGAGAATCTCTTGTTTTCCCCAAAACAGTTCTCCGCCGCCGTGAAAGCACCCTCGCCGTGGCCAGCCCTACACAGGTCTGGTCATGCCCTCTCTGTTCTCGTTTTAGCTTCCTTGTACACTGGTGATGCTCACCAACCCGCTCAATTGAACTGGACCACCCCCCATCACCGGGAACGCGTGCCATTGTCCTCATCATCCGCGGTTCACGTGGACAGAGGTTGATAGCTTACCAATCGTGAAATTAAGTTGGGGGAATTAATCGGGGGAGGTCCAATTTCGTGTCCGCCGCTCGGGAGCGCCTGTCGTTGCCCCGTTCGGCCAGTCTGCAAGCTCGTCGGAGCTTCCCCGTGCTCACCGTCGTCGAGGACCTGGTGCGGTAAAGGAATAGAAACCGAAGGACCCCCGTGTGAACTGTCAGTGACACAGAGTAATAGTAACCGAACCCATCTCCAGTTAGCAAAAACCCCGAGGGTCTTTCTGCGAAGTTTCCACCGCGGCGCGGGCGCGCCCCGCTTTCCCTGTGTTACTGGGCCGCCTGGGCTGAAACCGGCCCAGTACTGTTTAGTCTTTTCCTTTTTCTTTTTTAAATGAAGCTTTAGGAAATTGTAGAAAATTATAGAAAAATGATAAAAATGTCAACCAATTTTCCTAGACTTCTTATTTTCCATAGTATTTAATAAAAATAGTTTCATTATTTTTAGATTAAATAAGGAATTTTGGAGTATTTAAAGTAGCTTAAAACATTAGTTCTGGATTTTTAGAAAATAAATGGTAATTCCAAAAATGCCCAAGCTTTTTATATGAGCTCTACACATTATTTAGAAGCCTTGGGAAGAGTTTGGTTTGATTTAGACCTTGTTTGATAACTAGAACCCAAAACCCCCACCCTGCCCTTTGAATTCCTTTACTGACTCCGGAAACCCTAAGTTCTCGGAGTTCCGTGAAGGAAAGTTGTATTGAAGACCTTAGATAATAAATTCTTATTATCTTTGCACTCTCTTGAGCATTACATGGCATTCATTCTTATATACACATATATGGTAATGTTTAGAAAACGAAGAAGAAGTTGAGGTAACTGAAGAGAAGACACCACCACCACCTTCGGAATCTCAGGCAGGAAACTGTTTCTACCTTGATATCTGCGGGTCCGAGCCTGACTCACCTATCAACGAAGGCAAGCCCCGGTGCATTTTCCACCCTCCTTGATGTTTTTAAAATCTTTCTCACTTGATTGATGCATTAGGTGATAAGAGTTGAATGCTTAAACAATTCCTGCATTACCTTCCTTGAACTTGATTACCTTCCTTGAAACCCTGTTTTTACAAAAGGTTTTTACTATGCTTAGTATTGCTCTAGCAAAACAAAAACTTTTGTTTTACAAAAGATGATTGGCAAAGTGGGAAGGATGTTTTTGAAAATAAAACTTGATGGTGGATCCATCATGGCCATGATGGGTTCAACATCGGAAAAGATGTACCTCTGCCAGGTACCAAGCTTTGGGTTTAAATGATTAAGCTGAGACCAGGCGGGTGACTTGCACGAGAAGGAAGAGTCTCGGTGTAGTGTCTCCGTCTGAGTCGATTAAGGACCGTCTCGATGTAGGCCTGCTGACCGAGGACCCTTTAACTGGTCACATTCCTCGTCATGGGTAAGCCTTACCTGAGGCAGACTAAGGCCAGAATAAGATAACACGGAATGGGAGTGGAGCGGTGGTGAGAGTAGCGTGTACCCTCCGTGGCAAGAGGCTGGACGGTGGTGTATCTGTGCTCTCGGTTCGCGTGAACCTGATCTAGTCTTAAGAACCCCGATGGCGGGTTGACATATGCAAGGGTTAAGTGCTACATATGTCGTGTGACTAGAGATCCTCAGCTGAGTATAATCGATTCGGATCGCCGTACCTCCACGGTTATGGAGACTTGGCCACTGACCTATACGTAGAACTCCAATAAAGATGAATGAAAGGGTTATTAAGAAAGTGGCTAGTGCAGGTTAAGTGATTGAACTAGGTTAGAAAGAACTCTAGATGCAGGTAATTTTACCTAACCTGACAATAAAATTGGATTTTTAAGGATCCACTCGTAGTAAGCTCTTCTGCAAAACAGAGTCTTTGATAAACCTTACCTTGACTCCCTTATAACCAGCATACCCTTGAGAGTCTTTTCTTTAGTCGGGTAAGACTTGCTGAGTAATCCCATACTCAGGGTTTTATTCCCTATTGTTTTTAGTTGAGGAAGCAGCAAATTTTTGTTGCTTTTGTACCAAGGTGGTGACAAATGAAGAGAAGCAAGAATAAGGCTGAGGGAGGACCTAGTCCTCCATAAAAACTTTTATGTAAGAACTTATCGGGAGGAGTTTTTACCTCCCTTGGTATTGTAATAATAAGTACTCTTCACTCGTGTTTATACGCTGGTCTGTAATAACTAACTTGATCTTACTTTCAAATAAATGTAAGTTTATGTAATTACTTCCGCATTTCTGTATCTCCGATGGTCTGTAATGTCTGCGTGACGGGTGAAACGCTCTTGGGAAAGGTAAGAAAAGCAGATACTGAACTTTTCAAGTAATTTAGGGGCATCTACAGGGTTGTCTGAGGTCTGTTGGACAAGGACAACTGTAGGTGGGCCTAATAACTTAGGAGGTTCCGTCACAGCTGGTATCAGAGCAAAGCCCTTCTCTGCAGATATTATGAGGCATCTTGAAAAGGATTTTCTATAGACTTATCTAGAAAAAGATTTCTTCCATTCTTACCCCTTATATCTGAAGAATCTATATGAAAGACCAGATAGGAGGAGTGCAATGTATAGAAGGTATGAATCAACTAAGGTTGGTTCTGTAATTATACATGCATCATGCTAAAGAACTATACTAATAAAATTTTCCCCTTAAAGAAATGCCGCCGCGCGCAAGTCAACTGGCCCAATTGGTGTACCCCGTCATCAACTCGCCCCTAGACATGACGATAGTAGTAGTGGGAGTAACGATCCAATTGGGGATCTTGAGGCCCAAGTAAATCAGCTTCAAGCGGAGCTTTAACGCAGGAAGAACATATGGGTCGCGGATGGCGACAGAATAAATGAATTAAGAAGCCACATCCGCCGCCTGCAGGATTAGCTCGCTGATCAAGACTTAGCGCTTGACTGGGCGGTTCAGTCTCGTTCGCTTGCCTGGGCTAAGGAGGCAAAGGCGCGAGCCCGAGTCGAAGATCTAAGCTCAGCTATTGATAATCTGCAGGCATATTGCAATACCCTACATGAAGAAGTTCATGTACTGTATTCGCAATTGCACCCTACCGTACCTACAAATCCTGTCGGGACAGAAGCCGGACCTTCTCACGAAGCTGGAGAAGCTTTTGGTGGTGAACTGGACCTTTTCAGGCCCCCTCCCTCCATGAAGTTGGTCGACGAATGGTCTCCCACGCCCGACAGTGAAGCAACTAAGAGTGATAGGAAATAGGAAAAGTAGAGTTGTAAAATTAGTAGTGTTATTGTATATGGGTACTGTACTCCTGTTGTATAAATTCGAGTCTGTAACATTACTCTTTTTAGTAATGTAAATTGGATGGTTTTTCTTTGGCATATTATATTTGTTTCCAAATGTTTGTTGCCACAGATGTCGTCCAAGACCCGATCACAGGATGCAGCCGGAACCTCTAGTGGGAGGGAGTCCACCCCAAATCCACCTCCTGTTCCTCCCACACTTGCCGAGGCGATTGCCGCCTTGATAAATGCAACAGCGGATAATACCTGTTTCCTACGGGAAATGGCGGGTCAGCAATTTCAGCAGCAAAGCGGACGGGGTTATCCGCAAGGACCCCGTGAGACATCCTATTTAGACTTCTCCGAAACACGTCCACCGCTGTTTGTCAAAGCCGAAGACCCGTTAGAGGCAGACGAATGGATTCGTGTTATCGAGCAAAAGTTTGGACTTCTGCGATGTTCTGAAACCCAGAAGCCCTTATTCGTAGCCCAGCAACTGCGCGGCCCTACCAACACTTGGTGGGGAAATTTTATGGCCGTTCAACCGGCCAATCATCAGATAACATGGGAAGAATTTAAGTTGGCCTTCCGCGAACATTATATACCAGAAGGTGTTCTTCACATGAAACAAGAAGAATTTATGAAGCTGAAGCAAGGAGGGGATACTGTTAATCAGTATCTCAATAAATTCAATCATTTGTCATAGTATGCAATCGATCAAGTGAACACCGATCTGAAGAAGAAGAATTGTTTCATGCGAGGACTGAATGACAGGATGCAAAGAAAAATGGCTACTTGCATTGACCTTACCTACGGAAGGGCTGTCAGCACAGCGCTAGCAGTCGAATCCAAATATGCAAGTTCTGGAAAGATCAAGGGGAGTGGAGGAAACAGGCCTACTCAGGGCCCTGAAAAGAGGCAACAGTTTGTTATCCAGCCTGCTAATCGGGGTCGTTCTTTAGCACGTCCACCCTCCTTCCCATTTAAACAGCCAGTATTCATCCGTCCCAGCACTGCCCCTACAACAACAAGTCAGTCGGGTGCCCCTGGCACTCGATTCCCTGCTCTTCCCAGTTCATCGACTGGGTGTTTCAATTGTGGAAAATCTGGGCATTTTATCAAGGATTGCCCTTATCCAAAGCAAAACAAGTCAAACAATCCACAAGGATCTGGGAATTCATCTCAAGCCAAGGGAAATATTATGGGCAAAAATACAAAGAAGACGGGACGCATATATTATACGCAAGTGACCACTACACCGGATGGTGAACCGGTCATGATGGGTACGTTCCTTGTGGCCAATCATCCCGCAGTTATTCTCTTTGATTCTGGTGCTTCGCATACATTCATCAGCAAGAAATTTGTGGAGCAACATTGCATTTCATACCATGAATCAAAAGAGGGGTTTAAAATTCAGTCACCTGGGGGACAAATCTTTACTAGAGAAGTGGCCTATCAAGTGCCCGTAACATTGGCCGGACGGGACTTTTCTACTAATATGATAGTTCTGAAAGGCCAAGACATAGATGTGATTTTGGGCATGAATTGGCTGGCCCGACATAAAGCAACCCTCAACACTGATCAGAGAACCATCAGGTTGAGTCATAATCAAGAAGAAATTCTCTTGTCTATCCCCATTCCAACCAAAATTACTGGCAGAGTTTATGAAGCCATTATACCAGAAGTCAAGGATATTCCGGTGGTATGTGAGTTCCTAGATGTCTTTCCGGAGGATTTGCCTGGATTGCCACCCGAGAGAGATGTAGAGTTTGTGATTGAATTGAAGCCCGGTACGGCTCCTATTTCCCGAAGATCGTACCGTATGCCTCCAAATGAGCTGGCAGAACTAAAGATTCAGTTACAAGATCTACTATCAAAAGGATTCATCCGGCCAAGCTCGTCACCATGGGGTTGTCCCGCCATATTCGTCAAGAAGAAGGATCAAACTTTACGGATGTGTGTGGATTATCGACCCTTGAATGAGGTCACTATCAAGAACAAGTACCCTCTTCCGCGGATTGACATTCTATTTGATCAACTGACCGGGGCGAGGGTATTCTCCAAGATTGATCTCAGATCGGGCTACCATCAGATCCGTATTCGGCCCGAGGATATACCAAAAACCACATTTACTACGTGGTACGGATTATTTGAATACTTGGTAATGCCTTTCGGACTGACGAATGCTCCTGCCCACTTCACTTATCTGATGAACTCGGTATTCATGCCCGAGTTAGACAAGTTTGTGGTGGTCTTCATTGACGATATTCTAATATATTCCAAGATTGAAGAGGAGCATGCTCAACATTTACGGGTCGTATTAACGCGCTTAAGGGAACATCAATTATATGCCAAGTTCAGTAAGTGCGCATTTTGGCTGGAAGAAATTCAATTTCTGGGACATGTTCTATCTGCCAGAGGGATTGCGGTAGATCCCAGCAAAGTCCAGGACATTTTGGAGTGGAAACCCCCAACCACTGTTCATCAAGTCCGAAGTTTCCTTGGACTGGCTGGTTATTACCGCTGATTTATACCAGATTTTTCTAAACTTGTGAAGCCAATCAAAAGTCTATTGAAGAATGATACTAAATTCAATTGGTCTTCCAACTGTAATGAAGCTTTTGAGAAATTGAAAATATTATTAACCACTGCTCCGGTATTGGCTCAACCGGATATTAACAAGCCATTTGATGTGTATTGTGACGCATCTGGCAGTGGTCTCGGCTGTGTATTAATGCAAGAAGGCCGAGTAATTGCGTATGCTTCAAGGCAGTTACGCCGGCATGAGGAACATTATCCTACTCATGATCTGGAGCTAGCTGCAGTGGTTCATGCTCTGAAGATATGGCGTCATTATCTACTGGGAAATGTCTGTCATATGTATACAGACCACAAAAGCTTGAAATATATCTTTACCCAGTCTGAACTCAACATGAGACAAAGGAGATGGCTTGAGCTTATTAAAGATTATGAACTGGAGATCCATTATCACCCAGGCAAGGCTAATGTAGTGGCAGATGCACTCAGTCGCAAGGCCTCCTGCCATTGCCTAACTATGGGGACTTTCGACATTACGTTGTGCCAAGAGATGGAGAATCTAAACCTAGGAATGATTCAACATGGGATCTCAAATCACTTGAAGCTTGAGTCAGTCATCCTACAAAGGATAATTGACGCACAAAAGAATGATGAAGGCATGAAACATCTTCGTGGAAAGATTGAAGCTGGCAAAGCCAATTGCTTCCGAAAATATGATCAAGGGGTTGTATGGTTTAATAATCGCATAGTGGTGCCGAAGAATGAAGAAGTCTGCCAACAAATTCTTGATGAGGCACATCTTAGTCGCTATTCTATTCATCCCGGAAGCACTAAGATGTATCAAGATCTAAAACAACATTATTGGTGGACGAAAATGAAGATCGAGATTGCACGCTATGTGGCTAGATGTGACATCTGCAGACGTGTCAAGGCCATACACCTAAAAGCTGCCGGTCCATTACAGTCTCTACCAATACCAACATGGAAATGGGAAGACATAAGTATGGACTTTATTGTGGGATTGCCCAGGACCGCAAAAGGGTATGACTCTATCTGGGTTATTGTTGATCAGCTTACAAAAATTGCTCATTTTCTACCCGTCAAGACAGTGCACCCAGTTGCTGTTTATGCCCAATTGTATATTGCTCGTATTCTCAGTTTGCACGGGGTTCCAAAGACTATAGTGTCGGATCGTGGACCTCAATTCGTATCCAAATGTTGGGAAGAACTTCATAAATCCCTGGGTACTAAATTGCTCCACAGTTCAGCCTATCATCCTCAAACAAGTGGCCAGACTGAGAGGGTTAATCAAATACTTGAAGATATGCTACGGGCATGTGTGCTGGACTTCTCACAGAAATGGAATGAATGTTTGCCGTTAGCAGAATTTTCATATAATAATAGCTATCAAGAAAGCATCAAGATGGCACCCTTTGAAGCTTTATATGGACGACGATGTCGAACTCCGCTAAGTTGGTCTGAACCAGGTAAAAGGTACTTCTTTAGGCCTGACCTGGTAAAAGAAACTGAAGAAAAAGTTTAGAGAATAATACATAATTTGAAGAAAGCTCAAACCCGTCAGAAGAGTTATGCAGACAAACGACGAATGCCCTTATATTTTCTTGAGGGAGACTATGTCTACCTGAAGGTTTCGCCAATGAAGGGTGTATCACGTTTCGGGGTCAAAGGGAAACTTGCACCACGATATATTGGTCCTTTTCTCATTCTTGAAAGATATGGGCCAGTGGCGTATCGAATTCAACTACCCGAAACTTTGTCTGCTGTACATAATGTATTCCACGTGACCCAATTGAAGAAGTGTCTTCGGGTACCAGATCGAACCGTCGAAGTGACAGATGTTGTCCTTGAGCCAGACCTAACATATTCAGAGCACCCTATTCGAGTCTTGGATCAAAAGGACAGAATTACCTAGAGAAAGACTCTCAAGTTTTACAAGATACAGTGGAACCAACATTCCGAAGATGAGGCTACATGGGAAACTCAAGACTTTTTAGATAAGAATTTCCTAGGCTTTTTAGCCTCTTGTAATTTATAAAGTATACAACATTGTTGTAATAAAGGAGTGAGTCCCAAACCCACCCCTGCCTTGTACCAAAAATAAGGAAATAAAAATGTGAAGCATTTCCTTTTCCATTACTTACCCTAGGACTTTTAATCTCGGGACGAGATTCTTTTATGGGGGAAAGGATGTAACACCCCTGGTGTTACTGTTACTAAAACTTGAGCATGACATCATAAACATTGGCATTGCATATGTTTGACACACCTAGAGTGCGTTCACTAGGTAAAAATTTCAAACAAGTTGTATTGTTCTAGTGTTTTGCAAATAGAACCCTGGAATAGGGGACTTAACCCTAAATGGGATTTAAAGGGGTAAAACATGACCCAAATTGAGAAAACCCTAAGGTTTAAGTAAAACAATCATAAAATGTTACTAAAGATGAATCTACATTACATTCATACCCCTGAGAAACTAGAAACCCTAATTGAAACCCTGGAAAACCCTAAATTCAAACCCTAGGGGCCTATGTGCAAAAACAGTGCATATTTGGACTAAAGTGTAAAAAACTACTATGTTAAAGTATATAAAGTCATTTGGTTCACAAATGTGTGGATTTGTAAGATAAACCTTGGATTTTGGACTTATTTGCAAAATAGACCTCAAGTGAGTTCTATACTAAGTCTGAAATTCAGTGTTAAGGGCTCAACTTTGGAGCTTTGTATCTTTCAAATTCTAGGGTTTTTGCCCTAGGTCACCACATCAAACTTGTAGATCAAACAAAGGAGAACAACTTTGCTTAAGAGTGTAAGCATAGTTGTTAAGAAGATATTGGAGATAATTAAGCCCAAAGTTGGACTGTCAGGCTGATGAAACTCTGAAATTCAGAATTGCAGTGTAACAGAGCTAACTTTGGACTTGGATTCGACCTTGATCCAGTGCTCAACTAAGTTTAATCCCTATAGTCAAGTTGTAGCTGGTTTATAGCACTATAATATTGCTGCAAAGATCTGGATGTGTTGCCACAGAAATTTGAGAGAAAATGGGGCCCAAACTCTGTCTGTCAGACCGACTGAAGAGCATTCGCCATGGTACAGTAAGTCCCAAACTGAAGAAGATCATGATTCCCCCCCCCCCGCCGGTGATCTGTCACCGGTGGTTGATTGTTCGCCGCGATTCGTGCGTCGTGGTCGGCAGATAAGCTCAGCCGAATAAAGATCTCGGCATCAGATCAACTTGCGCTCGGATTCCGGCTAAGCTTGACGTACCCCCCAGTCGCCGGTCGCTCGGATAACTCTCACCGCCGTCGAGCTGTCGCCGTTGTGCGCCACGTGCTTATGCGCTAGCTCTCGTCACGGTGAATCATGCGGTGCATGTCCGGTGATCACCGGAGCACCTGCCACGGTGAAAGGCCACCTGTGTCATGCGCCAGAGCCCTTTTCCCCTCCGACCGCCAGCTTTGCTCGGCTAAATCGAGCGCCACCGCCTAAGCCTCCTATAAATTGCCGCCACCACTCGCTGTGTTATGTAATTGCGCAACCAGTGGAGCCATTCGTGCCTTGAATCGTTCCCCGAAGCTCGAGAATCTCTTATTTTCCCCAAAACAGTTCTCCGCCGCCGTGAAAGCACCCTCGCCGTGGCCAGCCCTCCACAGGTCTTATCATGCCCTCTCTGTTCTCGTTTTAGCTTCCTTGTACACTGGTGATGCTCACCAACCCGCTCAATTGAACTGGACCACCCCCCATCACCGGGAACGCGTGCCATTGTCCTCATCATCCGCGGTTCACGTGGACAGAGGTTGATAGCTTACCAATCGTGAAATTAAGTTGGGGGAATTAATCGGGGGAGGTCCAATTTCGTGTCCGCCGCTCGGGAGCGCCTGTCATTGCCCCGTTCGGCCAGTCTGCAAGCTCGTCGGAGCTTCCTCGCGCTCACCGTCGTCGAGGACCTGGTGCGGTAAAGGAATAGAAACCGAAGGACCCCCGTGTGAACTGTCAGTGACACAGAGTAATAGTAACCGAACCCATCTCCAGTTAGCAAAAACCCCGAGGGTGTTTCTATGAAGTTTCCACCGCAGCGCGGGCGCGCCCCGCTTTCCCTGTGTTACTGGGCCGTCTGGGCTGAAACCGGCCCAGTACTGTTTAGTCTTTTCCTTTTTCTTTTTTAAATGAAGCTTTAGGAAATTGTAGAAAATTATAGAAAAATGATAAAAATGTCAAACCAATTTTCCTAGACTTCTTATTTTCCATAGTATTTAATAAAAATAGTTTCATTATTTTTAGATTAAATAAGGAATTTTGGAGTATTTAAAGTAGCTTAAAACATTAGTTCTGGATTTTTAGAAAATAAATGGTAATTCCAAAAATGCCCAAGCTTTTTATATGAGCTCTATACATTATTTAGAAGCCTTGGGAAGAGTTTGGTTTGATTTGGACCTTGTTTGATAACTAGAACCCAAAACCCCCACCCTGCCCTTTGAATTCCTTTACTGACTCCGGAAACCCTAAGTTCTCGGAGTTCCGTGAAGGAAAGTTGTATTCAAGACCTTAGATAATAAATTCTTATTATCTTTGCACTCTCATGAGCATTACATGGCATTCATTCTTATATACACATATATGGTAATGTTTAGAAAACGAAGAAGTCGAGGTAACTGAAGAGAAGACACCACCACCACCTTCGGAATCTCAGGCAGGAAACTGTTTCTACCTTGATATCTGTGGGCCCGAGCCTGACTCACCTATCAACGAAGGCAAGCCCAGTTGTATTTGCCACCCTCCTTGATGTTTTTAAAATCTTTCTCACTTGATTGATGCATTAGGTGATAGGAGTTGAATGCTTAAATAATTCCTGCATTACCTTCCTTGAACTTGATTACCTTCCTTGAAACCTTGTTTTTACAAAAGGTTTTTACTATGCTTAGTATTGCTCTAGCAAAACAAAAACTTTTGTTTTACAAAAGATGATTGGCAAAGTGGGAAGTATGTTTTTGAAAATAAAACTTGATGGTGGATCCATCATGGCCATGATGGGTTCAACATCGGAAAAGATGTACCTCTGCCAGGTACCAAGCTTTGGGTTTAAATGATTAAGCTGAGACCAGGCGGGTGACTTGCACGAGAAGGAAGAGTCTCGGGGTAGTGTCTCCGTCTGAGTCGATTAAGGACCGTCTCGATGTAGGTCTGCTGACCGAGGACCCTTTAACTGGTCACATGCCTCGTCATGGGTAAGCCTTGCCTCGGGCAGACTAAGGCCAGAATAAGATAACACAGAATGGGCGTGGAGCGGTGGCGAGAGTAGCGTGTACCCTCCGTGGCAAGAGGCTGGACGGTGGTGTATCTGTGCTCTCGGTTCGTGTGAACCTGATCTGGTCTTAAGAACCCCGGTGGCGGGTTGACATATGCAAGGGTTAAGTGCTACATATGTCGTGTGATTGGAGATCCTCAGCTGAGTATAATCGATTCGGATCACCGTTCCTCCGCGGTTATGGAGACTTGGCCACTGACCTATACGTAGAACTCCAGTAAAGATGAATGAAAGGGTTATTAAGAAAGTGGCTAGTGCAGGTTAAGTGATTGAACTAGGTTAGAAAGAACTCTAGATGCAGGTAATTTTACCTAACCTGACAATAAAATTGGATTTTTAAGGATCCCTCGTAGTAAGCTCTTCTGTAAAACAGAGTCTTTGATAAACCCTACCTTGACTCCCTTATAACTAGCATACCCTTGAGAGTCTTTTCTTTAGTCGGGTAAGACTTGCTGAGTAATCCCATACTCAGGGTTTTATTCCCTATTGTTTTTAGGTGAGGAAGCAGCAAATTTTTGTTGCTTTTGTACCAAGGTGGTGACAAATGAAGAGAAGCAAGAATAAGGCTGAGGGAGGACCTAGTCCTCCATAAAAACTTTTATGTAAGAACTTATCGGGAGGAATTTTTACCTCCCTTGGTATTGTAATAATAAGTACTCTACACTCGTGTTTATACGCTGGTCTGTAATAACTAACTTGATCTTACTTTCAAATAAATGTAAGTTTATGTAATTACTTCCGCATTTCTGTATCTCTGATGGTCTGTAATGTCTGCGTGACGGGTGAAACGCTCTTGGGAAAGGTAAGAAAAGCAGATACAGAACTTTTCAAGTAATTTAGGGGCATCTACAGGGTTGTCTGAGGTCTGTTGGACAAGGACAACTGTAGGTGGGCCTAATAACTTGGGAGGTTTCGTCACACAATGGGGCCCTGGAGTCTGGGATACACCTTTTCGTCGAATGCCGGTTCACTAAACAAAAAATTGGGAGGATATTGCTGTGTGGGTGGCCATTGAGGACCTAAAGTCGTCTAACCGAGGGCGCTTCAACTCTCTGTTGCCCTGGTGGGAGAGATTGGCTATGTTGTCGAGATGCAATAGGAAAGGCCTCAGATCATTGTTGATTCTGGTGATCTGGTCAATCTGGCGGGAAAGAAATGCGAGAATTTTTTATCACATATTCTCGTGTTGCCAGCAAAGCGTTGCAAAATTAAATGTGAGGCGGCGGCCTGGAAGCCTTAGATGCTTTCGTAAGTTTTCGGGGAGGGGGTTCTGTTTCTTGTTTTCATCGGGCTAGTGGCTTCTATGCCTACGGTCTTATCCTGTTAGGATTTATGGGCTTGGCCCAGTTAAGAAATTCAAATAAATCCCAGGAAAATCTCAAAAGCCCATACAAGTGGATGGCTAGGGAATAGGTGGAACCAATAGCACCATATTGCTAGTTCTAGTGGAGTAGAGCTAGCTTAAATATGGAAGCCACACTCACTCACCAAGTCATGGATGAGAGGAGAGAGTGTGGACAGCCACACGCGCGCGCGCTCTCGCTCGCCTCGCCTCGCCTGGCCTGGGCGCGGGCGGGGCGGGGCGGGGCGAAGGGCGCGGGCGCACGACATGCGCGTGAATGGTCCGCCGAAATCCGGCCCCTCGCCTTGCGGGGGCGCGGCTACCTTTTGCCATTTGATTTTTGGTTTCTTCGCTGTTACGTTTATCCTAACCGATCGCTATAAAATCTCAACTGATCGCGGGATTTTTGTGGGTGGATAAGATCGGGGGTCGCGGACTCGGCCCTATAAAAGGAGCCCGGCAGCCAGCCTCCAAATTATCCCAGTTCGCTTTCGCCTCTCTTCACAGCTGAGCCACCTTCCAGTTCTCTTCATCCCAACCGCAGAGGTGCATCTGCGATCAGGAGAGCAAGTCTTCGGAACCCTTCGCCTTCTAGATCCTGCACCAGGAGAGGGCGAATAAGGTTTTTGGGAAGCGTCTTCACGCGACTGCTCGTGATCTTCTGACCTCGTCGACCCTGCTGATTTCGCTACTTGGACGTCGTCGACCCTGCTGATTCCGGCACGCGCCATCTATCAGTATGTCTAATCAGTTCGCATCATCTGATTTGACTTTTTACTTCAGTGCTTCTGATTTTGTCATGATTTATATTCGGAATTTAATCTAGAATTTGTCTAATTATTCAACAATCCAAAAACCTTATTGTAGACAATTTCCTAGTTTTTCTATGGCTGCTTTTGCCGACGCGCTGAAGCCAGAAAAGTTCAATGGTATGCACTTTAAGAGATGGCAAGTCAAGGCCACGCTCTGGCTTACTGCTATGAATGTCTTCCATGTTAGTAAAGGCAGACCTGAGGGTCCACTGACTCCTAAACAGGAGAAAGAGTACGACCATGCCAATACTATCTTTACGGGAGCCGTTCTTAGCGCCCTTGTTGACCGTCTGGTTGATGCGAATATTCAGTACACAGACAGGAAAGAGTTTTGGGATGTACTTACTACTAAGTATGGTGCATCAGATGCTGGCAGTGACCTGTATATCATGGAGAGCTTTCATGATTATAAGATGGTTGATAATCGCTCTATTATAGAGCAAGCTCATGAAATACAGTGTATAGCCAAGGAGCTCGACCATCTTAAGATAGTCCTTCCTGACCGATTTGTGGCTGGGTGCATTATTGCAAAGTTGCCTTCAACATGGAGGAACTTCGCCACATCTCTGAAACATAAGAGACAGGAGATATCAGTTGAAAATCTGATAGCGTCTCTGGATGTTGAGGAGAAAGCTCGGGCTAAGGACACGGGATCTAAAGGAGGCAAGGGCCACTCCAGTGCCAACATGGTTCAGAGGAACCACAACAAGGGCAAAGGAAAGCCAAAATCTAACAAGCCCAACAAAACTACCAACTTCAAGAAGAAGAAGAACAAGGCTGAACTGACATGTTTCGCATGTGGCGAGACGGGTCATTTTGCCAAGGATTGTCCTGATCGAGCGGATCGTCGTGGCAAAAAGGGCAATGTCAACACAGTGATCGCTAGCAATGAGGAAGACAAAGGGTATGGTAATTTACCTTTCATCTTCTCAGTATTTCAATCACCTAGTTGGTGGCTTGATACTGGTGCTAATGTTCATGTGTGTTCTGACATTAACTTGTTCTCTTCTTATCAGGGTGCCTGGGATTCTTCCGTCCTAATGGGGAATGGGTCACATGCTTCTGTTCATGGCACTAGCACGGTGGATCTGAAGTTTACTTCGGGAAAGATCGTGCAGCTGAAGAACGTGCATCATGTCCCTTCTATACACAAGAATCTCATTAGCGGAACCCTTCTGTGTACAGATGGGTTCAAGGTAGTTTTGGAGTCCAATAAATTAGTTGTGTCTAAGTCTGGACAATTTATTGGTAAAGGCTATGACTGCGGAGGCTTGTTCCGCTTTTCTTTGTTAGATTTCAATAATAAGTCTGTGAACCATATTTGCGCTAATGTTGATGATCTTACGAGTATTTGGCATTCTCGTTTGTGTCATATTAACTTTGGCTCTATGTCTCGGCTTGCAACCATGAGTTTAATTCCGAATATCGCCATAGTCAAAGGTTCTAAGTGCCATAGTTGTGTGCAGTCGAAGCAACCTCGAAAGCCTCATAAGGCTGCTGAGGAGAGACACCTGGCACCTCTAGAACTCATCATTCTGATCTTTGTGAGATGAATGGTGTGTTGACAAAGGGTGGTAAGAGATACTTCATGACATTGATTGATGATGCGTCTAGATTTTGCTATGTATACTTGCTAAAAACTAAAGATGAGGCTTTAGACTACTTTAAAATCTATAAGGCTGAAGTTGAAAACCAACTAGAGAGAAAGATCAAACGTCTTAGATCAGATCGTGGTGGCGAGTTCTTTCCCAAAGTCTTTGATGATTTCTGTGCAGAACATGCATTATTCATGAGAGGACTCCTCCCTATTCACCCGAGTCAAACGGGATTGCTGAAAGGAAAAACCGTACGTTGACTGACCTGGTGAATGCCATGTTAGACACTTGTGGTTTATCTAAGGCATGGTGGGGGGAGGCAGTCCTGACTTCATGTCATGTTCTGAATAGAATTCCTATGGGCAAAGAAGAGAAAACCCCTTATGAGAAGTTGGTTGGGAGAAAACCATCACTTTCATACTTGCGCACTTGGGGGTGCATGGCGAAAGTCAATGTACCAATTAATAAAAAGCGCAAGCTTGGTCCAAGGACAGTGGATTGTGTCTTTCTTGGATATGCTTCGTGTAGCATAGCATATAGATTTTTAGTAGTTAAATCTGAAGTTCCTGATGTGTATGTTGATACTATTATGGAATTACGTGATGCTACTTTCTTTGAACATATATTTCCAATGAAAGACATTCATAGCAATTCTAGATACTCTTCTGAGATAACTCCTGAACATAGTACACCTATTGAGAGTTTTGAACAGCCACATGAAATTGTCCTAGAGGAGGATGACAATGATGCTCCTAAAAGGAGCAAGAGACAAAGGGTTGAAAAATCCTTTGGTGATGATTTCATTGTATACCTTGTAGACGATACTCCTACTACCATTGCAGAAGCATTTGCATCTCCAGATGCAGATGATTGGAAAGAAGCAGTTCATAATGAGATGGACTCTATTCTTTCAAATGGTACGTGGGAAGTTACTGATCGACCCTATGGATGCAAACATGTGGGTTGTAAGTGGGTGTTTAAAAAGAAGCTCAAGCCTGATGGTACAATTGAAAAGTACAAGGCTAGGCTTGTGGCTAAAGGCTATACTCAGAAAGAAGGAGAAGACTTCTTTGATACTTACTCACCTGTTGCTAGAATGACCACTATTCGAGTACTACTTTCTTTGGCTGCCTCCTCCTTGTTCATCGGATGGATGTAAAGACAACTTTTCTTAATGGAGAGCTGCACGAGGAAATCTATATGGAAAAACCTGATGGATTTGTAGTAAAGGGTCAAGAAAGCAAGGTGTGCAAGTTATTGAAATCTTTGTATGGTCTAAAGCAAGCACCAAAGCAGTGGCATGAGAAGTTTGACACGACTCTAACGTCTGCAGGCTTTGCCATTAATGAGGCAGACAGGTGTGTATATTATCGCTGTGGTGGGGGCGAAGGAGTTATATTGTGCTTATATGTTGATGATATATTGATATTTGGCACAAACATTGATGTGATCAATGAAGTCAAGTCTTTTCTATCAAAGAGTTTTGATATGAAAGATCTCGGAGAAGCTGATGTGATTCTAAACATCAAGCTGATTAAGGCAGATTGTGGGATTACTCTCTCGCAATCTCACTATGTTGAAAAGGTTTTGAAGCGATTTGGCTTCTCTGAGTGCAAACCTTCTCCAACACCTTATGATCCCAGTGTGACACTGTGAAGGAACAAGAGAATTGGTTTAGACCAATTGAGATACTCGCAGATTGTCGGTTCACTCATGTATCTTGCTGGTGCAACAAGGCCCGATATCTCGTTTGCTGTGAGCAAACTAAGCAGGTTCATGTCAAACCCTGGGACTGATCATTGGCATGCACTTGAGCGGGTTATGCGCTACCTGCAAGGTACAATGAGTTATGGAATTCACTATTCTGGTTAGCATGCAGTACTTGAAGGATATAGTGATTCGAACTGGATATCTGATGTAGACGAGCTTTATGCCACCAGTGGTTATGTCTTTACTATTGGTGGAGGTGCGGTATCATGGAGGTCATGCAAGCAGACCATTTTGACGAGGTCAACCATGGAAGCCGAGCTAGCTGCACTTGACACAGCAACCGTTGAGGCAGAATGGTTGCGTGAACTCATGATGGACTTGCCGGTGGTTGAGAAACCAATACCAGCTATCCTTATGAACTGTGACAATCAGACAGTGATTGCTAAAGTTACGAGTTCTAAGGATAATGGAAAGTCATCAAGACATGTCAAAAGACGATTGAAGTCTGTCAGAAAGTTGAGAAACTCCGGAGTTATAAGTGTGACTTATATTTCAACAGATAAAAATCTGGCAGATCCTTTTACCAAGGGACTATCACGTAATGTGATAGAAATCGCATCAAGAGAGATGGGTATGAGACCCGAATAAAGTTGCCATGGTAGAAACCCAGTCTATGTGATCGGAGATCCCGTGAATTAGGTCCTGGGAAGAACAAGCCATTGGTGAACTGAGGAGAGTAACTTTTGACCCTCTCTAAGAAAAGATGCAATACTCTCAAATACTGTAAGGCAGGTTGGCTTTGTGCCTTAATGTGTTCTGTTGGCTTGTATTAGCAAAGATGTTGTCCTACAGAACATTCTTGAAAGAACACACCTATATGAGTTAGACTGTCTAACGTCGCAGTTTATGAGATCTAGGTGATCTCTAGTAAACTCATGAAGAGACCTTGGAGTACGACATATATGCTCCACCCGAGAAGGGGACTACTGGTAGCCAAGTACTGGTCATGACTTCATGTGAAACCCATTCACGCAAAACTTGCAATTCAAGGCATAGTCCATTGTCCAAGTTGTGAGTTGGTGTAGCTTGGAGTTCTAGGCGGAAGTTCAACTTAACAGTCTCTGCTGAAAAACTAGTATATTAAACAGTAGTGAACAGTGGCGGAAAAATACAGATGGGCATTTGAGATCTGGTGGGGGATTGTTAGGATTTATGGGCTTGGCCCAGTTAAGAAATTCAAATAAATCCCAGGAAAATCTCAAAAGCCCATACAAGTGGATGGCTAGGGAACATGTGGAACCAATAGCACCATATTGCTAGTTCTAGTGGAGTAGAGCTAGCTTAAATATGGAAGCCACACTCACTCACCAAGTCATGGATGAGAGGAGAGAGTGTGGAGAGCCACACGCGCGCGCTCGCTCGCCTGGCCTAGCCTGGGCGGGGCGAAGGGCGCGGGCGCACGACATGCGCGTGAATGGTCCGCCGAAATCCGGCCCCTCGCCTTGCAGGGGCGCGGCTACCTTTTGCCGTTTGATTTTTTGGTTTCTTGGCTGTTACGTTTATCCTAACCGATTGCTATAAAATCTCAACTGATCGCGAGATTTTTGTGGGCGGATAAGATCGTGGGTCGCGGACTCGGCCCTATAAAAGGAGCTCGGCAGCCAGCCTCCAAATTATCCTAGTTCGCTTTCGCCTCTCTTCACAGCTGAGCCGCCTTCCAGTTCTCTTCATCCCGACCGCAGAGGTGCATCTGCGATCAGGAGAGCAGGTCTCTGGAACCCTTCGCCTTCTAGATCCTGCACCAGGAGAGGGCGAATAAGGTTTTTGGGAAGCGTCTTCACGCGACTGCTCGTGATCTTCTGACCTCATCGACCCTGCTGATTTCGCTACTTCGACGTCGTCGACCCTGCTGATTCCAGCGCGCGCCATCTATAAGTATGTCTAATCAGCTCGCATCATTTGATTTGACTTTTTACTTCAGTGCTTCTGATTTTGTCATGATTTATATTCGGAATTTAATCTGGAATTTGTCTAATTATTCAACATATCCTTGGTCTTAAATCATAACATGTTTTTTCCTCCTTATCAATATATTAGGCAGAGCTCTGCCTGTTTCAAAAAAAAATTGTTGATACTTATAACATATAGACTGAGTGAACATTCTATCTATTACATGCGGGCTGTGGTTGAAACGGAAGAGTTTGATTTGTTCTCTTCTAAGAAAAAGGGTGACAACTGGTAAGGATCAGTTGTATCTGCAAATGAGCACATCACAGATCTTACTGAAGAGTGAAGAAGCGAAGATCCTCCTCCTGTCTTCCAGCCAGCTCCAACCTGTGGTTGTACGGTATACCTCCGAATCAACTGGCCAGATCCGTTTCCAGCTCACACGCACTGCCGCCATCGCCCAAGATCTCGTCTGAACGAGGCCTCCCTTGTCAAAAGCTGCAGCAAGGCTGCTGCGGACGAGCACAGCTCAGCTCACGCGCTCTCTCAGATTCACAGAGGCGACTGATGACTGGGGGGTCGTCGTTGTGGTTGTGTGGGTGATGGCAATTAGTTGCTTCAGATGTATAATAGTACTTGCTTTGAGCCCTAAACACTGACATGCATGCATGTGACGTGACTGCGAAGCTGTGCTCTCTGCTCCTCAAAGTACTCTCGATCTACGGCAAGATTAAAAAGAAAACTATAGTCCTAGAACGTTACCAGGCGCCAGAAATATCTACAGGTAAGCAACAGATAGATGGCCGGCCCCAGCCGGCGGCCCTGCTGCCTGTAGGGCGCGGCCTCCTCCGTCTGTGTGTTTACGAGAGATCCTGCTGGCAGCACTGGCCGTTCGGCAGCACAAGATCTTTCACGAACACATCCCATTCCAGTTGTACTAAAAGTTTTTTTTTACTGTCCTTTTTCCTGCGAGCGTTCGTTATCCGTAAACGCCTCTGCCTGGTGCCCAGCTTTGATGAGTCTCGCATGCATCCCGTCAGCAAACTACTCCACGCCCAGAACTCCAAGCACCAACTTGCAGCCAGCCATGGTAGGAGGGCTAGGGCACCGCGCAGAGCTGGCGGCCATTTCCGACATGTGCGCCCTGCGCAAATGACAGCCGGTCGGGTCGCCCTTCGCCCAAACACCACCGTCGTCCCGATTCCTTTTCCTCGGACAAGTACGATGCCGCTTTCAGCCAGCCTCTGAATATCCCCAACAGGCAACGCCAACGCCATATCTCATCTGATGGCACGGCACGGCAGCTCGGCTTCATCAGTGACCGCTGCTGCTATCTAGAGAATAAGAGCGTGTTTGCCACCATGGCCCAGTAGTCTGCCTACGCTCCCGTGTTTGCATCGTCTAGTTTGCTCGGGAGTCTGGCTGTGCGCATGCAAATTTAGCCTCTCTATCTGGCTCCACAGAAACTCTCAAAGCAGCCTGCCTATTCTCCCGGGCTACAGCTCCCGTGTTTGCAGTTTGCGTACGCCTTGCTTGCTCGGGAGCCTAGCTATGCGCATGCAAATTTAGCCTCTTTGTATGGCTCCACAGAAACTCTCAAACTGCAGCTCCCGTGTTTGGGTCGCCTGACTTGCTCGGGAGCCTGGCTATGCGATGCAAATTTAGCCTCTCAGCCTAACTCCATAGAAACGAGATCAAGGTACGTTTCCTGAAAGTATGGCTGCTCGTGACACTAGGCTTTCGCGTCGCGTTTAGGTAGTTTTAGTCTTCTAGCCCGGTTGTCTATTGGATGACAAACACCAGCTCGTCTGAGCTAGGCCACTAGGCTTATATGGTATAAGTGTACAAACAAAATGAGTTGCAGTAGCCAAGACAGGCTAGCCTCAGTCTAGACCAGTTAAGTTAAATAGATGGAGATGGCCAGGGGGAGGCAGTATTTACAGCAGCTTGAATGAATCAACTAGGAACCGTCAACCGTAATACTTGCAATGGGGCACCACCATGTCGACAGGACTGGAGACATCCTTACAGAACTACACCTTCACTACTCAACGGTGGACGATGCTATAGGGTGTATTCAGTATTCACCAGCTGTTGGGTGTGGGCTTCGCTTTAAACGACTTGTGGTCACCTGTTCTGAGCTTCTGACGAATGAACACTCCTGATCGCGTTGTACACCTCTTGCCCTTGGGGTACAGCAGCAGCATCTCCCGACAACAGACAGTTCTCATGCACGCGCTGCGCTAGCTGGCTGGAGCTGGAGCTGGAACTGGAACTCATTATCAGGGCCCGAGGTTGCACAGCGACCTCGGTCTGAACAACAGGCTGCTGAAGAGGAACCTGGTGGGCGAGTCCTGCGCGGCTACCGGCGGCTTCGGCTGCTCGGGGTGCCCCTTCACCTGGAGCACGGTCTGGCCAATCTCCTGGCGGATGGCCTCCAGCGTCCTCAGCTCGACGGCGCTCCCGGCCGCGTCGCGGACGTAGAAGGTGTTGACCGCCTCGTCGCCCCTGGTCGAGACCTCCGCTCTCGTCACCGTCAGGCCGTTCTCGCGGAAGATGCGCGTCACGTCCGACAGCAGACCCACCCTGTCGCCTGTCGACAGCTCTAGCTTCAGGCCCTGCAAGTGCATATATATACAGTCGATGATAAAGAAAAAAAAAGAAAGTAATCGCATATGTGCTTGATGCTGGCATGCTGCTGAGTTACCTCGGACACTCTCCGTTCTATGGCTGCTTCAAGGCACTGGATGATCCTCTTCCTCTCGGCCTCCGAATTGACGGGACACCCATCGATGTGCCTGATGTAGTAGTCCTGTCGAAACACAACAACAGACCATGGTGTCAGTGTCATAGCTAGTAAAGCAAACAAACAGCAAAGGCGCGTCGCGTGTCTATGTGTCCAGCTAGCAACAGGAGATCGAAGCTCGCTGGCATGGCATGGCCATGGCATATATATATACTACCTGGTAAGCTTCGGGGCCCTCGGTATCCACGCTGCCATGGAACACCACGTACTGCATGTCCGTCAGGGTGCACACCGTGTCGAACAGGAGCTTGGGCCGGTCCCTGCACCGGACCGTCACCACGGAGTAGTATTTCTGAAGCCAGTTCACGACCGAAACCACCGGACCGGGGTTGTTGCCGCTCGCCGCCGCCCTGCCATCGTCCTTGCCGCGCCTCTCGTAGTCCCGGTCCTCGAACATCATCTGGTGCAGCCTCCGCTCCGGGTGGGTGGCGCCCGTCGTCGCGACCGCGGTCTTGGCGTCCCGGCTCCTCCCTCTGAACACGTTGTAGAGCCGCCCCTTGATCCTGCCGACCCTCTCCGAGTCCGACACCGCCAGCCCGGACTCCCTGTCGGTGACCTGCATCACGGCGGCGGCTCTGCCGTTGTGCGTCCACAGCTCCGCACTCACCACGTTGCACTCCAGGCTCGTGAGCACCGCGCTCACCTCCGAGAGGAGGCCCGGCCTGTCAGTCCCCGTTAGCTCTATCAGGGTGTGGTCGGAGGACGGCTCCACCCCGACGGCTCTCCTCCGCGAGGGAAGGAAGCAGGAGTCAGGCCCGATAGACTGCATGCGCCAGGACGACATGGTTGACGGATTCATCAACGAACTGAACGATGGTGCGTGATGGCGGCAAACATTTCGCTACCTTGTAAATGTAGTCTTTTATTCCTTGCAGCACAGATTCGTCCGTTATCTTGTGCCCACTTTGGTTCGTCACAGTGAAGACTGGCAGCAGAAACGTACCCAAACAGCTTAGAAATCGACGAAAAAGGAATTGAACGAAACCAATGGCTCTCCTACATACCGTCCATGAACCATCCCCCGTCTGAGGATATGTATGCCTTCTTGACTATGAGCTTGAGGTCGGTGAGGACCTGCACTACCTCCAACAGTATCCCATACTTGTTCGCGCTGTCCACCTGTATCGTTGGAACAAAAACTATGCCAGCTTCAGCTTCAGCTTCAGGCGCGAACAAGGGGAAACACGCGTTTGACATTCGAGGGACTCACATGGATAACTGTAGCATTTGGACATGAGGTGTTGTCGATGGTGACCCTGAACTCGAGAAAAGAAAAATACATGAATCAACATGTTGCCTGCCTAGTATATAACCATGAAAAAACTTGGGATTGCACACTGGCAAGACTGACAGAGGCTTTGCAGACTGGTAAGACTGAAAGTGGTTGAGGAAGGAACTGTTTTTTTCTGAAACAAGGAAATTGGTGAAGAGTCGGTTAGCATATATACCTTGGAGGGTTCATGTTTTGGATGAATTTCTGGTACTCGTCGTCACTGTCCCAAGAAGAATAATCCGCCTCTCCATCCGCTAATGCTGCTTCACGAAAAGAAACAAACGCTTCAGTCAAGAGTCAAGATTGAACCGAACCGCAGCTGCAGACCAGAAATGCAAGAGAGAAAGAAAGTGTGGCCGCGTCCACACGGTGATTGCGGGCTTGCGGCTACTGGGCGAAAGCAGGTACAATGGGCTCCCCGAATCAAACAACCGAATTTCACCAACTCATCAGAAAAGAAAAGAAAAGGTAAACAAAAGGAGGAGCTCGTTGGTGTTTTCCAAGAACACGATGAAACAGGGGGCCGGGAGAACCCGGTGGAATCCTTCAGCTCATCAAACCAAAGAGGCCAAGAAGGGAAAACTGAAGCGGGGACCATTTCCTTCCCCGAAGCGAAACAGAACCAGAACGGCGCAAACAAGGGAAAGAGTAAAGGGTTTTTTAAGCTGGTGCCTTCAGTTTTGCTCCGCGCCGCCGCCGCCATAGAAGGAAAGGACCCCCCGCCGCACGGGACGGGAAGAGGCCGGCCTGAGCGACACTAATAAAGGAAGGGAAGGAGGGAGACGGACGGTGGCATACATACCCATGTTTGCCTGGTGATGATGGCAGCGATCGATGATTGCGCTCGCTCGATCTTGCAAAGAACCGAAAGCGGAGGGAGCCGCTGCCGGAACGGAAGAAGCCTCCCCTTCCTTCTCTCTCCCTCTCCCAAAGGCCACACCGGATGACAGGAATGGCAACTCCCCCTTGGAGTTGGAAAGGCAGGATTCTGCTTTTTGCCCACTCGAACGGTGAAGTGAAATGGAGCGCACACGCGCCCCAACCCCAACTAACACGCCCCTCAAATCACAGCTGTACTGCAGCAATCTTTCAGTCTATCTATATGTTATTTAGCTCTTTATTGATATTATATGACCAATCGAACTTATCTTTCTCGTAAAATTTATAGATTCATGTGCTAAAACTAGCTGTGAAATTACATGTCTCTCCTCTTTATTTCAGCAGTGAGCCTGTTATTGTACATCTGTAGTCCTGTACTCTGCTAGTGCGCTCGCGAGCTTCGGCGGCCCACCTGTCAGCCGCCTTGCTGCTTTTGAGCTGTGACTGTGACGAGACGAGCGAGGTAAGAGAGCGCGTGGGCCGTGCAATGCCTGTACCGCACCACACACACAGCAGAGGACTAGCAGAGGTGAGCATCCGACGGCCCAGCAACTCCGTTCCCGATCTACGTTCTGGCTGAACAATTGAATCTACATGCCCTTATACAAACTATAAACCTTTGGTTAGGGGTGAAAGCGAAAAGATCAATAATCAGCCGTCGTTTTTAACGTTGAATAACTACATTAAGGGCTAATTTGGCAACAAATAGACAAAAAAACCTAGGGAAATTATCCACCAAGAGGATTTTAAATGACACTTTAATTCCCTAAGAGGATTTTTCCCACTTTGATGTATTTCCCTGTCACTCACTGTTTGGCAAACAAGGGGCTAAAAACCTCTCTGGAGACAAAATACTTCAAAAAATCATAAAAATCAAAGAAAAATAGGAAATATTTAGAAAAACAAAAACACAATGAAACATCACTAAAAATGTAAAAAAACAGCACATGACATGATCATCTAATATTCAACAAATTATTATAGCATAATAACAGAGTATAAGTCCAGTCATTATGAACTTTGACACTAGAATAAATTATTAGTTTAACTCCTTTTTTACAAGCTTCATGTGGATTGTTGTTCCATTTTTCTTCTCCATGTCAGCTTCAAGTGTTGCTTCCACTTAGCACTCTGCAAATACCAAGTAGCACCAATTGACACACAGTTTAGTTTACACCATGTACCAACATTTTACAACTAGGAAGTGACAAAAGCGAAGAAACTTGCAGAAGTATGCTGCTAACATGTTCTTGGAAGCTATGTTTTGTTACATGCTTAACTATGGACATACCTGATTTTGTGCTTTAGCCACATTCTTCGAACATTGTGGTTCTTTGTTGACACTCACCTTCATAAAGTGCTTCTAAAGAGTAGAAAAGAGGAAATGGCTTCTTGCGAAACCTTGCAACCTTTGGGTGAGCCTATTAAATGCAACATGAAATGTAATTAGTTCTCAGCAACAAAAAAGATCATATTGAATAAGAAAAGACATAATGTTATAAAAAGAATTTGCTTACACTAATCAACCTTGCCCAAACCTCTGGTTCAGCTAATATCATACATAGGGAGTCATTCCAACCAGTCCAACTTTCTTTTCTTGAATCTCTTACTGCTTTATAACTTGATTTAAGTTCTTTGTCCTTCTCTTGTAATTGTTGTTTTGTGAAATGAGCCAAAGAGAACCTTTCATTAAACTTAGCAGTGATACACTTCCATCCCTCTGAATTCCATCCATTTTGACCCTTCAACTTTGGGTTATCTTTGTTGTCATGTAGTACATCGACTAAACCCTTCTCATATGTTGAGTTCCAGGACGCCCTTGCACCTTCCTTTGACATGGCTATATTTTCCAATAAATATTCAAAGGCATTAGTAAAATAAAAAGAACATACAACATTACACTATGTACAGTTGAATAAAGGCCAAAAAAGAGAAGAAACATCAAGTGTATTACTAGATACCTGCATTTGACATTTTAGATCACACAAAAAAGTGATGGAATAACTAACACAACATAGTTGTATAAGTAGATAAGACAGATAGTTGCATTACATCATTACATCAAGCTGCAAACATTGTAAAAAAACATGGTAGAGAAACTAGACATAGCAAAAACTCCACATCTACAATGCCTTATTGTATTTGGACTCAAGCTAATCAACTATTGTAGGCAGCCCACATCTGCAATGCAATCTGATCTCTTAGTGTACTTCCATCACTTGACTCTGTGTCATTAGGATAGATGTTGTCTACCTCAGGGACATCAACATATTGACTTGGAGATATATAATCTGGTTGGTTGTCCAGCCATCCTTCATCACCATTATGCCCTCTAATTATGTTGTGAAATGCAATGGCTGCAACAACGATCTTGATTTGGTTTGCTATGGGATGGAATGTCCCTACTTTTAGAATCGGGAACCTTTTCTTAAGAACACCAATGGCCCTCTCTATATGGTTGTGGAGAATTGCATGGCGATGATTGAACAACTCTTTGTAGTTTGCATAACCACTTTGTGATGAACGACGTCTCCTAAACTGACTGAGATGGTACCGAACTCCTCTGAGAGGTATGGGATTATAGCAGGGAGAATAACAAAGAACAGTTCGTCATCATCTTCTTCCTCCTCCAACAAAAACCGCATAACATGCTCCTCCCAAGAACCCATTATCTAGAAACATAAAATTTAATCATGCACTTGTATAACTGAGCTACCTATCATATAACATAAAAAATAAAAATTTAATCATGCATCTAGCCATGATATAAGCAAGTAATATTGAAAGCAATAAGCAATAAGCCAATCAGGCGTGTGTGGTCGTTTGCTTTGACCGACCTCCTGCCATCACCTCATACTCCCACGACCCACCCAACAAAAACTGTATGCACCAATTAATCCAAAACAAACTGCTGCACTATCCTCTACCGCGGAAATCCAAAAAAATCAGTTTGCCATCTCGGGCACATGGTGCTAACCACTGGTTGGTCAGACTCCGCGATCCTCTACCGCGGAAACCAAAAAAAACTGCTGCACCATCTGATGGAGAGTCTGCTGATGAGCTCAAACCGCATGGCACTGGAAGCAAGTAATCCATTTTTCTTTTTTTCTTTTGGAAAGCTGATGACACTGGAGCAAAACAACAGATGAGCAGAGTAATGGCATACTAACCAGCTAGCAGGTTTCCTTGGACCCGGCCTGCGAGGGAGGAAGCATGCGACAGTTTTATCTCTGCACCCACCGAATAAGCATTTGATCTGGGGATTTGACAGCCGCTATGGTTGGGGACCGACCGAGGGAATCTGCAGATTTGGGAGCGTGTGGGGATTTGGGAGCGTGAGGGGATCCGCTACTTGGATTTGGGAGCGTGTGGGGGAGGTGTAGGAAGGGGAGAAGAGGGAGATCCGGTAGGGTTCACGTACCTGTGATTTGGTAGGGTTCGACACAGCTCGCGTTCGTCGTGCGTCCAAGAAATCATCAGCAGCAACAGAGATAGGACGCTGCCACCATCCGCGAGATGAGGAATAGACGAGACAATCGGAGGGATGGCTGTCCGATGTCCAGAGGCAGGGCGTCTTTCCACGCGGAAGCTGGGCTCGGGGTGGGCTGATGCCCCCACGGATCCGCCTTCCAAACAGGCCAAATTTTTTGCCGGTGGAATATTGTCACGTGGGCTGCTGGCACAGGGAAAAGGCTGGGTTCCCAGCGGGGAAATGGGCTGCCAAATCAGCCCTAACATGGATCATCAGATCCGCTCACTTTCCTTCCGTTGATAGATTAGACGCTAGGAATCGTAGAAGTCTGTCTCCCTTTCCAGAAGCACGATAGAGAAAACACACGAAACACATGGACGTAGGGTTGCCGATTTTTTGGTCTTTTTAACCATTTTTTCACAAAAATTTACATTTAGACCCCTGGATGACTTATTTCTTTATTTAGACCCGACGCTCGGTGCCATAGGACGCCGAGCTCTTACGTGGTGGTGGCGGCTCCCGGCGGCCAGGGCTGGCGTGGCGCCGACACGGCCTCCTAACTTGATGCCACAGATCTTGGCGCTGAGCTAGGGAGGCCTATAAATCGGTCGTTCTGCTGGCCGAGAGGAGCTCATTTCCCCTCCATTCAAAACTTCTTTAAAGTTGCTCCATCCAAAGATTCGAGTTAGAATACTTTGTAGACCAAGGTATGGTGTCTCACTGATTCATTTTGTATATTGTTTTGTAATTTTTCGATTATTAGTTTTCATTGTTGCTCCTAGGATAGTTTTTCGATTCACATTTGATTTGATAGTTTGTGAAATCTGATTATACTGTGTATTATGTACTTGTGTTAATATATAATCGTTTCTTAGATGAAAGACATGTACCGGGAGGCGTTGTGGCAGAAGAGAGATCGTCATCGGGAGTTATATCCGGATGTATCTAGTAAGGATGCTCCTATTCCTCCTGAACTTCCTGTGCCTAACTATGACTGTGGCAGACTGGCTTGGGTATGTTAATCCAAACATCCAGACACAGCTGCTCACTGCTTCTACCTTTGTGGCGGTTTTAACGTACGTACCTTATGACTTGTGAGTTAATATTGTTTACTAGATGTGTAATAATGCTTCGTTCCATTTTTGTAGGAGCACCTGAGGTGTTTCTTTTTCCAGTGGATCGACGGTCCTAATAAATTTGATCCTCGATATCTTCTTTTCGCTAATTGGTTGTGTGGAAGTACTAGTCATGATCGTTTTAAGCGTTGGGTACCTCCTTCCCCGAATCCTCCACCAATGATGGATGTGGAGAAGGATGTAGCAACAGAAATACGAATGGACTCACCGCCTCGATGCGATTGCGGAGATCGTGCTGTCATCGACGAGGACACTGCGAAGCACTTTGTGTGTCTGAACATTGATTATGTGAGCTCATAACAAATGACTAAACTTTTGTTATTTTGTGCACAAATTTACTAAATTATTCTCTTGAAGCCATACGGGTGGCGTAAGTGTCATTTCATAGAGTGGTTGTATGGTCCTATGTCCTATTTGGCTAGAACCAGAGGCAAAGGAAAAGAAAAAAATGAGTGGGTGGAAGAGTTGAAGTTTGATCCAATACTCTGCAAATGTGGTATTGAAGTTAAGTATGGATTAGTTCCTTCCGAGCTTGGTGTTAGCTATTTTTGTGGACATATGGTAGATTACAATGAGGTTGGTATTTATTTTTTGTTTGCATCAGCTGCAATGTTGCATCCGTACTTACTCTTTTTTTGTAGGAGACGAGAAAATGCGGTTGGAAGAGTTACGACGACAAAGGAGAGGTGATATGTACAATAAAGTCCAAGAGACTAATGGGACAGAATATGCGTTGTGGATCTCAGCTCGTCGATTTGTACATTAACGATCGCATACAGGACATGCGTAGGTTCACAAAATCGACGAGTTTTGATAGCCCGATGCGTGCAAAGCAGAGAAGATTGAAGGTGGCAAATGAGAAGAGAGCACAGAATGCAAGGGAATGGAAGGCGACTAGAGCCGAGAAACAGATGTAGGATAATCTCGCTGATCGTCTTAAGGAAAGTGAGTGAGAAAAATGACATGATAGTTTTGTTTGTACAATTTATTTATCCCGACTTTGCAAACTTATTTGTCTCATTACATTTGCAGAGATTGGTGTGTCGTAAACTATATCGTAGATGAGGCACGTGCAAGATACGTTCAGGAAAAAATGGCGACGGTGGAGCTGATGGAGGAGGAGGAGGACGACACATCAAGGTTGAGTGAGCTTATCGCTCTCGCTGAGGCAGGATTACATGGGAAAGAGGAGGACAAGACATCAAGGTTGAGCGAGCTCATCACACTAGCTGAGGAGGAGGACGAGTTTATGTCTTAGGCCGCCGAAGAGATAGAGGCCGCTTATTACAAGCAGAAGTGTGATGAGGCTGAGGCTAAGGATCAGCAATTCTCCCAAGCTGCAGATGAAGCAGAAGCCAATTATTACAAGAGAAATGCGGAAAAGTGTGATGCGAGACAATGCAACAAGTGGAACGAGGTTGTTGTTGAGGATTGCACGACAGATGATTCGAAAGATGAGTTACTTATAAATTGTGATTCTGAATGAACAAGCTAGTAGTGTGTTATGTAGTACTTTCATATCCAAAATGTTTTAGAACCATAATGTTTCAGATTCGTAATGTTTCTATTGCATTGTCATGTTTTTTCCAATTCACAAAAAAATTGCAAGAGTTCCCCTTGTTTTTATTAACAACCATAGTTGAAATAATCACATATGATAAGATATCACATTTTCAGCATATAATATATCACAAATAACACAGAACATCACAAAGTCCACATAACATAGTCCTTAATATAAGGTCCACATAACATAGTCCACATAACAAAGTTTACATCACAAGTTCCACATCACAAAGTTTTCATCATAAGGTCCACATCACATAGTACTCACTTCCTCCTAGTCTTACCCTTGCCCTTGGCCGCAAGAGCGTCGGTGCCTGGAGTGTATGGGTCACGTGGACACCGTCTACGTGGTGTGAACTGTGACAGCTGAGTTGTGGGAGCGTCCTGCAGCTGGGACGGTCCAATCACGTCTTGACCTACGTCGTGTCATCGTCGTCATCATCATCGTCGTCATCGTCCACGTCTGCAAACGTATCCAGTGTCGATCGCGAGGAGCTCTAGCTAGCTGCAGAAGGTCCAACTGCAGGAACGGGAAGGTCAATGTCCGGCTGCATAGGAGGCACAGACAGCTGCACTTCAATGCTGGCTAGGGACCAGCATCCACAACGAGCCACTGCACGACGAAGGCGATGTGATACCCTCTGTATTTGAAAGTTTAGTTACACACATAGGTTAGAACATACAAATAAACGAATTCGCTTCGCTTCTCAACATTCATACTCACTGATAGTAAATAAAGTGTCATGGTGTCTGAAGTCCTCCATGAGATACGCTCAAGTTCACCCACAGATACCAGCATAGAGTTTCCATATTCAAAAGTTAAAACATTAGCATCCACAAAACAAGACATATTGTATCGAATTAACATAACTAAATTGAGTAAACAACTTCGTACCACTCTATCTAGGATTGGAGCAGCCTTGATTTGGGACCCTAGCCGAGCAGTTATGTCGAACGAAGTGTCTTCGTCGTCTGAGGACTCTTGCTCCACATAGTCTGCAGCTGTCCATTGGCCTTTAAGCTTGCACCTAGTGACACCAGCATACCAAGTCAAATACTTGCGGAAGTGGTAGTCCGTGTGCGGCTGGTCGTTCCCGTAGTTTAGGTCCGCCTCCTTAGCCCATTCATCAATATAATGTCGGTGGTGGGTCTCGAAGTCGGTGACCTCCTTCTGCCTCTGTCTGTCGAACCTGCAAAAGGTACACACATGTTTTAGTAATTCATTGCATATCTGAAATAATAGTTAGTCTATACAAATGGACAAAGTCACTCACTTGTGGAGTTCTATTAAAGTGGAGAAGGGCTCCACCGGAAACTCCTAACGCAGACCAAACTGTCGAGCCACTCGGTGGGGTAAGTGATACTCAACAGCATAGAAGCAAATGAGGGGACACCTCATTAAGTAAAGGTCCTCGTCTATCTCACACATGGTGCTTAACTGGATGTTGGCGAATGCTTGAAAGGGAAATGTGCCCTTGGGCCATTTCTAAGTATTTTGGTGATTTAGTGTCCAACACAAGTACCTAAGTGTTAAATGGTGGACAAAGTACAAATCAAGTATAAAGGTATGTTTCTCAGACTTAGTACATTGTTTTAGTGTGCCCTTGGGCCATTTCTAAGTATTTTGGTGATTTAGTGTCCAACACAAGTACCTAAGTGTTAAATGGTGGACAAAGTACAAATCAAGTATAAAGGTATGTTTCTTAGACTTAGTACATTGTTTTAGAGACTAATGTATTGTGTCTAAGTGCTGGAAACAGGAAAAATCAAGTTGAAATTAAGGATGGCTTTGTTCAGCCAAAGTCAGCTCTGTTTGGGTGCACCGGACTGTCCTATGGTGCACCGGACAGTGTCCGGTGCGCCAGGCTAGCTCAGGCGAACTAGCTGCTCTCAGGAAATGATTAACGGCGTACGGCTATAATTCACCGGACTGTCCGGTGTGCACCGGACTGTCCGGTGAGCCAACGGTCGGCCGGGCCAACGGTCGGCCGCGCGATCCGCGCGAGACACGTGGCCGAGCCAACGGTCGGAAGGGGGCACCAGACTGTCCGGTGTGCACCGGACAGTGTCCGGTGCACCAACGGCTCCAAAGCACCAACGGTCGGCTTCGCCAAAGAAGGAAAGAAATCCGCACCGGACAGTGTCCGGTGGTGCACCGGACTGTCCGGTGCGCTAGGCGACAAAAGGCAAGAATTGCCTTCCTGGAATGCACTCAACGACCCCTAGCTGCCTTGGGGCTATAAAAGGGACCCCTAGGCGCATGGAGGAGGACACCAAGCATTCTCAAAGCATTCTTAAGCACCAAGACCTCGATTCCGCACATTTGATTCTTTGTGATAGCAATTAGAGCTCTATTTGAGTTGTGAACTCGTCGAGTTGTGTTGTGAGCTCTTGTTGCGACTTGTGTGCGTGTTGTCGCTCTGATTTCGTGTCTTGTGTGCGTTGCTCATCCCTCCCTTACTCCATGCTTCTTTGTGAACATCAAAGTGTAAGGGCGAGAGGCTCCAAGTTGTGGAGATTCCTCGCAAGTGGGAAATAGTAAAGTGAAAGCAAAACACCGTGGTATTCAAGTGGGTCTTTGGACCGCTTGAAAGGGGTTGATTGCAACCCTCGTCCGTTGGGACGCCACAACGTGGAGTAGGCAAGTGTTGGACTTGGCCGAACCATGGGATAAACCACTGTGCCATCTCTGTGTTGATCTCTTTGTGGTCATCGTGTTGTGCAAGTTCTCCTCTCCAGCCACTTGGCTTATTCGTTCTAACTTCTAATCAAGTTTTGCGGATTAAGTTTCAAGTTTTTACAGGATCACCTATTCACCCCCCTCTAGGTGCTCTCAATGCTGGCTCATGATATGGTTGCCAAGTCACCTAAAAAGGATTAGAATTCCCATATAAGTTTATAGTAATTTTACCAACGTCTTAAGAAGAAAGATAAATTAACATACAAGTACACAACTCACCATCGATGGCGTAAGTGCATCCAGCTCGTTGGAGTACTCCACATAGGCACGCTGGTGTCGTGCGAAGGGCTCCTAGACCTAGTCCCAGTGGTAGGCGGCCGTGGGCCTCAAGCGATCACCGGCTACCTCGAACCACTCACGGGGAGCAAACTCTCTGGGTTGACCGACAGGTATGTGTGACCACATCCACAGCTAGAGTAGGTACACACACCCACCTAAGCTCGCGGTCCTCGACGAACGACGACAAGCCTCACGGAGTTGCGTGTAGAGGAAGGCCAACACTCTAGAAGCCCAGCTGTAACCTCCTGTCGTGTCCCAATTAAGATGTGCTATTGGTTTAGGTGCCCATCTCTGCCCTCGCGTCTGCATTGCCTTGGCCTGTGCGTGTCTATCATTAAACCAAGCCACGAGCATATAGAAAGTGAATGTTACTATAGCATTGACTGGCATGCTGTGTATATGTGGCGGAACCGCCCAAATTATTCCAGCTTAAGTGCCTAAGTCACGCCCCAGGGGCCGTAACACACTTAAATCGGAATAACCCGTCAGTCCCTCAGATCTAGTCTGACAAAGCCACTTAACCAGGATCAAATACCACAAACTCACTCGAAGGTGAGTCACAGAAGAAATACAATAAAACAGGAAACCTCAAATTAAAGTACTGGAGTTATTACATAAATCGAAGTTTTTCAAGTAGCTGATATAAGTTCACAAAGTAAAATAAAATGCAGCGGATAATCGATGTCATCGGTAACGAGGAATTGGGCAAGGTCTAGCCCACTACTCCTCATGCTCCTCTCCTGTCGGAGCAGCATCTCACTCGACCGTCCAACCCGGTGGCAGGGTTGTAGGCCAAGTCACACCATCAACCATATCCTGAAGCGTACCTGCAAAAATTATGCCACAAGCAAGGCTAAGTATACTAATACTCAGCTAGACTTACCCGATGTGAGGAATCTACTCCTCTACCTCAAGACCATGCAGCTGTTTGGCTGAGGGGTTTGGTTTGCCAAAAGCACTAGCTGTATCTAAAATCAAATTTCAGCTTTTCAATTTCTAGCATCATTATCTTAACTACGTTTGCTCCTTCTAAGCATACATGGTAGCAAGCATTTAGTACATACAACAAGTTATCTCATGTAACCTCATTTCACTTCTTACTCGATGTAGTACAAGGGGTCAAGCAGTCTCATTAGCTGTGAGAAGCAGATGATTCAAATCGAGTTTTAACCTTGCAAGGTAAACCTAAACACACGACATGTCAGGGCACTCCGTCCCTATTCATGTCAACCGTCCCCATCGATTCCCCGTTCGCGTCCAGGCCTCACCGCCTTGGCATACAATGCTTCACTGACCCCGGCTGCCGCCGTGCAGTGACCGCACTTGTACCCACCATAGCTAGCATGGGAGGCCCAGTCTCAGGTCACGTGAGGGATAAAGTCCGCGCCCGGCTTCACTCAGGTACTACGTTTACCGGTTACCATATTTCCTGACATGTGCTTAGTACGTTCAAAAGCTTGACTCAGGTATCCACACATTAATCCTTAATTCCTTTTTCCCGTCTCATGGACAAGGCATCCTCCCTGGATCCAAGTCTATAGACCATCATAGATCCCGTTATTGTAACACCCTGAATTTGGGGGTATAAAATTTCTTTTCTAATATCCACCAAATTCAGGTGTCACCGTCTACTTAATTTGCTTTACTTCTTTTTCTCTAAATATTGAGGAGTTATTTTGTACTATATAAGCATTAATCGTAGTATGTTCAAAACCCGAGGGAATTTCGATTGTTTCATCATGTAGGAGTGCATATTTCTTTTGATTGACGATTTTGCTTGCTGTGAATTCTTCTCATTTGTGAGGGTGTGCTCGAGCTTGAAATTAAATCAGAGGGAATAGAAACAAAAGAAAGAGAGAACAGAAAATAAATAAATAAAAAGGAAATAAAAAGAGGCCTAGCCCCCTCCCTTTCCCCTGGCGGCCCACCCCGCTTCCCCCTTGCGCGGCCCACGGCCCAGCTCAGCGAACCCCCTTCCCCGCTTTGGGCCCGCTGGGCGGCCCAGCTCGGCGCCCCCTCCCCCCTCAGCCACCTCGCCAGCCGGCAGGAACGCGCGGGCGGTTTTACCGCCGCCGCCACTGCCTAGTGGGCCCGTGCGCACCCACCTCCTCCATTCTCTCTCTCACGTCGCCCAACGCCCCTCCCCTTCTCCCTAGCGCCCGCAGCCGCCCCGGAGTCGTCCCTGCCCCTCGGAACCGCCTGCCCCGTCGTCCTCGCCCCACCATGAGCCCTCCCTCGCTCCCTTCTTCCCTGTTCCCCCCCCCTCCTCATGTTCGTGGAGCTCGGCGTTGCCCCGGCGCCCGCCGTGGTGCGGCCTCGGCGCGCGACCATGGCGGCCTCGCCCCCCTTCTTCCCCAACCCCGGTCCCTACGCAGCCCCGCCCCCGGCCCGGCGCGCTCGCCCGACGCGGCCTCGGCGCGCAGCCGTGGCACCCCGCCCGGCGTGGCGCGGACCCCTCGCGCGCTCCCTTTTCCCGCTGTGGCGCGGCCGCGGCATGTCCGCCTCGGCGCGGCCTGCCCCTGGCAGGGCGCTCGCCCGGCTCGGCGCGGCGGCCCGGCGTGTCCCAGCCCGCGGCGCGCCCAGGCTCGCCCGCCCTGCTCATGGCGGCCCCGACTCGCCCGCCCCCGCCCTGGCTTGCTCGTCCCCACCCCGGTGTGCTCGGCCCCTCCCCGCGCAGTAGCCCGCTGCGGCGCGGCGTGGCGCGCTCGCCCCTGCTCGCGGCGCCCGGCGTGCTCGCCCTGGCGCGTGCGTCCACCCGCCTCGGCGCGGCGTTGAGCTCGGCTAGCGCGCGGCCCCAGTGTGGCCCGGCCCTGCTCGCGGCGGCCTTGCCCAGGCGCAGCTCGCGGCAGCCCGGCGCCCCCGGCGCGACATCGTGGTGTGTCGATTGTTTGGCGCGGCCTGCGGTTGGCGTGCTCGTGCCCCGGCACAGCTGCCTGCGCGACCCTGCGCAGCATGCCCCGGCTCTGCCTTTGCGTGGTCTCGGCGCAGCAACAAATGTCGTCGAACAAGGAGACGCGCCGCATCAACACATCGCGCCCAAAGCCTGTATGCGTCGAGCGTATCTCATGCCGTGGTGAGAACGCTGTCTACCCGTTGCAGTCTACACATGCGCGTAGTCCGTCGTCGCCTAGCTGGTGTGTTCGTGCCGCGTGTCGTAGTCGCGCGTTGTCGCATGTAACACCCAGGTTGTTCGCGCGCTGTCGCGCATGTCGTTTTCTTGCGTGTCGCGCGGCGTTCGTGCATACCGCGCGTGATAGTAGACCGTTCGCTTATAATCACTCATGTCGGTTTATGTCACACCCGGGTTTTAGGGGTCCAAAGCCCGGGCGCGAACATAATCACCAGGTGTGCTGGGACCAAGTCTCACACATATGATGAATCATGGCACAGGATCGAATGTCACATCTTTACTATATAATAGGAGTTCTATACAAAATAAATAAGTAATTACATTATAAGGGGACAACGGTCCAGCAACCCAAAGTTGACTGGGAGACGACGGCCTAGATCTCTCACGAACACATCACAGCATCCTTCAAGCGCCTCATCCTGTGGTACCTGTTCTTGACCTGTGGGGGGGTGTGAGACAGCAAGAGTGAGCTCACATACGTTCATCGCTCAACAAGTTGTGGGGAATAATGTGCATGAACTCACCAAAGGTGGGAGCTCACGTGAAGTGTAAGGCTTACCAAAGAGGATGGTTAGAGCTGAGCATTGCTTTTAAAGTTGGTCAAAATTTTATTAGCAGTTACTAAGTATAAGTAAATACCAACCCAATTAAGTAGTAGAACAAAAGTAACATCATCACCTGTGATGCAATGCATATGACAAATTGAATTTAGTTCCATAAATTAATCATCAGATAGTCCTGAGCTGCTCATGACCGTGAGCTCGGCTAGTATACCAGTTTTACACTCTGCAGAGGTGGTACCCTTTACCCACAAGTCATGTTACCCATTTGCCAAGGGATCACGACTTCCCATACACCTCTACCGAGGAGGCGAGGCAGGGTAACACTATGAGGCCTTTACAAAGTTCCACTAGCTTCAGAAAACCCGCTACAGTTTATAGGAAGCTCCAATGCAGGGTTCTTGCCTGACCGCCATCGCAGCAAAATCAACCAAGGACCTCCCTACACTGACCACTCCCTACTGCCCTTGCCCCTTTCGGGTAAGGTAGTCCTCCACTAGCTTTCCTAATTAATCAGCCAAGGGCGTCCATAAACCCTTGTGGTGGCACGTGTTTCTCAAGTTAAGCTCTATGTTCCAATTAACATTAATGATCTTGACATGAACAGTAAATAACAACGGATAACAAAAGTATAATCATGAATAATGTGTATCTCAATGCCCAAAACCACATATAGCACTAGCAAGTACTACCCAAAAAGTTCAGTGGTAAACAAGGCATAAAGATAGACAAACTAGAGTAACCTATTAGGTCCCATCAAAATTAACCTATGCAGATCATTATGATTAATTAGAACATGAGTGGGTAAAGAAGTGATCAAGGGCACAACTTGCCTGGGACTTGAGATTCCAGGTACCAACTTGCTCTTCAGATGACACGTGTCCTCACTGCTAAATGTATCAATACAGACAAACATGGTATAGACAAAAATTAACATTACACCAAACATAAAAATAAACTGCGTGATAATAATATATGCGCCATAACAAGATCGTAGAAACAAGAACCACTAAATTCGGAGCTACGATTATTAAGTTATGAATTTCCGAAATTATTAAGTGCTTAGTATAGAATAAATCAAGTGAAAAAATTTAATTCAAGTTTCATGGCTAAACAAAGATACTAGGTGATAGAGAGTAAAATTACAAAATTTTAGAAAGTGGAATGGACTAATTTGGACTAAAAATGGATTTTCTATGAATTTATCAAGTTCTAGCACTTATAAATACATATTTTCTAATTCCTTTATTCAGTTTATCATGGCACTAGACTGGGCGTCAAATTCATAAAAGTCCAGGGGGCTCGGGGTAAGAATCCCCAGACACAGAGAACAGGAACACTGGACTGCGGGTTGATTTCTCTGTTTTACGGGGACTCTTAAGCAAATTGCGCAACCGAAGGGGTATCTTCTATTGTGGGCCGGACGATCCAGATCCTACGGTCTGGATTAGATCCTAGCGCGATGAAGCGGTATGCCATAGCAGCCGTCCGATCCAAGCAGAACGCTCCCGATTTAAAAACCTAAGATCTAATCTCTGGCGTTCAACCGTCGATCGACGGGCGCGATCGCCCCGTTGCCCAACCGGTATGCATGACCTAATCTCCACCGTTGGTGCCTGATCAGACGGTATCCCACCTTTCTTCTTCCCCAGCGCCACCGAGCAGCTGCGACCGATTCGCGACGGCGTACACAAGGCGGCAAGCTCCCATCCCGGAATAACGACGCCCAATTCTAAATGACAGCGAGTCTAACGCGTAGATCCAACCAAGGCGAATCGATCTAAGGGTAACTCACCGAGATGTATGCAGTCCAGTGCCCTGACCACGGTGAGGAGCGGGCACACGTCGGAGCTTTTCCTCCGGTGTCCAATTCACTCCACCCCGGCCGCAAGGTTTGCCTGAAGAAGCCGCGGACACCAGCAGGGTATTGAGGAGAAACTCCCAGGCCGGCACGGGTTTTATACCCCGATGCCAGGGATCCAACAATCGCGCGACTCTGTTCGATCCGCCCCGGACGCGGCGTTGGTTGACGCAAATCCCGCGGATATGGTGCTGGCACCGTTGAGCAACCGAGTCCGAGTCCGTTGCGAGATCCGCGCGGTAGAAGAACCCCTAGATGACGGAACCCACCATCAGCGGCTTGGTGCAACGGCCCCAGCAAAGCAATCGGAGATCACGGGACGACAGATTGCGAATTTTTTGGGCTGCGCGGATCTCAGCTGGAGAAGAGACATCCGACGAACTGGACCAACCGTCAGCTACCCAGCGCATCGGGCCCGCGTGGCAGTGACCACGACGCTAGGCACGACACAAACGCAGTGTGCGCCCAACAGCGCGGCTCATGCTGTCAGCCAGCGAAGGCAGGGGTGGGCTGGCGTAAGTGGAACATGGGCCGGCCAGGGTGATTCGGCCCACGCGGCTGAAGTGGATTTTTATTTTCTCCTTTTTTCTATTTTCTCTCATTTTCTATTTTCAAGTTTTCCAATTTAGATTTTAATTTCTCATTTGTTTTCAAAGTCTAACTCCAGATTAAATGCATAACTCAAGAACTTCACTATGAATGCGAGAATATTACTTTCATTCTTTATCTGCTTATTATTTATTTCCTTCGAACAACTGCTTCTTGATATAATGATAAACCAATAAATGGTTATTTAATTTAGGGAAATATGTTCTAATGTATAACTACACCAAGCTATGTTATTAGCTTAAATCTTTCATGAGATTACTTATAATTCGATAATGGGATGACTAATTTCATATGGGTACCTTTTTAATTAACTCTTTATTATGCGTGATATTTATTTTAGGGGACATGACTTCAAAAATATTCTAACTCGAAAACTTTGGAGAATTCTACTTGATTCTCAAAAATGGGATTTTGAGGTGTTACAAATCCTACCCCCCTTAACAGAAATCTCGTCCTCGAGATTTGTACAAAAAGGGTGTTCAACTATGTTATCTCAAAACATATGCACGAACAAAATCTCAGCATGATGCATAATTTATTAGCAACACATGGGGTCAATTAGACCCTATTATTATTCTCAATATAGTAAAATACTAGCTACTAACTAAGGTAACACTTAGATCTTACAAATAGTAGTATATATATATATATGTAGTTTGGTGGAGCTGATGGTGGTGGTGGAGGTAGTGGAAAATTGGGAGAGCATAGGTATCTAGCTACTATTTATGTGGGATATAAACTAAATAGGTTGAGGTAAGAAAGATTATAGCAAGGAAAAGACTTTATCCAAAATGTTTAAGTCCTCATTCATCTCGAGATTCACTTTGACTGTTATACCCTTTCTTGTCGATGTTGATCTTTTCTCCTTCGGTCTTGGTCTCATTGATTCGAGGTTAGTGTATATCATCGGGGTTGGGAAATATGGTTAAGATAAACATGGATGAGGTAAACTACATGATGTAGATCAAAAGTTTGTTTGAGGTTAGGTGAGGATAGATTGATTATAAGATTCATCTTGACTCTATGGGTTGATTTAGCTCTTTTGCTCATGGTTGAGTTGGTCTAATGTGCTAAGTTATGTTTGAAAGGGAAATGTGCCCTTGGGCCATTTCTAAGTGTTTTGGTGATTTAGTGTCCAACACAAGTGCTTAAGTGTCAAATGGTGGACAAAGTACAAATCAAGTATAAAGGTATGTTTCTCAGACTTAGTACATTGTTTTAGAGACTAATGTATTGTGTCTAAGTGCTGGAAACAGGAGAAAACAAATTGGAGAGAAATAGCTTTGTTTCAGCCAAAGCCAGCTCTGTCTGGGTGCACCGGACTGTCCGGTGGTGCACCGGACAGTGTCCGGTGCGCCAGGCTGGCTCAGGCAAACTTGCTGCTCTCGGGAAGAAATTAACGGCGTACGACTATAATTCACCGGACTGTCCGGTGTGCACCGGACTGTCCGGTGAGCCAACGGTCGGCTGCGCGATCTGCGCGAGACACATGGCCGAGCCAACGGTCGGGAGGGGGCACCGGACTGTCCGGTGTGCACCGGACAGTGTCTGGTGCGCCAACGGCTCCAAGGCTGCCAACGGTCGGCTTCGCCAAATAAGGAAGGAAATCCGCACCGGATAGTGTCCGGTGGTGCACCAGACTGTTCGGTGCGCCTGGCGACAGAAGGCAAGAATTGCCTTCCCGGATTGCTCTCAACGGCTCCTAGCTGCCTTGGGGCTATAAAAGGGACCCCTAGGCGCATGAAGGAGCACACCAAGCTTTCCTTGAGCACTCTTGATCACTCACACTCCATTCTTGCGCACTTGTTCGACATTCTAGTGATTTGAGCTCCGTTCTAGTGTGCTAGTCTTTTGAGCTTAAGTCTGGGTCTTGTGTGTGCGTATTTGCTGTGATCTTTGTGTCTTGTGTGAGTTGCTAATCCCTCCCTTACTCTGTGCTTCTTTGTGAACATCTTTGTAAGGGCGAGAGACTCCAAGTTGTGGAGATTCCTCGCGAACGGGATATAGAAAAGAAAAGCAAACACCGTGGTATTCAAGTGGGTCTTTGGACCGCTTGAGAGGGGTTGATTGCAACCCTCGTCTGTTGAGACGCCACAACATGGAAGTAGGCAAGTGTTGTACTTGGCCGAACCACGGGATAAACCACTGTGTCTACCTGTGTTGATTCTCTTGTGGTTATTGTGTTTCTCTAAGAGTCTTCTCTAGCCACTTGGCAATATTGTGCTAACGCTTAACCAAGTCTTTGTGGCATTAAGTTCAAGTTTTACAGGATCACCTATTCACCCCCCTCTAGGTGCTCTCAATTGGTATCAGAGCCGTTCTCTTCTAGAAAGGGACTAACCGCCCGAAGAGATGGATCCTAAGGGGAAGGGAATCATGATCAATGATAAGGAGAAGGAGTCCTTCGTCAACGAGCCAAAGGATGACAAGCCTACCGACTCGGGCTCGGGCCACAAACGAAAGGATGGGAAGAAGAAGAAGACAAGGCGCATCAAGGAGATCGTCTACTACGACGGCAGCGACGAGTCCACTTCTTCCCAAAAGGACAACAACGACAACGACTACGAGAGAAGGAAACCAGTTAATTCGAACTTTTCTTTTGACTACTCTCGTATTCCGCAAAGTACAAATGCTCATTTGCTCTCCATTCCACTTGGCAAACCTCCTCACTTTGATGGAGAGGACTACGGATTTTGGAGCCACAAAATGCGTAGTCACCTATTCTCTCTCCATCCGAGCATATGGGAGATTGTGGAAAGTGGAATGAAATTTGATAGCTTGGATAGTCCTATGTTTATCAATGAACAGATTCATAGAAATGCACAAGCTACTACTGTGTTGTTAGCCTCTTTGTGCAGGGACGAATATCATAAGGTGAGCGGCTTGGACAATGCCAAGCAGATCTGGGACACCCTCAGGATCTCACATGAGGGGAACGACGTCACCTTACTCACCAAAATGGAGCTGGTGGAGGGCGAGCTTGGAAGATTCGCAATGATCAGGGGAGAGGAGCCAACCCAAACATACAACCGGCTCAAGACCCTCATCAACAAGATAAGGAGCTACGGAAGCACACGATGGACGGACCACGACGTCGTTCGTCTAATGCTAAGGTCCTTTACTGTACTTGATCCACATTTGGTGAACAATATCCGTGAAAATCCTAGGTACACCAAGATGTCGCCCGAAGAAGTTCTTGGGAAATTTGTAAGCGGGCGAATGATGATCAAGGAGGCGAGATATGTCGACGACGCGTTGAACGGTCCAATCCATGAGCCTCAACCCATTGCTCTCAAGGCAACGAGGAGCAAGGAGGCGCTACCCAACAAGGTGGCGCAAGTTGAGGCGGCCGGGCTAAATGATGAAGAGATGGCCCTCATCATCAAGCGCTTCAAGACGACGCTAAAGGGTCACAAGGGGCAGCCAAGCAAGACCAAGACAAAGGGGAAGCGCTCATGCTTCAAATGTGGTAAGGTTGGTCATTTTATTGCTAACTGTCCCGACAATGATAGTGACCAGGAACAAGGGAACAAGAAGGAGAAGAAGAAGAACTATAAGAAGGCAAAAGGCGAGGCACATCTTGGCAAGGAGTGGGACTCGGATTGTTCGTCGTCCGACTCCGACAACGAAGGACTCGCCACCACTGCCTTCAACAAGTCATCCCTCTTCCCCAACGAGCATCACACTTGCCTCATGGCAAGGGAAAAAAAGGTAAGCGCTCGTAACACTAGTACTTATGTTTCTTCAAGTTAGGATGAGTCTAGTGATGATGATGAAATAGATTATTCATGTTTATTCAAGGGTCTAGATAGAACCAAGGTGGATAAAATAAATGAATTGATTGATGCCTTGATTGATAAGAATAGATTGCTAGAAAAGCAAGAGGATCTCTTATATGATGAACATGATAAGTTTGTAGAAGCTCAAAAATCCCTTGCTTTAGAAATAAAGAGGAATGAAATGCTTTCTTGTGAATTGTCTACATGCCATGACTCTATTTCTAGTTTAAAAAGCATAAATGATGACTTGAATGCTAAGTTAGAAATAGCTAATAAATCAACATCTTGTGTAGAGCATGTTGTGATTTGCACTAGGTGTAAAGATTTTAATGTTGATGCTTGTAGTGAACACCTAGTGTCAATTTCTAAATTGAATGATGAAGTGGCTAGTCTTAATGACCAACTTAAGACTAGCAAAAGCGAATTTGATAAGTTAAAATTTGCAAGGGATGCCTACACGATTGGTAGACACCCCTCAATTAAGGATGGACTTGGTTTCAATAGGGAAGCCAAGAATTTAACAAGCCATAAGGCTCCCATCCCTGCCAAGGAGAAAGGGAAGGCCCCTATGGCTAGTAGTGCTAAAAAGAACCATGCTTTTATGTATTATGATAGGAGACATGCTAGAAATGCAAATAGAAGTTATGATGCTTTTGATTCACATGTTTATGATTCTTATGCTATGTTTGCTTCTAGTTCTTCCTATATGCATGGTAGAAATGTAGCTAGGAGAAATGCTATTAATCACATGCCTAGGAGAAATGGTGTTAATGTTCCTAGGAAAATTAATGAACCTTCTACAATATATCATGCTTGCAATGCTTCATTTGCCATTTGTAGAAAGGATAGAAAGGTAATGGCTAGGAAATTAGGGGCAAGATGCAAGGGAGATAAAACTTGCATTTGGATCCCTAAAACCATTGTGACTAACCTTGTAGGACCCAACAAGAGTTGGGTACCTAAAACCCAAGCCTAAATTTGCCTTGCAGGTTTATGCATCCGGGGGTTCAAGCTGGATTATCGACATCGGATGCACAAACCACATGACGGGGGGAGAAGAAGATGTTCACCTCCTACGTCAAGAATAAGGATCCCCAAGATTCAATCATATTCGGTGATGGAAATCAAGGCAAGGTGAAAGGCTTAGGCAAAATTGCAATCTCAAATGAGCACTCTATTTCTAATGTGTTTTTAGTTGAGTCTCTTGGATATAATTTGTTATCTGTTAGTCAATTTTGCAATATGGGATATAATTGTCTATTCACAAATGTAGATGTGTCTGTCTTTAGAAGAAGTGATGGTTCACTAGCTTTTAAGGGTGTATTAGACGGCAAACTTTACTTAGTCGATTTTGCAAAAGAGGAGGCCGGTCTAGATGCATGCTTAATTGTTAAGACTAGCATGGGCTGGCTGTGGCATCGCCGCTTAGCACATGTGGGGATGAATAACCTTCACAAGCTTCTAAAGGGAGAACACGTGATAGGTTTAACTAATGTGCAATTTGAAAAAGATAGACCTTGTGCAGCTTGTCAAGCAGGCAAACAGGTGGGAAGCTCTCATCACACCAAAAATGTGATGACCACATCAAGACCTTTGGAGATGCTTCACATGGACCTCTTCGGACCCGTCGCCTATCTAAGTATAGGAGGAAGTAAGTATGGTCTTGTTATAGTTGATGACTTTTCCCGCTTCACTTGGGTATTCTTTTTGCAGGATAAATCTGAAACCCAAGGGACCCTCAAGCGCTTCCTAAGGAGAGCTCAAAACGAGTTTGAGCTCAAGGTGAAAAAGATAAGGAGCAACAATGGGTCTGAGTTTAAGAATCTTCAAGTGGAGGAGTACCTTGAGGAGGAAGGGATCAAGCACGAGTTCTCCGCTCCCTACACACCACAGCAAAATTGTGTGGTAGAGAGGAAGAACAGGACGCTTATAGACATGGCGAGGACGATGCTTGGAGAGTTCAAGACCCCCGAGCGCTTTTGGTCGGAAGCCGTGAACACGGCTTGCCACGCCATCAACAGGGTCTACCTTCATCGCCTCCTCAAGAAGACGTCGTATGAGCTACTAACCGGTAACAAACCCAATGTTTCGTACTTTCGAGTTTTTGGGAGTAAATGCTACATTCTAGTGAAGAAGGGTAGGAATTCCAAATTTGCTCCCAAAGCCGTAGAAGGGTTTTTGTTAGGTTATGGCTCAAATACAAAGGCGTATAGAGTCTTCAACAAATCATCGGGTTTGGTTGAAGTCTCTAGCGACGTTGTATTTGATGAGACTAATGGCTCTCCAAGAGAGCAAGTTGTTGATTTTGATGATGTAGATGAAGAAGAAGTTCCAACGACCGCAATACGCACCATGGCGATTGGAGATGTGCGGCCACAGGAACAAGATGAGCAAGATCATCCTTCTTCCTCAACAATGGTGCATCCCCCAACTCAAGATGATGAACAGGAGGCGTGTGATCAAGGGGGAGCACAAGATGATCATGTAATGGAGGAAGAAGCACAACCGGCACCTCCAACCCAAGTTCGAGCAATGATTCAAAGGGATCATCCTGTCGACCAAATTTTGGGTGATATTAGCAAGGGAGTAACTACTCGATCTCGATTAGTTAATTTTTGTGAGCATTACTCCTTTGTCTCTTCTATTGAGCCTTTCAGGGTAGAAGAGGCCTTGCTAGATCCGGACTGGGTGTTGGCCATGCAGGAGGAGCTCAACAACTTCAAAAGAAATGAAGTTTGGACACTGGTGCCTCATCCCAAGCAAAATGTTGTGGGAACCAAGTGGGTGTTCCACAACAAACAAGACGAGCACGGGGTGGTGACAAGGAACAAGGCACGACTTGTGGCAAAAGGTTATGCCCAAGTCGCAGGTTTGGACTTTGAGGAAACTTTTGCTCCTGTGGCTAGGCTAGAGTCCATTCGTATCTTGCTAGCATATGCCGCTCACCATTCCTTTAGGTTGTTCCAAATGGATGTGAAGAGCGCTTTCCTCAACGGGCCAATCAAGGAGGAGGTGTACGTGGAGCAACCCCCTAGCTTCGAGGATGAACGGTACCCCGACCACGTGTGTAAGCTCTCGAAGGCGCTCTATGGACTTAAGCAAGCCCCAAGAGCATGGTATGAATGCCTTAGAGACTTTTTAATTACTAATGCTTTCAAGGTTGGGAAAGTCGATCTAACTCTTTTTACTAAGACTTGTGATGGTGATCTTTTTGTGTGCCAAATTTATGTTGATGACATAATATTTGGTTCTACAAACAAAAGTCTTGTGAAGAGTTTAGCAGGGTGATGACTCAGAAATTCGAGATGTCGATGATGGGCGAGTTAAGCTACTTCCTTGGGTTCCAAGTGAGGCAACTCAAGGATGGAACCTTCATCTCCCAAACGAAGTACACACAAGATTTGATCAAGAGGTTTGGGATGAAGGACGCCAAGCCCGCAAAGACTCCGATGGGAACCGACAGACACACCGACCTCAACAAAGGAGGTAAGTCCGTTGATCAAAAAGCATACCGGTCTATGATAGGGTCTTTACTTTATTTATGTGCTAGTAGACCGGATATTATGCTTAGCGTATGCATGTGTGCTAGATTTCAATCCGATCCTAAGGAGTGTCACTTAGTGGCTGTGAAGCGAATTCTTAGATATTTAGTTGCTACGCCTTGTTTCGGGATCTGGTATCCAAAGGGGTCTACCTTTGACTTGATTGGATATTCAGACTCCGACTATGCTAGATGTAAGGTCGATAGGAAGAGTACATCGGGGACGTGCCAATTCTTAGGAAGGTCCCTGGTGTCATGGAGTTCTAAGAAACAAACCTCTGTTGCCCTATCCACCGCTGAGGCCGAGTACGTTGCCGCAGGACAGTGTTGCGCGCAACTACTTTGGATGAGGCAAACCCTCAGGGACTTTGGCTAGAATCTGAGCAAAGTCCCACTCCTATGTGATAATGAGAGTGCTATCCGCATGGCGGATAATCCTGTTGAACACAGCCGCACAAAGCACATAGACATCCGGCATCACTTTTTGAGAGACCACCAGCAAAAGGGAGATATCGAAGTATTTCATGTTAGCTCCGAGAACCAGCTAGCCGATATCTTTACCAAGCCTTTAGATGAGCAGACCTTTTGCAAGTTGCGTAGTGAGCTAAATGTCTTAGATTCGCGGAACTTGGATTGATTTATAGCATACTTGTGTTTATGCCTTTGATCATGTTCCTTATGCATTTTGTTGCTTATTTATGGTGCTCAAGTTGTACAAGCACTCCCCGAACCTCACAAGTCCGTTGCGAAGTGATGCACATATTTAGGGGGAGATGTGTTACAACTTGACCCTTTGAGACTAACCATGTGCTTGAGTTTGCTTGATTTAGTCTCTAAGGAGGATTGAAAGGGAAAAGGTGGACTTGGACCATGCAAGACTTCCACTGCACTCCGATGAGAGGGTAACTTATTCCAAGTTCATCTTTATGATCTTATTGCCTTTTACTCTTAGTTGAAGATTTTGGTGAGGCAATGGGGTTAAAGGGCCAAAATTGATCCCGTTTTGGTGCTTGATGCCAAAGGGGGAGAAAATAAGGCCAAAGCAATAAATGGATCAGCTACCACTTGTGAATTTTGAAAATAGTAGAGTTAGAGTTTTTGTTTGTCAAAATACTCTTATTTGCCTCTGTTTGACAAAATACTCTTGTTTGTCTCTTGTGGGGAGAAGGCTTAATTATGGGAAAAGGGGGAGTTTTTGATACTGTGATCAATTTCTATTGGAACAACTCTCTTTATGTCTCTACAAGTGTGTTTGACTTAGAGTTAGGAAATTGAGGTCGATTTGCAAAAACAAACCAAGTGGTGGCAAAGAATGATCCATATATGCCAAATTTGATTCAAAACAAATTTGAGTTCTTATTTGAATTGATTTTGTACTTGTTCTACTTGCTTTATGTCATGTTGGCATTAAATCGCCAAAAAGGGGGAGATTGAAAGGGAAATGTGCCCTTGGGCCATTTCTAAGTGTTTTGGTGATTTAGTGTCCAACACAAGTGCTTAAGTGTCAAATGGTGGACAAAGTACAAATCAAGTATAAAGGTATGTTTCTCAGACTTAGTACATTGTTTTAGAGACTAATGTATTTTGTCTAAGTGCTGGAAACAGGAGAAAACAAATTGGAGAGAAATAGCTTTGTTTCAGCCAAAGCCAGCTCTGTCTGGGTGCACCGGACTGTCCGGTGGTGCACCGGACAGTGTCTGGTGCGCCAGGCTGGCTCAGGCGAACTTGCTGCTCTCGGGAAGAAATTAACGGCGTACGGCTATAATTCACCGGACTGTCCGGTGTGCACCGGACTGTCCGGTGAGCCAACGGTCGGCTGCGCGATCTGCGCGAGACACGTGGCCGAGCCAACGGTCGGGAGGGGGCACCGGACTGTCCGGTGTGCACCGGACAGTGTCCGGTGCGCCAACGGCTCCAAGGCTGCCAACGGTCGGCTTCGCCAAATAAGGAAGGAAATCCGCACCGGACAGTGTCCGGTGGTGCACCGGACTGTCCGGTGCGCCAGGCGACAGAAGGCAAGAATTGCCTTCCCGGATTGCTCTCAACGGCTCCTAGCTGCCTTGGGGCTATAAAAGGGACCCCTAGGCGCATGAAGGAGCACACCAAGCTTTCCTTGAGCACTCTTGATCACTCACACTCCATTCTTGCGCACTTGTTCGACATTCTAGTGATTTGAGCTCCGTTCTAGTGTGCTAGTCTTTTGAGCTTAAGTCTGGGTCTTGTGTGTGCGTATTTGCTGTGATCTTTGTGTCTTGTGTGAGTTGCTAATCCCTCCCTTACTCCGTGCTTCTTTGTGAACATCTTTGTAAGGGCGAGAGACTCCAAGTTGTGGAGATTCCTCGCGAACGGGATATAGAAAAGAAAAGCAAACACCATGGTATTCAAGTGGGTCTTTGGATCGCTTGAGAGGGGTTGATTGCAACCCTCGTCTGTTGAGACGCCACAACGTGGAAGTAAGCAAGTGTTGTACTTGGCCGAACCACGGGATAAACCACTATGTCTACCTATGTTGATTCTCTTGTGGTTATTGTGTTTCGCTAAGACTCTTCTCTAGCCACTTGGCAATATTGTGCTAACACTTAACCAAGTCTTTGTGGCATTAAGTTCAAGTTTTACAGGATCACCTATTCACCCCCCCTCTAGGTGCTCTCAATGTTAACACTTGGCTAGAAGGGTCCAAGTACCACTATTAACTGGTTAAGTGATTAACCTTAGGTTAGCTCAACTTAAGGTTAGACTTCGTTAGGTTAGATTAATCCATCACATTAGATTAGATCTAGGTTAGATTGTTATGACTAGATAGACTAGATAAGATCTCATTGACTTGGATTAGATCACGGTGGTTACTTTAGGGTGAGATAAGTAGGATGGTTAGGATAAGGCGATTCTTTCAAGATAAGATGAATCCATAAGGATAATGTAGAATCTTTGGAGGTCAGTTAGAACTATTCGAAGAAGATAAAATCTCTTCCAAATAAGATGAATTTATTAAGGTGAGAGAGAACCTTTTAAGATAAGAGAGAATCTTTATGAAATAGATACACTTTAATGGAGAACAATCTAAGTTGTTTAGTTATCTCATGAATTTTATTCATTTATATTTATGCCCATACATATATGCAGATGTAATTGTGGACATTACTCCACAACTCATCACACTCAATCAAAGATCCAAATCAAATGAGTATCATAAGAACAAGCATTCAAGCATATAGATACAAAAAAAATAGTTTTGTTTTTGTTCCTAATAGTAGGTCTCCTATTCCTAAAAGTTACTTTAGATACAGGACTTCAAAGTGTGAAATCCACATTTGTCTTTAGAATGAAAAGGAAAGAATAATCAGAGTAAAGTGGAAATAGATGAGAAAGATTAAGGAAAGTTTAGAAAAGATCAGAGTAGCAAAGGTAAGTAGACAATGGTTGTCCAGTTCTATCTAGGTTTCGTCCTACAGTCAACATTCCTCTGATACCACTTCTGTCACACCCGGGTTTTAGGGGTCCAAAGCCCGGGCGCGAACATAATCACCAGGTGTGCTGGGACCAAGTATTGCACATATGATGAATCATGGCACAGGATCGAATGTCACATCTTTACTATATAATAGGAGTTCTATACAAAATAAATAAGTAATTACATTATAAGGAGACAGCGGTCCAGCAACCCAAAGTTGACTAGGAGACGACGGCCTAGATCTCTCACGAACACATCACAACATCCTTCAAGCGCCTCATCCTGTGGTACCTGTTCTTGACCTGTGGGGGGGGGGGTGTGAGACAACAAGAGTGAGCTCACATACGTTCATCGCTCAACAAGTTGTGGGGAATAATGTGCATGAACTCGCCAAAGGTGGGAGCTCACGTGAAGTGTAAGGCTTACCAAAGAGGATGGTTAGAGCTGAGCATTGCTTTTAAAGTTGGTCAAAATTTTATTAGCAGTTACTAAGTATAAGTAAATACCAACCCAATTAAGTAGTAGAACAAAAGTAACATCATCACCTGCGATGCAATGCATATGACAAATTGAATTTAGTTCCATAAATTAATCATCAGAGAGTCCTGAGCTGCTCATGACCGTGAGCTCGGCTAGTATACCAGTTTTACACTCTGCAGAGGTGGTACCCTTTACCCACAAGTCATGTTACCCATTTGCCAAGGGATCGCGACTTCCCATACACCTCTACCGAGGAGGCGAGGCAGGGTAACACTACGAGGCCTTTACAAAGTTCCACTAGCTTCAGAAAACCCGCTACAGTTTATAGGAAGCTCCAATGCAGGGTTCTTGCCTGACTGCCATCGCAGCAAAATCAACCAAGGACCTCCATACACTGACCACTCCCCTACTGCCCTTGCCCCTTTCGGGTAAGGTAGTCCTCCACTAGCTTTCCTAATTAATCAGCCAAGGGCGTCCATAAACCCTTGTGGTGGCACGTGTTTCTCAAGTTAAGCTCTATGTTCCAATTAACATTAATGATCTTGACATGAACAGTAAATAACAACGGATAACAAAAGTATAATCATGAATAATGTGTATTTCAATGCCCAAAACCACATATAGCACTAGCAAGTACTACCCAAAAAGTTCAGTGGTAAACAAGGCATAAAGATAGACAAACTAGAGTAACCTATTAGGTCCCATCAAAATTAACCTATGCAGATCATTATGATTAATTAGAACATGAGTGGGTAAAAGAAGTGATCAAGGGCACAACTTGCCTGGGACTTGAGATTCCAGGTACCAACTTGCTCTTCAGATGATACGTGTCCTCACTGCTAAACGTATCAATACAGACAAACATGGTATAGACAAAAATTAACATTACACCAAACATAAAAATAAACTGCGTGATAATAATATACGCGCCATAACAAGATCGTAGAAACAAGAACCACTAAATTCGGAGCTACGATTATTAAGTTATGAATTTCCGAAATTATTAAGTGCTTGGTATAGAATAAATCAAGTGAATAAATTTAATTCAAGTTTCATGGCTAAACAAAGATACTAGGTGATAGAGAGTAAAATTACAAAATTTTAGAAAGTGGAATGGACTAATTTGGACTAAAAATGGATTTTCTATGAATTTATCAAGTTCTAGCACTTATAAATACATATTTTCTAATTCCTTTATTCAGTTTATCATGACACTGGACTGGGCGTCAAATTCATAAAAGTCCAGGGGGCTTGGGGTAAGAATCCCCAGACACAGAGAACAGGATCACTGGATGGCGGGTTGATTTCTCTGTTTTACGGGGACTCTTAAGCAATTTGCGCAACCGAAGGGGTATCTTCTATTGTGGGCCGGACGATCCAGATCCTGCGATCTGGATTAGATCCTAGCGCGATGAAGCGGTATGCCATAGCAGCCGTCCGATCCAAGCACAACGCTCCCGATTTAAAAACCTAAGATCTAATCTCTGGCGTTCAACCGTCGATCGACGGGCGCGATCGCCCCATTGCCCAACTGGTATGCATGACCTAATCTCCACCGTTGGTGCCCGATCAGACGGTATCCCACCTTTCTTCTTCCCCAGCGCCACCGAGCAGCTGCGACCGATTCGCGGCGGCGTACATAAGGCGGCAAGCTCCCATCCCGGAACAACAACGCCCGATTCTAAATGACAGCGAGTCTAACGCGTAGATCCAACCAAGGCGAATCGATCTAAGGGTAACTCACCGAGATGTATGCAGTCCAGTGCCCTGACCACGGTGAGGAGCGGGCACACGGCGGAGCTTTTCCTCCGGTGTCCAATTCACTCCACCCCGGCCGCAAGGTTTGCCTGAAGAAGCCGCGGACACCAGCAGGGTATTGAGGAGAAACTCCCAGGCCGGCACGGGTTTTATACCCCGATGCCAGGGATCCAACAATCGCGTGACTCCGTTCGATCTGCCCCGGACGCGGCGTTGGTTGACGCAAATCCCGCGGATATGGTGCTGGCACCGTTGAGCAACCGAGTCCGAGTCGGTTGCAAGATCCGCGCGGTAGAAGAACCCCTGGATGACGGGACCCACCATCAGCGGCTTGGTGCAACGGCCCCAGCAAAGCAATCGGAGATCACGCGACAACAGATTGCGAATTTTTTGGGCTGTGCGGATCTCAGCTGGAGAAGAGACATCCGACGAACTGGACCAACCGTCAGCTACCCAGCGCATCGGGCCCGCGTGGCAGTGACCACGACGCTAGGCACGGCACAAACGCAGTGTGCGCCCGACAGCGCGGCTCATGCTGTCAGCCAGCGAAGGCAGGGGTGGGCTGGCGTAAGTGGAACATGGGCCGGCCAGGGTGATTCGGCCCACGCGGCTGAAGTGGATTTTTATTTTCTCCTTTTTTCTATTTTCTCTCATTTTCTATTTTCAAGTTTTCCAATTTAGATTTTAATTTCTCATTTGTTTTCAAAGTCTAACTCCAGATTAAATGCATAACTCAAGAACTTCACTATGAATGCGAGAATATTACTTTCATTCTTTATCTACTTATTATTTATTTCCTTCGAATAACTGCTTCTTGATATAATGATAAACCAATAAATGGTTATTTAATTTAGGGAAATATGTTCTAATGTATAACTACACCAAGCTATGCTATTAGCTTAAATCTTTCATGAGATTACTTATAATTCGATAATGGGATGACTAATTTCATATGGGTACCTTTTTAATTAACTCTTTATTATGCGTGATATTTATTTTAGGGGACATGACTTCAAAAATATTCTAACTCGAAAACTTTGGAGAATTCTGCTTGATTCTCAAAAATGGGATTTTGAGGTGTTACAGTTTAATTAACTATTTGTTTAATCGTCGACTATTAAAATAGTAAGTTAGTCAAAACGAAGTAGTAGTTTTAATTTACATTTGATTAATACTAATTAAGATAATTATGTTGAATTGAATGTTCTAATTAGTACTTGTTTAACGTAAACACGCTAACCCCTCGACCATAGCTTCGTCTATCGTGGTTCTTTTCCCCGCGTGACCGTAGAAGCGCTCTCTCATTTTTTTATAATGCTTGTTTTGATAATATTTTATCTTATTTTGTATGGTGTAATGTTCTTATGCAAGTATATGTTTGCTTGTGTCTGTTTGTATTCGTTGCGCGTCGCGAATAGATAGTGAGCTGTTTCCGAGCATCGAGGAATCGACAGTCAAGCTTCGACGACCAAGAGATTGAACTCTCCGAGTTCTATGAGGCTGAAGATCCTGAGCATCTGTTTGGTGAAGGCAAGTATCCTCTGACCCATTATGTCCCATTTACTTTATAATTCACTGTCCCGCATACTATGAACAACCTAAGGATTGACTAGCTTTCTCTTTACCTTGTCCTTGATTACCTTTTGGGTTACTATGGTTAGCTTCATGCTAGCGCTTTACTTTAATCAATGAACATGATGAGATACAATGATGATACTATGGTTTTATTCTGGATATGATGATATACTTGTGGCATTTAAGAGGACTTGAGCTGTTTCTCGAGTGCCTCTCCGTAAGGTCTGGTTCGTTGGATGACCGCCCGGGAAAACAGTGCAACCATGAGGGTGGAATGGGACGCCCTTAGCTGAATAATTAGAGGAACCAGGGTGTAGTTTGCTTTGCCGTCGTGCCGTTAATGGGGCTCGGTGTATGCGGCTCGCTCTGCCAAGGTTGGTTCGCCCCTTGGGGAGGAGTGCGGTGCATTTAGGAAACCTAACGGGCGGGCTACAGCCTCGGGCAATCTTTGTAAAGGCTATGTAGTGATGCCCTACCGGGCGACCTAGGTAGTGGTCAATGGGGAGTAGCTCTCTCCGGGCAGAAAGGGAATCACGACTTGTGGGTAAAGTGCGCAACCTCTATAGAGTGTTATGAAACTGATATATCAGCCGTGCTCGTGGTTATGAGCGGCCAAGGGAGCTCCATTGATTAGAGATACTGGATCAGAGATGTTTGGATTACAGGTGGTGACAAGGATGATGTTTATGACTATGGTAATGGTAAGTGGTATTCTTTCTGTTTGGAAAGGGTACTTTTGGGTTAACAACTTGGGTTAATGCTAAAACCTGGCTCTCTACTAGTAATAATTACTTGACCAACTAAAAGCAACTACTTTACCTTAACCCCACATAAAGCTAGTCCACTATATCCAAACAGGACATTTGCTGAGTACGTTGATGTGTACTCACCCTTGCTTTCACAAAACACCAGGTTGCCTTTGGTGCAATCTATGCTCAGGTAAAGAAGAAGGCATCGAGGTGGATCTCCAGGAGTTCCAGGACTTCGACGAGTTCGAGGATTAGGCTAGCGACCTCCCCCAGTCAGCTGCCTGTGGTGGGTTGTTTACGTTGGCTACGTTTCGATTCTGTGTACTTTGATTTATATTATGTAAATGGCTCTAGTCTGTAATATTATTACTTACTCTATATTGTAATTCGAAGCATTGTGCTATGATGAGTCATTTATATAATCGTTGTGTATGTGAATTACTGATCCTGGCACGTACATGGTTCGCATTCGGTTTACCTTCAAAACTGGGTGTGACATAAGTGGTATCAAAGCCGTGCTGACTGTAGGACCGCTAGCCTAGAGTAGCATTGGCCATTTTAAGGACTTATTGATTATTACTTCACCCCATCCTTGATTCTGCTTCAAAATATTAGTCACCTCGACTAATTCTATGTTGTGCTCCTATATGTCCCCTTGCCAAAAGTATTTTATTCTAGTATGGTCTATACTTCTCTCAATACATTAGATCTGATCTCACTCTTGTGCTTGCGACATCTTTGTAGATGCCCCCCTGACCATAACCTTCTTGTTTTTTGGGATTCTTTCCTCTTCCATCGTTAAGTTGCTATCATTTCGCAATATCTATTCCATTGGTATTGACATGCTCGTATCCTTGTATTTTTAATATCCTTATCCCTTAATTCAAAGTACTTACCCTTGTACCTCTACTGCCTATTTAAACAGTTGAGTTTATATGACCATGACCTTCCTGTCTTTTGAGATCCTTTCCCATTCCGTTGTTAAGTCGTTATCTTTCGGCAATTTCTATTCTCTTGGTATTGGTATGCTCGTATCCTTGGAGTCTTGCGTACTCTCATATTTTCGTGTATGCTTATCTTCATGCCCCAATGTCTGTTTAAGACCTTTCAGTTAACATGCCCTTGATCACCCTTGTTTCTTAATGATCCATGAGCGGTCATTTTATTTTGCACATCCTTGGTGATCTCATTAATTCCTTATAACTTCCCTTGGTAATAATTTCTTTTACTAGACCATTATGTTGGAACCTTACCCACCTGACCCGTGATTGTTTTCTCCATCTCACCATTTCGTGAGTCTTGCCTTAGCTCCATCCTTTCCTATGCTCTTTGTTATTATCACCTTTACCCTTGACACTTCTATATATTGCATTGATGTTCACCTCATACCTGCCCTTTAAAATCGCCCCTCTTCCGTCTCATACCTTCTCTCTCTTGGTCGTATCCTCTTCTTTGGCTCGCGAGTTTGTAACCTCATCCTTTGTTATGCTTTTGTTTCTTATTTCCTTTACCCTTCTCATCTCTCAATCTTACCTTGGCGATTGCGCTATGTTCGTTATCTAAAACCTCCAATCTCCCACCTTAGTTCAAGCGTGGTCTCTTACTTATCTCACCCGTGGATATATCCTATACTTTACCACTTGTAAGACTTACCTTAACTCTATTCTTGGTTGTACCTAGATTCATGGGTTTTTTATGTACATTTACCTCTTCCTTTATATCCTTGCCTATTATCACCTTTGACCCTTGACCTCTCTCCATATTTACCATGATGTTTACCTATTTTTCTTAGCCTCACTTATTCCATTTCAATCCAAGAGTGTTGTTTTCCCTATCCCGCTCTTGTTCGTTTCTTTTCCCTTTGTCGCTTTGCAGTCTTGCCTCACCTTAACTTCATCCTTGGTTGAGCTTTTGCTTGATATCATCCTTACCTTTGTAATCTGTAGATCTTGCCTTGATACTTATCTTAGGTCTGCTTGTTGAAATCCCCTCTTTTCGATCTCAATTCAAGAGCTATGTTTTACTTATCTCACCCTTGGCTATATCCTCTTCTTTACCGCGTAAGCCTTGACATACCTCCATTCTTTGTTGTACTTATACCACTGACTCTTATGTGCCTTTGTCTTTTCCCTTATGCCCTTGTCTATTATCGCCTTTGACCCTTGTGATATTTATGTCTTCTACCTAAATTCTTACCTTGAACTTATCCTTTAAAAGCCTCCCTTTCTTTCAATCCGATTTGAGAGCGGTGAGTTACCTATCTCTCCCTTGATCGCTTCCCCTCTTCATCGTCGTACAAGTTTTGTCTTAATTCCATCATTTGACTTGTTTCGGTTTGCTGTCACCATTACCGTTGTCAATCATTGACCTTACCTTGATACTTATCTTTATTCCTGCTCTTTAAAAATCTTCTCTCTTCCACCTCAATTTGAGAGTGGCTATTTACCTATCTGGCCCTTGGACGCACCCTCTCCTTTCCCATTTATAGAATCCTGTCTTAACTCCATCCTTTATGGTACTTATAACTTTTGTCTTATGCCTATTTACCTCCTATCCTACATCCTTGTCCGTTATTACCTTTAGAACCCTCATGATATCTATGCCCTTACCCTCATGCTTATCTTGAACCTACCCTTTGAAGCCTCCTCTTTTCCATCCCTGTTCGGGGATAATGCCTCATCTATTTCATCATTGACTGCTCCCCCTTCTTTGATGCCTTGCAAGTCTTGTCTAAAATACATCCTTTATTGTGTGTTTGTCCATTATCACCTTAACCCTTGTCATCCCTCGATGTTTACCTTGATGCTTATACTATACCTGCATTTAAAAGCCGCCTCTCCCATTTCATTCCAAGAGTGGTGTCTTACCCATCCCGCTCTTGTTCGTTTCCTTTTCCTCTGTCGCGTTGCAAGTCTTAGCTTTTGCTCAATATCACCCTTACCTTCCTAATATCTCGATCTTTCCATGATGCTTATCTTATGTCTACCTTTTGGATTATCATCTTTCCCATCTCGAATTGGGAATGGTGTTTTACCTATTCTGACCTTGGTTGCATTCACTCCCTGTCGGTTACAATCCTTGCTTTAGCTCCATCCTTTATTATGCTCATGCCCCCATCCTGCATGTCTTATCACCCTCCTTGTCTTTTGATGGCCTTAGAGTAGTTTCCCCTAGGTAAGGAAAGACCACCAGCTAGTTAACATTAACGTGTAGCAACGAGATGTTTGTTGTTGTGTGCTCATGATGTTTGTCTTTGTGTTATGACTGATTTGCTTCTTTGTAATGAGTGTTGATGTGTTGTGGCCCTTGGTCCACAATGACATCAATTTACTAGTTGAGTGCCATAGAGTTAAGTAGTTGGGTTCTCTCCCTGCTCTCTCTAATCCATCTTTACTTACCTTTTCTCGCTATTCTTTCCTCTTGCGCATGTCCATTTGGCAACCTCCAACCTCTCTTAATCAGTCAAGATCAGAATCGACATCATCTTCACCAGGTGTGTATCAATGCTTCTGTTAAGGGGGTTAGCCGCCAACCCCAATGAAGACAATGCGATCAACATCAACCAACAAGATCAAAGTGAAGCAGCGAAAGCGTGTGTGGGTCCTAACCCACAGGTCCAAGAGATCCTCAAGAATTGAATCAATCGGTCTCAAGCATTTGAAGGTCAAAGCAACCAATCCACAAGTCAAGCTCGCAGACTCAAAGTTAACTCAAGAAAGCCTTCGAATAACCTATGAACCAATCTTGTCGTTCTTGCTAGCCTCTCCTTGAATCTCGAGGACGAGATTCTGTTAACGGGGTTAGATTTGTAACACCCAGAATTTGGGGGTATAAAATTTCTTTTCTAATATCCACCAAATTCAGGTGTCACCCTCTACTTAATTTGCTTTACTTCTTTTTCTCTAAATATTGAGGAGTTATTTGTACTATATAAGCATTAATCGTAGTATGTTCAAAACCCCAGGGAATTTCGATTGTTTCATCATGTAGGAGTGCATATTTCTTTTGATTGACAATTTTGCTTGCTGTGAATTCTTCTCATTTGTGAGGGTGTGCTCGAGCTTGAAATTAAATCAGAGGGAATAGAAAGAAAAGAAACACAGAACAGAAAATAAATAAATAAAAAGGAAATAAAAAGAGGCCCAGCCCCCTCCCTTTCCCCTGGCGGCCCACCCCGCTTCCCCCTTGCGCGGCCCGCGGCCCAGCTCGGCGAACCCCCCTTCCCCGCTTTGGGCCCGCTAGGCGGCCCAGCTCGGCGCCCCCTCCCCCCTCAGCGGCCTCGCCAGCCAGCAGGAGCGCACGGGCGATTTTACCGCCGCTGCCACTGTCTGGTGGGCCCGTGCGCACCCACCTCCTCCCTTCTCTCTCTCATGTCGCCCAATGCCCCTCCCCTTCTCCCTAGCGCCCGCAACCGCCCCGGAGCCAACCCTGCCCCTCGAAACTGCCCGCCCCATCGTCTTCGCCCCGCGGTGAGCCCTCCCCCGCTCCCTTCTTCCCTGTTTCCCCCTCCTCCTCGTGTTCGTGGAGCTCGGCGTTGCCCCGGCGCCGGCCGCGGTGCGGCCTCGACGCGCGGCCATGGCGGCCTCGCCCCCTTCTTCCTCAACCCCGGTCCCTGCGTAGCCCCACCCCTGGCCTGGCGCGCTCGCCTGGCGTGGCCTCGGCGCGCGGCCAAGGCGGCCTGGCGTGCCGTGCGCGCGGCCGTGGCGCCCCGCCCGGCGTGGCGCGGCTCCCCTCGCACGCTCCCGTTTCCCACTGCGGCGCGACCGCGACATGTCCGCCTCGACGCGGCCTGCCCCCGGCAGGGCGCTCGTCCGGCTTTGCGCGGCGGTCCGGCGTGTCCTAGCCCACGGCGCGCCCGCCTAGCTCGCCCGCCCCCGCCCCGGCGTGCTCGGCCCCTCCCCGCGCAGTAGCCCGCTGCGGCGCGGCGTGGCGCGCCCGCCCCTGCTCGCGGCGCCCGGCGTGCTCGCCCTGGTGCGTGCGTCCGCCCGCCTCGGCGCGACCTTGAGCTCGGCCCGGCGTGCCTATGGCACGCGGCCTTGAGCTCGGCCAGCGCGCGGCCCCCTGCGCTTGGCCCCAGCGTGGCCTGGCCCTGATCGTGGCGGCCTTGCCCCGGCGCAGCTCGCGGCGGCCCGGTGCCCTCGGCACGACATCGTGGTGTGCCGGTTGCCCGGCGCGGCCTGCGGTTGGCGTGCTCGTGCCCCGGCGCGGCTGCCTGCGTGACCCTGCGCAGCATGCCCCGGCTCAGCCTTTGCATGGTCCCGGCGCAGCGACAAACGTCGTCGAACAGGGAGACGCGCCCCATCAACACATCGCGCCCAAAGCCTGTATGCGTCGAGGCTATCTCACGCCGTGGTGAGAACGTTGTCTACCCGTCGCCGTCTACCCATGCGCGTAGTCCGTCGTCGCCTAGCTGGTGTGTTCGTGCCGCATGTCGTAGCTCACGCGTTGTCGCATGTGACACCCAGGTTGTTCGCGCGCTGTTGCGCACGTCGTTTTCTTGCGTGTCGCGCGGCGTTCGCGCATACCACGCGCGATAGTAGATTGTTCGCTTATAATCACACATGTCGGTTTAATTAACTATTTGTTTAATTGTCGACTATTAAAATAGTAAGTTAGTTAAAACGAAGTAGTAGTTTTAATTTACATTTGATTAATATCAATTAAGATAATTATGTTGAATTGAATGTTCTAATTAGTACTTGTTTAACGTAAACACGCTAACCCCTCGACCATAGCTTCGTCTATCGTGGTTCTTTTTCCCCGCGTGACCGTAGAAGCGCTCTCTCATTTTTTATAATGCTTGTTTTGATAATATTTTATCTTATCTTGTATGGTGTAATGTTCTTATGCAAGTATATGTTTGCTTGTGTCTATTTGTATTCGTTGCGCGTCGCGAATAGATCGTGAGCTGTTTCCGAGCTTCGAGGAATTGACAGTCAAGCTTCGGCGACCAAGAGATTGAACTCTAAGTTCTACGAGGCTGAAGATCCTGAGCATCTGTTTGGTGAAGGCAAGTGTCCTCTGACCCATTATGTCCCATTTAGTTTATAATTCACTATCCCACATACTATGAACAACCTAAGGATTGACTAGCTTTATATTTACCTTGTCCTTGATTACCTTTTGGGTTACTATGGTTAGCTTCATGCTAGCGCTTTACTTTAATCAATGAACATGATGAGATACAATGATGATACTATGGTTTTATTTTGGATATGATGATATACTTGTGGCATTTAAGGGGACTCGAGCTGTTTCTCGAGTGCCTCTCCGTAAGGACTGGTTTGTTGGATGACCGCCCGGGAAAACTGTGCAACCATGAGGGTGGAATGGGACGCCCTTAGCTGAATAATTAGAGGAACCGGGGTGTAGTTCGCTTTGCCGTCGTGCCGTTAATGGGGCTCGGTGTATGCGGCTCGCTCTGCCAAGGTTGGTTCACTCCTTGGGGAGGAGTGCGGTGCATTTAGGAAATCTAACGGGTGGCTACAGCCTCGGGGAATCTTTGTAAAGGCTACGTAGTGATGCCCTGCCGGGCCACCTAGGTAGTGGTCAATGGGGAGTAGCTCTCTCCGGGCAGAAAGGGAATCACGACTTGTGGGTAAAGTGCGCAACCTCTGCAGAGTGTTATGAAACTGATATATCAGCCATGCTCGCGGTTATGAGCGGCCAAGGGAGCTCCATTGATTAGAGATACTGGATCAGAGATGTTTGGATTACAGGTGGTGACAAGGATGATGTTTATGACTATGGTAATGGTAAGTGGTATTCTTTCCGTTTGGAAAGGGTACTTTTGGGTTAACAACTTGGGTTAATGCTAAAACTTGGCTCTCTACTAGTAATAATTACCTGACCAACTAAAAGCAACCGCTTTACCTTAACCCCACATAAAGCTAGTCCACTACAGCCAAACATGACATTTGCTGAGTACGTTGATGTGTACTCACCCTTGCTTTCACAAAACACCAGGTTGCCTTTGGTGCAATCTATGCTCAGGTAAAGAAGAAGGCGTCGAGGTGGATCTCCAGGAGTTCCAGGACTTCGACGAGTTCGAGGATTAGGCTAGCGACCTCCCCTAGTCAGCTGCCTGTGGTGGGTTGTTTACGTTGGCTACGTTTCGATTATGTGTACTTTGATTTATATTATGTAAATGGCTCTAGTCTGTAATATTATTACTTACTCTATATTGTAATTCGAAGTATTGTGCTATGATGAGTCATTTATGTAATCGCTGTGTATGTGAATTACTGATCCTGGCACGTACATGGTTCGCATTCGGTTTACCTTCAAAACCGGGTGTGACAGTTATCAAGATGAATACAATCAATTCCTGACCTCACGCGAGTGCTAGAGAAATCACTCGACTTCTACCGAGATCCTGATTAGCAAAGTAGCTACTCGACCTAGCATACTAGTATCCATCTCAAAAAGGAATCCTAAGTTCATGCAACTAGAGGTTTCAAGTAACTCCTACACTTAAGTGCACATTACAATCCTACAAACATTAAGTATAGTAAAGTAGCATATATAGATACGGTTATGCATAAAACGGAGGCTTGCCTTCAATAGCTGGGGCTGCGGGGAGATCCTCGATGGCAGTCTCTGGAGCTTGCTCCTGGTCTTCCTCGTGGACAACTCCTTGCTCGGGGATGAGCACATACTCTCCGTCAGCGAGATTGCAATCTAATGAATGCAATGAGTAAGATATATGCATGGTATGATATGCAATTTAGCAATTAAACTTGGATGGTGAATGATCACTTTAATAAGGTAGGGCTTAATCTTGCTACTGGAAGATTCTTGGGGTATACTTAGTAATTTAGGGTCAAGCTTAGTCAAACTAAAAGGTAAGTCCATTTTGGTTTTCCACTGAATTCTTTTTAATGTCTTAGTGAGAATTTATCAAGATTTCTAGTTGAACTTATTGGAGCGAGGTTTATCTCTCCTCTCTTCCTTTCTATTTCTTTTATGCCTTTAAGGTGGGTTTGAACTACAAGTTAACTTAATAAATTTCCAAAAATTCTGTAAACATTACAGTGGCTTCTTACTATTGTATAATTCTCTGTCTCAAAGTTTAGGGCTTAAAAAGTTAGGGGCTCTATCTATAGAAAATTATCAAATATTAGAGCAGAGGGGGTGTTTTGAACTGCAACTCCTTTTTAACAGAGGGTTATTCCCTAAGACATATTTTTGCTGGCATCTAGATGTTATAACATGAACTTGTATCAATTTTTAGCCATTAATACTTATTAGTTATTTTGCTATGATTTTCTAAAGTTTCTAGCCAAAGGGGGTGCTTTCTACTACCACTATATTTGAAAAATATCAAAATTTCTAATTTTTCCTATCTTCTTCATTGTCCAAGAGCAATCATTCTAAAGTTTGGCAACTTTTTGCTTAAGGGAAGTGTGGTAGGAATTATTTGGATTAAATGGCCTTTTTCATGAAGTATTGGCAATGGGTATTATTTTGCAGCTTTCAATTGGGTTTTGCATTTTTCTCTGGTGGCCTATTTCATTATTGATCTAGTAAAAATTTATTTGCCCATTATTGCACTCTTTTGGGCTTACTTATGATTTAATTGAAATATGGCTTAATATCAAGTTCTATTTGTTTACCCTACTTAAAATGATGGACTGAGGTGTTTATCATTTTTGTAGTGGGGTTCTAGTGGTTACAAGTCCACTGAATTTTTATTAACAATTTTGAAATTGTTTTAATAATTCTAATAATTGTTTTTATAGTTTGGTTAGTGCTTAATAAAACATTTCACTTTGAATCTGCTCTAGACTTGGGGTCCCTTTATTTTTCCTAGGTTCTCTGTTACTTAAGTAGACTAGGAAAAATAATTGCATTCACTGTTCATTATTTTCTAATGCCTTTCTGATTTTCCTAAGTTTTGGGCAAAAATGACTTTTAATAGATAATCTTACTTAAACTTTCAATACTGGGGTGCTCACTATTTTTAAGCAGTATCTAAATAGGGTTTGAACATCTACAAATTTTCTTAAGTTCAGCACAGAAGCATAACTAATTTTCTTTATTTTAAAAGGGTTTGGTCATTTTCCTTAATCAATTCCAAACTCATCAATTTAAAATAGAAAGCATAGGGTTCAGTATTTTTAATTGATAGTCCATAATATTTTGAATCCAGCAAATCTGGTTTGGTTAAATTTGGTTGAATATAACTCAAGATATAAATTCTCTAAGTTCTCTGCTGAATTTAAAAAGGTTAAATAGAATTGGATAAAGGAAAAACAATTTTGCGCTGGGGTCCCTGGCAAAAGATCTTAAGTGAATTACAGACAGGTCCTCGGTGCACTATTTATATGAGTCTACGGCTCTGCAGAAAACCCCCTAGGGTTTTTGGAAATCGAACCCGCTGTCCTTCCCTAATGGAACAGTGGCCGCGGAGGAAGAAAGGGACGGAGGGGCTTACCGGCGGCAAGACTGCTCCGGTGAGGTGGTCGAGGGCGTAGGGGAGGTCCTAAGGGTCACGGCGATGTGCGGGTCGCCGTCGGGGATGGTCGGAGTTGGCCAGTCCACGTGCGCAGGCGGGGAAGCTCATCGACGGCGAGGAGTCCGGCCTAACCAGGGCACGATTGGTCAATCGAATGGGTCAGTGAGCTTCACCAGAGATCAAGGAAGGCGTATGTGCAAGGAATCAGAGAATGACTCACCGGATTGCTCGGTTTACACGCGCAGGCGGGCGACCGAAGTCCAGCGAGGATGATCTTGGGCCTCCGGTGAGGTTCTGCCGGGTCCGAGCGCTTGGAAAGCTTCACGGGCCACTGACGAAGCTAACCGAGGGGCAAGCGCAGCTTGGACGCGATTGGAGCGGGCTGGCCGCGGTGGCCGAGGCTTGGGTAGCGGTGGCGGGCGGAGGAAAAGCTCGCCGGAGCTAAGGAGGGGCGTCTGGCCAGTGAGGGTGAGCACATGGTGGGGTGAGGCGCGCCTGGGGAGGCTTTAAAGGCACAGGCGAGGGCGCGCGGCGGACTTGACCGGACGCTAGGGCGAGCGCGCGCGGGTTGGGCGAACGCCGGCGTGCCGACCAGGGTCAAACACGTGTGCACATTCATTCTGCCCGAGTTCCGGCGCGTGTGGTCATTCATCCGAGCCTGTTCTCGCCTTGGTCAGTGCACAAAACCTCTTCTCCTCCCTATAAGCTACCGATCTTGTGTGGGGGTCATAGGATTTGGCCTACTGGTTTCAAAGATTTGGAGCTTTGAAGTCTGGTCAGTCTCCCAGCCCGAGCCCGAGGCAAATCCTTGGTTTTGTCGTGTCTAGGGCTCGCGTCCCAATGCCATCTTCTGGCATGTCACAGAGGGGTTAGTTAGATACGTTTTTGTCAATGGGAGCATTAGGATTAGAGTTAAGGATCAAGGTGAACGTGCTCGGTTTTGGTTCAAGGGCTGAAAATTCAGAAATCTGAATTTCAGATTTCCCCATTGAACCTCCACTT